>JAZKLR010000451.1:0-1200000 GCA_037103525.1 Ganaspis brasiliensis | reverse complement strand
CCGTTGAAAATATCGCACCTACGCACCTGGGACGCGTACGTGCTTTTAAATACCAATAGACAGATGCGTGAGATAGAAACTTGTGCTGGTGGATGTAAGCAACTCTACCCTTTTTCGAGCATTTGTGTAACCCGTATTCACGTAGAATATGAAGGCAACGTTGAGATAGCCTGTGATTTCAAATACCAACACTTGAGTTTCGATAGAAATAGCTATACATGTACATAAGATATAGACGGGACGTAGAAAATTGGGCAGCTTTGCCCAATAAGTTTCTTTCACAAAGGGTGTTAGGTCCAGTTCAGATAAACTCTTTCGATGACGAAGCGCCAGCTGCTCCAATGCAGATGTCAGTTTATTGCTCAATGATTAAAAACTCCTTCGCCCACTTCAATTGGAAGTCAATCTTAACGTCGTTGTAAAGATTGTTATGAGAAAACACACTCTTATTCGCGGAACATAATACACAATACATCCAATTATGAAGAAATCATTATTCTTTGAATAACAAATTATGAAAAAATATTCTTTGATTAGCAAAAACGTTACTATTAGGGTGGTCCATAAAAAACAAAAGTCCCAAATATTTTGCTCCTATCTTCCAAATTTGTTCCAAATTGGAAAAAAAGTTACCCCTATTTTTTTATTTTGAAATCGGAGAATATTTAGAAGTAGCGCAAAGCCCATAAAGTTAAGTTAAGCTCAAAAACCGCACTTTTCCGTAAATTTGCAATAAAATCGTAAAAAATCACTTAAATCATTAATCCACCGAATAAGTTCCTAAATAGTGTTTAAAAAACAGTATTTCATAATTTCAGGGATCACAGCCCCTATTGTTAGTAAAAAAGGGGAATAGGGGCAAGTTTTTTTTTAAATAGGGGACAAAAAGGGGACTAAAAGTTCGCTTTAAAGTCTATGATGGCGACTTCCATTGAAAAATTGAAGATGTTAAATATGGTCTTAATAGTTTTTTCTTTTTAAATAGAAGGAAATTCAGTGTTTACTTATCCTAAAATGTCAAATTAATATTTTTTAAACAAATTTTTAAATAAAAAATAAGGAAAATAATTGACAATTGAAAATAAAACTCGAAAAATATTTACATAATTACACAATTCAAGAAGAATAATTTAAAAAATTAAACAATAAATTTTAACTAGAAAATTGAAAAATTAAGAAAATTATAGAAATAACTGTTGGAAATTATAGCAAATTGAAAAACTAAATTGAAAATCGACAAAAATAATTGAAATTCAGAAAAATAATAAAAACTTGATGAAATAAATTGAAAATTTAAGAATTGAATTAAAATTTGAAAAAATAAATTAAAATTGAAAACAAAACTCTAACAATGGCCGGCCAGATTAATCCAAAATCGAACAAAATAATTATTGAAAAAATTAAAGAATAATTGTAAAATTTTAAGAGAATAATTTAAGAAATTGTTGCAAACAATTGAAAATTGAGGGAAATAAATAATAATTGAAAAAAATAGTTGAAAAGTACATTAATTCACAATTGGAAAAAATAATTCAAAAAATCAAACAATATTAAATTTAAACAAAATAATTCGAAAACTATGAAAATTATATAGGAATACCTAATTGTTGGAAATAATTGAACATTAAACAACTAGATCGCAAATTGAAACAAATAATTAAAATTAAAGAAATGAATTTAAAAAAGAGGAAAAAAATTGAAAAATTAAGAAAATAATTAAACATTACGAGAAGGAATTGAAATTTAAAAAATAGACTTAAAAATTGAAAAAATTAATTGAAAAAAAAACGATAATTATTGAATATAAAAGAAAATAATTGAAAAAAGCGAGAATCTTTTAATATTAAAGACATTAATTTAAAATTGAAAAATGGAATTTGAAATTTAAAGAAAATAGTTGTAGAATTAAACATTTGAATTTAAATTTTGAAACAATTTTTGTGACTGAGAAAAAAAATGGAAAATTGAATTAAACTGAAAATTTTAAAATTAAATTGAAATTTAAAGAATATAATTAAAAATTGAAGAAAGTATTTTAAAAAAGACGAGAATCATTAAATATATTTAAAAAATGGATATGAAATTAGAATGAAATATTTAAAATTGAAAAAAACATTTGAGAATTGAAGAAAATAGTTGTAGAATTGAACAACTGAATTGAAATTTAAAACAGTTTTTATAATTGAAAACAATTATTGAAAAAAGTCGAGAATTGGAGAGAATTTTTAAAAATAATTTTAAACTGAAAACATTATTTAAATTTTTTAAAAATAATTAAAGAATTAAATTACATTTTTAAAACGACAGATAGATAATTGAAAGAAAAATTACAAAATGATAAAATTATTAAATATTAAAGAAAATAATTGACAAATGTAAAAAAATTTGGAAACTGTCGAGAATAATAAACAAGAGAACAAAATAATTTAAAAAGTTAGAGAATAGTTATAAAATTTTGAGAGAATAAGTGGAAGTTGAAAAAATTGTTTAAATTAATTAAAAATTGCGGAAAATAAATGATAATTGAACAAATTATCTAAATAAAATGTTGTGTTCTCTACATTACAGAAGCCTTTAAAACTAACAAAGCTAATAATTCTAAATCTAAAAATAAATACATTCTCTTAAACCATTATTTATAATTTTCTTTAAAAAAGCGGCTAGCTCTGCCTTTTTCATTAGGATTTAAAATTACCCGCAGTCTTTTAAAAATGTCAAATAAACAAAAATAAACTGTGGTCAATCTCCCTCTCTCCCAAATAGCTCAGCGCGATTATTAAATGATTAAATGATACAAATTCAGAATTAAGTAAAAAAATAACTTTGATAAATTATAAATTTAAATTTGAAAATTAGAAATAGGGGAAATAGGGGACAAATCTTTAAAATAGGGGAAATAGGGACAAAACTTCAAAATAGGGGAAAAAAGGGGAATAGGGGACAGTCTGTGATCCCTGTAATTTATTTATTGATTTTGTGATATTAACTATTTTTTTGCATTTTCAAAAAACCACAAATTTACAAAAAAGTGCGTTTTCCCATGAAAAATACGTTGAAAATTTCATGGGCTTTGCGTTACCTGTAAATATTGTCCGATTTAAAAATAAAAAAATAGGGGTAACTATTTTTCAGAACAAATTTGGGGGTAGGAGCATACACTGAGAGAAATGGATATTCAAACTTACTATCCTGGATATTAAAAAAATAATTATTTTAAAATTTGGATATTAACTTTGAATGTCTAAATACTAAGTTTTAATATATGGATGTTAAATTTGAATATCCATTAATTCCATTTATAACATTTCAGACTTTTGTTTTTTATGGACCACCCTAGAAAATTTTTAACAGGTGTAATTATTTCAGACTGGATTAATGAATAAAATGTTAAACACTAAAATGAAGCTAACCTATTCAATTAATTAGTGTAATCAATGAGTCTAAAATTAACCGCTTATGTATTATAAGCGATTTTATAATACGATAAAAACTTACTTAAAAATGACCACTTGCGAATAGCAGATAATCATTTCCTATTTAAAGAATATAAATTGAAAGACAATCGTTATTCATTCATAAATTCAAAGCATTTTATTATCATCTCCAAGAATAAGAAATGACAATGTAATTGAGCTACTTTACTCGCACCATAAAAATTGTGTACAGCCATGAGGGCATTTAACACTGCGTGCATGCTCTTTATACATATATATGTATATAGCAACAAGAGCGTCAGGCATTTACAGAACATGGTACGAGGTGGCTGTCATGATGAACATAAATGTCGGATCGTATAGTTATCATACCATGTGCTCTCAAGCATGATATTAACGTATATCTGAATATAAAAAAAAAGTAAAACGAATCTCAGAAGTCATTATTTTCTACATCAAGGATAATCAGTGTTATAAGATACGAAGATGGTGGCCTCCATTAAATTCCTAATACGGCATTATAAGCTTGACTTTATATTGACAATTAAATAATCTGGTATTAATTTCATTAGCATAAAATCAAACTTTTAAGAGATTTTAAACTGCATTTAAATTTCAATAAAATTAATTGAATTACCAAGTTGTAAGAATTTTTGCTATATTGAAAAAAAAATTTATAATATATGTGAACACAAAATAAACGGATTATAAGAAATTGAAGAAAATAAAAAGGAGATGAAAGAGAATTTGAGTTTTTCGTTAATCGTTTATCAATAGTATTATAGTAGTTACTATATTAGTAATTATACTAATAGAATTAATAATTTTTTACTAAATTAATAGTAACAGAATTTTTATTTGTTATGGTAAACGAATTTTCACTGTGAAATTACCGAAAAAATTATAGAAAATTATAAGAAACTAATACTCAATTCTGTTTTGTAAAATTGACCATTACAAATTTGGCGCCCAACGTGGGGCCCTAGAATGTTTAAGCTTTATATTACAAATTGGTCTCTACTTTTTTTCACGTAAGATAATTATCTGAGATTTCAGATGTAATTTAAGATTTAAAAAAAATTTACTGAATCATGCAAAGGTGTTGTTTTCTAATATTTGTTACGGATATATCTATAATTAGTTCCATCAAGACTTTTAAAGAAAGGTTTCATCTTCAAGCACCTGCCTTTTCAAAGATTTTTTAAAACTACCACACATGTTATACCTATTGATAAAAAGTTTTAAATATCCTAGAACAAAGTACATAGCACCAAAAGTGTTTTAGAATTTGAAAAGGTAATATTTAGTTCCCACAAAATTCAATGGATCAATTAATTAAAATTTTAAGCATTTTTATACATGCCTTTTTAATCATTATCGATACACCTTAATTCTTATTTATGATTATTTAACATTAATTTTTGTCCCTTAGGCTTTTGTTTGTTCTCATTTATTTGATTAGATTTGTAAAATTAAAATTACATCACGAATTTCATTTTCATATTTACAGGGTTGCCACAAATATTTTATTACAATTTTCCTTGACTTTTCCATGATTCCCAGACTAAGTTTTTTTTTTCCCTGACCTTTTTTGAGTTCTCAGAACTAATTTTTCGAATATAAATTATTATTAAATAAATAAATAATAATTAATATTGATTATAAGTAACAATAATTTACATATATTACACACTTATATGAATTTCAATAATAATTTAAATTATTTTAAAGTGTCGAATAATCTAATTTATTAAAAATTCAAATAACGTTTATTTATTTATTTAAGAACATACACGGATAACAAAACCCATTAAGGTAATATGCAATAAATTATCAAAATTATTAACGAAATATAAAATATTTGGCCACAAAATACAATATCGCTGATGAAGTTTAAACCTGTTTATACATATTTACAATAAAATTACAAATAAATAAGAATAATAATAATAATACTAATGTGCATCATTAAACAAAACATTTTGCAAAGAATTAATAAAAAGGGTAAATTTGTTCTCAAAAAAGTCTAAAGTATAACTATAAAAATTTTCCTTAGCATTAAGACGCATAAAAATATAATTTTTTGCGAAATTAGATTTCCTGAAGGGAATAAAAAAAGGTAAGACTTTACGAAGTGATCTTTGTGGTGGAGAGAAATTTATAAATGACAAAACCATAGGACAAGAAACAAGGCCATTAATCAACTTATAAAAAAACAACAAATCCGCATACGTTATTTTACTTTGTTGGAAAAAATTAAAATTAAAAAATGAAATACAGTTTAAATTATTCTGTAACTTTTTTAACCATTTTTGAAGTTACGAAACTTTCATCAAGTTTGCTGCAAGTTTGAAAACTTCCGGAAATGTTGCGTTTCTGAATTTAATTTTTTCAAATATCAATTATTCTCTTCATTCTTTAAATTATTGTCATGTATATTTAAATTTATGACACAAGTTTTCAGTTACTTCTGTCATTTTTCAATTATTTTTTCTACATTTCAATTATTTTTTCTATTTTTCAATTATTGCCAGGAATATTTAAATATTCAACACCCGTTTCTATTCTACTTTTGTTAATTTTCAATAATTTTCTTCAAATTTCAATTACTTTCGTCATTATTCTAGTACTTTTGTGATTTTATGATTATTTTCTTCATATTTCTATTATTTTTACAATTTAAGAATTATTTTTTACAAATTTCAATTATTATTTTATTCAAATTATTGAATGCAACCTATTAATATTTAATATAGTAATTATTATTGTTATATCAAATTTTAATTTTATTGTTACTTGGAAGAAATTTTTAAATTTAATATTGTAATGGGCATTTGCCCGTAAATAAATCAATAAATAAATTTTTATTGCCATGAATTTTTAAATTATTATATTAGTTTTTAATTATTTTCTACAAATTTTAATCATTTTCTTAATTATTTTTATTATTGTCATGAGTTTATTAAATTTGTACATTGTTTTTCAATTAATTTCAACAAATTTCAAATATTTTCTTCAAACTTCAATTATTCTTTATACATTTTTTATTTATACACCAGCTTTCAATTATTTATGTCATTATTCAATCAGTTTCTTAAGATTTCAATTGTTTGGTCGATTTTATAAATATAGTCTTTAAACTTTTAATTTTATGCACCAGTTATCAATTATTTTTTTTAAATTACAATTATTTTTGTTATTGTCTAATTATCTTCTTGTAATTTCAATTATTTTTGAAACTTTTCAATTATTTTTTTTAAATTTCAATTGTGTTCTTCAATCTTCAAATTATTGTCAGGAATATCCAAATTTTCTACTCTCTAAAACTGAATCAGTGAAATTTTCACTGATTTGAAATCAGTGAACAACTTCTCGTTGCTGAATCAGTGAAATTCACTGAAGATCAGTCATTTTCACTGATTCAGCAAAGAGAAGTTGTTCACTGATTTCAAATCAGTGAAAATTTCACTGATTCAGTTTTAGAGAGTACACAAGCTTAATTCACTTTCGTTATTTTTCAATTATTTTCTTGAAATTTCAATCACTTTTGTCATTAATCAATTTTATTATTTTTGTCATTTTCCAATTATTCTTTTCATATTTTTGTTATTTTTGCCATTTTAGAATTATTTTTTACAAATTGCAATTATTTTATTCAATTTTTTTTTATTGTCATGAACTTTTAAATTGCTTACACCTGTTTTCAATTATTTTTATCATTATTTCTATTATTGTTACGAATTTATTAATTTGTTTACACGTTTTTTAATTATTTTCTTCAAACGTTAATTATTTTTTCATGTTTGAAATTTTTTGCTATTTTTGAATTATTCTCTTCAAATTGCAATTATTGTCTTCAAACTTTAATTAATTTCTTCAACTGTCAATTATTTCCCTCAAACTTATAATATTTTTTCTTACTTTACAATTATTGTCTATAATTTTTTAATTTTTCCACCAATATTGAATTATTTATTTCAATATTTCAATTGTTTTGTCAAGTTTCTAAGTATTTTCTTCAAATTTTTAATTTTTTTAAAATTATCAATTATTTTTGTCATTTTTTAATTATTTTTTTAAATTACAACTATTTTTGTCAATATTCAAATATTTTTGACATTTTTGAATTATTTTGTTTAAATGTCATTTTCTTAAATTTTTTTATTATTGGCATGAATTTATTAACTTTTGAAGATCTGTTTTCAATTATTTATGTCATTATTCAACTATTTTCTACACATATCCATTTTTTTGATATTTTTTTTAAATTTCAATTATTTTCTTGAAAATTCTATTATTTTTTCCAATTTTACAACTATTGTCTAAAAAGTGTAATTTTTACACCAGCTTTTATAATTATTTATGTCACTATTCAATTAGTTTCTTTATATTTTACTTATTTCTTCAATATCTCAATTATTGTGCGAAAATTAACATTTTTTACTCCAGTCTCAAACTTTTGTTTTAAATTTTAATTATTTTTGTCTTTTTTTAATTATTTTTTGTAACTTTAATTATTTGTGAAACTTTTCAATTATTTACTTCAAATTCCAATTATTTCGTTTCAATTTTTGTCATCATTTTTTGATTTTTAATCAATTTTTCAATTAGTTTTGTCATTTACAACTTTTTTTTCAAATTTAATTATTTTTGACATTATTTAATTATTTTCTACATATTTCAATTATTTTTGCGATTTTCGAATTGTTTTTTTTTTCAAATTTGAATGGCTTTTCCTGCTGGCGCCCCCTAATTTGATATCAGTAACATCAAACTCTATATTGTTTATTCACTTTTTCTATTTAAAAACTGACTATTTAATCACTTTTTTTATTTTAAAGCTCACCATTTACTCACTTTTTCACTTAAAACTTTTTCACTGGCAGCTCTCCTTATTAGATAAATATTATTCATCGATTTGTTTTATTTATTATTATAGTTTAATTTCTAAAATGTACGAAAAACTATAATCACGCGCTTGCATGCGTTACATTTTGCTAGTTAATTTATAATCTTAATGTCTAAATTCTTGGAGTGTACGATAATTATTATATAATAAATCTTATAAAAAATATACAAATACGTTAATAATAATCCGTATATAAATTATTGTAATTTATCATCGTAACAATGCACTGTTATAATAATAGTTTATACTACTAATTTGCTAACTGCATTATTATCAATCAAAAATAAAGAACGTTACCCCCAGCAAAATTAATATTCCCATATCAAAGCTCCTGACAGTTGAACCTTTTACGTACTGGTGGTCAATTAACTACTCATTTTTCCGCTTTTGGGAGGAAATATAGAGGCGGAAATTGAACCTCGTCAATGCAATGGTATAGGAACACCTGCAAGATCCTCATTATATCGTTCAGAACATGGAAAATTATCACGGTAATCGTCTTCAGGGGGTCAAACTGGCCAACATTAACTACATCCTGGTGAACCCCCGCAGAGTGAATCCTCCTGATTCGAGGGCAGTGACGTCACGTCCCCTCTGGAAGATTGAGTTCCGGTCTAGAGAGTCGGGACCGGAAATCAACGAGAAGAGGGCTTTTGATTGGTGAGTTTTCAATGTTCTAACGGATATCGATATCCTTTTTATGAAAGAAATTGATGCTTACAAATTACCAACGAATTACTTTTTTCACAAATCATAAAGAAATTTTATGAATTTTTATTTAAGGGTCATTCCCTTTCAAAGCGATTCACCTGTACAAAATACAATGGCAAAAAAGTTTCTTTTTAATTAAAATTATTTGATGAAGATTAAATCATTGATGATAATATGTAGTGCATCATTTTAAAAAAGAATTTAATGCTCTTTCGATTGATCTTTAAATCTTTAAAAAATTATTTCAGTTTCATAAAAAAATTCTTATTTGGAATCTGCTCTCTAAATCTGAATTAGTTAAAAATAACTAGCTTGAAATCAAAAAGTTAGCCATTAATTCAAATAGCTATATTTCTACTAATCATTTAGTAAAAAATAACTAATTATTAGTCAAATTCATTTTTAGGTTATGTCAAAATAACTAATATTTTAGTTAAATTCTGTTTACTAATTCAATTAGTCAAATTTTAACTATTTTTTAGTTATGTTTTTACTAACAATTAGTCATTTTTTTTTACTAATAATTAGTTATTTTTAACTAATTGCTGAAATAAAAACTCAGGCACGATTTTACTAATTATTAGTTATTTTTAACTAATTCGAATTTAGAGAGTGAACTCTTGTTATCTTAAATTAAAAAAACTTTCAAACAAGAATAATTATTTATTTATAAAATATACTGTAAAGTGATTCTGACAAATCAATTTTAAAGTTATTTTTCAAATAAAAAAATAAACTACTATAAGAAAAATACATGTTGTATTTTTTTCAAAATTTAAAAACAAACAACAACAAATTCCGACTTTGGCTTGGGTATAAATTCAACTTCACTTCATGTCAGATTTTTCAAAAACATATATCTTATGTCATTTTTATCCATAAAATCTCTAAAATGGCCATAATAAGTTCAAAAGAATTGGAAACTATGCAAAACCTTAACTTTTTTTCACATAGGATTGAAGAGAATATGAGAAGAGGTATTTTGAGACATCGGGAGTTAATAGTTAATTATTTTCCTCATATTGTAATTATTCTTTTAATTATATCAATTATTTTCTTGAAATTTCCATTTGATTTTTTAATTTTCAATTTATTTATTCAATTTTTAATTATTTTCTTCAATTCTGAAATATTTTCTTTAATTTTCAATTATTTTTATCGATTTTCAATTAATTTCTCAATATTAAATAATTCTCGGATTTTTTAAATTATTTTTTTCACTCATAAAATTTTTTTAAAATTCCAATTCAATTATTCAATTTTAGAACTATTCATTCTCTTTAATTTCCAGTTATTTTCGTCCAATTTAAATTACACTTTTCAATTTTTAATTATTTTTTTTAATATTAAAAAATTATCGCCTTTTTTCCATTATTCTTTTCGATCGATTATCATTAAGTTTCTTTAATTTTAAATACAATTGTTAAATTATTTTCTTTAATTTTTAATTCCGTTCTTCAGCTTTCAATTGTTTTTTTCTATATTCAATAATTCTCGACTTTTTTCAATTACTTTTTTTCAATTTTTATATAAATATATTCTTTAAATTTCAATTCCATTTTTCAATTTTTAATTGCTTTCTTCAATTTTTAATTATTTTTTTCAATTTCCAATCCAGTTGTTAAATGTGCAATTAGTTCCAACAATTATTCCTATAATTTTCTTAATTGTTCAATTTGCAATTATTTTCTTTAAATTTAATATTTCTTCTTTAAGTTTTTAAACTATTCTTTTCAATTGTTTAATTATGTAGCGATTTTTCGAATTTTGTTTTCAACTGTCTATTATTTTCGTCATTTTTCAGATATACTCTTCAATTTCGTAATTTTTATTATTTGAATTTGCAAACATTTTTAGTTTTAAATGACCAACAACAATGCAAAGTTTGTCGCGCGCTTGGGCGCGCATTTATGTTGCTAATAGATTATTAATTTATAGTAACATTCATTACAGTCTTAAGGACATCTTGAAATACTTTTCAACAAAATGTATTTTCTTTTAATTAAAAAAATATTATGTAAGATTTAGCAGGAACCCCCCTCCTCCTATGTAAGATTCCGTAAGATTTCATCAAACCTTCCCTCACCACCAATGACTTCCGTAATTTGTGTATGGCCCTTTATCAATGATTTAATTTTCATCAAATTAATTTTATTCAAGAAGAATTTTTTTTGCGATCTTCTTCTGTAGGTGGAACGGTTGAAAATAACATTTTCCCATAAAATGGTACAATTTTTATATAAACCAAAAAAAGAAGAAAAATGACTTGACGAACAAGAAACTAAAATGTTCAACTAACATCATCCAAGGAAGAATTTGCTACATAAAGGATGTGGTGAAAAGTTTTTCAATAAATTGAATGAATTTAACCACACGTGGTTATAATGTTACATAACTCATGATTTGTGTACAATCGAGCCTGAGAACAAACTTTGAAGCGAAATGAAGAAATTGGAATTTGTCTTGACTTCCTTTTGTGTCATTTTTATCTTTACTTTTTCAAGGTACGGTTTCTTTGATGTTTTCGCGACGATCGAATCCTCATGGGTGTCTGGATGAATCAGATGGGTCTGACTCACACAACTCTTTCGCCCAATTCTCAAAGTTTCACGAAACCCTTTGTTTTTTTGTCATTTTATAATGAATCTATCAACGACCTTTCCCACAATGAATAAAAATTACTTCCCAGCAACTAATCAATTTTTCGTGGCGCATGATTATCAAATTTTCTAATTTTCATACGTCGAAGTATTTAATATCGACTTGCTATTTGACGTAAATCTTGTAATTCGAATTATTATTTTGGTATAATTTTTATTTACGCAAATTATAATTGAAACTAATTTCTAAATAATAAAATTGTTGCTTGGCATAACTTTTACTTAGCCGAAAAATTATTTATCCTAAATTTTTTTCCCCTAATGGTTATTTATCAAAAGTATTGTTGTTCCGCAAAAAGTTAGAAAATTAAAAGTTTTTGTAATTTTTAAATTATTATTATTTTTTTTTATTTGCAATGATTTTCACAAATTTTATATTATATTGAGTATTTGTTGATTAATTCCAAATAGTTCAATTATTTCTCTCAAATTTCCATTATTTTCTTCAGTATATTTTTGATTATTTCTATAATGTTGTATAATTTTTTTTCTAAATTAAAAATTCTCGAAATCATTTTGTTATTTTGTTATTTTTCAGTTTAAATTATTTCCTTCAATATCAAATCAGTTTCAATATTTATTAATTAATTTTCAATTTCTTTCGTCATTTTTCAATTATTTTTACAAAATATGATTTTTGTTTTTAAATTGTAATTTTTTTTTCTTCAAATTACAATTAATTTTTTCAATATCGAATAATTAATGTCAACTTGTAATGTCTAATAATGTAAGGACATAACTCATCTTTGTTAATTTAATTATCAGTTTTACTATTTTCATCATTTTCCAAATAATTTTCAATATAAAAAAACTTGTTTCTTCCTCCATCACTTTTTATTTATTGTTTTTATATTTTAGTTGTATTTTTCAAGTATTTAAATTATGTTCTTCGACTTTCAATCATTTTCTTTTATATCAAATAAAATCTGTAATTTTTAAAATTTTTTTCTTAAATTTTCATAATTAACTATAATTTCTAATTATTTTTATCTTTTTTAAGCAGTCTTGTTTATATCAAATATATTCTGTAATTTCCTATTATTTTTTTACAAATTTATATTAAATGCTTCAATTTTGAATTATTTCTATCATTTTTCAATTAGTTTTTGTCATTTTCAATTATTTTTTAATAAATTCTCTAATTTTTTTATTATTTATCTCAAATTCCAGTTATTTTTTCAATTCATTTGCAATCAATTTCTCCAATTTTTAATTAATCTCAGACTTCATTCTTCAACTATTTTCGATTATTTCTCCGATTTTTTAATTATTCTCTTTAATTAGAATTTTTAAGTAGTTTTGGAATTATTTTTTTTAACATATCTTCTATGATTTTTTCAATTATTTCTCTCAAATTTTATTTACTGTTTTCAATCTTTCTTATTTAAATTATTTTCATCATATTTCAATTATTTTTTAAAAAATAATTTTATCTTAAATTTTATCTTAATTTTATTTATTTCAATTATTTTATTTTATAATAATTATTTTAAAATTAATTTTATTATTTTTCAATTATTTTCCTCAATTGTTAATTATTATTCTAATTTTCTAAAATTATTTTCTACAATTTTTAATTGTTTTTCTAAATTTTAAGTATTTTCTAAATTTTGAATTATTTTTATTCGTTTTCCTAATATCCAAATTTTTTTTATTAACTATCGTAAATTTTATTTATTTTTAGCTTTCTTATATTCTTTTCTCTAATTTTTAGTTATTAAAATTTTTTTCAATTGATTTCTAAGATCTTCATGTACTTTTCTTAAATTTCAATTATTTTTTTTTATAAAAAAAAAAATTCTGTAATTTTTTCAATTATTTCACTCAAATGTGATTTAAATTTTACAACTTATCATTGTTTGTATCATATTTCAATTATTTTCTTCAAGTTTCAAGTTGTAAAATCATTTTTCAATTATTTGTATGATTTTTTATATTATTTTCTTCAATTTTAAATAATGTTTATCTTAATTTATTTATTTTCTTTTTTTTTTCAATGAACTTCTGAAAGTTCGAAGTGTTTTTCTGAAATTTACTTAAACTTTCCTTTATTTAAAGTCTATTATGTAATTTATTCAATTACTTTCTGAAATTTTAATTATTTTTTTCCTATTTTATATTATTTATCTGAATCTTCAATCATTTTTTTTTTCAACTTTCAATTATTCACCCTAATTTTTTATTACTTAATTGTTTTCAATTTATTTGTAAGATTTTCAAGTAATTTTCTCAAATTGAAATTATTTTCTTTATTTTTAAAACATTTCTATGATTTTTTAAATTACTTTTCCAAATTTGTATTTGATTTCTTTAATCTTCCAGTTAATTTGCAAAATTTGCAATTATTTTGTTTAATTTCAATTATTTTTTGCAATTTTTTTTAATTATATAAAATTTTATAAATTTCGTCCTAAAAAAAAGGTTTATTAGGGTTGACTGAGGGCCCCTTGAGCTCAAGGGTGATTAATAATCATTTTTCAATTATTTTTCTCAAATTTCAATCAAGTTTGTCAATTTTTTTTTTTTAATTTCTAATGATTTTCACAAATTTTATGCTATTTTGATTATTTGTTGATTAATTCCGAAAATTTACTCGAAATCAAATAAATTGTCAAATTTTGCGTTACAATAATTACGCCAATTAGGAAAGTCTTTAATTTAATGTTGTTTTATTACTCTTCTAGCCCCACCCCTTCCCACCGGTTAATATTAAGTGTTCAGAAGAAAATTATCAAGTCGCTGCTCCTGAGCAAGTTGATATTAAATATTTCGACGTATGAAAAGGTTGAATCCATTTGAAATCATGCAGGCCGACTAACTTCAAGTTGTAGATTTAACTGCAGCCAAAATATGTTATTCTATATAAAAAATAAAAGGACACGTATTTTTTTATTTTCCATAAAAGTTATTTTTAATTTTAACGAAGTTACGAGCACTTGAATTTTGATTGGTAAAACTCAAAATAACAGTGAAAAAAATTTGTTTCTCTTGTAATTTTTTTCTTAATTAATATAAACCAATTTTGTTTCTTGGATCTTTTAGAAGGTCTTTTCTTCTGCAAAATGACGTTTGAAATTTTTAAAAAGCTTAAAAATTAACAAAATTAATGGTGATTTTCCAAAAATAAATAACGTCCATTTTCTCAAAAACCCCAGTTTTTTTTTCTTTAAAACTTTGACCATAAATTCTTTTTAACATAAGCAAATATGTCTATAAGTTTCAAGCTTGCTAAATCATACTGGCAGCCAGGAGAATTTTTTTTCTAAAATAATTTTTTGCTTAAAGTTTGAGATTGTTTGTATGCAAGTTTACGAACAAATGAAGTGCAATGAATCCAACTGAAGTAAGTCCTTCTATATAAAATCAATAATTAATGCACAAATTATAAGCAAAAAATGATTTTAGAAAAAAAATTCTCCTAGCTGCCAATATGGTTTAGCACCCTTGAAACTTATAGCAACATTTGCTTATTTTGATAAGAATTTATGCTGAAAATTTTAAAGAAAAAAAAGCTGGGGTTTTTGAGAAAATGCACTGCAAAAACTGCTGTCTTCTAAGTGTCTTATTTTAAGACACAAGACATTAAGAAAGCGTCTTACGGTTATTTCAAGCTATTTCATTGGTTAATAATTTTGAAAGATGTTATCTCATTGGTTTAAAATAAGACACTTGTTTTTACAGTGTGGACCTTATTTATTTTTGGAAAATCATCATTAATTTTGTTAATTTTTAAGCTTTTTAAAAATGTCAAACGTCATTTTGAAGAAGAAAAGACCTCCTAAAAGATCCAAGAAACAAAATTGGTTTATATTAATTAGGTAAAAAATTACAAGAGAAACAAATTTTTTTCACTGTTATTTTGAGTTTTACCATTCAAAATTCAAGTGCTCGTAACTTCGTTAAAAATAACTTTTATGGAAAATAAAAAAATACGTGTCCTCTTATTTTTTATATAGAATAACATATTTTTAGCGGCAGTTAAATCTACAATTTGAAGTTAGTCGGCCTGCATGATTTGAAATCGATTCAATCAAAATTAGAAAATTGAACTTTGGGCGATAATCATGCGCCCCCAATTTTTCAATTGAAAAAGCTGTATAGTCTGAGAAAAATATATAATAAGTTGAAAGAAATCCAGAGAATGCGTTGGGATTTAGGACACAGGCATCGTTCCGCCATTCGGTCACGGTGGTCACGAATAGCGTCCACCTGTGCACGGTTGTGAGCATGCATGGCATTATCTGCCCGCATGTGATGAGTTTACAAAGCTGAAAGCTTTTTCTGTAACGGTCGAATTTACCCCCATATGAGTTCTGTGATACAGTCGGCAGGAACATTTTTCGAGCCCTTGTTTAAACGAACGAGAAGGTGCAAGGTGTAGTTTTATATACAATGAACGATACAGTACAATTGTACTACACTATTACATATATGTAATAGGTATACATGTTTGGATAATTCGATTCAGCGATTCCATTTAATAAAACCTAATGAAAAGAAATGTTCGAGAGGTGGGATTTAAGTGGAATACGCTTGAATTGATTTGAAAAATAAACTAGTCCAATCAGCATTCTGTTACTTGTGTTTTAAAGAATGGCTATCATTTCAAGCTGTGTGAATTGAAACAATGTAAAAAACAGTAGCAGAGCAGGATAATAATTTTTGAGAGGAATTTCAGGAGTAAAAATATCGAACAACCTTTTCATGTGCAGTTTTTGTTGCAAGACAATGTGAGAGGTGCTTAGCAGTCAAAATAAAAATATGGAAATATTTTTATATTCGGTTTGTCCAAGGAACAATTGAATTTTAATAATTGACGTGGGAAAAAGGTTGACTTGATTCAAACGTACACGGAAAAAAATTCTCAATTTAAACGGAATATTGTGCTTTTAAATTTCTTTTACGTTTTTGTTTTAATATTTATATACCGAAGCGGAATTTTCTTATCAATCTGAGAATATTTTATCTAAAGGATGACTTTTAAGGATGTTCAATCCATTGATATAACCTCAAGCTATAGAAAATGATTTTTCATACAAAATAAAAATATTACCAATATTAATTTCACTCAAATTTAAAGGATACAGTTGTACATTTAAAAAAAATGTTTCATACAAAAATTGTTATGAATCAATAATTATTTAACATTTTGTGTTTAAAAAATGTCCAACTGAATCTTTCAAAATTGGGTAAAATCGATTTTAATAATATTTCTATTTTATGTGAAACATCATTTTTTAGTTTAAGGTTATGTCAATGGGTTGAAGATCCTTAAGATTCTCTTTGTGATTGTACTTATTCATACATATTCAAAAGAAAGTCTTATTTAATGACAGAAAAGCTGTTTTATTTTAATACGCAACATTTTTAAGACAGCTTTTGCTGATTTTATGGATTTTTCTTTTGCTTTAAGAAGGTTGATCCAAAAATCGATTTTCTACAGATTCTTATAAACTTTTAAGGACATATTAAATTGCATTTTTTTACATGTATGGTTACAATTTTATTGAAATTTACCATTCTGTTTTAAAAAAACAAATTTATGAAGTTGGAACTTTTATAAAATATAGTCATTTAGCGAGCTTTGTTACTGTTTTCATGTATACATGAAACAAAGCGCGCAAAATGACTATATTTTAATTAATTAAGAAAAACGGCTTTACAAATTTAAAAAAAAAATTAATATATTTTAAACCATAATATAATACAACTTTTACAACAATATTAAACTAATTTAACGTACTGTTGTTATGAAAATGTTATTCAAAGTTCTTCTCTTTTTTTGAAATAACCAAGAAGGGGAAATTTTAATAGCTTAATGTAATGATTTTAACTATAAAATACTATTTAGAAATCAAATTATAAGAAGAAATTAAATTAAAAATATATTAAATATCATGGTCCGTTAGAATAAGAACCGCTTGAGTGGATATACGTCCTTAAACTGTGCAAAAAAAAATTAATAATTTCAAATTCGCATAAAATCGTAAAATACTTAATTTAAGAAGGTAAATTTGCAATTATTTTTAACTCATCTTGATTATAAGATAGTATTTTTTACATAAACATTTATATAACAGGGCTTGCTGAATTCAAGACACGTCTTAAATTAAGATTATCTTTTTACAGTGTAATAGCGTATTAATTTTTGTTATAGTAAAACATGGATAAAGTAAAATAAACATAATCTTTAATTATTTAGGGACTTTATTTAAAATAATCAAAGTTTTAGTATTTAAAATTTGTTTTTTAACTGCGTTAATAATTTTCAATAGATGCTTATCCAAAAATTATTTTTGTTTTTAAAAAATCATCAAAGTATTAAAACTTTCAGGGAGTTTTTAACAATTTTAACCTACACTCTAAATCTGAATTACATAGTTAAAAATAACTAATTTAAAAGCAAAAACTCAGTTACTAATTTAAATAGTTACATTTCTACTAATCATTTAGTAAAAAATAACTAATTATTAGTCAAATTCATTTTTGGGTTATATCAAAATCTCAATATTTTAGTAAAATTCTGTTTACTAATTCAATTAATCAAAATTTAACTATTTTTTAGTTATTTTTTTGACTAATTTAGTAAATTACTAAATTACTGCCTCAAATAATAGTGTTTCTTAATTATTTTTATTCAAATATTTCTTACAAAAGTGTATTAAACGAATACTTTTTATTTTAAGCAATAAATAAAAAATAATTAAATAATTATAATAATAAATAAAAAAGGTTAAAGTGCTTAAATTTAATACTTATGAAGTTGGTCTGCGTTTGATAAGATTACACCTTTATTTGAAAGGATTCATTTTCAGGAAAAGAAAATCAATTCAATTAAAGAAGATTACTTTAGTATCCGCATATATAATAGGAAAATTTGCATCAAATTAAGAATCCCCTAATTTTGAGAATTTTTTTTTTTAGTGTAATAATAAGAAAAATTAATTTTTTAAAATAAGTGCAATAAATAGTTATTAGATAGTTAAAATATTAATAACAAACTACAAAAATAGTGTAATTAATTAATAAAGAAAAAATGGAAATTTTTTAAAATTATAAACTTATTTAGGTATGTTTCTAAGGGAGAATAAGAAGTACCAAATTTAAATTCATTTCTTGAATGAATAAACGATGAATGCGGTGTATAAGACATATGCTATTACCTAGAAACCTACTAACCAAGCAACTCGTTTCATTCAAGGTTTTTATCCCCTTATGATGGCACCACTATTTACCTTGTAAAAATTGCATTTAAAATTATTCCTAACACCTGTTTTCCATCAATGATTAATCTCTAGATCTAAATTATTAGTCCAAATTTTTAAGATTTTAGTGACTTTTTTTTATAAAACACTGATTAATCAATTCTTTATTAATTCAGTCGATTAAGATTAAATTTCAATCAAATTCACCAACAATTTAAACATAATTGTGTCTAGAAGTTTAGGAGTTTGAATCTCCTTTCTGTAGAGCTTTTTTTAAAAAAAAAATTACATTTTGATACTTTTTTAAATCTTAAATAAGTTTATACTGCTTTTTCAAATCTAATAAACAAGCTGAAAATTATATGTTAATTTTATGAACATTTTGCTTAAACGTGAGCAAAAAAATTGGTTTCTTAAGGAGGAAACAATAAATTAATTTTTAAAATAAATGTGACGCGATATGAAGAAAGGGACCTAAGAAGGAAACAATTTTAGGTTATGTTTGTGGTTTTTGGAATGAAAATATTCGTAGAAAATCAACTCTCTATATCAAACTATATTTTTAAGAAATCTTTATTCCATCCAAAATATTCAATAAATCCTACTTTCAATTTTATATAATTAAAAAGGAACTTTTAATCACGGTAAAACTATCACTGAACATAACCTAAAATTTTTTCCTTCTTAAGTCTCTTTCTTCATATCGCGTCACAAAAGAAAAGTTTAATTTATTAAAATGTTGCAAGTTGCGATTTATTTTATAAATTTTTTTAAAAATATAAACTTTTTACATGTAAATAGATTTTTATTATAATATAATGTATAGTATTCTTAAATATATTAAGCTTTTAATAAATAAAAAAGATATATATTAAGAATAAATAAATTAAAAAAATATGTTTAACATTGAAACATGTTGTCATTTAATAACAAATAATAAATAATTTTTTAGGTTATTTCATGATATATTCGTTAAAAGATCTCGTAAAAACATCTGCCACAAATTTAAATTGCGAATTGTAAAAATTATCTACTAAAAAAATATATTTTTAATCTGAAAAAATTATTAGATATAAGAAAGATCTGAAATAAAGATTTGAGATAAAATAAAAGAATATTAAACATCTATAATATATTTTTTATTTCATATTGTTTATTGTTAATCAATTTCTGAAAAATTGCATTAAAAGTTTACATTTATATATAACCCGTTGGCATAACATTAAACTAAAAAGTGGTTTTTAAACAACAAATGGATCTACAAATTGAACAATTTTGCTAAATTTTGAAATATCTAATTATCAATTTTTAAAGAAAAGTATTTTCAAACAGAGTTTATTATCAAATAATAAATTAATGAACATTTTGGGGATTTTTAAAGTCAAGATTGTTTTTTATTTAGTTTTTACAAACAATAACACATTTTATTTTTTGAAACATTTTCTATAATTATATGTTTATAGCATTTTGTCGAGGATTTTGTGAAACTGTATTTAGAGTATTAATATTAAACAAAATTATATTTGCTCAATTAATATTTAACAAAATATATTAACTTATATTGACAAACAAAAAACACCAAAGAAAATTGTAGACATTGTTTCAAAAAGCAAAATGAATTTCTGCTATTTGAAAATTGGATGAAAATTACAACTCTTCACTAAAGAAAAAATAAAAAATTGTAATAATTATTATTTGACAACAAATTTTGGCTCAACCATATGTTATTAAAAATTTTTGGGTAAATAAATTTTTATTAGATGTTAAAAACTACTTTACAGTTTAAGATTAAATGGGTCACCCTTATCTCATTACTAATTTGCAAATGATTGTTAACAAGAATTTAAATCTAAAATTCCCTATTTTTACAACTTATAATATTTTTCTATTTTCAACTCTAGAAAAAAAATATCGAAAAGATATAAAAAAATTATAAACTAAAAATGTGCTACATAAAACTTTTTCTTTTTAATCAAAACAAGAGTATCGTTTAAAAGTTTGAAAAACGACATTTTAGTCATTTCTAAAATATATTTTCAATTCCGATTAGCCTGTCTGATTTAACATTAATTTATAAATATAAATCTTTATTCATAGTTATAACATCCAGAAGATAAATATCCCATAAATACGCTCGTTATGGTACAAAAAAGACTAAAAATAATAAATGTAGTTCGAAATGTATAATCTCACGTGAAAGTGTAAACATACGATTACAAAAGAAAATACAGGTGTAATATCTGAATCAAGTGAATTCTTTATTTTTCCCTTTAAGCACAGAGCAAGTATATACGATAATCGCGCCAAGTCTATTCATTTAAAAGTCGTTTGTCCCGCGAAAAATTTACCGCCTCGCATGCGCATTTCAAGCTCGTTTCTGATTGGACGATTTATTTCAAATACCGGCTTCAACGGTCGTTCTGACCATGCTGGGCTCCGAAATTTTTCCCTTTCTAGGCGCTTTGTAGAAGCATCGTTCCAGACTAAAATCTTATATCTTTTTTTTCTCCATCTCTCACCCAGTTCTAAATCTAAATTATTTATTATAAGGCGATTGTTCAATTCAACCACCAGAACACAATCCAATTCGTGATCGTTCTATAAGGTATACTACTTAAGGAAAAGAGAGAAAAAAAAATGATAGACAGAGAGACGTGCATCTCTCTTCGTCATTTCTCTTTTCAGGTATGTAATATTATTTCCCAGAAACCGATCCCTACTTTTTATTTTCTTAAAAAACATTTGTAAATTTTTATTCTTACTTCCTAATACTTTTCGGAGTATTATTAATTTTTTCCTGATTGCAAATCATCGAATAATATTACTTGTACATAAATATTTAAAACAAATTTCTAGTTTACAAAAAAAAACAAAGGATTCTAATTTTGAAAAGTGGTCATTAGTAATTAGCCATTGGTCAATTGGGTTTTTTTTCCATTCGTTATTCAATTGAAATAAAAAATAAAATTTGACGTGTTTGGAAATGTGCAGTATAAGGAAAATAAACAAATGAAATATCAATTACAAAATGAATGAGATGTCATAGTTTAATAAATGACCTGAATATGAAACAAAAAATAATCGTGTTTATAAATAAATAAATAAATAAATAATAGTTCGAGCTAAATCCAAGATTGTTTCCTTAGAAAAAAATTCGTTTCTAGAAATCCACTTGAAATCACGAGGAAAAAGAATCTCCGCCTTGAAAAGCAGAATATACCAAATAGTTGTGTTTAAAAATAAAAAAAGACTATATAGACGGCCCTGGTTTCTATGCTTATTAGCATAATACGTTGGAAGTTATAGAACTTTGGCGCGCGTTTTAACAGCGCACACTTTCAGCGCACCAATAGAATTTAAACTTCACCAATCTATGGAAGGGACAACCTCGTGGTTTCGAACAAGTTGAGCGTTATGATCCCAAGCAGAACTCGACCGTCTTTCCTCTGACGAGGTTCTTCGAAAAGTGCTACAACACACCTATTTCGAAATAATCAACATCAGTTTTAAAACAAGTATACGTGTCAAATTCACTTATCTTTTCGTCATTATAAATCGTATATGCAAACGTGGACAATTCACATCAGTCAAAGCTTTCGGAGTAAATATTTGAAAAAGAGGAGAAAAAAAAACCACGGAATTGTTCGGGATATTGTATCCGAGTCGGCGGGACTCGGCAATTTATTTTCGCAATAAGAGAACGAAAAGTACAAAAATTAACGAAAACGAGAAAATGTTGGCGGCATCGCTCTGCCGGGATTTCCAATTTTCTGTGCTACCTCCAACTATCAGTTCGAGGGTACCACGCTGTTTATTTGGGAGTCCAAGCTCCAAAGAAACCAGGGATTTGCTCCAGGATGCTTTGGATATTGAGAGAACGAGATTTGCCAGTAAATGGGGAGTTGATCCTAGATCGGAAAATGATAAGGAAAACATTCTTCCGAGGTTCGAGAAAGTCGAGAGGTCACCCAGAAAAAGGTGCACTCCATACACTAGGCAAACTAATATTCACGGTGAGTTGAATTACTGTTAAAAATTAATTTTATATTTTTCAACAATCAATTTATTGCGTCGAGATTATCTTGAGAAACAATTTTCTGGCTATCGTCAAGATAACAATCACTAAGGGCGTATGTACATTCGCGTCATGAAAACCACGTGGCTTGCTTCCCGCCCACATTTTATGTCGGCGTGGCATTATTTTAGTTTCATGACAAAATGCCAATTTTTAGCCGATTTTTTGGGTCGATTCAAGCATTTTTTGTGGATAACGTTTGATTTCGATTAACTTTACCTGAATATAAAAAAATTTCTCGGGATTTTTGTGATTTTATGTGATGAAATGATAACAGAAGGTGTGATCATGACGCGATTGGGAAGAAAATTTATATTTTGAAAGAAATGAAATTGGGAAGTGAAGCTTGTTTAGTCGAAAATTTTTTATGGAATATTTATTTTGTCCTAAATGTTGCAAAATTACATATTCTTTGCGTCTTTATAGTTTTGTGATACACTTAATAGCGTCTACTTAATAGTAGCCGATGACGCTAGAAGTTTATGGTTAAATATTATGTTTTAATCAGAATCAAAATAATGAAACATTGGGAGTTTAAATTGAATCAAAAGAGTGTTTTTAATTATGTTGATAGGGTGTTGGTTTATTATTAGAATTATATTTTTATCATTGCTTGATATTTTTTACAATTTAATTACGTTTATGTATTGCTTCAGATTTTTTTCAATTATTCATATTAGTTTTCAACCCAGACATTTTCCAGTGCTTATAATTACAATTTTTCAACTTATTCGTATGAAGAAAATTACTTGAACTGAATTACGTGAATGTGGAAAGGTTCTTGGTTCTTTCGAAATTTGACATGAGACGCAAAAAGCCAAGAAGCCGTGGAAATTTCCCTTTCTTGCTCGGAAACTTGCCTATCGAGATTCTATGATTTCTGAATAGGAAGGAATATATTATGCATACAATCCACTCCGAGAATATTTTCTACAAAAGAATTGGAAACCATATTTTCAGTTTATTCTGCGAAAAGCCTCGAAATATTATCCTTACAAAAATTCTAACATTACCAACATAAACACAATTTTCTCAACAAAAAGAAAAGATTTATATCTATAAACATTTTTAATTGTGCACAGGAAATGATCATTTTCGGAGAATTTACTTCGTAATAGTATCATTAATATGCTATTTAAAACTACTAATTGTTTGTAAAAACATTATTTATTGTTCTTGAAAATATGATTGTATTATACACTAATTTTCAAAATGTCAAAGAAACGCAAATTTTTACTACCTTGTCTTTTCGTTTTCTCAATGTTAGAAAAACCAATTACAAAAACATCACAAACAAATTATCAAATAGGTTTAAAAATACAATATTTACAAAAATAATTAAATTCCTATTAAAAATTCCTATTTAAAACCTTGACTTTTCAAAGTCTTTCAACCCACACAAATTCTATTGACAAAACTTGACCGTTTGGGGTCTGAAAATGGTGAAATGTTCTTTAAGAATTGGCTGGGTTTCGTGGGCGACGCCAATAATTGAAACCAGAGGAAGTCACTTTGGAAGTTTTAATGTGACGCACGCCCGCCAACCGAGTAGTTTTGGCGGGAAATAATCGGCAATGTATCTAGGTTTGACGGGAAAGCAGTAATACAGGCGTAAAGCGGGTCGCGTGGCTCGAACCTGTTTTTCTCAGCGTACCTTTGTCCTCTCTCTCTCTTTCTCTCGTTTCCTTTCAATCTCCCCTTTCTGTCTCTTTTGACAAGTTTCTCTACCCCACCCATGATTTCTCTTTTCTCTCTTTGTGAGCCTCAGCTTCTCGTCTTACGCATCATTCCAAGTCCGGTCAAGTAGCTACCGTTTCTTTCAAAAACTTCATACTTCTTTCTCAAAAGACGCACGAGACCACTTGGAATTTTTTTTCTCCACCTATTCAACTTCTATTCAACTTCTATTCCCTCTGAAGTGAAAAAACCACAAAATGTCATTATTTTATTATTCTTGAAATAATCGAAGTCGTACCTTCCCAGCAACAAAAGGAAAAAGTAGAAAGATTTTATTGCCCTTGAATAATGAGAATTTTATCTTGAAACATTATATTCAGCTATTTTATTATTCCTGAATAATAAAATAGCTTGAGAAAGCGATTTGTTGAATAAGAAAATATTGGAGAGGAAAAACAGAACAATCGGAAGAATCGTAAAAAGTTGAGAAAATGACTCACATTGGTGAATCATGCGAAAAATAAAGGCTTGCAACTTACATTCCGGAATCTTACTTTCAAAAAGAAACTCTGACTCATCTGAACTGTGTTCTATGCAGGACTTGAATTTTGCGCATAATTTACAACAATTTTTGCAGATCTAAGCCTCTTATTGTTTTTGCGAGATTTTTCTTGATTTTGATTTGTTACGCCCTACAACGGCAACGGTTTCTTCGTGCCAAGATCTAAAGGGCGATAAGCGTGACCGATAAAATCGAAGGAACCCAACCGACGTCGCCTTTAAATTAGACTTATCCTGTAATTCGTTTTACAAATCCAATCTGTGGGAACCCTTTCCAGATTTATGAATATTTAATGTCAGAACTAATTTTGATGGAAATTTAATTCCAATTAAGAGACTTTTTAATAATCGGTTACAAGGGCTCTCGAAAAATGTAACATATTTATTCAAACGGTTTTTCAAAAATAATAGATGTATTTTTAAATCGAGAAGAACTTTAAATTGCTTTAGACTCTTTAGAGATTAGAGATTTTTGTAGTTTGTTATTTAGGAAAGCGTGCAGTTTTTAGAGAAACTGATAATTGTTAAGGTCTAAAGTGAAAAAACGATTTTCTAAAATTAAGATTATTTAACTAATTTTAAGAATATTTTGAAACTTCAATAAGCGCCAAGATCATTTTCTTTGAGAAAGTATAAC
The DNA here is from genome assembly GCA_037103525.1 of Ganaspis brasiliensis. Lineage (NCBI taxonomy): Eukaryota > Metazoa > Arthropoda > Insecta > Hymenoptera > Figitidae > Ganaspis > Ganaspis brasiliensis. Next base: position 1,174,131 of record JAZKLR010000451.1, on the reverse strand, counting down.
ATTATCTATTTTTAAGAAAAATTTCTTATACTAATAGAATCTTAAATTAAGGGGAATTTTTTCTTCTTTTAAAAATTATATTTTTAGCCACTTTTATAGAATTGAAGAAATAAATTGAAATTTACAAATGCTTGGTTTGAAACAAAAAAATATACTCAATATTTCATTGCTTTTTTAAATTTAAAACTTATTTAAATCCCTTATCTTATTAAAATTATATTTTCTCTTAATGCAGATCAAAAGCGGGCCCGTATCATTTTGACACAAATTTTTTCGTGCAACTTCTTATACTGTACTCCCGAAGATGAATGTTATATTTTACTCCTACAAAAATTAAAGATTTTTAAGTTTTAATTATTCAATAATTGAACTTACTGAATTAATTAAGTCTTTTAATATTAATTTAATGTATTAAAATCAATTATTTAATAAATAAGACTTAAAAATCTTTGATTTCAGAAGGAGTAAAATATAACATTCATCTTCGGGAGTACAATATAACAAGTTGCCCGAAAAAATTGTGTCAAAATGATACGGGCCCTCAAAAGCTTATAGTAAATGCTGTTTCAAATGACTTCAGATTAGAGTGGCAAAAAAAAAAAAAAAAAATTTTTAATGCTTTACCCCCTAGGATTGGGGGTTCTCTGTCGAAAAAAATACCCTCTTTTCTTTATTTATTTTTTTTTTAATATTTAGAGATGGCTAAAAACGATCAAAGTTTCCCATGTATTTTAAATGGAGAAAAAACCTTTTTTCGTAGAAAAAGTACGGAATCCATGAAAATTAATATTTTTCAATCGAATAACTCTGTTTTTCTTCAGGAAAGTTCAAACAATAAGACCCATTTGTTTATTTAAGAATTTTTTAATATTAACTATTTATTATGAAACCCCCAAAAATGCAAAAATACAAAAACAATCGTTTTTTTCATTTAAAATACATGGGGAACTTTGAACGTTTTGAGCCACCTCTAAATATTAAAAGAAAAAAAAACAGAGGTATTATTTTTATATAGAACAATCTTAGGGGGTGAGAGCATAAAAAAAAGAAAAATTTGTTTTTCCACTCTCTAAATCTGAAATAGTTCAAAAGTAACTAATTTGAAAGCAAAAACTCAGTCACTAATTCCAATAGTTATAAAAATAATTATTTAGTTATAAAATATAATTATAGTAAAAAATAACTAATTATTAGTCAAATTCATTTTTAGTTATGTCAAAATAACTAATATTGTAGTAAATCTTTTGTTTACTAATTCATTTAGTCAAAATTGGACAATTTTTTGGTTCTTTTTTTTACTAATAATTAGTCATATTTTACTAATATGTAGTTATTTTTCACTAACTGCTGAAACAAAAACTCAGATTCGATTTTACTAATAATTAGTTGTTTTTAACTAATTCAGATTTAGAGAGCATGCATTTTTGGACCACCCTACTTCAGATTGAATAAAATTCGATAAAAATTGTCAAAGTTATTCTACTTTTAATTTTGTAGTAACATCATTAAATTTTAAATTTATGAACATTTTTTCCTTATTTTGTTTCTCGTATTGATAATTTTGGTTGCTTTTTAATTCTTAGGCATTTTTGCTATATTAAGATACAATTTTTAGATATTTAAAAATCATCTTAATTTTTAGATATTTAGATTTTAGAGTTTTAGATATTTACAATTTTTAGGTATTTAAGAATCATCTAGTAAATGCATGTAACATTATTTAATAAAATTAATATTAGGTACCGTCAGGTAATTCTTAAACTTTAAAAGTATTTCTTATCATTGCAAAGATACATAAAAATTGAGAAATAGTCAAAATTATCAAAGCGACGAAGAGAAGAATGAAAAACTGTTCATAAAATCAAAATGTAATGATGTTACTACAAAATTAAAAGTGGAATAACTTTGGCAATTTTAATCGAACTTTATTCAATCTGGAGTCATTTGAAACTGCATTTACTAGGCTTTTGATTTGCATTGAAAGAAAGTATAATTTTAATATTATAGGAGATTAAAATTATCTTCAAAGTTGAAAAATCAATGAAACAATGGAAAATTTTGATTATTTTTGGTCTGCATCTTTATGAATTTACATGATAATGAAGAAATTCTTGTACAGCTTGAAAGCGGGTATTTTAAGCATTCAAAAAAAAAACTTTTTGATTCGGATTAAAAATAAGTTTCAAGGTATGATGTACATGAGACTTTATAAAAATCGGTTTTTTGTATCTAAAACAAGAATTTGAGGGTGTATCATAGATTTAATACATACCATTCTTTTTAGTTTTGTATTACCTACAACCTCCATAGGTTCGATAAAAAGTTTTTTTACTTGTTTAAATTTTGTAAAGCAGTGTTTTTTGAAATGTTAAAAAGTTGATTATAAAGTAAAATTCAAACAAACTTTAGTCAGAAAGTCAAAATTAATTATAAACTTGGAGTAAATTTATTGCTGTTTTGAAATTCTATTGTTTTATAATGATGCGAAAGTAAAAAATAATTTTTATTCTATTTACCTTTTGTATTTTAAAACATCCGTAAAATCCATATTGTTGATTAAAAGATTAAAACAATCATTTATACATAACTATCAGTAACAATCACTTGCGTGTATAACTTCACTTTTCTCTCAGTTAGAAACCGAACAAAACAATTTTTACACTTTATTTTAATCAAATTTCCACGTAACAATGGCGTCGTTTAGAAAACTAAGTGACTAGAGAAAATAAACGCTTAGAAGATCTTCTTAGAGTTTTATTGACTTTTAAGACCTTTATTTCTTACAATTAGTTTAAGAAAATTTCTAAGAAGAAAATTTGTATAAAGAACATGTTATCCTCAGAATTAGAAAATCGTTTTTTCTGTGTACCCATCGAGCTTTAAAAAAACATTAATTATTTCAAGAAATTTTTGCCGATATTTTCTATTTGTTAGAGAAACAACCATTTTTCAATAATTTCTGCACGACATTTGCCAATATTTGCCTCTATCGGTCGTTAAACGTTTAAATATTAGATATCGCTAACTAATTTCTTTCCGTTAAGATTGTAACGGACTTGTTGTGCGTAATTATTATGTGTTGTCATAATCTCGGTTAATGAGTGATAAATGACTGACTTTACAGTTGAGGAGGGAAAAAATGAGCAAGTGAACTGGTTTCCGGATAGTTTACTCCCACGAGAAAGAGAGCAAGTATCTGGCCGAGTTGAGGGATATATTATTCCCAGCTAGAGTCGGTTTGAGACCCTTGAAAAATCAACGGACCGAAACAATACACGAGTAGTTTCGCGACACCTGTTTTGCCCTTTACTTAGACTCGCTCGAACGTCTTTTCCCACGATTAAATCAGGCACCCTGGACATGAACACGCGATATGAGTCCAGGACCTTTAGAAGGCCGTTTAGCACCTGCCGAGACCTTGAGACTTAATGCTCGAAATATTGTCAACCCATTGCACCTTTCAACAAAGAGAAAATCCTCCATCACTTTTCATTGTGCGGGAGGATACCAATAGAATTTACTTTCCGTTTATCCGCACTTTTTACCTCAGGGTCGCACAAAACTTGTCATAGTCACGTTTCTCGAGTTACGCTTCATAGAATCCGATTAGAAAGTTATTGCAGTATTTTATGCACTGAATTGTTCATATAGCACCTGCAACTTTTTTGTTATTATAACAAAAATAGTAGCAGGCGCTATGTTAACAATTCAGTTTGCTATCATAGCAATTCTTTTTTCTAGGTAAAAATATTCTAACTTCTTAACCATCTGAGCACTGATATCAAATGCAAGAGACTGTTTACAATTTTAAATTTGCCGCTTATATACCCATCCTCAAAAATCACTAATCACTGTAAAAACAGGTGTCTTACTGGTGTCTTATTTTAAGACATAAGATGTCTAGAAAGCGCCTTATATAGTTATTTCAAGTTATATTTCATTGGTTAATAATTTTGTAAGACGTTCTCTCATTGGTTGAAATTAAGACACCCAAAAACGTCTTTAAAATGACCACATAAATGTCTTAAAATAAGACACCTGTTTTTGCAGTGATATGGTTTTAAACGAAGAAATATTTCATGCAAGATTGAAATGTTTATTACTGTAAAAACAGGTAACTTATTTAAAGACATAAGACATTAAAAATCAACTTACGGTTATTTCAAGCAATTTCATTGGTTAATAATTTAGTAAGATGCTTTCTCATTGGTTTAAAATAAAGACACCCTAAAACGTCTTAAAAGTGAAGACAACAAAAATGTCTTAAAATGAGACACTTGTTTTTAGAGTGTATGTATTTCAAAAATTTTATTAAGTCAAAATACGCATGCTCAAATTTTTGAAATGTGTAAAAAATATAATAAATTATGAAACACAGTGTGTAGTAAATTAAATATTAGTGGTACATTGTAAAAACAGGTGTCTTACAAGTGTCTTATTTTAAGACATAAGACGTTTAGAAAGCGTCTTACAGGTATTTTTAAGACACTTTCTCAATGGTCTAAAATTAAGACACCCTAAAATGTCTTAAAAGTGAGGACAAAATAAGACACTTGTTTTTAGAGTGTAGTAAATATAATTCTGATTTCTTAAAGTTTATAAAATTGTAAACAATCTTCAATTTTGACACAAGATTCAAAAATGAAAATAAATAGGAACCACTTAATAATAAAAATCAATTAATTAAAATTGTTGAACATTATAAGTTAATTAAAACTAAACTTAAAAATTCCTGATTATATTTTTAAATATGTAGACGCCTTATTATTGTTATTAATATATCTAAGATTTTAAAATTAATAGCTAAATGCATTCATTTTTCATATAATTTTCAAAATTAATTACTTATTTTTGTCTTACATTTTTCAATACATTTTATCATAATAATAATAAAACAACAATAACAAACTAAATAACAACAACTTTAAATTAAAAATATGAAATTTAAAATTCCTGCCAGTTACTTTTGCAGTTTTTGAAATTTTCGAATATTTCATATTTTTCATGAAATATAATCTCTAGTGTCATTCTAATTAGTAATGATTTAAATTTCAATGTTAAAAATAAGAATTATATATAATTATATATAATAATTTACAAGTTCCGTTCATTAATTAATTTTTTCATTCTGTCCACACCAAAAGTTTGTCACTAGATGTTTTTTTGTTTTCAATTTTTACATGATATTTTACCTTTTCAAAATGTTCTCAAATTTTTAATTTATACCTAGCAATTTTAATTTCTTCAAATATACTAAATTTGAATTGATTTAAAAATTTCTGAAATTTTTAATAATTCTTTTCTCTTATGATTTTATTACTTAAACTACATTTCTCAACTATTTTTATAGTTTTCCAATTACTTTCTGCAATTTTTAATTCTTTTCATTGTTTATCACTTTTTTCTCTAAATCTTAAATCTACTTTCCGCAAATTTCAATTATTTTTTAAAATGTTTTCAATCACTTTTTTAGTTTTGATTATTTTTTCTTCGACAATAAAACAATTTTTTTTTTATTATTTTTTTATTTTCTCCATCTTTTAATTAAGTATTTTTATTATTTTTCAATTAATTTCTTAAATTTTCAGTTTTTATCTCAAATAATAATTTCATTCTTTTTGCTTAATTTTAAAATTTTTCAATTACTTATCTGAAATGTTAATTATTTCCAACCCAATTTCAATTTTTTTTAAATTTTTAATTTTTTTGTCATATAATTATTTTTTAAAAATTTTTAATTATTTTATCATATTTCAATTATTTTTTTTAAATTTAAATTATTGTTATCATTTATAAAATTATTTCCCTAAATTTTAATTGTTATTTTCATTTTGTAAAATTATTTTTCGACATTTCTAAGTATTTTTCTCAAATTTGAATTATTTTCATTTGTTTTCATAATTTACAAAATTTTTTATTAATTATCTTGACTTTCAATTATTTTTAGCCTCTTTAAATTCTTTTCTCCAATTTTGATTTATTCTCATTTTTTTCAATTAATTTATCAGGTTTTCAATCATTTTTCTAAAATTTCATTTTTTTTCTATTTTAATTATTTATTTTTATTTATTTCATAACATTTTATTATTTAGGTTACAAGCATCATAAATTTGGGCGTTAAAACCTACAAACAGATCCTTTAAAAATTTTGAAAAAATTCTGCAATTTTTTCAATTATTTAATTTAAATTTTATTAATTTTTTTCAACTTACCATTGTTTTTATCATATTTCAATTATTTTCTTCAAGTTTCAAAATTTAAAATTAGTTTTTAATTATTTTCCCCAATTTCTGATTATTTTTATTTTTTTAAATTATTTTCTCAAATTTCCTATTATTTTCTTCCATTTTTATCTACGATTTTCTTGTTTTTTATGTTCCTATATTCTACAATTTTTTCTCTTAAATTAAAAATTGTTGTTTTCAATTTTAATTTATGTTTATTTTTTTTTTATTTATTTCCTCTAAATTTTAATTATTTTCTTTTGTTTTGTAATGTACTTCCAAAAGTTTCAAGTATTATTCTAAAATTGTCTTTAATTTTTCTTTATTTAATATATAGTACGTAATTTTTTCAATTCTTTTCTTAAATTTAAATTTGTTATTTTAATTTTTCAATGTTTTCTTAAATTTATAATCATTTCCATCATTTTTAAATTAATTCTTTAAATTTTTTATTATTTATATCAATTTCAAGAATTTTTTTTTAATTTACAATTATTTTCTCCAATTTTTCATTATTCTAATTTTTTAAAATTTATTTCAAAGATTTTCAAGTATTTTTCCCAAATTTAAATTATTTTCCTTAATTTTAAAACATTTCTATAATAATTTAAATTACATAATAACTATCTATTATTTTGTTATTAATACATTTTTATTTCAATAATCGAATTTAAGCATTGTTGATATTTTAAGTATTATTGCTACTTCAAGTATTGTTGGCTTTTTACTAAAACAAGCTTAAAAATTCTTTGTTCATTTTTCCCGCCTGATTTCAACCTGGGAAAAATTATCCCCCGAAATTGATCGACCCCTCGAATTTTCCTCCTGGTTTCAATTTCCATGCGCTCCTGTTTCCCAAACCCCTAGGGTCGGGTCAAATTTATTCACATCATAAAAGTCGACCTTTACACAAAATCTACTTTTACAATACACAATTTTTTTGTTTAGAAATGTCACTCTTTCTACCTGTGGGAAAATTGAAAAACAATTTCTAATTCACCTTGTGTGAGAAAATTTTATATAACATAAAAGAGCTTTTGTAAAAGTCAACCACTGAAATAAAAATTTAGCATTATTCGTCTGTCTATATATATGTTTGTGGCAGAGAGTAGATGAGTTTAAAAACTGGATCCTCAGAGGGCAATTTGGAAAGAAAAAGTTAAAGCCGACAATATTTTGTTGAAAGCACTTTTATCGCGTTTTTAATGTGGTTGGACTTATGGGGGCAAAAAGCGTTTGTAATGGCTTCCTCGGGGTATCTCCAAACAATCTTTTCTTCCGATTATGGTCAAGCGGTTGACGATAATACACACTCTCTCTCACGCGTAAAATTTTCGATGATCGTTTCACGCAGATCGTTCCGCTCAAGATCTGCACTGAAACAAGATTACGATTTCTTCAAGTGCATTCTTCCGATGGGTCAAGTCGTAAAAAGTTAACTTCTTTCGCGAAGCTTTATGCGGATTCGCAGAATAAAAAGAAGCTCATTTCAATTTTTTCTTTTACCCAATAATTAGGTTCCATGAATATTACTTTAATGACTATTGCATAAAAAATCGGAATTCTGACAACTAAATAGGATAGATTTCTTCAACAAAGAAGGTGTTTAAATTTTTGCTAATTGATCCAAATGTTAATGTTTTCATTTTACTTCAAAAATTTAACAAAGAGATTAACATTCTTCTCCATCATGTTTCGTTTGTGAGCAAAATTTGTAGTCACACATTCTTTGGAAAATTAATATAAATTTTCCAAACAATATATTTCATCGACTTCTGGTTTTGTAAAGCGTGACTTAAAAATTTTCTTTGGTGAAGTTTTCAAGAATAGAAAAGAAGTAAAGTTTATCGATCTCGTTTATTCCTTTATCTGTTCTCTAAAGCTGAGCGACTTGCCTGCGAATAAAAGAGATCCTGACGACCTCGATTCACGCTATCGTTTCTTGAAGAAGACGATCATTGTTTGTCTTGGAAATAAGGCGAATGGAAAAACTTGTTGGTAGTGTGCAAGTGGTAGTGAAAGACCGTTGGCAACAGACAAGACTTTGCAGACAAAAATCATACCATACGTATAAAAGAAAAAGAAGTAAAAGAAGTTCTAAAGTAGTGGTAGTTTGATGTAGGAAGAGTGCGACTCTTTGGACAAAGAACCTGAACGAAGAAAAGCTTAGGTGCCTCCTTTTATATTGGGTACAATCTCATATGGGATTTTCATCCACACACGCACAGGTAGTCACTTTTCAAACGTTCTTTGTCCTAGACTCGCATCTGGATTTTTTTCACCTATGAAAAATTGAATTTATTCTCTAAAATTGTACGCCTCACTAGAAGGCTCTATTTATAATCAAAAATGAATCAAAATAACAATTTTTCACGGTGAGAAAGTCATTCTTGTGACATTCAATGATATCAAATTTGATTAGTTTTTTAAAATTCGAAACTGATAGATGTTCTTTTAAAGGAGCAAGAAAACAGATGTTGTCGAGGAATTTCGACAGATTCGCCTCCACATCTTTCAAGAAAGCTTGAGTTTCGCGTGCCATATGGCGTTAACCGTTAACAACTCGCGACGACAAAATAAAGGATTTTTTTTATGATTCAACATATGGCACTGGTCACTCGAAATTGGCATTTACCCGCAGCCTTTTTGCAAAAAAGCTACAGGCGTTAATTAAAAGGGATCTGTGTTATTTCGGGTATATTTAATTTAGTTTTGTTTTGTTCGGTTGTTATCTTCAAATCAATGGGTGATAATGATCTGATTTTTCGGTTAAAAATTTATCTGTTTTTCAATTGGTTAGACTTTAAACGACATTGGATAAGGTACAAATGGAAATATCGTTATGAATTTCAGAACACCATTGGCTATGTTGAATATGTCCATAACTAAAGATTCTAAAGCAACAACTTAATAATGGTTCACTCAACTATTGTTTTGTAAATTGCTTCTACACTTCATGTTCTTTTTGAGAAAGGATATCGCAACAATCTATACAACAATAGGAATAACTACCATTCCATTTTACCAACAAAAACGCAACTGATTTTCCTTAACGGAATTGTAAAAACTAATAGTATCTATCGAGGTATCTATCAAAACGATTCGTATCTTGAAATGGTTCTGATCTTTAAATAGCTAACATCTATAAAAGATAATCATCTACAAATGATAGTCATTTACAAATGATCATCATCTATAAACGATCATCTTAATGGTTTTCATCCTCAAATGATCATCATCTTTTTCAATAGTAAACTGAAATGAAAAATCACAATTTCAACAAGGACATTAAACTCGATTGCAAGTGTAAGGGTTACCAATAAGTTACCCTTACCTTCAATTTCCCTTACCAGTTTAATAACCCTTGAGCACATGCAATTAAATTACAGCTCTTAAAGTGAACACTTTGGCGGGATGAAATTGCACAATCTAAAAATACATTTTCCGGAATTAATTGGAGAAATAAGCAAAAGTTGCCCCTTTGGTCAGTTTAATTTCATCTCATTGCGGTTGTAAATTTGGTTTCTTTAGCCCTTTTTATTCGAGTTGCACACGCGGACCGGTTTTGAAGGTTTCTGGCGATTGGAGAACGCAAAATCTGCAAGATTGCCTTTGGCAATGCTAAACCGCACCTGCCACGTGTTGTTGTGAAAATAAAAGCCAAAGAGGGGAGCCAAGAAAGAGAGAGAGAGAAAGAGTGGGCTAAAGAGGGGAAGAAGCCGAGGAAGAAAAGAAGGGAAGGGCTCAGGTGCTACCTGACCAAAAATAGGGGTGGGACCCCTACATCTCGAAAGACGTACTTTTGAGGGGCGCTCTTTGTTGTGGAGATTTTATATTTTTGTCAGGTTACCTACAACGCAATAAGCTGACCCATCTCCCTTCTTACAGAAAAACCTTGTACATATACAAAATTCGTGGGGTAAACTTTCCAAAATACATGTTATTCTAAAAGATTCTAAAATTGTTTTTTTAAGCAAACTTAAATATCTTTTCATACATGTTCAAAATTCGAAAGTAAAACAACTTTTGGTGTGAAAAGTTGATAGAGTATTTTCCCTTTTTTTTTTGTAATGGATTTGGGGATTAGATTCAGTTTAAAATTGAAGGATAAATGGTTGATGGACAGAGGATAAATAATTGTATTTTTATGTAGTTTCTTTCATTAGGAGATTTTCGTTAAGCAGTTTTTATTAAGTTTCGGTGAATAATCGAAAGGTCAACCTAACGACTTTTACGTCTTCAGTGACCTTGCCATTCATTCTTAATTCGGTTGGCACCCCATTTGTCGAACAACCTTATTGTCCGTAACTTGACCTTGTTTTGAACCCTTCTTTATTTTGATCTAGTTCCTGATTCTTAAAACCTCATATATACTTCAAAGTCAATGTCATATGCAGAGGCGACGACTTGTGTATGATACATCTGCAATATTCCATAGCGCAAAAAAGTCGTTCTGTGGAATTCCATATGGCAAAATTACACACAAAAAAAAATTTCTTAATAAGAATGTGGATAAATGAATTTACAATTATATATTATAATTTACAAGATTCTTTCATTCATTCATTCTGTCCACACTTGAAGTTTGTTACTAAACGTTTTTTCTTTTAAAATTTTAAATCATTTACCACTTACGTAAAATTTTTTCAAATTTGTAACTTATAACAATTTTAATTTCTTCGAACTTCAATTAATTGCTTTCTCATACAGAAAAGCTTTGTGATCGTTAAGTTTCTCGATTTTCCAAAAATAGTCTAAATCGACTCATTTTCATCCAAAAAGCGTAAATTTTCATTTTTAAGCAAATATCCAGATGTGTGTGTGTGTGTTTGTGTGTGTATATCATTTTTTGTGGCCAGGATATTTTGAGAACGCTTTAACGGATTTCAATAAAATTTGGATGACTTATTAAGTTCATGAATATTTAAATTTGGACACAGGGATTTTTGAAAATACCCAATTGAATTTTTTTGATTACCTTCTTTTATCAAAAAAAAATAGTTTTTCGTCAAAATTTTTTTCCATGCAAAAAATAAAATTTAATGAATACAAAAATCATATTCCTTATCTCAAAGCGAATCGACTGACTTATATTACATTTATAATAATTGATCAAAAATTCGTAAAGTAATTCATGTTTTTTCTTTTTTTTTGCATTTAAAATTATCTTTTTTTAATAACATCTCAAATTAACTTTTATATTATTAATCTATTGCTTCCTCTTTGAGGAAGTAAATTATTTTGCTTATTTATAAGCGAAATGTACATAAATTTGACATAATTTTCACCCAGTTTTAAATTTCATTGATTAAAAATATAATTAATCCACGCTTTGAGAATAATAAATTTCACATTATTTAAAATTTTCTTCAATTTTTAGCAATTCTTTTCTATTATAATTTTAATTATTTGCTACAATTTTCAACAATTTTTATCATTTTTCAAAATTTTCTTCATTTTCTAATTATTTTCATTATTTTTCAAATTTTCCCCTGAACTTTAAACTCAATTTCCGCAAGTTTCAATTATTTTTTTTAATTTTGTCAAATAAAGCACTCTCTAAAACTGAATCAGTGAAATTTTCACTGATTTGGAATCAGTGAACAACTTCTCTTTGCTGAATCAGTGAAAATGACTGATCTTCAGTGAATTTCACTGATTCAGCAACGAAAAGTTGTTCACTGATTTCAAATCAGTGAAAATTTCACTGATTCTGTTTTAGAGAGCATTTTCAGTTCCATATTACAAATATGTATAATATGTTGTAATTTTTTCAATTATTTTTCACAAATTTAAATTATTTTCTTCAATTTTTAATTATTTTTATTACTTTGCAAATATTTTCCTGAATTTTTTTTTTCATTATGCTTTAATTAATTTTCTAGATTTTAAAATATTTTCTCAAATTTTAATATTTTTCTTCAATTTTAAATTATTATTGTTATCATTTTGCAGTAAATGTCTTTAATTTTTAATTATTTTTACTATACCTCAATTAAATTTCTGAATTTTCAATGATTCATCTCATTTTTCAATTATTTTGTTCAATTTTCATTTTCTTTTATCTTTTTGCGATTATTTTCTCCACCTTTTAATTAGATATTATTTTACAATTATTTTTCTAAATTTGCATTTATTTCAATGTTTTAATCATTGTTCAATTATTTTTTTTAATCTGCAATGATTTTCACAAATTTTATATTTTTTTAATTATTTGTTGATTAATTCCGAAATTTTCAATTATTAATCTTAAGTTTCTATTACTTACTATTTTCGATTATTTCTATAATGTTTTAATTATTTTCCTCAATTTAAAATTCGTGAAATTATTTTGTAATTACGTACTTTCTTTTATTTCACATATATTCTGTATTGTTATCAATTGTTATTTGTTTAAAATAGCAATAATTATCTTCAATTTTCTATTATTTTTATCATTTTTCAATTATTTTACCCGATTTTAATTATTCTCATTTTTATCCAATCAATTTCTAAAAGTTTAAAGTATTTTTTTCTCAAATTTCAATTGGGTTTTAAAATTTTTTTTCGCGCATTTTTTCATTGCGCGCGTTGTATAATCTACTTATAATTTAATATTCTTAATAGTATTTGTTATTAATCCCGATATCATTAATTTAAACGTTTCTTTTCGTTTGTTTGATTACAGAATACTGGAGATCCCGAAAACTCTGTGAAATTAGCAAAAAGTCTGCAAATATTTTAGAAAATTCGAATTGCAAGCAGCAAAGTACGGAGAATAAGGGCCCATCGTTAAATTGAGACAACAACACAGGTCAGATAAAAAGTTGGAGACTGAGCGGATTTTTCGAAAATTCGCGGACCACGTTAAACTCTGAATTTTGTATATTTATTTTCTTCACATTAACACATTGTTACGACGTTTCTATTATTCTGATTATTTGCAACTTTATAGCTTCTGGTAGTGGTACTAATGTTGAATTATTGTACAATTTTGTAAATAATTTAGCGGTGATTAATGGAGGTTTGGGTGGACCTTCGTGGTACTTAAATCGTCAAATGTTTCTCTAAATCTTCGTTTAAAAACTTAACTTTTATTTTAATACCAACAAAAAAGACTTTTTTTATTCTTTAAACACAACACAATTTTTAAGAATTTGATTTAAAAAAAATTGATTAGAATAACTAATTTAAAAAATAAATGATTAAAATCTCTAAAAAGAAAAAAATAATATACCTAAATCTTTAATTTAAAAAAGTGATAGAAATTGTAAATTAATTATATAATGGATTTAACAAAAAAGATCAAAATATTTGATTTAAAAAAAAATTGTATTATAATCTAAAAGAGCTTGTATTAATTGTTTTAAGCTCAATTTGATTGACGCGTTTAAAATGCGAAGTAACCGGTAATTATAATAATTATATGTTTCTTTTTTTTATAAAAGTAATTGTATTTTTAAGTTTGAACTCTAGACAAATTCCTTAATTCTAATTTACGCACAGAAAGTGTTCTTATTTTTCAAAAAATGATCTATATTATTTTTTTTTTGTTCGTTTTGTTTTTCACTAGAAGGCTAGTGAATGAGAAATAGCAAAAGAGAAGAGAAAAGTATAGTTTCGATTATCACAAGACAAATATTATTATTCTTTTGTGGTGACCAAAACCAAAATATTTTTGAAATTCTCTATAGACGAGTATACCACGATGTCCACCAAAAGCCTGAACCTGTTGGTTCCTAGGGGAACAACGATGCAGCGCCTCCAAAGAATAACTTAATTATATGTGAAATTAAGTCTTCGACTCGGAGGAGCGAGTAAATCGGAGCAAGTCCTATGTATATCTGAATCTAGAATTAAGGAAATTTCTAGTCATCTAAATATTTAAGAATAATAAATGATTCCTATTTCATCAAAGTTGCATAACTATTATTTATAACCTATCATCACATCCTTTACTGTTTCCTTGACTTGTAAACAAAAATTATAATTTAATATATAGAATACAATTTTCAAAATTTCGCATTCTTATATTGTTAAATTATCATTATTTTTTTGTGATAATAAAATTAATAGAAATGAATAAAAGTGTATGGAATTTTTTTATTGTATTACAAATTTGAAAAAGTTAAAATTTAAATAAATAATAGCTGCAACTGCTATGAAATAATTTTTCAATATTAAATAATTGAATAATAATGAAATGATTCTCACCCTGATTTTATTTTAGTAAGCAGTAGAAAAGGAAATCTTTCCCGCAGGGTGAGATTTTTCTAACATATATGTATGCAGGGTTGCCGTTTTAAGGGGTCTAACATAACTCTTCTACTTTTATAAAGACGAATTTTTTAACTTGGAAATTTCTCTAGATATAAAGAAAGAATTAAAGTTAACTTTAACAATGATCAATTATGACTTTTGTTATAACTAATTAAGCTGTCTTGTTAATTATTTATATTTTAAATAAATATAAATATTTTGCGTCTAATTATAATCTTGAAATATCATTCTCTTAAATTTCATTAATTCAATTTAAGAGATAATGTAGTAAAAATTCAATGTAGTATATTTAAATTAATATTGTAACTTAATTTTATTATTAGATCATAAAGTGCAATAATATGTTATTATTATAATTTATAAATCATGGAATTTATAAATAAATATCCATAAGTTAAATATGTAATATTGTAATATTCACACATGCAGTGTGTACTTATTTATTTATTAACAATAATTTTGTTGTTGTTGTTATTATTAATAAAGTAATTACTATTAAAATGGTTATTATTATTACTACTATGTATTAACAGATAAAAATTTATATCACACAGATTAGTGCAATTTATCGTGCAATCTTCTGATATTTTGTTTCAATCAAACTAGCAGCCTGAGTACAGGTTAGATAAAAAATACAACAAATTTCCAAGAATCGATAACAATAATACCCCAGCGTCTTTTGTTCTTTGTAACCAAAGTATCATTACTTCAATATAAATTGATACAAATTATCCACAAATTACTTCATTAAAATTTGTAATAAATTTAAATTTTTGGTTTTTATTAAAAGGTTTTCCCGAGTTTCCTTTCCATCAATTTTACAGTTTTTTCATTAAATTATTCAATAAAGGAAAATCGGTCAAACTTTTTTTAATTTAATGAAGCATTATTCGATGAAACATAAAATTTCAAGCAAATTCTAAATTTAAAAAATTAACTCTGGAAAAAGTTTTTTAAAGTTTTACTAAACGAACAAAAGAATAAAGTTTTCTTTAAAAAAGAAATTGACATTTTTTATGAAATTCACCTCGCACAAAAAAACTGGGTTCAAAATCAGCCAAAAACTAGCTTATTTTGAGAAGCAACAAAAGTGAGCATATTAAATTTATTTGTTAAAATTCCCGATTTCTTTCGGTTTCAAATAACAAATATCATTCTTATTATAAAAAAGTTGCGTTTCAAATATTATTTTTTCATTATATATATTTTTCTCTAAATATTTCCTGGTTTATTATTTTACTTCGAGGCTATTTCCAGTTTATCACCACAATTTTGGTTATTCTAACCAGGATTTAGGTAAGGGTATTTTTCTGTGGATGAAAAGGTAAAATTGCACTATTTTATCAAATTAAAAATAATAAATTTTTTCTCTCTGTTTAATATACTTTTTAAAGTATATTAACGATATTTAATGAAAAGGTGTTTTAAAACAACTTCAATTGTTTAAACAAAAGAACAGTATATTAAAAAAGCAATTTTTTCTATCATTGTTTAAAGAAATTGCTTTTTTAACGAATATTGTTTAATTAATTAAAAAGTAATTTTAAATTGCATTGAGTGTCCTTTTTCTTTAATTAATAACAACCTATTTTAAACAAAGACGTAAAAATAATATTGTAGACCTATTTACTTATTAATAGCTATATTTTAAAAAAATATAAATTTAAAAACTGTGACACATTGGAGTCTTTCATTCACTTGTTTTGACAAAAAAACTGCTTAAGGGAATAGTTAAATTTATATTAGAAAAAAACAGTCGCGTTTTTCCTAATAATCTAATATAATTATATATAGGATTTATTATTTAAGACATAAAATTTGGTTTATACAAATCGGTCTATTAGAGCCGGAAATAGCATGATCTTCTATTATTATTAATAGAAACATTAATAATTAATTTCTCTTTAAAATTAAAAAGCAACTATTTTCGGAAAGAAAATCAACAGTTTTTTCAAAAATTTTCAATAACTTTTTTCGTGTGAAATCTTGTTTCAAAGTCGATAATTTTCCACTTTCAAAATCTAAATTAGTTGAAAATAACTATAATTATTAGTAAAATCATGTCAGAGTTTTTGTTTCAGCAATTAGTAAAAAATAACTAATTACTAGGAAAATATAACTAATTAATAATTTTTAGTAAAAAAAGTAACTAAGAAATATAGTTAAGATATAAACTTTGACTAATTGAATTAGTACACGGAAGGAAAATTAATTATAAATTTTATAAAAGTGTATTACAATTTAGGGAAAAAGTATCAAAAAGAGAAAAGTCCAGATTGATAATTCCAAACTTTAAAAAAATTATATTAAATTTGCTTCAGACTATATAAAAGTTTAAAGTTATTTAGTAATGATTCGAATGGTTTTTCTATTCCTTAAGGAGGTTTATCCCAAAAATCGATTTTATACAGATTCTTATATAATTTTAATGATATATTAAATGCATTATTTTACATGTAAGGTTGCAATTTTATTGAAATTTGCCCTTCTGTTTTTAAGATATAAATTTATAAAGTCGATACTTTTACATGGAAACAGTAACAAAACGCGCAAAATACCTATATTTTAATTAATTAAAAAACGGCTCTTCAAATTAAAAAAAAAGTAATACATCTTAAACTATAATATAATTTATATAATACAACTTTTACAACAATATTTAATTAATTTACCGTACGGTTGTTAAAGTAATGTTATTCAAGGCTAGTAATTCTTCTCTTTTTTGAAATAATCAAGAAGGAGAAATTATAATAGCTTGAAGTTCTTAACGGAAAATTTTTTTTTCAACAACATTCGGTTGTAATGACTTTTTTTCTTAAAGCTTAAAATTTTCTTGTATTAAAATTTCTCTTTCTGTCATTTTTTTCATTATAAAACATTTAAACAAAATTTATAATTAATTTTCTTTTCGTGTAGATAGAATTTTACTAAAATATTAGCTATTTTGACATAACCTAAAAATAAATTTAACTAATAATAATTAGTTATTTTTTACTAAATGATTAGTAGAAATATAAGTACTGAATTAGTGACTGAGTTTTTGCTTTCAAATTAGTTACTTTTGAACTATTTTTGATTTAGAGAGTGGAAAAACAAATTTTTCTTTTTTTTATGCTCTCACCCCCTAAGATTGTTCTATATAAAAATAATACCTCTGTTTTTTTTTCTTTTAATATTTAGAGGTGGCTCAAAACGTCCAAAGTTCCCCATGTTCCCCATGTTCCCCAAATTGAATTTAAGCCTAAAATGTGACTTTTCTTAAGACTTGGGTTTTTCAGAAGCCACTTTTTGGGCTTAAATTCAATTATTTATGTAGTTATATTGCAAATACATTATTTTTTACTAAATGTCTAAAAAATTTAAGAAAAACTAAGCAAATTTTATGCAGGTCCATTATTTATAAATTTCTAGTAGAAATATAAGTACTGAATTAGTGATTGAGTTTTTGCTTTCAAATTAGTTATTTTTAACTAATTTAGATGAGGAGTAAACTGGACAAAAATAGAAATAAGAGTATATTATGTTCTATTTCGAAGCTTGTAGGGAAAAAAATAATTTGTTGAAAAACAACCTTCCGTATACTTCCTCGAACACTTCAAGCTTTCTTAAATGATTGTTTCCGTTTTTTTCTAGCAATTTTTTTGACATAGCGATATTGAAAGTGAAAGTCTGACTTTTTTCAGAGGCCTAGAATTTTCTCGCGGATAGTATAGATAGAGGAAAGGTAATTTAAAGAATTATACACTAATATACACTAATTATTATACACTAATATTCGATAATTTTGTCAATTATAAGATACAGAATTTTTTCCTAGCACAATTTGGAAAATTTTCATTAAGGGTAAACGTACAGTGATTGCCAGATTAAGCAAAAGTGGATCATAATTTTACAAATTCTAAGTTGTTAATAATCCAAGTAAGAAATAAAACCAATGTTATGACAGTATATAAATATCCCATCAATCTAAAAAATTAACAAAATTTCATCTGTCTCTTATAAACGAAAAAATGTTTAAAAATGGTTAATCTAACAGAAAATATAATGATTGCCCATTTTTGTATAATGATTGCCCACAAATTTGACAGTGATTGCTACTAGGCAAAAAATACTATTAAAAGTCATGAATTATAAATAATATCTTAAAGAATTAATAAAATATAGTTATTAAATGAAAATTAGTTATAAATTATTTTGAATTTAATATAAATAATGTAAAATTATTAAACATTACATTATTAAATGGTAAATAATGCTTTAAGGTAACCTCAATAAAACTTTAAAACTTATTGTATTTGATAGAAATAATAAAAATTATAGAAAATTAAATATATTAAAAACTATATTGAATAGAAAATAAATTAACTTTGAAGAAATTTAAATATTTATTAATTTAACTGTAAAAATGCTAAGTTTTTTAGCTTGTTTTTTTTATCTAAATGAATTTTGTTGTTATATTTTTCAATGCTTAATATAGTTGACTTTATAGATTTAGTGTCAATATCTTCGTTATTTTCTATCTATCTTTTCTCGTTTTTCGATTTTCTTCCTTTCTTTTTTTTTAATACTTTGATCATCCGTTTTTTCCTTTTTAATAGTCCTTAAAATTTGCTTTTGATGGCATTGTTTACTAGCTTGAAAAAGTTAGTTATTTTAAAAATATTGTCAAAATGAAGTATCCCTTATTATTCTAAAATATGGTCCTATTCTAACCGAATTTTTATTTTTAAAACGAATTAAAGTACTAAATATAAAAAAATGTTTGAAAAATGTTAAAAAACTTCCTTTATACATAACCGGATAATCACAAGTTGAATGTAATAATAACAACAACAAAAAAAGGTTCATGCCCGGGAGGGCAATGACTATCATGTGTTATGAATTGCAAGATATTAGTTGTCCTCTATAATTTTTCATAAATTTTATCAGATTACATTGAAACAATCTAATTTACATAATATTATGATTGTTTCCTTGCATTAAATTAAAAAATTATAATGATATGTATAATTAATTCATCAAAATATTCAAAAAACCATCACCACCTTTGTTGCAGATTTCCTACTAAATTGACAAAATCCTTAAAAGCTGAAGACACTAGTTTGGAAAAATTTTATCACTTTATTCGTAATATGTCTAGGGATGAATTGTTTTAGTGCATTATTCTCCTAAGATTATATAGAATTTATACTTGCATATGAAACTGAAGATTATTTGGATAATTCTTTAATATTTATGAAAATGTTGTAAGGTGGGCAATCACTATAAGGGGGGCAATAACTATACCGTTTTCCCCTAAGTTTCTCGAAGCAAGACACTTGTTTCTGCATTGTAATTCTATAAAATTAAAAACATTTATCCTAAAATACAAGAAAGTAACACACTTTAAACTTTTAACGGAAAAATAGCGGGTCAAGTGCAACCCCTTATTATTACCTTCTCGAAAAAAAAAAAACCGTATTAATTTTTTTTCCCACTCGTAGTCAATATCCACAGTTACGAAAACAATATATCTGTAATTTTTTCCAGGATCACCCTACTGCATACCCGTAATAAAAAATACAGAAACGTTAACAAAATTTTCTATTACCTGAGAGCACAGAAAATCTTGTCGCCATGGATGACGGAAAATTCTACTAAAAGTGTTTAACCGTGTAAAATTGGAGCAGGTAAAAATTTTCTCCACTTAAGGGTAAAAACTATCCTTTTTGCCTTTTGTTATTTGGTAAAAATTAAAACATCTAGAGGGCCAGGAGGCATTAAAATTGGCCAAACAAATAGCTGATAATCACGCACCGTGTCGTGTGCCAGGAGAACCCTGATGAGTTGTCATTGAGTATGGATGGTATTCCATTAATGATATTCTAGCAAAGGGTGGTTGGCATCCCTTTTGCAAGTAATCGTCACGTGGATCAGGACAAAATCGCCGAAAATTAGGCAGCTGAAGAGTAACTCGCGATGGATCACTTTCTGTAACGGACAGATCCACCTGGACGCGTGCCATGGGGGTCTGGCATGGGGGTATATGTGTACATGTTTTAGTGTACATGCCCATCCATCCGTGGGTCAGTACCTCTCACTTTATGCTGCTTTTTTTAAATCGAATATGGGGGTGGCTTGTACACGGTAAGGTTAATTATAATGCGGTGATGCTACGTAACTATAAACCCCAATCGGCAGCTGCTTTGTATTACTCTAATGCTTGTCATCTTAACTACTTATTCCGATAATGCCAACTAATTTCATCGGTTTGAAAATTGAAAGTTCTGCTGGATCGAGTATTGCTCGCAATTTGGGTTAATTATTTAGGGTGTGATCAACTTTATAGAAAGATTAATTTTTGTCATTTCCGAGGGGTCGCCAACTCCATTTTAGAGCGTACGAAGAATTATTCAAAAGAGCACAGTTTAATATGAAGCTTGTTTGTTTTCCGTACAATATGATTCCTATTCAATGTTCAGAACAATATAATGCTAACTCAAAGTTGCTTTTAACGTATAATTGAAATTTAAGTTTAAATATGTACAGTAAATACATAATTTAATTATGATATTACGCTACCGGACAGAATTGTGGGTCCACCCATTTAGAATGTAATGAAAAACACCTCAAAACGTAAAAAGTATAAAAGGTAAAAAATTGTCCTTCCTGTTTTTTAAAAGGTGGCAAAATTTTGAGTAAAATGAGACTAAGAAGAAGTGATTTGGTTAATATTTCAGTTAGAAAATCTTGAAAAAGTGTGATTTGGAATGTTTTATAAAAATTAAAATTACTTCTGAAATAATGAACATTTTTTTATGTTCTTAGACTCTTTTTAAAGGTAATTTTCTACAAAATTGATATTATTTATAGCCATTACGGTGCAAATTGATTCTTGAAAAATGTAAGCTGACAATTTGAACAAAAAAAAAATAGAAAAATTTGATATCATTTTTTTTGCAATAAATTAACTTATAAAATTTGAACAAATATAATATACAAATTTTTTTTTAAATTCTAGAGACTATCAAATATCATATATTTTATAAAATATTGTTTAGTATAAAAAAATGTTATCAAATTTTTCTATTTTTTTTTTGTTCAAATTTGTCAGCTTACATTTTTTAAGAATCAAATTACACCGTAATGGTTATAAATAATATCCATTTTGTGGAAAATTACCTTTAAAATGAGCCTAAGAACATAAAAAAATGTTCATTATTTCAGCAGTAATTTTAATTTTTATAAAACATTCCGAATCACACTTTTTCTTCTTAGTCTCATTTTACTCAAAAATTTTTTAACTTTTAAAAAACAGAAAGGAAATTTTTTTAGCTTTTATCATTTTTACGTTTTGCGATGTTTTTCATTACACTCAAAATGGGTGGTCATGATCCCACAATTTTGTCCGGTAGTGTATATAACTCGTTTTCATCTTCAGATGTAAAAATAATTTAAATTCCTCTCTTATAAATAATTAATTTAATGCATGATATTTCTTATTATAAATCATAAATTACATGAAAATAAGTTCTTAAACTTCTATTATTTCATTCACTAAAGTTTAATTCAAGATTTGAAACAAAGCTGACTAATTTTTTAATATTCAAGATTAATATATAAATATTGTAAATGTTTGATATCATAATGTTATAATTCAATGTAATTTAAATTCAAGTTTAAGTACAATAAATAATAAAACGCTAATTTAATCATGATATTATTTCTTGCTTTTACGTCTTTAGATGTAAAAATAATTTCCTTCTCCCTGTTATTAGTATGAATAATTTAATGTATGGAATTTCTAGTTTATAAACAAATAATTTGAAATTCAGATCTTAAAAATTTTTTAATTTAAAATTAAAAACCAAGTTAACTAATTTTTAAATCTTTAATTAAAAATATCAACAATTTAGATCATTCTTAGTATTATTATTCTAGGTTATAAGTAATTTAAATTTATAATTTTTATAATCAATAAAATTTAATATTAAACTGATATTTGTTTATCATTTATAAAGAATTACTAAAAATTATATTTTCAATATCAAGCATTTAAAATAGTTATAATAATCTAAAATAAATTATACTAAGATCTGTCTAAAATGTTGATATTTTTAATTAAAATATTAAAAAACTAGTAAGTTTTTTTAAAAATTCTAAATTTAAATGTTTGTAAGATCTTAATTTAATGTTATTTGTCTATAAACTAGAAATGTCATTAATTAAATATTTGATAATAATTGAAAAAGTTTTATTACTTTTACACCTAACAATTCAAAACCATAAAAGAATATTATAGTTTAATTGGTATTTTAATATTTATTTTACGTAAACTTGAATTTTAATTATTTTAAACGAAGTTTTGAGTTAGCATTATATTATCATATATCGATTATTAACAATTAATTCCATAATATTTAAAAATTCTCGGATGTTTTCAATTTTTTTTTTCACTCATAAAAATTGTTTTAAAATTTGCATTCAATTGTTTAATTCTACAACTATTTTCTTCAATTCTCAATTACTTTCTTCAAATTTCAATTCCATTTTTTAATTTTCAATTATTACTTTAATATTAAAAAATTTCCGCATTTGGTCAATTATGTTTTTTTAATTATCAATAAGTTTATTCGATATTAAAATCAATTGTTAAAATATTTCCTACAATTCTAAATTTTTTTTAAAATTTAGTAATTCCATTTTTTAGTTTTCAACTTTTTCTTCTACATTCAATAATTCTCGGGTTTTAAGTTTTATCAATAACTTTTTCAATTTTTATTTATACTCTTCTAATTTTAATTAAATTCTTTAATTTTCAATTGTTTGTACGATCTTCAACTAACTCTTCAATATTAAAAAATTCTCGGATTTTTTAATTAATTTTTTCAATCATAAAAATTGTTTTAAAATTTCGTTTCAACGATTTTCTTCAGTTTTCTTCTTCCTTTATTTTTTTACTATTTTCTTCAATTCTTTAATTCCTCATTCTTCTCTTCAAATTTAATTCCTTTTTTAAATTTTCAATTATTTTCTTTAATAATAAAAAATCATCGACTTATATCAATTATTTTTCTATAAATCAATATATTTCTTTTATTTTAGATACAGTTGTTCAATTATATTCTACAAAATTTAATTTTATTCTTCAGTTACAAATACAATCTTAAAATTCAAATTATTTTCTTTAATTTTCAATTATTTTTTTTCAATTTTGAATCAAATCTGAAATCTTCAATAATCTTCTGATTTATAAAAGTTTTTCAACAATCATAAAAAATGTTTTAAATTATCAATTCAATTGTTCAATTCTATAACTAAATTTTTAAATTCTTAATTTTTTTTTTAATTTTTAATTCAGTTTCTCAGTTTTCAATTATTTTCTTCTGTATTTAATAATTATAAGCTTTTTAAATTACTTTTTAACTTTTTTATTATATTTTTTAAATTCCAATTACATTCTTCAATTATTTATAAATTATTTTCATCGAATTCAAATTTTTTTTTCCTTTTTTAATTCAGTTCTTCAGTTTACAATTATTTCTATAATCATCCTAATTTTTAAATTATTTAGTTTAAATTTAATGTTTATTGTTTAATTTTTTAAATTATTTTTTTAAATTGTTTATTATTCTAGCCATTTTTTGAATTTTGTTTCTAATTGTCAATTATTTTCGTCATTTATTAGATATTTTCTTCCATTTTACAATTGTTCTCGTTATTTTTCAATTATTTCCTACAATTTTTTCAATTTTTATTTATTCTCTTAAAATTTTAAGATTATTCTTTAATTTTTTGTTTGTTTTCATCTCTTGTCGATTATTCTTGACAGTTTGTGATTTTCTTTCAAGTGTCAATTATTTTTGTTATTTTGAAATTTTTTTTTCAATTATTTTTGTAAAATTTTAAATTACTTTTTTCAATTTTTAATTATTTTCATTAGTATTTCAAATTCTTGTATTTGGTTAATTTTTTTTCGATTATTAATAAGTTTCTTTAACTTTAAATTCAATTGTTTAAATATTTTCTGCAATTATCAATTTTTTTTTAAATTTCAATTCCATTTTTTAGTCTGCAATAATTCTCGTCTATATTCAATAATAATTCTCACCTTTTTTCAGTTACTTTTTTCAATATTTTATTTAATTCTGTAAAATTGAATTCCACTCTTCAATTTTTAATTGTTTTTTTTTAATTTTTAATTATTCCCTTCAAATTTCAATTTTTTCTACTTTCAATGCAGTTGTTTAATTTAATGCTTTTTTTTTTATTTAAAAATTTGTTTTAGTTGTGTATTAATCAAGTTATTTTTTAAATTTTGTTTTCAATTGTCAGTTATTCCTATTTTTTCTTAATTTTTAAATTATTTTGTTTGAGTTTAATATTTATTGTTTATTTTTTTAATTTATTATCTTCATTTGTGTAATTTTCTAGACACTTTTTCGAATTTCGTTTACAAATTGTAGATTTTCTTTTATTTTTCGAATTTTTTTAAATTTTGACTTCAACAATGTTTTTATTAATTAAAAAAATGTTTTCACTTATTTATATAATTTTTCGTTTAATGAATAAATTAAACCACTATAAACGACAAAAACAAGATGTTTATAATACAAAAAATACTCGAAATTTTATTAATATTATTTTATAAATTTAGCGAATTATTAATTTAATAAATGCAATATAATGGAATTATAATTTATTAACGTAAATAAAATAACATTTTAAAAGTTTCAAAAATCTTTGCTTCTTGTAAACATATGTGTTTAAATTATACCTGTATAGTTATAAGCTAACGAGTATTGTGCACTTTTTTGCCTAATTTATTTTATTTCAGGATATTTCAAGATTTTCAAAAAAATAATTAAGTCGTTTAAAATTTAAATGTAAAATTTACATATTACAAAATCGTTCTCAAATTGTCAGTTTTTTTTTGTTTTCGTTCAACAAAGTATTAAGTGTAGCCCAGAAGGTATACAAAACAAGCTTTTAAACCTCTTAACTTTTGTTGAAGAATATATAGAACATTGTTTCGAAAAATCCAAGCGATAGGAAATTACATTGTGTCAGAATCTCGAATAAAGAAGCGTGCGCTAAATTATAAACACGGCACTTCTTTTCGCAAAACGTTTGCATGCAATTTTTACCCCAAGGCACGATTTCTATAAAGAGTAATTTTTATCTACTTTGAAAATTTAAAAAGAATGCCCAATTACTCAGATCTTAAAAAAGAAACAAGAATTCCATCAATGTCTTTTTTTTATTCAACTTTGTTGTGCCAAAATATATATTCGCACGAAAGCAAAACTGTGCGCGTATAAAGATTATGTTTTTTTAAAACAAATATCATAAATAAATATTAGATATATCTACATGTGTGTCTTCTAACAAACTTTAAAAACTCGACGATCTCCGTGAGAAACTTGGAAAAAATGATAGAAAAATTGAAGTATCTAAGCAAATTTCAAACTCGAGTGTTGAGCAAACATAACGACAGATTTTATGAGCGTTTATACTGTGTGGATTGATTGTGTTTATGGGATTTGACTTCAATTCCCTTTCGCTGAATTTGGGTTCACTGAACTAGTTTTGCAATTATTCAGAGAATTTAAATATGCACAAAGTTAAGCGGTTCGAAAAAATTTCGAACCGCCTCTGCAATTAGGAAACATATAATTGTTTTGTAATCAACGGTTTTACTTTTAAAGCGTTTGAAACGCATTACAGAATTAAAGCGGAGGGTAAAAATATTACCCTGGGGTGTTACTTTTTCAGCTCATTTAGAGCAAGAACAGTGAAACCACCTTGGCAGGGATTTTTACTTTCATTATAATTATAGTTGAGTTCAAAATTGATAAATTGACCGTTGTTTAACCATACCCTTTTAATTATATCCTAAAGAGAATATAATAAGGGTTTCAAGATGAATGATCACCGAGCAGTAAAAGACAAGAGGACTGGTATTATGCACATTATAATTCTTTTCACTGAAAAAATTACTAATTAGCCTGATTTAAAGCAAAAAGTTTAATTAAATCAGTTTAACATTGATTTCAATTAAAATCCTGTTTTAAAATACGTGCAGTAGAAATATTGTTGGAGAGATGGTTTAATTAAAATTATCTATATGAATAATTTTTAAAATTTTTATATTTTTTTTTAATTTTATTGCAATATTTGGCTAATCTATGTAAACTTTTTTAGCGCAAATAAATGCTAAATTCATCTGCAATTATTAAAGTATTAAAAGCTTTTTTTTTTAAGTAGATGGGGTGTATTGAATAGATAATACAGTAGTGCTCATCGTCATATCTCCACTCGTTTTTTTTTAGTCGCGTGCCACATTCACATATGCGTTACGATTTCCAAAGAAATTCTCGTTATCACCAGAATCAGCAGCTGCATCATACTAAATTTAATGCAAAATAACATTATTTCTTTTGTGAATAAAAATAAAAAAGAGAAGCTTTATTAAATTTAAATTAGGAAATAAAAAAAAGTTATTAAAAAATAAGAAATTTTGTTGGGAAATTAAAAATTTGGAAGAGATATATTTTATAAATTTAACGAATCGAGGAAAATTGTGGATAAATTAAAAGTTACATAATCAAACTTTGCGCTTGAAATTTCACGTTTTGTCTGTATTGAGTAATAAAATATCAACGCATACATTCAAGTATGTTTGATAACTTTAGTGAAGAGTTGAGAGACTGTCTATCAATGGGCTATTATTAATTATCGAGAGTCAGCCTCAGATTAGGAATTAATTAAACATTTGCATATATCTGACGTTTTAAATAGAGTTGCATACGGCAAACGAGAAATTCTAGTCTCTTTTTGGAAAAAGATTTACTTGTTTAATAAAAATATTTAATGATACTAATTATGGTTATTTGTGAATACATGTCTTTTTTTAACTGTTTTATATTACTTATTCTTGTTTGAATAGTAGTTTTAAAAATCGAGAGATTAGTTGTTAATTACATCACTTTAAATTACGCTTTCAACAAAGTTGGGAAACCGTTAAAGAAAAATGAAAAAAATATTTTACAAAATAATAACACTGTAAAACCCGTATTCTTTACATGAGAATATTGTTCTTGGCGCCTATTTAAAAATAAATTTTTTTTCTGTTCAGGATATAATATTCGTACAATAAAAAGCTTATTTTCGAGCTATAATAAAATATTCTTAATTTAAGAATATTTTATTCTTAAATAGGCACCAAGAATAATAATTCTCAAATAAAGAATACCCATATATAATGTCAATTGTAAAGAGAAAGAAAAAAATTCAATTACTAAAATAAGAAAACAATAAAATATATTTGAAACTGAGAATAAAATTTACAGAACACAAAAAAGTTGTTAATTAAATAATATATGAATAATTAGGAAAAGAAAAAAGTAATTAAAATGTTTAAAACTGTTGTTTAAAATGTTATCCCTTATATTGAATTCACCCTTCTTAATAAAAAAAAAAATTATTTTTAAGTAAAAATTCAAACAAATTTACTATAATTCATACAGAAATTCTGTAGAACTATTCTATAAAAAATCTTGTTCTTTAGAAATTTATGAACCGATAAATGCAAATTTTTTGACAAATCGTAATAATAAATATTTTTATTACGATAAATATTATCTTAAAATAAAGAAACATCAAAAACAAACTTTTACAGGCCATCAAACAAACTATTTATAAATATTTTTAAACAATTTTTAAAAGAATTTTCCTAATTTTTTAGTGTCTTGTGGCCAATGGTAAAAATTATTATATATTTCTACATCAATTATAAAATATTTTCAACAAGTTCTGAATTGTTTTAAATAAATTTAAATAGTTTTAAGTATCCCTAAAAACTTTTGCGCCAATTTCAAAGAGTTTAAAATATGTTAAAAACAATCGAGGACACAATTTTAGTTAAGTTTTAAATAAGTAATAAACATTTGATATAATTATATTTATATCAAATATAAATATAAAATATAACAAAATATAAAGTTCTCAATAATTATTTCAACAGTTTCAAATCAAATTTAAACAGTTTTATTATATATAGTTATAAGCAATTTTGAATTATTTGTAAACAGTTTTAAACCAACTATTAACAGTTAAAAATAAACTATAAACATTTGGAAATAGTTCTAAACAATTTTCAACTAGTACTAAACAGTTTAAATATGTTCAAAACAATTTTAAACAAGTTTTTAAAGAGGTTTCAGCAAGTTATAAAATATTTTAAACAAGTTATTTAAATACTTTTAAATACAGTCCTAAAAAAATGAATTAGTTTTAAAACTTTCAATTATAGATTTGAGACAACTCTAATAAAGATCTACACAGTTTTAAACAATTTTGAACCAGGACTAAATAATTTATACATCTGACTGTTTTATTATAAAAAAATTATAAAAATTAATAATTACTTCAGAAAAAATTATATAATTATAATACATAACATATAAAATAGTTAGTTATGTATAAAAAATTACCTAAATTCGTTAAAGCTTTAAACGTTTCTTCACTCGTCAAAAAAATGTTTTTCTACCTTCCTGGATCACATATATTTTTTGATCAACTTTCAATAAATGAAAGGATATAACTCTCTCTCATTTTATTTTCTAATAGTTTTACACAGTTGTGAACCAATATTTTAGAGATTAAACACATTTTAAGTTCAAAAAAATCCGCTTTCTGGCACTTTATCCCTTAGTTATAAAACATTTTAATAAAATTTATAATTAATTTTCTTTTTGTGTAGTACTAAAAGCCATAAACAGTTTCGATATGTTATAATCAGTTTTAAGCTAGTTCTGAACAGAATTTTATAGTTCGAAACAATTTTGAACTAGTTCTAAACAAGCCCAAAATAGTTTTAAACCAGTTTAAAACTATTTGAAATAATTATCAATTTTTCCATACAATTTTAAACAAGTTCGAAAGGGTCTTGAACTAGTTAAATACAGTTTATTCTAGTATTATTTACAAATTTTTGCCTTAAGACCAAGTTTTAGATCATGAAACTAAAATATAGAATTCTACCTTATCGTCCATATTTAATTTGTTGAAAATATAATTGCTTTTCAAAATTATTAATAAAACAAAGATCCTTGAAACACTTTATACCTTTTCTAAAACGCTTCGTCCCCAAATTTGAAATCGCGATATCTTCTTTGGGCCGAAAAACGATTTTCTTTTATTAAGGGCATGTGATGGATTATGCACTACAAAAACATGGTGTCTTAAATTGGACAAAAATGTCTTAAATTAAGATACTTTTGGTGTCTAAGACACGAAAAATGTCTTAATTTAAGACATTTTTGAACAATTTAAGACTGTTTTTGCAGTGTCACGTCACTGGTATAGGCAAAATTTGTCCGTAACTTTTCTCATAAAATATTACATATTTTGTCATGAAACTTGGTAGAATTACTTAAAATTACATTAGAAAGGTCTCTCAGACCCAAGTTTATTTGAATTTTGGTCCAAAATTAATTTTGTGAACTTTTCGAAAAAATGCAATTTTTTAAAAAATAAATTTTGAGCCAAAAAAAGGTCTGAGAGACCTTCCTAAGAACATTTTAAGTAATTCTACCAAGTTTCATGACAAAATATTCAATATTTTAAGAGAAAAGTTACGGACAAATTTTGGCTATACAAGTGACGTCATACTCCATCACATGCCCTTAAGATTATTAAACTAATTTTAAGAACATTTGAAACTTAAATAGGGGAGAGTAGCCTAAGACGGGCACCCTTTAATATCTTCGAAATAAAGAAACTTATTGAACAATTGTGCATATAGATATGTAGACGAGAAGTATCTAATTAATTTAGAAGTATTTTTTCGTACGTTTAAAAAAAATATGAATAATAAGAGGGAAAAATATTTTTAGGGCTTCAAAAGATGAAATATAAACTAGTTTTCAAATTGGAAATTTTCTAAATTAAATGTCATTTGGAATAGAAGCAAAGATACTTTATCTTAAAGAATATTCACTAATGTTTGAAAATCTTAGATATATTTAATTGATATTTACTTTATATAATTAAAAAACGTAAATATATTAAAAATAAGCCTGTTGTCTAAGACGGGCCCCATGAATTTATTAAATTTTCTATTAAAGCGGAATCTTCTTTACCCTGTGAAGGTACGGTGCTAACAGTGATCATATAGCCTATAAATGCAAGAAAATTTTGCAAATTCAAATTTTTATGCATTTGCCTCGCTTCTATTTCTAACCTCAAAAATCACTTTTAATTACTAGAAAGAATATTAAACAAAAGCTATTTTTATGCTGTAAAACAGTTAAATTCTGAAATTAAATGTAAAATTATTTAAGATTGTACAGTTTTTTTACATAGATATTATTCTAATGTCATCAAAATCGTATTTTATATAATAGTCATATTTGTTGTCTTTTTGCTTTTATTTCACCAAATTTCCAGATATAGGGTTTTAAAAAGGTATGTATTTTGCTTAAAATACCTAAAACAGTTATAACTGAAGTATATATATTGTTCAGTAAGTAGATTTAGAGCATTTTAAAAAGGGCCCGTCTTACCCTACCAGGAAGTCTAAGACGGGCTAGTATGAACTTTTTTTTAAACATCAAAATTAATTGTCTTTCAAACAATTATAAAGGTTTTGGTCTTATCAATTATTTAGAGGAAATGTTAAAAATAAACATACATACATTCTCGTTCCCTTTTTAATTTACTAACTAAACAATTTTTTACAAAATATGGATAGGGGCCCGTCTTAGGCGACTTTCCCCTACGCGCCAAAATCATTTTCTTAGATAAAGTATAACTTTATCTATTTTTAAGAAAAAATTTGTATACTTATTTCTACAACTTATTTCTACAAATCCACTTTAATAATATTAAATAAATATACTGAAAGAAAATTAATTATAAATTTTATAAATGTGTTTTACAATTTAGAGAAAAAGGATGCAAAAGAGGAAATTTCAGACTGATAATTTCGAACTTTAAAAAAATTATATCAAATTTTGCTACAGACTATAAAGTTCAAAATTACTTAACAATGATTCGAATAATTTTTTTAAAGCTTAAAATTCATTGTATGAAAATTTCGCTTTCTGGCACTTTTTCACTAAATTATAAAGCATTTTAATAAAATGTTTAATTAATTTTCTTTATTGCGTTTAAATTGAGATTCATAAATACTTAGTTTGATATAAAAGAAAATATTAATATAATATTTGAAAATTATTTGAATTTAATCAAATTTAATAATTTAATAAAAGCATGTAGTTCTTTACATTTTAAAATATAATATAATTTATATAATAAATTAATCGATTTTTTACTGAAAAACGAAAAGTTTATGCATTTTAAGATATTTTTGCTATCTTTTCGGAAACATCTTAAAAGTGACTACAAATCTATCTTAAATTAAGATGCTTACTTTTTGCAAGAAGATCTTCTTAGAATTATAATTTTATTTCTTAGTCTAAGAAACTTTTTAAGAAAATTTCTTAAAGAAAATTATTTTCTTAGCATAAGAATATTATTAAGAAAACTATGAAGAAAATTTTGTATAAGAATATGTTATCCTTAGGATTAGAAAATCGTTTTTTCGGTCTGGTTTAGGTTTAAGTACGTGTAAAAAATATAAAAAATTTACCGACATCTAACAGAAACATAAATATCAATAGCAATGGATTATAGGAGAAAAAACAAGACGATTTCCAATTTAACGGAAAAAAACACAATCTAAATGAAGAATCTAACTGAAACAAGCGAAAAATTGAAGCAAAATGAATGCCGCAGGGACGAGAGAAAGCCTAAAACATAAAGATGACCTTCACGACCTAAACATAAATTTCGATTTGATACAGACACTAAAATGTTTGCTACTGGGCGCAACGCTGGTCGAAAAGCCAGCCGAGGCAAGTCGTTAATGAACTTGGAGAAAAAAAAAGGAGAGTAAAAAATTGCTGGACCGGGCCCGCGGCTCCAGCCGACCACGTGTAATAAATAATAACGCGTAGCTTGGAAGCGTTCGGGGGTAAATATCAGTGGCCACAAGCTGCGTACACAATGCCATTATCATTCTTCTAATGAACTCGCCAAGTGGCATTTTCGCAACGGAAACCGCTGCACGCGCCCATCTTTCTTCTCAAAACCGCGGTACGTTGCATGTCACATTAGGTATGTAAATTACCAAATACCCCAAACATCATGGTGCACGCGCGGTAACTCGGACTAAGGTAGGGTCCAACCGACACTTCAATTAAGCCCATTCAAACTGCATTTTTTCGTAAATTTTTATTATACCCGATCGCCTTATGTCCTGCTGCCTCTTGCACAAAAACTGGTTCAATTGTGTCTGTCGACTCTAATTCTGACTTCATAACAGTTTACAAACGATTATCTAGTTTTTAAACATTTGAACTGTATTTACATAATATACGTGCCTCGACAAAATAATGGACAAGGTTTTAATAATACACTTTTTGAGAATGCATATTGAATTGAAAAATGTAGATCTCGTTTGATGGAGGCCTTTACTAAACCTGTCGTGAAACTTAAAAATATACGTAAGTACGTGTGGTTAAGGTCGATACTTGTGTGTTCTGTTTCGCAACTGTCGACCTAAACGATAATGTCAGCTTCAAATCAATGATTACAAATCTAGAGTTGAAAAATTAAGCGTAATTTAAAATCTGGTTACATTCTTGGGAATATAACCGAGAATATTCTCCTTCCGGAGAATTTATGAGAATTTTATACATGTTTGAATGCGCTCCACTATTTTGTAACACGCAAACAATTTATTGAAATAAAAATAGGGCAAGTATTTTTTTACACTCGCCCTAAAACCGAAGGGTTTTACCCTCTATCTTACTCTACATAACCTATTTTTGGATAAATAACAAAATAATTATCATTACAAATTACCTTTAAGTCAGTGAAGTGTAAAAATTAATATTAAATATAACAATTATAAACATTGTTTTATGTAAATTATAAAAATTGTAAATTCTTTTACAACTAAAAACTAACTAGATGAAAAAACGCGCACTGACGCGCGATAAGTTTCTACAACTTATGCTATGTTCAATTGCAAATATTTTAAATATAATATTTAAAAAAGATTCCCGGTCATTTTCCCGAATAGCACTTTTCCCGAACTAAAATTGTCCCGAATAATTTTTTTCCCGAATGATCTTTTTCCCGAATGTATTATTTCCCGAACTGAAATGCAAATACAAATTTAGTGTATTAACGTTGAATGTATTGTAAAATACAATTTAATGGCAAACAAATAAAGTTTATAGAAAAGAATGTTTATAAGAATCTTGTCATTCGAGTGGCTGTGAACATTGGGACAATATTGGAAGCCAGTTAATGTACCAATACTTGTCATGCCAATAGAAAACCTATAAATATATTATTTAGAATCCGATTTCTGTCTTAGCAGCCAATAATGAACCATTGTTGGCTGCCAATGACTGGCAAACCCGTGATCATCCTAATATTTCACCAATTGTAAAATAAAAAAGTATTCTGAAATTTTTTGATTTATAGCTCGGTTCAGTCACTTCACTTTACGTACAAAAAATAGGCGCCAAAACATAAGTTTTAAAGCCTGAGTTATATAAAAGTGATTTGTGTAACCTGTTATTAAATTGAAAAAATGAATTTCGGCAGAAGAGGTATTCGGGAAAGTGAATTTCGGGAGAAAAGGTATTCGGGAAAATGGTCATTCGGGAAAATAGATTCGGGAAAAGTGCCACTCGGGAAAATGACCATTCGGGATTTGGTATTTGGGAAAATGGGCGGGTACCTTTAAAAAAATATAATGTCAAGTTTTGCAAATTAATTAAAAACAAATAATGACAACAATTAAAATAGTAGAAAGTAATTTAAAAAATCATAGAAATGTTTTAAAATTAAAGAAAATAATTGAAATTTCGGAAAGTGTTCAAAATCTAAGAAAAAAATTGAAAAAAATTAGAATAATGAAAAATTGGAGAAAATAATTAAAAATTAAAAAAAATGCTTGAAATTAAATAAGAGAAAATTAAAGAAATTTTCAGAAAAATACTTGCAATTTTTAGAAGTTGATTGCAAACAAAATAGTAAAATTAAAATTTAGAGAAAATAAATGAAAAAAGATAAACATAAACTAAAATTGAAAAGAAAAAATTTTAATTAAAGAGAAATAATTGCAAAAAATACAGAATATGGGCACATGAAATACAAGAAAGTCGTAGATATAATTGAAAATTGAATAGAAAAATGAAATTTCAGATAAATAATTAAAAAATTCTTGGAAAATATGAAAAATAACGTAAGTAATTGAAAATTGAATTAAGTAATTGAAATATCAGAAAAATAGTTTAAAATTTAGAAATTGTGAAAAGAATTGAAAATGATTAAAAGTGGTAGGAAATAATGGGAACTTTGAGAAAAATAATTTAAAATTTTAGAAAATAGTTCAAAAAATAATAATAATTAAAAATTTGGAGAAATAATTAAAAATTATTTTAAAATTTGAAACTTGAAGAAAATAATTGAAATATGATAAAGACAATGATAAGATAAATACTTGAAAATTTGAGAAATTAATTGAAAAAAATGAGAGTAACTAAAAATTGAAGAAAATAATAATTGGAGAAGGCTAAAAATAATTCAAACTTAAAAGAATTAATAACAAACTTTGTAAATTATAAAAATAAATGGAAATAATTGAAAATTGAAGAAAATAATTGCAATTTGAGAAAACTATTTAAAAAGCTTGAAAAATAATTTTACAAAATTAGAATAATAATTAAGAAATAAGAATTTAGGGAAATAATTTAAAAAATGATAAAAATAATTTAATATTGAAAAAAATAATTGAAATATGATGAAAATAATTAAAGTTTTTGAAAAATCATGGAAATATGATGAAAAAAATTTTAAAAATTTAAAAATAATTGCCATATAATGCAAATAATTAAAATTCCAGATAAATAATTAAAATTTTTGAAAATTATGCAAAGAGAATGAAATTAGGACGCTTAAATAAGTTTGAAAAATCATTAGTTTGTTATTATTTTCATTTTTTTAGAATTTTATTTAGATAGAATTTTTTCTAGACGAATTGTCATTCTTATTATTTGTTTTTAATCGAATTTGAATAGTTTCAATTTTGCAGAATTTTAAGTAAAACGAATTATTAAATAATGCCAGAATATCAATTTCACCAACTCTTTATTTTTACGAATTGATAAGTATTTGATAGAATTCTTAAAACCTCGAATTTTTATTTCTTCAAAATTGCAAACGGCCAAACAAACACCTGACATCCGGTCATTATAGTAATTTTAGACGAATGGAAATTCGGTATTTTAAAAATTATAAAAAATAACAATAAATAAAATATTGGTTAAATTTGATTTCTATTAAATGAAATGTAAGTTAAAAAGAAATTGAGTGGACTACTTATTGAAATCTGAATCGACTGAAAATTGCATAAATTGAAGGATTATTAATAAATTGGAATCATTTAATATTCAAAGAGACAAAATAAAAATAATATTTAAATAAAGCAATACATTGAAAAATGGAACATAATCTAAAATAAAAGAATCTTGTGACTTGGAAGATTTATAATTTTATTTCTCATCTATATTATTTTATAAAGTGACAAATTCTTATAATTATTAATAAAATAGAAAAAGATATATTGGAAAATAAATTACAAAATAAAAAACAGTAAAAATAAAATAAGAAAATGTAAAAAGATGAGTAAAGATTATATAAAAGAAATGACAAATTCCTATAAAAATGAAAAAGTTTAGGAAATTATTCACAAAATGAAGAAAATTTAAAAAGAAATTGTAAATATCTCAACAAAATAAAAGAAGTAAAATTTTTCAACGTCAAACACATTTTTAAAACAATTTTAAAATCAAATATTATTAAAAAGTCATAAAATCTAGAAATTTTATTAAAAAGTAAATAAATTTGCACAAAAAAGAATTGAGCTAATGTATAACTGGAGTTACAAACTACTAATTGAAATAGTGAAACTTTATTTTTAAAATAAATCGATTTTTTTACTAAAAATTAGTAGTTTTCTACACTGAGAGAAATAGATGGTAAGAACTTTAGTATCTTTGATGGTAGAGAGGTTATGTTACACTCTACCATCAGAGATGCTACACCGTACCATCTAGATGCTACATCGTACCATTCAGATGCTATTAGATGCTAACCCGTACCATCCAGATGCTATCCCGTACCATCTAGATTCTTGTCCGTATATTTAAGATCAGATATGGTATCTGGTACCATCTAGATGGTACCCCGTAGCATCTATTTCTCTCCGTGTACTAAAAGTTAGTTAAATTTCTTACTAATTAATAGTAGCTGACTTTTCACTAATTCATTGTAGAAAATTACTAATTCAGATTTAAATGGTACCTTAAGATTTTAGATCGTACTCTGAACAATTTCCAATTCAATTTTTCAAGTTGCTGAAGAATACAAGATTAAAATTAAAAATTTCTGTATATTTATCTACGAATTCCTAGAATTTCTTAAAAAATTTTCTAATCTTTTTATAAATTCCCAGTTTTTACCTTGGTATACTAAATTGACAGCAATTTTTTGAATCACTAGATACACGGAAAAAATAGGTCTTGTAGAATCCAGAAATCGAATTTGTGGATTACACAAATACGTCCCTGATTTTTTCCCGAGTTCCTTGACACGTGGAAACCCTGATGAAGAATATGAAAAATTGTATTAAAATTGATTAAACTATTAATTATATTAGAATAAACTTCACACAAAAACAAATAATATCTAATACATTATTAATATCATCTGACTCTGGCAAGCTTCCCTTTGACAGAATTAGAAACTCATTTAGTGAATAAATCATCAGCGAGGAATAATTAATTATTCGACGTATGTGCGGAGCGCGGCGACTGGTAGTTTCAGGTATAAATGACATTTGTTGTCAGTTAAGGGAAAAAAATCGATACATAATCATACCCACTTAATGCAACGTTATGGTCCTGTGCTAATCTATGCTCGGGTGTACAATGTCGTGGTTCAAAGTTGCGGACGATCAATCTTCATTTACAGCCAAAAAAGATGATCGATTGCAAACCGATCGACCATTCGCGAAGGGAGTTGATCGTTAAAATCCTAAGCTCGACTGGAGTCAGCGTCATGCTAATTTTACGCATTCCGCCCTTTCTCAGACTACCGTAAAAAAATCATCACGTCTTTATTCATCGATCAACCTTTCTTGTAAATAGGCAACTACTTTTTGCAGCGAACGGGTGAAAATTTTATGAAAGAATTTTTCGGCTATAACCCTTTAACAGATGTACATCTTTTTTTCAAAAAATCTTGTATCCTGTTCCATATGAAAATAGCGGTAAATTTCCTCTAACAATGAAAACAAAGTATTAACGGAAAATAAAGGTGATAGTTATATTTTACTAGTGGGAATATTTTACTACTGAAAACGTGATCCTTGCAGTATTCCAGTTGGCTTTAACTCGAATTTTACACGATCTAAAATTAGTCGTGTGCCAGAGTGATGAAAAAGGCGAACGTGCGGAATCTGTAAGACCGGATACGAGTGCAAGAAGGTGCATATTTGCTGATGGAGTCTGTGAGGAAAGAAACTTAAAAGAAAGAGAAACAGGGGACACGTGCGCGCAAAATGTATACGTGTCTATAAATGTAAACAGTTGTGCAGCTGGGTTTCGTTAAATTTTTGCACTTATTTGCATTTTCTAGATTAAAATAAAAAATTTTTAAATCTTGCATGTTTTTAAGCCTGATTTGACATTCTGGTGCCATTAAGGGCATATGATGTTAACAAAATTTCTCCGCATGAACTTTCTCAAAATATACCACCTAAGATAGTAAATATTTTGTAACAAAAGTTGGCAGAATTATCTAAAATCTAAAGATCTGTCTGACCCGAGTATGTTTGAAATACTAAAACCTAAAAACCATTTACCCTAAAATGCAATCACCCTAAATCACACTTAACCTAAGAGGCATTCAGCCTGCAACCTATTAAAACTAAAACTCATTTATACTAAATCCCATTTAATCTCATTTAACCTAAATCCAATTAACCCTAAAATGATTTCAACCTAAATTCTACTTAAACTAAATTGTATTCAGCCTAAAACTCATTTAACCTAAAACTACTTTAACCTAAAATGCATTCAGCATAAAATTTATTTAACCTAAATCTCATTTAACCTAAAATGCAGTCAACCTGTATCTCAATTAACTTAAAATTCATTCAACCTAAATCCCATATAACCTAAAATAAATTCAGCCTAAATCTCATTTAAACTAAATCCCATTTAACTTAAAATTCATTCAGCCTAAATCTCATGTAACCTAAATTCAACTTGACCTGAAATGCTTTGAGCCTAAAACCCATTTAACCTAAAACTCAAATAACCTAAAATGCATTCAGCCCATAATTTATTTTACCTAAATCTCATTTAACCTAAAACCCATTTAACCTAAATCCCATTTAACCTAAAATTCATTCAGCCTAAATCTCATGTAACCTAAATTCCACTTGTCCTAAAATGCATTCAGCCTAAAACCCATTTAACCAAAAACTCAATTAACCTAAAATGCATTTAGGCTAAAATTTATTTAACCTAAATCTCATTTAACCTAAATCCAATTTAACCTAATATGCATTCAACCTAAATCCCATGTAACCTAAAATGAAGTCAGTCTAAATCGCATTTAACCAAAATCCCATTTAACCTATTATTCATTTAACTTAAAGCACATGTAATCTAAATTCCACTTGGACTGAAATGCATTTAGCCTAAAACCCATTTAACCTAAAACTCAATTACCCTAAAATGAATTCAGCCTAAAACCCATTTAAACTAAAACTAATTTAACCTAAAATGCTTTCAGCCTAAATTTTATTTCCCCTAAAGGTGAGTTTTTAGGTTACATATGTAACCTAAATTCCACTTGCCCTAAGATCAATTCAGCCTAAAACACATTTATCCTAAAACTCAATTAACCTAAAATGCATTAAGCCTAAAATTTATTTGACCTAAATCTCGTTTAATCAAAATCCGATTTAAACTAAAATGCATTCAACCTAAATCCCATATGACCTAAAATTCATTCAGCCTAAATCACATCTAACCTAAATTCTACTTGACTTAAAACTTAATTAACCTAAAATGCATTGTGCCTAAAATCTATTTAACTTAAATCCCTGTTAACCGAAATCCAATTAAACCTAAAATGCATTCAACCTAAATCCAATTTAACTTACAATTCATTCAGCCTAAATCTCATTGAACCTAAATTCGACTTAACCTATAAAATAAATTCCGCCTAAAACCCATTTAACCTAAAACTCATTCAACCTAAAATTTATTTAACCAAAATCTCATTTAACCTAAATTTTATTCAGCTTAAAACCCATTTAACCTAAATTTTATTCAGTCTAAATCTCATTTAATCTAAATTCCATTTAACCTAAAATGCATTAAGCCTAAAATCATTTATTCTAAATCCCATTGTACCTAAATTTTACGATATAAATTTGGTTCAATGGGATTTAGGCTGAAAGCATTTAAGGTTAAATGTTATTTAGGTTAAATGGAATACTGGTTTAATGGCATTTAGGTTAAATGAGATTTAGGCTGCATGAATTTTAGGTTAAATAGAATTTAGGCTGGATGCATTTTAGCTTAAATAGGATTTAGGTTACATGAATTTTAGGCTAAATGCATTTTAAGTTAAATGAATTTTAGGTTAAATGTGTTTTTGGCTAAATGCATTTTACCATTTTAGGTTAAATAGTATTTAGGTTTAATGTGATCAAGGCTAAATGCGTTTTAGGTTAAATGGTATTTAGGCTAAATGCATTTCAGGTTATATGGAATTTAGGTTGAATGCATTTTAGGTAAAATGTGTTTTAGAATGAGTGGATTTTAGGTTAAAAGTAATTTAGACTAATTGCGTTTTAGGGAATATTCATTCACCTCTTTTGAAATATTCAATTATACATTTTTCAGAAAATTTAGGTTGAGCTAAATTTGGTTGTCAAATAATAATTATTATACATTTAATGTGTTTACTTTAAAATTAATAATCAACTGCAATTTTTATTCAATTTTGACAAATAATAGCTCATTTTTCTCTTTGAAACATTTTCTACAATTTTCTTTGTTACATTTTGTTAAATAATATTCTGTTTAACCCTTTTCGGTATGAATTTTTGGTTTTTTCTGTATAATTTAAGAACTCTTTATTTTATCAAATCGACCATTTTTTTCTATTTTCTCCAGTCAGTTTCCGATCTCAAACTCCTATTATGAAGAAATTTATTTTTGTTAGTTTACGAGATACAAATTAAAATACGTCAAAAATTTAGGTTTTTCTAAATTTGATATTTTTTACTTCTTTGTGTCATAAAGTTAATGTTTGTGCTAGAAAAATTGTATTTTTCCTTTTCAAAAAGTTCGTACCGCAAAGGGTTAAAAAATACGCAAAGAACAAATTTTATTTGTTTAACAACTTTTAAACATACATTATTTAACTCAAAAAATAAAAAAAAAACTCAAAAATAAACTCAAACTCAAAAAATAAAATTGTAGAGAACGTTTCAACGAGAAAAATGAGCTATTATTATTATTTTTCTGGAAAATGTACAACCAGATCTTTCAAAATTTGGTGAAATTATTTTAATAATAGTTTTAGTTGATGAGAACTGTTATTTTTTGTTTGAGGTTATGTCAATGGAGTGGACCTCCTTAACAAAAATGTAATCACAATTATTTTTCTAATTAAAAATTAACTTACCACTGTATTGTCCTTTTTAACAAATGTTAATCCAAGTGTTATTTTCCAAGAAGATACAATAGCGACAAAATTTGTCACTGAGCGTAAAATGAAAGTGTTTTTATATTCTTATCTGATCACATTACTTCGAGTGTTCTGAGACTTGGATTAATTTCAAAACTTCAGGATAGGTTTCTGTGTCTTGTGTCGCTTATGAGAAGATGGTCAAAAATACAAGTATGAAGTGACGTGTGATTCAGTGAGGGTGTATCTCACGAGTTGTGATCAGTGGACCAAGATACCGCAAAAACAGACCGATAACCACTACCTGGTACACATAATACCATCTGTCTCACGATATCCACGTCTGAGAATCATCCACCCCATAAACAACCTGAATTTGATCTCCATTTTTAACGCTTCGTGTAATTTATACTAAAATCCAATAAAAAACAAAGTCATTTATAAAGTATATATATACTCCAAGAGTCAAATCAAAACAAGATTTAAAAAAAAAACAAAGAAGTAATAATAATTATAATTCAGAATATAAGTTTTTAAATTTCAAATAACGACTTGGCTTTTTGAATCTAATAATTATTTTAAAATTACTCGAAAATTAGAATATAGGAAAATAAAAATAAAATGGGAAATAAAGTAGGTTAAACAGGTGAATATGTATATTGACCTTTTATAACCTGCTTTCTTTCATAAAACTATATAATTTACCGAAAATATGTGACAAAAAGATTACACATATAATTATGGTCATTACCATTCAAAATTAGGAACAATTAAATTTTAATTAGCCAGAATTAAAATAACTAAAAAATTTTATAATTATAGATTAATTAACATACAACTTGCTATAAATAATATATTCAGTAATTTTTATCAAATTAAATCTTACTTTAAATGTCTCATAAATAATTCATTTTTTTAAAACATAAATAATATACAAAAATTTAAAAAGAAATTACCTAATTAATTTAATTATCTTAATAAAAACTTTTACCCAATTAAAAGTATTATTTTTGTTATTATTATGTTTATGTTTATAAAACATTAATAATAAGAAAATTAATTTCTATAAATAAATTTACAATATACCACTTAAATTCAGGCATATTACTATAATTTTTAATTCAATAAAATGAATACGTTTACATTTTTCATTCAATTTTTTTTAATTAGAATTATTTTTTTTAATTTCGAGATTGAAATTTCTTTAATTTTGTTAATAATCTATTACCTACAATTAAATTACATAAAAAATATATTTTTATTTTATCAACTTTAACTTATGGATTATATTATGAATTGCGTTTAAAAATTATTTTGTAAAATTTATTTTTGAATAAATCTAATAGATTATAATTTAATTTCGACTTAAATTTAAGATTTAATTTTAATCTATTAAAAATAAATAAAACAAATAAAATATACAAAATAAATGAAATAAATATCTGAAATAAATTTATAGATTACACTTCTAATTTAATTTAAAATGAATAAAATCATTTTCAATTCTTTAATATTATTTTATTTATTTATTCGTAATATAATATAGGTTTGCAAGTCCTTTTTATATGAGTTTTTTTTGTTAAATTAATCACATAAACAAAATGCTCTAATTTTAACCATCATATTCAAAAAATAGAATAATTTTTTACCTTTCTGAATTTATTTCTTTAATATTAAATAGTTTAAAAATAAAAACATAATATTGAAGATATTAAAATGAAATTAAATAGATTTTTTTTTTATAACCATTCAAAAATTGTATTTTTAATTTTGTGTCT
The DNA here is from genome assembly GCA_037103525.1 of Ganaspis brasiliensis. Classification (NCBI taxonomy): domain Eukaryota; kingdom Metazoa; phylum Arthropoda; class Insecta; order Hymenoptera; family Figitidae; genus Ganaspis; species Ganaspis brasiliensis. Next base: position 1,131,032 of record JAZKLR010000451.1, on the reverse strand, counting down.
CTCTGTCATAAAACTTTGTACAGACATCATATTTAAAAACTACACTGAGAAAAATGGAATTAATGGATATTCAAATTTAACATCCATATATTAAAACATAGTATTTAGATATTCAAACTTAATATCCAGATATTAAAATAATTATTTTTTAATATCCAGGATAGTAGGTTTGAATATCCATCTCTCAGTGTAGACAGCTTTTTTAGGGTTGAAATAAATGCCATTGAATTCTCTCTTCAATTTAGTGATTTTACAAAATGAAAGCAACAAAAATTAAAAGCTCTAAAATGTGAAGGCAACAAAGATTATAAAAACGTTGAAAGAACACATGAAAAATTTGAAATATTTAATAAACATTAGAATTTAAATTTGAAGTATACTTAAAAAAGGAGTTTAAGAGTATAGATATACTTTCATTGATAGCATTTCTACTTATCGATTTTCGCAATTTAACATTATTTAATGCCAAATTCACAGTCATTAGAAATTCGAGGGCTCGGATTTTTTGCTGAAGTAAATTTCACCAACGACATATGATCTCCCTTGGTTACAGAGTGATAATAATATAGCAAAGAATGACATTGCATGAAATGAAAGCAGGTATTCTGTTTTCTATTCATTCTGTTGCCAGGCGAATTTAATTATAACACAATACAGCTACAGCAGTAGATGGAATTCAGATAAGTGAGTGTGAATCCAGGCATAGATGTGAATTTTTGCTTCGTCGCGGTTCACACCCAATGGGAAACTAACGATTGGCGCATTAATGGACCAGTATTGGGAGCCAATGGTGCCAATATTGGCGCATTAATGGAAACCAATATTGGACCACAGTTGGTCAATCCTTGGGATGATAACGGGTTTGCCAGTCATTGGCAGCCATCATTGGTTCAATATTGGTTGCCAATGATAATGCCAATAAATAAAATTTTTTAAATTAACAATATTAAAATCTATATTTATATATTGTTAATTTATTTATTGTTTAAAAAATTTTTTTTTTTTAATAAATATTTTAATTTATTTATTAATGCATGTCAAGTATTGGTCCAATAATTGGCTTTCAATATTGGTCCATCCTTGGGAGCCAATGAATAACCAACAATCTTATTTTTACAACTCTATATGGAAACAGAGTTGTTAATTTAATCTTCAGCCAATATTTGACAATGAAGATTTGAGTGTTGGACACATTAGAAATGTATTTTCAGAGGTACGGGATCAGGCCTTATATAAAAGAGCTGAAGAAACTCGATCGTGAGAGAGGCTGACCGATGCGCGCCCTATGCCAGTTTCCGAAACCACAAACGCGTGAGAATCCTCGGCGCGCAGACGCGGCATAGATGCGGCGGGAAACTTCCACTATTTGAATTTGAATTTTTTATTCATTTAATCAAAAACAAGAAAAGAAATATAATAATACAAAAATTATACAAATTCTTAAATTTGTATAGTTTTCTGATTGTTATTAAAAAGTAATACGCTTAATTATAAAGAAATACTTATAATAAATATCCTCCATAAATAATTGTTCAATTCTTGAAGATTTGAAAAACTCTTAAAGGTGTGTCCTAAGGTTAAAAATTATTGTTCTAAATCTACTTTAATCGATTTTCATGTTATAGAAATTATTTAAATAAATTAATTAGTTTTAAAGAAATCAGAAAGAAATTAAATTGATGAAAAAATGAACATTTAATATTAAAAATAATATTAATAAAAATAATCACATTAAAACTTTGCTTGTAAAATAAACAGAACGAAAAATTTAAAATAAAAAAATTAATGAACAATTACAAAATATTAAAGAAGACTTTAATTTTATTAAAATGTAAACTTAAGTCACATAAATACAAATATTCATGTAAGTATTTAAATTTTAAATTCACCATTTTTTCTGTTTAAATTTAAAGTAAAATTTAACAAATTGTAAAGAATGATAGTTAATAAATATTTAACTTTATTTGTTATTCTTTTCGTTTTTCACATGCAAAAAATAATCATTTTTTTTATAAAACTAAGAAACAAATTCTCTAAATTTGAATACAAATTAAAAATGAAAAAAATTTAATATATGTAAAAAAATTTTAAATTTGAATCATTTAATTAAATAATTTATTTTAACAAAATGACTTTCTAAATATAACTATCCAGAATATATAAAAAATATGAGCAAAAAAAATCAAAATTGGTTTTTAAAAATAAAAAAATAAATTTTTTAAAGTTCAAAATAAATTAAATTTTTTTTAAATGTTGTTATTCTTAAAATTAATATTAAACTTGAATAATAATTTTCAATACAATTACTTAAAGTTAGTTTTCAAAAAATTCAATTATCATTAAAATGAATCTTTCCAAATAATAAAACTTAAACAGAAAGAATTAATGGTTTCTTTTAAATTAAAGAAATAATAGAGCATTAAACATAGTTCATTTAATATTTTGAATGCTATTAAAAAAAATTTAAGTTTAAAAAAATTAATGATATCAAAAATATTATTTTTCGATCCTAATTAAAAAATGTAACTTATTTCAATTTAGCTATTACAAAACGGCATTGAGTTTTAAAAGTTAAATTTGTATAGAAAGGTTTAATTTAGTTCACATCTTATTTCCAGTTTAACTTAAAAGTTTAAAAAATTTTAAACAAAGTTTTTACTTTCTGAGCACATTTTTAATAATATTCGAAATGTTTACTTTAAAATTTTTAAATTTTTGATATCATTAATTTTTTTAAACTTAATTTTTTTTTAATTTTATTCCAAAATTTTAATTAACCATGTTTAATGCTCTATTATTTCTTTAATTTAAAAGAAACCTTTAATTTTTTCTGTTCAAGTTTTACTATTTGTAAAGATTCGTTTTAAAATTAATTCAAGTTTTTGGAAACTAACTTTAAGTAATTATATTTGAAATTATTATTTAAGATTAATATTATAATTTTAATATAACGAATTTTAAAAAATTTTCAATTTAACTTTAAACTTTAAAATGTTTATATTTTATTTTTAAAAACAAATTTTAATTTAATTTTAATAAAAGATATGGACTGAAAAAAAATAAGATGTAATCTAATTTAAAGCTTAATACCTAGACACAAATTTTAAAATTTAAAAATCAACACTGTTCAATAAAGCTAAATTAAAATGAATTTTTTTTTTAAATTACGATCGAAAAATAATATTTTTGATATCATTAATTTTTTTTAATAGTATTCAAAATATTAAATTAACTATGTTTAATGCTCTATTATTTCTTTAATTTAAAAGAAACCATTAATTCTTTCTGTTTAAGTTTTATTATTTGGAAAGATTCATTTTAATGATAATTGAATTTTTTGAAAACTAACTTTAAGTAATTGTATTAAAAATTATTATTCAAGTTTAATATTAATTTTAGAATAACAACATTAAAAAAAAATTTAATTTATTTTGAACTTTAAAAAGTTTATTTTTTTATTTTTAAAAACCAATTTTTTATTTTTTTTGCTCATATTTTTTATATATTCTGGATAGTTATATTTAGAAAGTCATTTTGTTAAAATAAATTATTTAATTAAATGATTCAAATTTAAAATTTTTTTACATATATTAAATTTTTTTCATTTTTAATTTGTATTCAAATTTAAAGAATTTGTTTCTTAGTTTTATTAAAAAAAATGATTATTTTTTGCATGTGAAAAACGAAAAGAATAACAAATAAAGTTAAATATTTATTAACTATCATTCTTTACAATTTGTTAAATTTTACTTTAAATTTAAACAGAAAAAATGGTGAATTTAAAATTTAAATACTTACATGAATATTTGTATTTATGTGACTTAAGTTTACATTTTAATAAAATTAAAGTCTTCTTTAATATTTTGTAATTGTTCATTAATTTTTTAATTTTAAATTTTTCGTTCTGTTTATTTTACAAGCAAAGTTTTAATGTGATTATTTTTATTAATATTATTTTTAATATTAAATGTTTATTTTTTCATCAATTTAATTTCTTTCTGATTTCTTTAAAACTAATTAATTTATTTAAATAATTTCTACAACATGAAAATCGATTAAAGTAGATTTAGAACAATAATTTTTAACCTTAGGACACACCTTTAAGAGTTTTTCAAATCTTCAAGAATTGAACAATTATTTATGAAGGATATTTATTATAAGTATTTCTTTATAATTAAGCGTATTACTTTTTAATAACAATCAGAAAACTATACAAATTTAAGAATTCGTATAATTTTTGTATTATTATATTTACTTTCGTGTTTTTGATTAAATGCATAAAAAATTCAAATTCAAATAGTGGAAGTTTCCCGCCGCATCTATGCCGCGTCTGCGCACCGAGGATTCTCACGCGTTTGTGGTTTCGGAAACTGGCATAGGGCGCGCATCGGTCAGCCTCTCTCACGATCGAGTTTCTTCAGCTCTTTTATATAAGGCCTGATCCCGTACCTCTGAAAATACATTTCTAATGTGTCCAACACTCAAATCTTCATTGTCAAATATTGGCTGAAGATTAAATTAACAACTCTGTTTCCATATAGAGTTGTAAAAATAAGATTGTTGGTTATTCATTGGCTCCCAAGGATGGACCAATATTGAAAGCCAATTATTGTACCAATACTTGACATGCATTAATAAATAAATTAAAATATTTATTAAAAAAAAAAATTTTTTTAAACAATAAATAAATTAACAATATAAAAATATAGATTTTAATATTGTTAATTTAAAAAATTTTATTTATTGGCATTATCATTGGCAACCAATATTGAACCAATGATGGCTGCCAATGACTGGCAAACCCGTTATCATCCCAAGGATTGACCAACTGTGGTCCAATATTGGTTGCCAATAGTTTGCCAAGAAAAAACTGTTGGCCGCCAATCATGGGACCATTATTTAGCCAATGGTGATCATTGGCAATTTCCCATTGGGCAGTAACCGTTAATAATCCCGGATGTCCAGCTACTAGCACGAATACTCTCGATTAAAGTTCAAGAAACTCGGTTCGCAACACCGTCTGGAAACACGTCTAGACCAACACGGCGTGGGTTTGTTGACTTTCGTTTAATGAAACCTGAATTATAATCTCACTCTAGCAACCAAAAGAAAACATCTTTCTATTAGACAATTCATTAAAAAAGCATCGAGAACGAATTGATGAAAAATTGCAAATTACAAGGTAAGTAAGCAGTAGCTGTATATAGGATTATTTTACCAATAAAATGAAGATTCGACAAATTCTCACATGACAACAGGTGTCGAGTTTTTGACACAAAACTTGCTTTAAAAGTTGTTATTTTGTACAAAAGTAGGTAAATATAGGTAAATAGGTAAAACACCTGAAATTAACGGTCATTACAATAATCAATTAAATAAATTAATTAAAAAAATAATAAGTACCTACATCAGTTAATTTATAAAAATTAAATATTTAGTAATTAGAAGACTAAAAGTCTTTTAATTTGAGCAGTTGTACGTTTACCTATATATTTGTAGAGTAAGTATCATATTAACACAAAACTTACTATATAAAGACTATAGCAAAATACAACTTTCCATACATTTTAGAAATTAAACTATAATAATAAATAAAACAAATCGATGAATAATATTCATCCAATAAAGAGGTCTGCCAGTGGACTTGCAGATTGAAAATAATGAAAAAAAAAGACTTTTTAATTTAAAAAAGTGAGTAAATAATGAGTTTTTAAGTGAAAAAAGTGAGTAAATAGTGATGTTTTAAATTAAATAAGTGAATAAGCAAGTTCAATAATATCAAGCGAGTTTGATATTACTGATATTAAATTTGGGGGGCGCCAGCTGGAAAAGACATTCAAATTTAAAAAAAAAAACATTCGAAAATCGCAAAAATAATTGAAATACGTAGAAAATAATTAAATAATGACGAAAATAATTCAATTTGAAAAAAAAGTTGTAAATGACAAAACTAATTGAAAAATAGATTAAAAATAAAAAAATAATGACAAAAATAACTGAAATTTAGAAAAAAAAATAATGAAAAATGAGAATTATATTCAAAAATGAAGTAAAAAAATAAAAAATTTAATACGTTATTTAAAAAATTGTATAAAATAATTGAAAAATTAACGATATAATTAAAATGTGAAGAAACTAATTGAATAATGACATAAATACTTGAAAACTGATCTTCAAAAGTTAATAAATTCATGACAATAATAAAAACATTTAAGAAAATGACATTTAAAGAAAATAATTCCAAAATATGGAATTTAATTAATTAAATTAATTAATTTAATTAATATTAATTTATGTAAAATAAATAAATAAATAAAAATATCAAAAATATTTGAATATTGACAAAACTAGTTGTAACTTGAAAAAACAATTGAAAAGTGACAAAAATAATTTATAAATTTAAAAAAATTTTAAATTTGAAGAAAATACTTAAAATTTGACAAAACAATTGAAATATTGAAATAAATAATTCAAAACTGGTGTAAAAATTAAAAAATTATAGAGAATAATTGTAAAGTTAAAAAAAATATTATAGGTTTGAGGAAAATAATTGAAAGTTGCAGAAATTAATTAAAGTTTGAAGACAATAATTGCAATTTGAAGAGAATAATTCAAAAATGGCGAAAAAATTCAAATATGGAAAAAATAATTAAAGTTTAAAGAAAATAATTAAAAAAGGTGTAAAAAAATTAATAATTTCATAAAAATAATAAAAATAATTATGATAATAATTGAAATCAGGTATAAGAAATTTAAAAGTTTATTAAAATAAAAAAAATTGAATAAAATAATTGGAATTTGTTAAAAATAATTCTAAAATGGCAAAAATAACAAAAATATAAAAAAAAAATTGAAAAATAACGAAAGTGAATTGAACTTGTGACAGTATAAACTATCGAAACGTTAAAAAAAAGTGGTTTTTTATTGACTTGGAGTGATTGATTAATTCATCCGACTTATGAAAAATAATTGTAATTTGAAAAAAAAGAATTGATAACTGGTGCATAAAAAAAAAATTTAAAGACAATACTTGAAAAATTGACCAAACAATTGAAATTTTATGAAACTAATTGAATAATGACAAAAATAATTAAAAGCTGTTATATAAATAAAAAACTTATGGGCATATCTCTGGAACCTTTAAATTTTCAATAAGAAAAAATATTTTATTTTTTTTTGTAGCACAGTATTGAAACTTTGTCTACATAAACTTCAAGTGCTAAGCTTTCAAATTATACAATTTAATAATTTGTAATTATTTAAAATTACAAATAATTTTTAACCTGTAACATAAAAATATTCAACAGGTGGTTGCTTTTTAGGATGAAAAACAGTTGAAATGAATTGCTTGAGGGGTTATCATTTTTAAAAAACGATAAGTTTGTTTAATATTTTCAATATTTATAAGAATAGTAAAATATTAATAATACTACACTAGGAATAAAGGAATAAAGTTCCATTTTTGTGTGAAAATCAATCTCGAAATAAACATTAAAACTTAACCTTCAGGTTTTAATTAATGATAATTTCTGTTGAAAACATTAGAATCGGCAACTTCAGACTTGAAAATTTCTTTCTAAAAAATTTCGGTCGATTACGGTCGACCGTAATTGATAAATATTTTCACATTATCATTGCAATAAAGTATTTTTTCTCAAAGCACATTCACACAATGTTAAATGGTACTCGTAAAAATATATGTAAGTACTTTTTGAATACTTTTATTTAATTTTCGTGAAGTATCACTCGTATTACGGTCGTTGTCAAATTTTGTACACACGTGTTTTCTGTTATTTAAATTAGAATAGTTTTTTGAAGACATGAAGCACATCAATTTAGTATGTCTCAAAATAATTCTAATTATTTAAACTTTTATTTTCCATAAACTATTTTGGTGTGCCAATAGTCTTACTCAAGAAAAATGATAAATAAGACAATTACGGTTGAAAAGGTTAAAAATGAGGGACAACTTTTAAAAACATATAACTTTCTTTACAATAAACAAAATATTAATTTTCATGCACAAATGTGTTCATCGTTTAATTAACTTTAAAAACATGTGTCATCTAACTAGTAATTTTTATTAATTACAAAGTTTCAACGTATAAACCATTCGAAAGTATGGTTAGGGACAAGTAAACATTGTTAAAAATCGGATGTTCAAATTGGAATAATTATTTATCTATTTAATAAATCAATGTGTAATCTTTTGGAAATAGTTCATCGTATCAAATGTTAATATTTCCAACAAAAACCAGGTAAAATTTGATTAAAATTATCAAAATATATGCAAGGGACATAAAAGCTAAAGGTTCCAGAGATATGCCCTTATAGAGAATAATTAAAGTTTGAAGAAAATAATTGAAATTTGTTGAAATTAATTGAAAAACAATGTATAAATTTAATAAACTCAGGACATCGACAATAATAAAAATAATAAAGAAAATGATTGAAATTTGTAGAAAATAATTGAAAACTAATATAATACATTTAAAAATCCATGTCAATAAAAATTTATTTATTTATTTACGCGCAAAAAGCCCATTACAATATAAAATTTTAAAATTTATTTCAAGTAACAATAAAATTTAAATTTGATATAACAATAATAATTACTATATTAAATATTAATAGATCGCATTCAATAATTTGAATAAAATAATAATTTAAATTTGTAGAAAATAATTCTAAAATTGCAAAAATAATAGAAATATGAAGAAAATAATCCCGAAATGACAAAAATACTTGAATAATAACAAAAGTAATTGAAATTTGAAGAAAATTATTTAAAATTTATAAAAGTAGAATTGAAACTGGTGTTGAAAATTTAAATATTCCTGGCAATAATTAAAAGATAAAGAAAAATAATTGAAAAATGACAGAAGTAACTGAAAAATTGTGTAATAAATTTAAATATTCATGACAATAATTTAAAGACTGAAGAGAATAATTGATATTTGAAAAAATTAAATTCAGAATCGCAAACTTTCCGGAAGTTTTCAAACTTGCAGCAAACTTGATGAAAGTTTCGGAACTTCAAAAATTGTTATAAAAGTTACAGAATAATTTAAACTGTCTTTAATTTTTTACTTTTAATTTTTTCCAATAAAGTAAAATAACGTTTTCTGATAAAGAGAATCAAAATTAATGAAAAAAAAAAGCAGGGACAAACTTCACTTTGGATTTTAAAACGTGGACTGAAGAAGATGAATAAATATAAAAACTAACCAACTTCACTTCAAGTTTTAAAACGTGGACAGAAAAAAAATGAATAAATATAAATGGTAACTAACTTCAGGAGTTTACGGAGATTATTATTATTTAATAATAATTAATTGTTGTATTGAACTAACATTGGTAAATGTTATTTTGTACAACAGCTAAAATTAAAGGTTTTAACATTAATCAATTGAATTATTAAATTATATAAATAATAAACACGCCGATTAGTTCATAAAACCCAAATATTTAATAATTGGGACCTAAAAATCTTATAATTTCAGCCGTTGTTCAAAATAACGTTTACCTATGTTTGTATAATATGTATAACAATATTTAGAATAAGTTCTGTGTCAAAATGATACTTACTCTAGGTGCCTGACTAAAGAAACAATTTTTAAAAAATTGTTTTTGATTAAATGAAAGAATGACAAGTCTGACGTGAATGAGAAATTAGAAGATAAAGTGAGTGTATGTTTTCCTTTACTAGAAATGGGATTTTTGGTGGATAAACAAAGAAAATAGTAACGAATAACGACATCGATCAGGGTGCCGGAGAAACGGTCTGACAGGATGCCTCGCCTAGATCCTGTCTGGAGACCGGAGAAGTCCTTCGAACCGTGAAATCATTTCCAGCGTGAATGAAGAATGAAATGGCACTCTCTGTTTGTTTCAGTTGTTCCATTTCACTGCTCCCAAAAAACGATTTCAAAATCAGAGCCTATACTCTCAATATCTCTCTTCTTACTCGTCTCAGTTTCAATTTACTTTTTCGACTCATCGAGCAAAACCGCAACCTCCAAGATTTTTCATCATAAATATACATCAAATCACTTAAGCTTCTCCATTACAAATATCTGCGTGTAATTACATCCCTTCTTTGATTCCACTTTTGAAAAATAGAAAAAGTTTTATGAGGCCAGAAATTACACGGGACTCAGAACTAGCTCTGAACATGAGAGTTAAATTGATTGGAAATTTAAACATCTTATTAAAACAATAAAATAAACAAACTGGGAGTAAAAATTTCTTGTACCATTAAGGATAAAAATATGCTTGGACTATATACTTGGATCAAATGATTACTCAGATACACAAAAAAAAAAATTGATGTTCTAAGCTCGAGGTCAGACCATGACTAGTCTACGACTAGACCATGACCCCATCACGTCAGGTTTTTAACATAGCCTCAAAAAATACAAAATTGTGAAATCAAGAAAAACTCTGATCTTTAATTCTTACAAGTAACACTACCCAAGTGCCAATCGCAAATGATATTGAAACTAGGTGCGTTTTGAAGATAATTGAAAAGTATTTGTTACGTCATTTTTCATTTTAGCAGAAATGATGTTTTAGAAGTTGAAAATAGGGGTTTAAATGTATATTTTAATAAAAATGCAAAAATTATTCCAGCAATAACTGATAATAATTTTATCTCATAACTTCATCCCAATATTCACTTTTTCAGGAATTCCACTATGTAGCAGGTTTCACAGTGACAATGTAGAATATTTTAGGGGAAATAGGGGACTAAATATACAAAAATAGGGAACTTTTAGGGTACTTTAATGATAGAACGTCCTTCTGGCAGGACAAAAAATCCTTCAGCGAGTATACGTACTAAACCGCGTCATAAAATGAATATAAATTAAGATAAAAAATCTTAATTACATGGTTAAAAAAGTAAAGAAATAAGCTATTAGCGCATGCAAAGTTTAAATTTCTAAATTCAAATGACGTAGGACTTACAATGGAATACGATGGGTGAGCCGTCCTGCCGGAAGATTCGCGGCTTCGCGCTTGGACGTTCTATCATTAAAAAATTTATAAATAAATATATATAAATGAATTATATACAGTAGAATTTCAATTATTTTATTTGAGTAGGGGAGAGTGGCCATCAATGTACCGGGTTTTTTTCAAGGTCATAGTATTTATTCAATTTCACTTATTTCAAGCACTTCTTTGCATCAATATAAAACTACAACACTTCTCTAGGTAATGCACACATATTATACCCGATTTATTTTGATTAAATAACAAAATTTAGGATTTTTCTAAACTAACACGCTATTTTCATTTTCAACAACCTAGGTACACAATGAACCACCTCTATAAAAACACTAAAAATGTTCAACAATAATAATATTGCAATTTTCACGTTGTGAAAAAACTTATTTTCTATCAAATACTATAAAAAATTATTACTTAACACTTTTTAATTGATAATGTATAACATAAATATACCTCAAATTTAAGTTAACTAGCTAAAATGGCATTTTAGTTTTGCTATGTTGAGAAGAGTACTGATAACAATCGCTGTCACATGCTGTACGCATGCCTAGTTTTATAATCAGGCATACCAATCTGGAAATTGAAAATACACTGAAATTCCAGGTGGTTCATTGTTCCCTGGTACATTGAATCAACATGACATTTGCAACAAAAATGGTTTTTTATAACTTAATGCAATATTTCAAAATCTTTATCTCATTAGAATATTGTAGTTCAGGCCCGATAGAAAATAAATCGTAAGTTTATTTATTTTTAAATTGCCTTATTTCAATTAAAAAACGTGTTTGTATTTTAGGTAAATTTTTTCTTCAGAGCATCAAAAACAGTTTTTTTCAGTTTTCTCTATAAAGAATAAATCCACATGTCTCAAATTTATGGACGTAGTGTGTTTACGCAAACTTCATTTATATTTAAAATTAGGAGAATTTTTATTTAATTGTTTCTGAGAAAATTGAAATGGTTCATTGAAAAACCTGGTACATTGATGGCCACTCTCCCCTATATAGTTTGAGTAGGAGAAAATGACAAAGTTGTAGGATAAAAAAATAAAATTACAAAATTTTCAAATTAATAAAAAAAAAAAAAAAAAGGAAAATATCTACAAATTGTGGAAAGTAATTTAAAACTGATAGATAATGATTCAAAATTATATAAAATGAATACGAAACTTTAGAAATAATTGAAAATTCAAGATAATAATTAAAATATAAATGATGAGAATAATTAAAAATTGGGAATATAATTGAAAAATAGTAAAAGTAATTGACAATTAAAGAACATAACTGAGAAATGAGAAAAAAAATTTGAAAGAGTTCAAAATATATATATATATATATATGAACTAAGTAAAAATAATTGACAAAAAATAAGAATAATGGTAAATTAAACAAAAAAAATTGAAATTTTGGGAAATTAATTAAAAAATGATGAACATAATTAAAAATTGGAAAAAAAGACAATCAAAAGATTATAAAACTAATAAAAATTAAAGGAAAGAATTCCAATTTGAGATAAATAATTGGAGATTTAATAAAACAATTTAAAAATAATTTAAAAAATTAAATAATATTTCTATAGTTGCAAATTATAGAAAGAACTGAAAATTAAAGACAATAATAGAAACTTAAAAAAAAAATAATTAAAAAATGATGAGAATAATTGAAAACAAATTAAAAATTGATTAAAACAATAAATAATTGAGAAAAATAATTGAAAATATGAGACAATAATTGAAAATTAAGAAAATATTTGAGAATTGAAGAAAACAATCGAGAATTGTGAAGAATAATTGAAAAAATTACAGAATATATAAAATTGAAGGAAATAAATGAAAAATCGCAAAAATAATGATACATTTTTTAAAATCGAAGAAATCAATAAAAAGGTTATAAAACAAATTGAACATAAAAAAAGAGAATTGAAACTTAAGATTATTAATTGATGATTAATGAAATCAAATTGAAAATAATTTTAAAAATTATAAATTAAAGGAAAAAAAATGCAAAATTATAGGAATAATTGAAAATTGAAGACAATAATTGAAAATTAAAAAAATATTGAGGAATGAAGAAAACAATCGAGAATTGTGAAGAATAATTGAAAAAATTACAGAATATATGAAATTGAAGGAAATTGAAAAATAGCAAAAATTCTGAAAAATTGTTTAAAATAATTGAAATTTGAGATAAATAATTAAAAATTTAGGAATTTAATTACAAAATACCAAAAGTAATTGTAAATTTGAAAAAAATAATTGATAAATTCTAAAATTCATTGAAATTCATTAAAATTCATTAAAATTAATTTTAATTAATTGAAATTAATAATTGAAAGTTTAGTAAATCAGTTAAAAAATAATTTAAAATATTATAATTTGGAGAAAAAGATTGAAAAATTAAAGAAATCAATTTAAAAATGATGTAAATAATTGAAACTAGGTGTGAATTCTGTCCATTTCATGGACACTTCGCTTCCAAGGAAGCAAGAATTAATATTTTAAGTTAATTGAGGAAGTTATTAAAAAAAATAATTTTTAATGCAAAAAATGTAAAATAAAAAACATGAATTATTTTACGAATTCTTCACCAATTATAAACTTTATATAGGTCAATCAATTCGTTTTGAGATAAGGAATATGGTTTTAGTATTCATTAATTTTTTGTCAAAAAACGATTTTTCCATTAAAAATATGCTAAAAAAAATTTTGTTGGGTATTTTAAAAAATTATGTGTCCAAATTTAGATATTCATGAGCTTAATAAGTAACTCGATTTGTTTTGAGACAAGGAATATGATTTTGTAATTCGTTTGGTTGGATTTTTAGCATGGAAATTTTTTTTGGCAAATCGCGAGATTTTTCGATGAAAAAAAATAAAAAATCATGAATTATGACGTGGGTTTTTAGTCAATTATATACTTTATAAAGGTCAATCGATTCGTTTAGAGACAAGGAATATGATTTTGTAATTCGTTTGGTTGAATTTTTAGCATGAAAAAATTTTTTTTTTTTAAAAAAATTTACAAAAACGAAATTTTTTGGTGAAAAAAACTGAAAAATCATTATTTTTTACGTGAGTTTTTGGTCAATTATATACTTTATATAGGTAATTCGATTCGTTTTGAAACAAGGAATATTATTTTTTCATTCATTTGTCTGAATTTTCAGCATGAAAAAATTTTTTGCCAAAAAACGAAATTTTCGATGAAAAAAGGTGCTCAAAAAAATTTGATTGAGTATTTTCAAAAATCCCTGTGTCCAAATTTAGATATTTGTGAGCTTCATATGTCATCCAAATTTTATTAAAATCCGTTGAAGCGTTCTCGAGATATCTTGGCGACAAAAAATTTACAACATACACACACACATACACACACACACACACACACACACATCCGGACATTTTCTCAGGAATGAAAATTTGAACTTTTCAGATGAAACTGAATCGATTTACACTATTTTTGGAAAATCGAAAATCTTAACAATCACAACGCTTCCTCTATGAGGAAGCAAAATAATACAAATGTCTGAAAATTGAGATAAGTATATTAAAAATGTAGAAAGTGTATGAAAAACTACTTTTCAAAACTTAAGATGTTTTGAAGAACATAAAAGATGTTTTCAAAATAATAGAAATAATTGGAAATTAAAAAAAATAAATAAAATTTATGAAAAATAAGTGATAAAATTACAAAATTTAATAAGTATAGAAAAAATAATTTAAAGTGAATAAAATAATTTAAATTTGATGAAAATAATTGACAGTTTATGAAATTAGTCAAATAATGATACAAATAAGTACTCTGTAAATCTGAATTAGTAGTTTTCTACTAAGAATCAGTAGTTTTCTACTATGAATTAGTCAAATTCATGGCTCATTTTTCTCTAATTCATATTGTAGAAAACTACTAATTGAAATAGTGAAACTTTACTTTTAAAAAAAAGTAGATTTTTTTACTAATTTAATTAGTAGTTTTCTACTACAAAATTAGTAGTTTTCTACTAAGAATTAGTAAAATTCTTACTATTTTAATAGTAGTTCACTTTTCGCTAATTCATTAGTAGAAAACCACTAATTCAGATTTAGAGAGTATGAAAGGTAGGAAAAAATTAAAAAATTATAAAAAAAATTTTAAATTGAAGAAAATAATTAAAATCTGAGATGAAGAACTGATAATTCAGGAAATCTATTAAAATATAATTTAATAAATTACAAATTGGAGAAAATAATTTTAAAATGATAGAATTAATTTGAGATTGAAAAAATGATAAAAATTTAACAAAATTGAAAATAATTGAAAATCTCTAGCTACCTTGACTTTAAATATATTTTCGTGAAAAATAGGGGATTTTAGGATAAAATTTTCTAAATAGGGGACTTCTGGGACAAATTGCAAAATGAGTCAATGATCATTGAGAATAAAAATTTCAACCCCTATGTTCATCCCCTAAAAAACCATGTCTACCAAAATGAAAAATCACCTAAAGAATATTTTTATATAACTCAAGGATTAAAACTTATGTTTTCGCGCCTATTTTTTGTACGTAAAAAAATTCTATAAATTCTTTTTGCTCAATGTGGAAAATATATTTCAATCTAAGCAAATTTTCATGGTTCTATGAAAAAGAATTCATTGTAAGAAGAAACCTTGGGAAAAAACTAATAACACAACTTTTTTACCTAAATTTCCTCGATTCAATATCATTTTCTTTATTTAGATTTAAATATACATCTATACACTTATTGGTATCTATTACAGATATTTCTTCACCCTGAAAACAGATACTTTTTTAAAGCTCTCTGATATATATCTGAAAATGAAATCTCGACATTCAGGTCAATATCACAAAAAATTTGAAAATTGCAGTTATAAGTGATTTTCAAGGTGCATTTCAGAATCGGTAAGGTGAGTTAATCGCTAATCTCCAAAGAAATCTGAAACGGACTTTTGTCCTGAAGCCCTACCTATTTTGAAGTGTTTTACGACGCGACGAGCCGAATCAACTTCAGAAAGAACTGTCTCACCAATTAAGGGTAACAACTGACAAACAAAGTAAGACTTCCTTTATTTTTCGTAAAAATAGATTTTTCCATCTGCCAACGTATGTTACAGAATGTACTCCTGTCGCGACAACACTTTTAAAGGGTCCTGGCTCCCCCCATGGCGACACATGAATCTATAAATATAAAAGCATCAACTGCAAAGGATGAAAGTTATACTTACGAAATTTCACTCATGTACCTTTTTTCAAATATCTCAAAATTCCATTTTTTCTCAAATTTTTAACAAATTGAAATAAAAAACTATACAGTGTTCTTTACCGTAATGGACAAATTTGATTGGGGGGGGGGGGGGGGGGGTAGAATATAATTTGATTGTAATTTCATTAGATTGCTGAATCAGAAATTTTAAGTATGGATGATATTTAAGATTAACAGAATTCAAACCTAGAGAAAGTAAAAGTAAAGAATCTGAAGCAATTTTTTCGCTACAAATATTTGAGAAAGTGAGGCTTACGTTTGGTTTCTTAGCTGGAGACTCAGTAACAGTTCATGTGTGTAAATATAGTTTTAACATGAATGTATCAAAAAGGGGAATGCAGTTTGGTGCAAGAGTTTAAAGGCTTGTGAAAACCACAGAAGTTTAGCGCCGCATTCGTAGTGCAGTTATAGGTTCAGTTACCGCGATAATCTGCTCAAGAGCGGGTCAGTGATATTTCTATTATCCTTCTTTGGATCTGACCGGTCGAAGGTCAAAGTTCAAAACTACTCTCACCTTCTTTGTTCGCGTAATCCACGTATTTTTCATTCAAATCAACGCTTCACTTGAGTCAAAAAGTTGGATTTTAAAATGCTCGCCGCTAGACACAGGTGAATAATTTCTCGAATTGAATCATAATTGATGTTATTTTAGCATAACTTCAATCCTGTATTTCAAAATATTTCTGGATAAAAAAAAACCATTATAATGATAGAGAGAAATGAAATAAGAAATCATCAGCAATTTCTAAATGTTTATTTAACTATTTTTTAAATAATAAAGGTTAAAAGGAAAACTGAGAGAAAAGTTTTCTTTCGAATAAATAAAAATATGTTTACATTGATTTGCCTTGAATAAAATTCAATTATTGTAAAAATAACATTTTTAATTTAATAGAAAAATCCATTCATTTTGGCATTTGTGACAAAATGAATTAATTTATACTTGTTTCAAGTATATTTATTCTAGGTCCGATATAAGGATAATTTCTATTCGACACAAATGCAATTTAGTATTGGCGAGATACTTAATAATAAATATAATAAATAATATAATACATATTTAATATATAAATTTTATGATACAACTCTCTAAATCTGAATAAGTGAAAACTCGTCCTCTTATTTCAATATAATAAGAGCATATATATACATTATACACTTTCAATATTTACTTTTTCGTAAGAGTATATATATTTATTTAAATACGTGGACGAGTTTTGACTTACAATAAGTGAATATTCGCACACATCCAGATTTAAAGAGAAAATATCAGTCAAAAATAATTTTGCACGAAAATGTTGAAGTCACTTACATTGTTCTAAATTTGCAATTAACAGAACTAAAAAATCTCTAAAGAAAAATTTCTATTTAGATGGAATAAAAATATGAAAATAAAAAAAGTTGACTCCTTAATGTGGAGCGCAAGCAATAAAACTTATTAGTTAAAATTTTTAAGAAATTCATTAGACAGAATTTCTTTATAACCGAAATTTTATTAATCGAATTTGACTTCAATTAAATAATTTAAATTAACTATAATTTTTACCGAACCGTATTTTTAGTTGACCGAAGTTTTATTTAAAAGAATTTTAATTGAATTAAATTCCAATTTAGCAGAATTCTTACTTAATAGAATTTTCAGTAAGTAGAATCCTTAAATATCAGAATTTCCATTTGCCTGAATTTTTATTGACACAAATTTGTAGTTAATAAACTTCTTAAAACACATAATTTTCAATTGACTGAAATTGTAAGTGGTCGAACAACAATCCGATAAAAAAATAGCGTCATTTTAAAAATTGACCAATCATAAATTATCGCAAGAAAAAATGGGCCCGTATAATTTTGACACAAATTTTTTCGGGGAACTTGTTATATTGTACTCCCGAAGATGAATGTTATATTTTACTCCTTCTAAGATCACTGATTTTAAAGCCTTATTTATTCAATAATTGATTTTAATACATTAAATTAAAATTTAAAAGACTTAATTAATCCAGTATGTTCAATTATTGAATAATTAAAACTTAAAAATCTTTGATTTCAGAAAGAGTAAAATATAACATTCATCTTCGGGAGTACAATATAACAAGTTGTCCGAAAAAATTTGTGTCAAAATGATACGGGCCCGAAAAAATCTGTGATTGGTCGATTTTTAAATTGGCGACAAAATCTTTCTGTCGGTTGGTTATTCGGCCATTTGCAATTTCTGCCAATTTGAAATTCTGTGTCTTATAAATTCTATCAAATAATAATTATTTCAAATAATTCAAAATGGCGGTTTCAAAATTGCAACCAAAAAATTTTTATTTTACTGATCTGTCTAAAAAAGTAGGAAACCTTTAGGGTACTTTAAAAACTTAATAAATAAATATAAATGAATTATATATAGTAGAAGCTCGATTATTTTATTTGGGTAGTACAAAATTACAAATGGGATAAAAAAATATATAAAATTACAAAATTTTCAAATTAATAAAAAAAAGAGAAAAAAATAATTACAAATTGTGGAAAGTAATTTAAAACTGATAGATAATGATTCAAAATTATAAAAAATGAATACGGAACTTTAGAAATAATTGAAAATTCAAGATAATAATTGAAATATAAATGATGAGAATAATTCAAAATTGAGGGAAATAATTGAAAAATATTAAAAATAATTGTCAATTGAAGAACGTAATTGAGAAATGAGACAAATATATTGAAAGAGTACTGAATACATATGAACTAAGAGAAGATAATTTAAAAAAAAGATAAGAATAATGGTAAATTAAAAAAAAATTGAAAATTTAGGAAATTAATTAAAAAATGATAAACATAATTAAAAATTGAAAAAAAAATAATTTTAAGATTGTAAAACTAATAAGAATTAAATGAAAGAATTCAAATTTGAGATAAATAATTGAAGATTTAATAAATCAATTTAAAAATTGTTACTATAATTGCAAAATTATAGAAACAACTGAAAATTGAAGACAATAATTCATAATTGAGAAAAGGACTGAAAATTGAAAAAAGTTATTTAAAAATTATGATAATAATTGGGAAGAAATTCAAAGTTGATAAAAACAATCGAGAATTGAGAAAAATAATTAAAAATTTAAGAAACTAATTAAAAAATGATGATGATAGTTTAAAATCGAAAAAAATCAATGAAAACCAAAAATTTGTAAATCGTAGGTGTTTTGATAATCTTTATTAACACAATTTTTTAAATTTTATAAAGATTAAAATATTAAAATTGAAATCTTTAAGATTTATCCACAAATTAAATTAGAGTTAATTAGAAAGATACTTGACAGAGAACATTTATATTTTTGATTTAAATCATGATATTAATGCAAATTTTCCAATGATTTAAATCACGATTTAAATGAAAGTGATTTATATCAATAACAGCCCTGTTAAAAATAATTCAAAATCTGTAGATACCTTGACTTTCAATATATTTTCGTGAAAAATAGGGAACATTTAGTGGAAAAAGGGGACCCCTGTAAAAAAACTATAAAGTTTTGTGAAATTCAAGAAATTTTTTTCCGTTTAATATCGTTGTTTTTTATAAAAAAAAAACATTTCTAAAAAAATTCTAAAAATTTCTAAATTTTCTATAAAAATTTGGCACGAAAACTTCATTTATCTACTGCACTGCAAAGGGGTTAAATGAGAAATCTACTAACTTAACCCTTTGAAGCACGAATTTTTCCTGCGACATTTTTTAACAATGTCAACATATCTAATAGTTTTTGGGGTTGCTGAATACGAATCCGATGTCATTTTACAAAAATTTAAACAGGCGAATCCAATATGGCGGACATGGATTTTTAAATTTTTATACCAATTTTTATGAAACTCGGTATAAAAGTGTTTTTGGTGTCGCTGAATACGAATATGAAATCAAATTTCAGAAATTCAATATGGCATAGAAATTGTTTTAAAAATAATTGGATTTACTTAAAAACCTCCAATTACCAATTTTAAGCGAATTCCATCAATTTTGAAAAACTCATCCACCATATTGGATCCGCCATTTTGAATTTTTTTGAAATGACGTTGCATTCGTATTCAGCGATCACAGAAACTCTTTTATTTTGAATTTTTTAAAAATTACATCGGATTTGTTTTTAGCGACCCCAAAAACCTTCGAATACGAAGAGTAGAGTTTTTACTGGTATACAATTAGTGACAATCAAATTAATTCCAATTTTTATCAATATTTTGTAATTAATTTGTTATTAACAATAAATTGTTATTTAAATAGCAGAAAATAGACACAATTGGCTGTTTATTAATGGATTAGGATAATAAAATCCAAAAAAACGATGTCTGTATTGTTTTTTTTTTACGAGAAAAACCGAAAATATCATATACAAACAGGTGGGACTCTGGTGTCCTGCTTTGCTTTCCAGGGTTAAAATGGGCCGGTATCATTTTGACACAAATTTTTTCGGGCAACTTGTTATATTGTACTCCTGAAGATGAATGTTATATTTTACTCCTACTAAAATCAAAGATCTTTAAGTTTTAATTATTCAATAATTAAACTGACTGGATTAATTAAGTCTTTTAATATTAATTTAATGTATTAACATCAATTATTTAATAAATAAGGCTTAAAAATCTTTGATTTTAGAAGGAGTAAAATATAACATTCATCATTAGGAGTACAATATAACAAGTTGCCCAAAAAAATTTGTGTCAAAATGATACGGACCCGTTAAAATTAGCTTCAATTATAATTCGTTAGAAATTCTGAAAGGTGAAAATTCTGTTAAATAAAAATTCGATGTTTAAAAAATGCCATACAAATTTGGTTTAATTTAAATTCAACTGAAAACAAATTCGAATAATGAAAAGTCAGCTATAGAAAAAGTCTATCTATTCAGTAAAAATAAACATAAAATTCGAATTATTTTGAGAGTCTTTTCATTGTTTTTGAAAAGATACACAAGTTGTAATGTAACGTATATGTATGGTAAACCACAGACAAAATATATATTACACTTACTGTCTATAATATGAACAGAAGAGTGAAAGTGTTGGGGATATACGATGACGGGTACTCCTATCCTGTTGTGGTTACTCCATCCGGTAACACCAAGAGAGGTACTCTACTAGCGTTTCATACGGGATTTAATTTGCACTCATCCTGCGTCACGAAGTGAGTCTTGGGTTTCTCGGGGCAGCACATCGCCTAGCTCTTTGCGTTTCCTTATTCCCCAACAGGGTTTTAAATTCTATGGTGAATGCGCCCACATAAGACGCATCCTATTTTCTCTTATCCTTTTATTATTTACGAACACTGTATCCACTGAATCTCATCTCCAAGGATAAACTTGACACATAATACAGAACCTGAGATTGCATTTAAAACACGATCTCAATCTGAGTATTTTAAATTTTAAATGTCTATACAGTCTATTTTGTTCCCACATTACTTAAGTAGATTATCGGTCCCTTTTTTGTAATAAAAGTAAAGTTATGTAATAATTATAATAATTTTATATATGTATAATTTATATCTAATCTATTGTTGTATCGAAAAGTAGACGAACAATCAGAATTCTTTGAGCTGGTCATTTGACATTGAAAATGTGTGCAATTTAACATACTGAGAGTGAGTTTTAATTGCTTGTATTAGAGATATCGCGTCAAAATATATGCGGGCCAACGAAAACTGTTGTCTGGTTTGTATAACAACCAATACATGTATGTAGTCTGAAATCTCGTTAAACTGACCTCGCCCAAGTACGCAATAAGCAACTGTGGTTCGTCACGTTCCAAATGGCAAGTTCATGATTCATCTACTCGCGTCAAAATTCCTCTCGGTCTATTTCCAGATAAAACTTTTTCAATTACGACAATATCATTTTTCATTCCAAGAAAGATAATTTGTTTAATACAAGGATATTTGAGGAGTACTTTTTCAAAACTTGATAAATACATTTTTTTAAAAAAAATGATATTTGCCATACATTTTGGACTCGAAGAATATGATTATTTATCTTTGGTTCAGAATTTCACGAAATTTCTCAATTTGTTATTAAAACTGCATAAATCCCTTCTAAATCTGTGACAATTTTAACATACTTGAACAAAAGTTGATAAATCCTAAAATCCACTAAAATCTAAATTTATTCAAAGCGCAGGTATAATTATTATATTTATGAATGTAGAAAATTAGAGCCAGTATCATTTTGACACAAAACTTATTTTGAAGATTGTTATATTGTACAGAATGAAAATGTTTTTCTGTACAACTACAAAATTATATTTGGTACAATTTTAAAAAATAAATTTGTTATTTTGTACAATTTTTTTAAGAAGCTAAAAAACTTTGGGATTACAATTAAGTCCATTTTTTAAATAATTGTACAAAAACAAAAATTCATTTTTTAAAATTGTACACCAAATATCATTTTGTAGTTGTACAGAAAAACATTTTCATTCTGTACAATATAACAATCTTCAAAATAAGTTTTGTGTCAAAATGATTCGATTTTAGTAGTTGAGAAACATTTCAATGTATAATGTTTGTTCTATTAATTTATTTCAATATTTAAAAATTAGGTATGTTAAAACAAAACTGAATAAATCAATTTTTGTTTTTTAAATAACAAATAATAAATAAAAAAATTTATTTGGTATACTGATTATTTATAATATAGTCGATTACTTCGATGCAAAATAATTTTCAATCTTATTTACCACTTCCGGTATAATAAAGATACAACGTTTGTCGCTTTTCTGAAAAACTCTTTCGAATAGATTTATCAAGTTTTGAAAAAGTGCTCCTCATGTACAACATAAAAAAATTCATTCATTTTGACATTTTATAATGGCTGTTTCCATTTCAAATCATACAGACCGAATATTAAAATTTAAAAATCGTGTTTAACATGCTTTTTATTGTTTTTTAAGACAAATAAAGAGACACGTATTTTTTTGTTTTGGGAAAATTTATTTTTTAGCAGAGTTACGAGTATTTGAAAGTTTTAGGACAAAGAGTGGTTTTCGAACGAAAAAGCTAACAAATTTTTTTAAAATCTCTCTAGTTTTTTCAAAACTTGATATTTTTCTATTTTGTTTTCTGATTTTAGTAATGTTTTAGATTCTCTTTCTTAGCAATGTTGAAAATTTTTAAAATGTTGAAAATTAACAAAATGGCGGCCATTTTTTTAAAAATCAAAACTCGATTTTCTCAAAAAGAAATAGTTTATTTTTCTGGAATTTTTTTTGTAGTTACTAGATAAAAGAAAGTAAGTCGTATTATTCTGAAATCATAGAAAATGGCGCCCAACGATAGACACATTTGTCAGTTTGAAATACATATACTAAATACCACTTTATCAAATTACTTTTTCTCCATGCAAGCTTATGGTGATTCATTTTTATAATCCTCAACTAAAATATTCTAAAACTCATACAGGAACAAAAATAAAAAGACCAAGAATCAATAATACCTACAGAATATATGTCATTCTGTTCCCAAGGGATATAAAGACATCATTTTTAGGTTTCATTACATTGTCAATCGAAGGATTAGGCAAAAGGAAATAAATTCCATACATAAATGCATGTAATAATAATAATGTAATAATCGAAGATGTGCCTATTAATTAGAAAAGGATTAAACAAATAAGGGTCTAGCGTGAAAGTAGGATCGTGTAACGAATCTTCATTTCGTAGATTTTCGTTATGCATGGGTCGAGGTTACATCTTGTGTATTTTAATTCAGGCGCGGGCCCTAAAAGTCAGATTAGCTGCACGTGATGAGCGTCCGTTGACTTTTCCCCGATTTCCTACTAGAAGTTTGTCACCCCGGATGGAGAGTCTCTCCTACAGGAAATACGAGGGTTGAGGGGCTTTTAAATCGAGGGGAACTCGACAACGTTTTAAACCACATTTATGAGACGTGGAGAAAAGGGGAGAATCCGTGTATAAGAACCGTCTATTCTCATTTAGTGCAATCAGTACTATTTAAAAGAAAAAAAAACATATTTTATCAAACACGGAAAAGCATTTCTTTTATTTTTTATTTTATTTATTATTTACTAATTGTTTGAATATAGCATATAAATATGCAATTTTTTTTTACTTTTTTTACTTTGTTTATAAACACACTGAAATACTTCCTAAATCAGCAATAAAATATGGTCGATTTGAACATGTCAGTTTCTCGGAAATATTTTTTCCAGTGCAGTCTGAAAATTGTATATAAAGATTGAATTTGGATAAATTTCAGGAATACACGAAGAAAAATAATCCACAATTTTTAATCTGCTTTCTATAAATTTTACAACTGTGTTATGTAAATATAATATTTTTTTTAGAGATAGAAGGGTATCCACGTGTCCAGAGAATGACCATTTTGAACTTCCTGGATCGTGAACTACAATTTTTCCAGATTTGTTCTTTTAATGATTAAAATTAAAAATTTTAATATTGTTTGGTTTAAAAAAATAACTTAAGAAGAGCAGCTTTAAACATTCAATACACGTCACTTTTATTTAGAAAAAATATACAAATTTAGTTTAAAAAGGAACTATTATACAAAACAGACAAATTATTAAAAGATTAAAAAAACAGAATATATATAAATAAACTTTTAAAATCTCAACAAACAAAAAAGTTAAAAAATTTTAAGAAAAAGAAAGAATTACTGAATTACTAAGAAATAAAAAATTCTTGTTTGATGTTTTATTTTGGCTTTAGAAATGATAATAAAAAGAGAAAACTTTGTAAAAGATTAAATTTACATAAAATCAAAGAAACATCTTTGGAAAATTAAGAAATTAAAAAATTTACAAAAAGTAGCGAATAAATGTTTTAAAAAATTTTACAACTATATGATAAACGTAAAAAAACTGGATTATTTTTTTGGTCATTTAAGAAGTATTGTCAAAGATGAAGTTATAATACATACATTTTTACTCAACTAAAAACCGATCCCGAAATTTTTTCTGCACTCAAATATTTTCATAAATCCCATTTTTTCAAAATCAGGTCTCAAAACATCAAGTTCATTGAATTAAATTAGAGATAGGTGTTACATTGGCTTTTATCAAAAATTCAAAAGCTCACAATATTAATACCTTATTCTCATTTGAGACAAATGTAAAAATTACAAATTGTGAAAATGAAATAAAAAATGTAAAAAGATAAATAAAATGACTTTAAAGGAAATGAAAAATGCTTCAAAAAGAAAAAAATGTAGGAAAATTAAGGGAAGAAGATTTTTTTAACATTATAGACAATTTTCAAAACTATCCTAATAATAATAACATTAGAAAAATCAAGAAAATCTAAAAATTTGATAAAAATGCGTTATTTTACAAAATCCAAAAAAATAGACAAAATGGATAAACAAAATAAATAAATTTATAAAATGATGAGTGAATAATAAAAAAGAAAACAAATTAAGAATTATAATTATTTAAAAATTTGACAAAATCATTTGAAAAACAAGAAAAATGAACATAAAAAGTGTAAAAGCCAACTCTCTAAATCTGAATTAGAAGTTTTCTACTATGAATTAGTCAAATTCATGGCTCATTTTTCTCTAATTCATATAGTAGAAAACTACTAATTCTTAGTAGAAAACTACTAATTGAAATAGTGAAACTTTACTTTTAAAAAAAGTAGATTTTTTTACTAATTTAATTAGTAGTTTTCTACTACAAAATTAGTAGTTTTCTATTAATTTTTAGTAGTTTTCTACTAAGAATTAGTAAAATTCTTACTATTTTAATAGTAGCTCACTTTTCGCTAATTCATTAGTAGAAAACCACTAATTCAGATTTAGAGAGAAGAAAATTTTTAAAAAAATCAAAAAAAGTTTACTGAATGTTATAAGTACAAAATTTTATGAAATAATATTAAATAATTGGAGTAAAAAGAAGAAAATTAGAGAAAAAAGTTTACAACATAAACAAAAAACAAAACAAATAAAAAAAATAAGATCTTCTAAAAAGGAGAAAAATTATTATTATGAAAGACTTCAAAAGCATGAATACATTGTTTGAAAAAATAATAAATTCTATGAAAGAAAATAAACAATTTCGACAAAATGAAATTTCTCTGAAATAGAAAAAATTTTATTATCAATAGGGGAGACCGAGGAGGAAAGTAACAGAGGTGGAAAGTAACAATGCTTATAACTTCTAAACCAATGATCGGACAGACATAGTCCTTAAATAATTTTTAATCAGTTTTGCCCCCTCTAACTCCCCAAAATTATGTTAGGGGTCTACCGGAAGCTATATATCTGATACTGACATTTTGTGCAAAAATTGCGTCAAAAGTAAGTTTTTGCCTAAATTTTCAAAATATCATATTTTTTTGATTTCATAGATATTTTAAATATGCTTTTCGTTTTTTTGAAGCTTTTTTATTTATCTTTAAGTCGTGCTAGTGCATAATTAAAAAATGCGAAATACTTTTGTGTAATTTAAACTTGTTTTTTGAAATCCAAGAAAAAGAGGGGTACTCTCTAAATTTAAATAAGTGAATTTTCACTTATTCAATTTTAGAGAGTAAGGTGGAAAGTAATACGTTCTTACTTTCCTCCTCATCTAATGCTTTATTTTTATAAACCTCCTCCTTTTTTATAACTATGTGATTTTATATGTTTATTTTATAGTTTAAAGATTAAATATTGGACTTTTGATTTGAATTTTTACGAAACGATGCTTTTTTAATGTCATTGCTATTCAACGAATACTAAATAGATAAAAAAACATTTGATTTCAAAAAAGTGCAAAAATATCTACCAATTATGTACAAAATCTAGTTAATATCACTTTGTCTTTTTATATTTCCATAATAAAAATAATTTAAATTAATAGCAGTTCTATATTTGAAATGTTAGCCTTAATTTTAAAGTGTTACTTTTCTCCTTCGTGCTGTTACTTTCCACCTCAGGGGTGAGGAGGAAAGTAACAAATATAGAGCTGATTAAAAAGTCCTGCAGTGAACTATTAAATTATTATTAATGTTTAATTCAAATTTTATTTAATAGGTGAAAGTCCAAGCTTTCGATTAATATGTTTACAGAACTTATCCGACGAATAGTTTTAATGCTAGCATCAAAAAACTGATTTTTGTTACTTTCCTCCTCGGTCTCCCCTATACAAAATAATTAATTTTTTACTATTGAAATTTTGATTAATTGAAATTTTAAAGTTTGAATAAATAAAAACATGGGTTAATTGATATTGGAGATTTATTTAAATTATAAAGATTTGGATATTAACTTATTTAACTTTCATTGAATTATATATTGTAGACCTTATTTTTGCAGAAATAATTGGTTAGATTTTGTGACCTAAAAAGAGTCTAAAAAGATTCTTAGAAGACTAAGGGCCACAAAATCAACCAATTATTCACTTATTTGGTGTCAAAAATCTTAACACTTATTTCATTAAGTGCATAATACACGCTCTCAAAGATAAAAGTGAAATTTCCCTCTAAATAAATGAAAAAAATCATTACGTCCCTTACCTTCTAAAAAATGATTTTTCGAACGTCAATTCAATATAATTCTATATAAAACAACAAATGCAGTATGAAGTGAACTCGAAAATTTTTGCAAAATAATTCTTAATCAATTGCCGGTTCAAGATAATGCTATGTCAATTTCAGTATAATAAAATGACAAGTGAAGCTAGCGTTCAATATGATTCTTCCACGACTTATTTTCAATGCAAGTTTATAATCTTATTTTATATGCTTTTATCTATGAGCTCTGAAATTTTTTTTCGGTCTTCATGAAGCACCTTTTCTAATATCATTTGCATAGATACTCATATAAAAAATGTTTATTAAAATTATTCCAAAAAAAAAAAAATTTATTTGTATCGATTTTATCATTAATGCCATGCATTCTAAAGTATTATTTTTGGTTTTGGATGTGTTATTAAAATGTTTAACACAGTTTTCTCTTAAATTTTTTAGAAAGTAATCATATTTTTTAAAATGCTCAACGTTCTCGAATCACAGGAATAAATTATAAAATCCATTTTACAAAATTTTAGATAGAATTTTTTTAGCTAAATTTTCATGTTTCGAATTTATTTTCAATTCGATTTTTGCTTAACAGAATTCTTAGGTCACTGAATTCATATTTAGCAGAATTTTCGTTTTCACAGAATTTCTTCTTAAACAACTTTTTATTAAGAAGATTTCGAATTTAATTGGATTCTTTCATTTAGGCGTTTATGAATTCTATCGAATATCAATCCGTAGAAATACTAATCTGCAAAAAGTAAAAAAGTTTTGACTTTCTTTCTACACTAAAATTTTTACATCAAATTCTAATGATATCCTTTGTTCCAGTTTTAAGGTTGTAATAATAAAGAATACAAAAACGGAATTAAACTTTTCAAAATTTATCTAATACTAATTCTCGATTCTAAATTCTTGACTGTAAAAAGAAGGTCTTATTTTAAGGCAGAAATTAAGTCTCTCTCTAAATCTAAATTAGTGGTTTTCTACTAATAAATTAGCGAAAAGTGAGCTACTATTAAAATAGCAAGAATTTTACTAATTCTTAGTAGAATTCTACTAAGAATGTATAAGTAATAAGTTTTCTACTAAGAATTAGTAGAAAACTACTAAATTTGTAGTAGAAAACTACTAATTAAATTAGTGACAAAATCTACTTTTTTTAAAAGTAAAGTTAAACTATTTCAATTAGTAGTTTTCTACTAAGAATTAGTAGTTTTCTACTAAGAATTACTAGTTTTCTACTATATGAATTAGAGAAAAATGAACCATGAATTTGACTAATTCATACACTGCAAAAACAGGTGTCTTAAATTGTTCAAAAATGTCTTAAATTAAGACATTTTTCGTGTTTTAGACACCAAAAGTATCTCAATTTAAGACATTTTTGTCCAAGTTAAGACACCATGTTTTTGCAGTGTAGTAGAAAACTACTAATTCAGATTTAGAGAGCTTGTTTTAAGACTCAACATTTTTAAGACAGCCTTTGTTGAATTTCAAATACAATTTTTGTACCTTAATTTAAGAAGTAAAGAATGTGATTATTAGCAGGTAAATTTACTGAGTTTAAAACAATTAATCTGTAAAATCAACATCTGTGGATGAATTTAAGAAATGAATTGAAATTCAGGCAAACCAAGATCTTATTTTCACACAAATATCAGTTGAAATTAAAAGAGCATCTTTATTTTTTAAGAAACCTCATTTTAAATTAATATCTGAAAATATAAATATTTTATTCTAAGTTCATTTTTATCACTGTAAGAAGAAAGTCTTATTTTAAAACGGAAAATCTGTCTTATTTTAAGACGCAACTTTTTTAAGACAGCTCTTGTTGAATTTCAAATACAATTTTTGTACCTTAATTTAAGAAGCAAATAATGTGATTATTAGCAGGTGAATTTGCTGAGTTTAAGACAATTAATCTGTAAAATCAGCAGCTGTATGTTGAATTTAAGAAATTAATTGAAATTCAGCTGAACCAAGATCTTATTTTCACACAAACATCATTTGAAATTAAAAGAGCACCCATATTTTCACTGAAGCCTCAGTTTAAATTAAGGACAGCATTATTTTCAAGACTGATTTAATTTCAGACTTCTCTAAAATTAAGACTTATTTTTTGCAGTGTTGTAAATTCTCAGCTCATTTTGAAAATTCCCGGATCTTTTTATAAATACCTAGTTTTTTTACATTGAACTAAATTCCCATAAATTACCCGGACCTCTAAATATCCTGATTGGATTTGTTAAATTTGTTTATACACTGTAAAAAGTAAGTCTTAATTTCAGAGAAATCTGAAATTGAATCAGTCTTGAAAATAATGCTGTCCTTAATTTAAACTGAG
Organism: Ganaspis brasiliensis; assembly: GCA_037103525.1. NCBI lineage: Eukaryota > Metazoa > Arthropoda > Insecta > Hymenoptera > Figitidae > Ganaspis > Ganaspis brasiliensis. The sequence continues at coordinate 1,100,907 of JAZKLR010000451.1, read as the reverse complement.
GCTTCAGTGAAAATAAGGGTGCTCTTTTAATTTCAACTAATGTTTGTATGAAAATAAGATTTTGGTTCAGCTGAATTTCAATTCATTTCTTAAATTCAGCACATAGCTGCTGATTTTACAGATTAATTGTCTTAAACTCAGAAAATTCACCTGCTAATAATCACATTATTTGCTTCTTAAATTGAGGTACAAAAATTGTATTTGAAATTCAACAAGGACTGTCTTTAAAATGTTGCGTCTTAAAATAAGACAGGTTTTCCGTTTTAAAATAAGACTTTCTTCTTACAGTGATAAAAATGAACTTAGAATAAAATATTTATGTTTTCAGATTAGTTTGAAAATATAGATACACTTTTTTCCACCTACAATCCACAATTATTACTTCTTTTACTGCATAATAATATGAATATGTTAATGGGATTATATGAAATTATAGTCGAATGAAGATCTAACCAAAGGATAAGGCCTTCATCCGCTTGACAACAAAAGTAATTCGTACTGTTGGAGAGCATTGCTCTTGAATACTTGGACGTTTCTTTTTTCCAAGTTGCAGGAGGTAAGCGCGTCTAATTACAGTGAAGAAGGTAGAATAAGGTATAAGGTAGTCTTTGAAAACAGGGGTAGCATCGAAAATCCGCAAAAGGGGCAGCCAGAGGTAGACTTTATACAACCTTTAGATTGACGCTTTTTATTCTTTTTCATCTATTACCGTGACCATTCTTGGATTTCTTGGGAATATATTTCAAGGTTCGAGGATTACATGCAGGAAGTAACAGTTGCTCTCAGATTTAGCATATGTTGTGTCTGAGGAAACCGAGGAAGTGTACTCGCGTCCAAATGTTACGGACCGTGGAGAACTGAATGAATATATACATTCCTTTCATGGCACCACCCCAAGTTCATTACCCCCAATAACGATTTATTGAAACTTTTGGAAAATACATCTCAATTTGTGCGGCTGATATAAAAATTTCTAAACTCTAAAAACAAGTGTCTCGAAAATGAGCCAGTATCATTTTGACACATGACTTAATTTTAGATTGTTATATTGTACAGAATGGAAATGTTATTTTGTACAACTGCTAAATGTTATTTTGTACAGTTTTGAAAAATGAATTTGTTATTTTGTACAATTTTTTAAAAAAGCAATAAAACATTGGGAGTACAATATTTTAGCTTTTTTAAAAAATTGTACAAAATAACAAATTCATTATTCAAAATTGTACAAAATATCATTTATCAGTTGTACAAAATAACATTTCCATTCTGTACAATATAACAATCTAAAATTAAGTCATGTGTCAAAATGATACTGGCTCTCGAAAATGTATTAAACTAAGACACTTTGGTGTCTTTAATGTTTCTAAGACGCAATAAGTGCTGTCTTAAAATGAGACATTTTTTGCACCTTATATACAAAAAAGCCGGAGCGGCGACTTGTAAATTTTTTGCCATCTGCACACTTAATGTTGACCTGTGTGAGGGGGGGGGGGAAGTGAAATAAAACAATATTAAATTAAAGAGTTTCCTAATTAGCGTAATTATTGTAACGCATAAGTTGACAATTTATTTGATTTCGAGTAAATTTTCGTAATTAATAAACAGATAATCAAAATAATAGTGAAAATCATTACAAATTATTAAAAAAAAAATTTAAATTGACAAACTTCACTGAAATATATAAGAAAAATACTTGAAAAATGATTAAAACATTGAAAAGTGGACACAATAACTTAGATTTAAATAAATAAATAAAAATTTAGGATATTAATTAAAAATAATTAATATATCTAATTAAAAGGTGGACAAAATAATTGAAAAAAGATAAAAGAAAATTAAAATTAAAAATAATAATCGAAAAATATGAGATAAATAATTGAAAATTTAGGAAATCAATTGAGGAATGAAGTTTGAGATTAATTAAAAAATGGAGTAATTGATTGCAAATGAATTGAAAAAATATCTGGAATTTGAGATAAATAATAAAAAAATTAAAGAATTTCTTAATTAAAGAAAAAAATTAAGAAAATTACGGAATTTACTTGATATAAAAGAAAGTGATTGAAAATCGAAGAACATCATTTTAAATACTTGAAAAATACAACTAAAATATAAAAACAATAAATAAAAATTTAATAAAAATTGATGGAGTATGAAACAAGTTTTTTAATATTGACAATTACTTAGAAAATAATAAAAATAGTGAAACTGATAATTAAATTAACAAATTTGATGAGTTATGTCCTTCCATTATTTGACATTACAATCTCACATTAATAATTCGATATTGAAAAAATTAATTGTAATTTGATGAAAAAAATTACAATATCAAAAAAATCATGTTTTGTGAAAATAATTGAGAAATGACGATAGAAATTGAAAATTCATTAATAAATAATGAAACTAATTTGATATTGAAGAACATAATTAAAACAGAAAAAGTTTAATTTAAGAAAGTTAAAAAAATAATTGAAACTTGCAATTTAATTTGAATTTAAATTTTAGGGGAAAATTTGAAAAAAAATGAGAATCATTGAAGAAAAATGTTTGAAAAATGATAAATATAGTTGAAATTTGTAGATATTAATTGCAAGGTTAGACATTTTTTTTTAAAAAATACAGAATAATTGTGAAGTAAAAAAAGTATACCTTCTTACAAAATGATTTCAAGAATTTTAAATTCAGGAAAAAAATTACAACGTTATAGAAATAATCGAAAACTTATTAAAGAAAATAATGGGAATTTGAGATAAATAATTTAACTTTTTGGAATTAATCAACAAATACTCAAAACAATATAAAATTTATGAAAATCATTGCAAATTAAAAATTGACGAAAGTATTTGAAATTTGAGAAAAATAATTGAAGAATGATTAAAACATTGAAAAGTGGAAACTTTAGATAAGATTTGAGATAATAAATAAAAATTTAGGGAATTTATTCAAAAATGATTAATATATCTAATTACAATGTGGAGAAAATAGTTGCAAAAAAATAAAAGAAAATGAAAATTGAAAAAATAACTGAAAAATGAGATAAACAATTAAAAACTTATGAAGTTAATTGAGAAATAAAATTTGAGATTAATTCAAAATTGAAGAAATTGAAATTTTATTACAAATATATACTGTAATTTTTTCAATTATTTTTAACAAACTAAAATTATTTCTTCAATTTTTAATTATTTTTATTACTTTGCAAATATTTTTTCGGATTTTTTATTACTTTCATTGTTCTTCTATTGATTTCCTAGATTTTAAAATATTTTTCTCAAGTTTTAAAAATTTTCTTCAATTTTCAATTATTATTGTTATTATTTTGCAAACAATTTCTTCAATTTTCAATTAATCTCAAACTTCATTCCTCAATTAAATTCCGAAGTTTTCAATCATTTATCTCATTTTTCAATTATTTTTTTCAATTTTCATTTTCTTTCATCTGTTTGCAATTATTTTCTCCACTTTTTAATTAGATACCTATATTAATTAGTTTTGAATTAATTCCTTAAATTTTTATTTATTATCTCAAATCTTATTTAATGTATCCAATTTTCAATGTTTTATCATTCTTCAATTATTTTTCTCAAACTTTAAATACTTTCGTCAATTTTTAATTTTTTTTTTCTTTAATTTGCAATGATTTTCACAAATTTTATATTATTTTGAGTATTTGTTGATAATTTCCAAAAAGTTTAATTATTTATCTCAAATTTTCATTATTTTCTTTAATAAATTTTCGATTATTTCTATAATGTTGTAATTTTTTTTCCTGAATTTAAAATTCTTGAAATCATTTTGTAATAAGGTACCTATACTTATTTTTTACTTCACAAATATTCTGTATAGTTTTAAATTATTTTTCTAAACTTGCAATTACTATCTACAAATTTAAACTATTCTTATCATTTTTCAAAACTTTTTCTTTAATGATTCTCATTATTTTTCAATTTTTCCCATAAATTTTAAATTCAATTTAAATTGCAAGTTTCAATTATTTTCCTTAACTTTCTTAAATTAAACTTGTTCAGTTTTAATTATTTCCTTCAATTTCAAATTAGTTTCATTATTTAATAATGAATTTTCAATTTCTTTCGTTATTTTTCAATTATTTTTACAAAATATGGTTTGTTTTTTTAAATTGTAATTTTTTTTCAAATTACAATTAATTTCTACAATATCAAATTTTAATTGTCAATTTGTAATGACAAATAATGGAAGGACATAACTCATCAAATTTGTTAATTTAATTATCAGTTTCACTATTTTCATTATTTTGAAATAATTGTCAATATTAAAAAACTTGGTTCATCCTCCATCAATTTTTATTAAATTTTTTTTTATTAGTTTTATATTTTAGTTGTATTTTTCAAGTATGTAAATGATGTTCTTCGATTTTCAATCACTTTCTTTTATATCAAATAAATTCTGTAATTTTCTTAAATTTTTTTCTTAAATTTACATAATTAACTTTAATTTCCAATTATTTTTATCCTTTTTTAAGTAGCCTTCTTTATCTCAAATATATTCTATAATTTTTACTATTAATTTTTTTTTACATTTTTTATTAAATGCTTCAACTTTCAATTATTTCTATCATTTTTCAATTAGTTTTTTTCACTTTCAATTATTTTTTTATAAATTCTCTAATTTTTTTATTATTTATATCAAATTGCAGTTATTTTGTTCAATTCATTTGCAATAAATTTCTTCAATTTTTTAATAATCTCAAACTTCATTCTTGAATTAATTCTCAATTAATTCTCAATTTATCTTATTTTTCAGTTATTTTTTTCAATTTTCATTTTCTTTTATCTTTTTTCAATATTATTTTCTCCACTTTTTAATTAGATATATTAATTATTCGTTAATTAATTCCTTAAATTTTTATTGATTATCTCAAATCTTAGTTATTGTATCCACTTTTCAATGTTTTAATCATTCTTCAATTATTATTCTCAAATTTCAATCAAGTTTGTCAATTTTTAATATTTTTTTTTTAATTTGTAATGATTTTCACAAATTTGATATTATTTTGATTATTTGTTTATTAATTTTGAGAATTTACTCGAAATGAAATAAATTGTCAACTTTTGAGTTTCAATAATTACGCTAATCAGCCCAAGTAGAAATTTCTGTTTCTAACGGACATAATAAGAAAGAGTCAGTTGATAATTCCATTTTTACAAGAAATAGTCGCCTAAACATGAATTTTTGCGTCTAATGGGAACACTTGAAAGCAGATAAGAGACTAGAAAATAAAAATTGTTCTTTACTCTTTAGTAATTAAAAAGTAGAGGAATAGTTAAAAAGAGGGAAATTCATAAACAAAAAATGCCTAAAATGATGTATTCCATGCCGGTAAGTATGCAATTAAAAGCCTCCGGCATAAATCGAGTTTTTGAGTGGGTTATGAAAGCGATTAATATTATTAGCACTGGCTTGGAATGAAGACAATTAGTCGAAGAAGGTGCAATCTTTAATCACTAATTATAATGAGCTCTCTTGAAGATGAGGGTTATAGTATTTTGAATGCAGCCAAGCACGATATGAGAAATTTCTCATGGAACATATTTCGCATACACATTCCAAGAAAAATGTGCAAGCGATGAACTTGGACGTAAATTATTTTCATGGAGCGGGCATTAATGTCACTAAACTTAATGGCACCTCTCGGCGGCAAATGGTCAGTAAATATATTATTTTTGACTCTTATTGTCGTCGAGAGAAGAATTTCAATATAATTGTCAAATCCCTAGATACGAATACTATTGTCGCCTAGAAATAAAATTTAAAGAAGTGTGTTAAAACACGTAAAGCAGTGTTATATTATACATGCAAATATATGAATAACTTTCTTTTTGCAAAAAAATGTTCAGTGAAAAAAAATATTTTCAGTGCATACACAAGAACAATTGAAGTCAGTAACAATAATTTGCAAAAAATATTCACTTACAAAGTTATAAGAGAAATGTGCGTATGAAAAAATAGGGTCAATTCTTCTCTGTATGATAGCTTTATTCTTATATTATCATCGCGGTATTTCGGAAGTGCAAATTTCCTACTTTGCAAACTTATCATTATATCTTTGATTTAATTTTACATTAACAAGCATCTTTTGTATTCCCTTTCAGCTAGTTTACATTGGATCACTTAAATTACTTGAAAAGATAAACACACGAACAGATCTACAGTCTTTATCACGATTTTTTCACGGTACTTTAATTAATTCAGTTAATTGTCTGCAAATGATAGTCCTTTCACTACATCAGAGTATAGAAAGATAAGAAGCTGCCTTCTTAGTAAATTTGCAAATTTGACTTCAAACTCTTTACTCAGTAACCTGATTGATTTATTTCTTGGTGAAAGATTCATCATCATTTTAAATTTCAATCAAATTTGTAACCTTTTCTTTTTATTTTACTTTACCCTTTCTTTTTACTTTTCCCTAACTTTTCTTTACGTAAAGAATCTGTTAAGAATCTGTATTCAAAAAGCAAAACAAAATAAAAAATTTGAAGTAAAAATTAATTTTATTGTTTATTTATTTATTGCAATTTCATATACTTGTTTGAAAATTTTACCATTTTATAATAAAAAAAATGCTTCGTAAGGCACAAATTTTAAACAATAAATGTAAACAGGTAGTTTCCGTTCAGTGTTATGAAAAAAAAAATCATAAATACGGTTATATTGCGGAAGCAGCGCATTGAGAATTAAACAACAATGTTATTAGTTGCAGTCTTTATTTAACCACGTTGGTGTGAAGATCATAATTGCTTTTAGATTTAACATCCTGTTTATTCAGAAGGGAACGTCAAGAAAAGAAGAAAGTAATATCTACCAATTGCACTACGAGAGCGAATAAGGTATACACTCCTTTTGATTATGACAAATTAAATAATTACATTGAAAATAAAACGATAAAATATTACAAAAAAATGGTAAAAAATAAATAAAAATAAACGTAATTTTCATAAAAAGTTTTAAAAATTGGTCAATTTAATATAAAATACATTGAATTAGTAGTTAAAATTTAGTCTAATTAATTGATAAATGGAATTAAATCGTAATTAAGTAATTATTTTACAGGTTTGTCAGATTAAACTTAAGTATCTAAGTAACCGAGTGACAAATTTGTATTCTTAATACAAAATATTTTTCACCCTGTTGTTTGAAAAATGTTTAAATTTAACGATTCAAGAAATATAAAAACAAAAAAATAATCAAAAATTTCTAATTATTTGTAAAAAAAATTTCTTTTATCTATTGACTTCTGTTTAAAAAAAAGAAACCAAAAATGTGGCCCATTTCTTATCTTGCATGCATTTCCTGTAATCATACAGGGTTTACTGAAAAACGAGCCCTAAGGTGCATGTGAGAAATTTATTTTATCTTACTTCCCATTCAGTCATTGTGCCTTTACTCTCACGATCGCAAATCTGCAGAATATGATCGTGAGGAACAAGAGTTTGCTTCACCGATCAAAGAATAATAATCTATATAACCATAACTGCACGCATAATGATCACATGTAAATTTTATGAATAAAGAAAGTATGAATATATAATACTTAATTTAATTAATAAAATAAATTTTACTTTTTCTCAAGTAAAATGCTAATGCTGGTTTGAACTTTGAAATAATTGAAATTAAATGTCATTTAAATGCAAAAAAAAATTTAAAAAAATATCAGTCTGCTCAATAGACGAATCTTTGATTATAATTAAATTTATTATGTTGAAAAGAGATTTTCATTCATTTCCTTGTATTTTTTCTTGAGGCATAATTATAGTTGCAATAGGGAGTAAACAAAGCTTTACAGTAATGGATAAAGGATACTATAAATCAAGAATACTACAGTCATAAATATTGTGTTGGATGGTCATTCAACTCTTATTATGAAACAAGAGGATATTCACCTACGTCTAAAAGTTTTGTTCTATAATAGAACTAAAAATACATTATCATACTGTCCTCAAATTGACGATGACCGTTTCCTTTCAATTTCAATAGAGTTCTAACGACTTTTTTTAAAACTCCCCAAATATGCATGTTGGGCAGCAATCAACATTAGTTAATATACCAACAAGATAGTTAAATTGCATATAAATAATGAATCACTGAATTCACTGGTATAAGCGAAATTCGTCCGTAAACTTTCTTTTAAAATAATAAATTTTTTGACACCAAACTTTGTGGAATTACTTAAAATATCGTTAAGATCTCTCTCACCCAGGTTTGTTTAAATTTTGCCATAAAGTTAATTTTTTTAAAAAAATAGCCGATTTTCGGAAAATTAAAAACATTAATTTTAACGTAAAATTTAAATAAATTTGGGTCAGAGAAATATCCTAATGATATTTTAAGTGATGCTATAAATTTTTGTGTCAAAACATTTATTATTTTAAGAGAAAGTTTACGGACAAATTTTGCCTATAATAGTGACGTCATTCTCCATCACATGCCCTTAAGAAATATAAACATAATAAAAAAAATTTATTTTATAATTTTTTAACAAAACATAATTAACAAAACCAAATAAACAGCCTTGCAGAGAATATTTTCAAAGATTAAAATGAGCTATCATTTGTCAAAATTTGATAGAAAATACGATTTTGTTTGCAGACTTTATAAAAGAAAAGCACAAAATGTTAAGTAATTATTATTTAATATTAAAAAATGTTCTTTCAAACTAATTTTTTTATATTTACAACTTGGTTTTTCAAAGTTAGGTAAAATCAATTTTAATAATATTGTAATTTTATGTGGAAGACCATTTTCTAGTTTGAGGTTATGTCATTGGGTTGAACATCCTTAAGTATTGGTAATTTAAGTATTTTTCTTTTAGTGAAAAATAAAATGTTAATTAATTTATGTAAAAAATGAAAATATTCATTTTTGTGAGAATTGTTAAATTGTTAGAATTTTAATCATGTTAAGGAACTAAAAATCCATTTTATCTCCAAAAAATTGTATTTCAAAGAATTTTAGTCGACCCGTATTTTTTTGTTTAACTGAAAAATTTTTTTCATGGAGTTATAAAGATTTTAATTTTTAAAGTCGAAACTCTCGTTTATTTAAAATTTAAGAGAAAAAAAAACATAATAAGTGTAATAACTTTTTAAGTAATTGGAATATCTTATTCTTTTTTTGCGTCCTGAAAAAGTTGTTAGTCCTCTTTAAAAATCCATTGAAAAATTTTAATAATGTTCTAAAGTAACAAAACGTTGCCATTTTACTAAAAAACTTTGAATTGGAATAACTCAAAAACCCCAAGTTTTTTAGGTTGCATTTTTTTTTGTAAATTGTCGTCATGGTAAAGATTATTTTCAATAAGAATTCAATTAAACTCTCGATTAAACTAAAAATGTGATGTCTTTGAAATATAAACGCTTCTTATAAATTACACGTTTTCTAACAATTATTTGTGACTATTTCTGATGAAAGGGACCTTACGCAACAACAACATTAGGCTCAGTATTCCGTTGCTCAGTGCACGAAAAGTAAGCCCAATGTTATTGTCGCGTAAGGTCCCTTTCACCAGAAATTGTCACATTTGTTTATTTGTATTTAAAAAGACTGCAAAGTTTTCTAAAAATTAGCTTTTTATCGAATTTTGACTAAATTTGTTGAAAAAACGAGAAATAGAAAAAATATCAAAAGGGAACTTTTTTATATTTTTGAAGAGGAACAACATTTATTTAAGAAATCTTTTCATATCTAGTGTATTTTTTGAGAAAAATGATATTTTCCTTAAAAAGAAATAAAATGAAAAATAATTTTCTTCTCTTCTGCCAAAATCGGGCACAAGTTAAATTCTTATGAAAAATAATCTTTACTATGACGAGAATTTACAAAAAAAAAAAATTTAACCAAAAATAACGATGGAATTTTTGAGTTATTGCAATTTAAAATTTTTTAGTAAAACGGCCGTTATTTTATTATTTTAGAACATTTTTAAAATTTTTCAATGGATTCTTAAAGAGCACTTAAAACTCTTTCAGGACGTAAAAGAAGAATAAGATATTCCAATTACTTAAAAAGTTATTACACTTACAGTACCGTCTGAATTTGTCAGTCACTCATTTTTTAAGGTTTGAAAAACGTCTTAAATGTACAAAGTGTAATTATTGAAATTTTTCTGTCTTCATTTTCTCAAAGCAGATAAAATTTTGAGGAAAATAAAACCTGAGTGAAGTGATATAGTACATTTTTCATTGAAGTATGTTAAAAAAAGTGCAATTTTTAAAGACTGGAAAAAATTCAAATTACTCTCAAAATAATTATGCTTTTTAAAAGTTCCTATACTTGTTTTAAAGGGCATTTTCTGAAGAATAAGATAATTGTATAAGTATTAAAGTGCAATTTTTTTTCCTTAGAATATAAAAGGCTCGGAAGTTGGACCAAAAAAGATAGAAAAATTATTGTTTATATCTTGATATCAAATACAGGCTATATTATAAAATATACAAACGTTATAATTGTCAATAAATTTCGGAAAAAACTAATATAATATATTTATTGAAATTTTAAAAATTATTTTTATGTCAAAATAATGTCTTCAAAGTTTTATAAGTTTTTTGGTTCAACTTTTAAGCCTTGCATATTCTAGGGGGGGAGCACTTCAATGCTTAAATACTATTTAAATAATATTTAAATAATATTTCAATGAAAAATTTGCTATATCACTTCACACAGGTTTTACTTTTTCTCAAAATTTCATCTGCTTTGAGAAAATAAACACAGAAAAAGTGTAATAATTATATTTTGTACGTTTAAACACGTTTTTAAAGTCTTAAAAAATGGGTGGAAAGCACCAATTCTGACAGTATTGTACACGTAAGGTTTTTTTCTTAAATTTTAAATAATCCAAAGTTCCGACTTAAAAAATTAAAATCTTTATAACTCCATGACAATTTTTTTTCACTTTATAACACTTAATAACAAAGACTTTTTTTTTTGTTTAAACAAAAAAATACGTGTCATCTAAAAAACTTTGAAAAACAACTTTTTGAAGATAAAATTGATTTGGTCATGAGTAAAAATCAAAGTATTTGTAACAAAATAACTCTGACATAAACGATTATTTAATTGTTGGAAAAACAGAGTCTAGGACAAAAATTCCTGGGGTTTTCCTGGTTTTTCTCAAATTCCCGGTACGCTAGACACTTTCTGACTAATTCACAGTCAATGACTTTCCACATCGGGAAATTACTGAAAATGAGACATTTTTATTAATTTTTAACTAATTTAGATTTAGAGAGTAGCATCTCGTTTTACATTCACAAAGTAAAGTGTCTGTATGGAGAACAAGAGTACCAATAATAAATCATTTTCTACAAAATAGTTAATCAATTTTATACAATTTAGAAACAAAGTGCTAAAAAGCAAACAATAAATTAAATTGTACGAGTAAGGTATCATTTTGACGCAAAACTTACCATAAAGATTGTTATATTGTACAAACATAGGTAAATGTCATTTTGTACAACTGCTAAGATTAAAAGATTTTTAGGTCCCAATTCCCAGTTATTAAATATTCAATTTTTATGAATTGATTGAAGTGTTTATTATTTATTTGGTTTAATAATTCAATTGATTAATGTTAAACCCTTTAATTTTAGCTCCTGTACAAAATAATATTTACCAATGTTTGTACAATATAACAATCTTTATGATAAGTTCTCTCTCTAAATCTGAATTAGTGGTTTTCTACTAATGAGTTAACAAAAAGTGAGCTACTATTAAATAGTAAGAATTTTACTATTTTTTGAGTAGTTATGTACTAAAAAATTAGTAAAATATCTAAAATATCTACTAAAAACATTAGTAGTTATCTACTAAAAAATTAGTAAAATTCTTACTATTTAATAGTAGCTCACTTTTCGCTAATTCATTAATAGAAAACCACTAATTCAGATTTAGAGAGTTATGTCAAAATGATAATTACTAATTGTACTTAGAAAAATTGCAAAATTAATCGCAATTCTGAGTGAAAAACATTGAAAACAACGTTAGCACGCAAACGGATTGTTTTGCTATTGAAGAAAGAGGAAAAAAGAAGAGCGCATAACACACTTAACACTAATGGCAATCGTGGCGGGATGAATGGCCGCATAATAAAATAACCGGTCGGCCGTTACTCTCGCAAATAAGCCAACAACCGACAGTACTCTCCCTTAAACAAAATCTAGGCTACTCTGCACTGCAATTGGGATGCAAACACAGAGCGAAGATTTTAATTAAAGTGGGGGGTATGATGTATGAAGCAGTAGAAGCACACATTGCAAAACTACACAGTTCAAGTCTGAGAGTAAAGACTGAAAAAGAGAGTCAAGTCAAAAGGATCTCTGACTAAGTAGACTTGTTTGAGTTAGGTCAGTTGTATTTCAGCTTTGCTGGTGATCTGTTAGTTTCAACTCGTACGCTTGCCTCTGTGGCAAGAAACGCAAAAGGATTAGAAATCTCGAGGTTAGTTAAAAAAAGATATTTTAAGTTCGAGTATATTGTACTAATAGTTACCGAGTTAATCAAAATAATACATTATTTAATTTTCCTCTTAGTTTCCAATTGAAAATAAAACAAAAGTACTTAATTTTTTTAACATTACGAATTGTAAAAGTTATCTACTGAAAACACTGTTAAAATTTTATTAGTAAAAAAAATACTATTAGAGAACTTTGAAATTCCTACTGATGTATACCTAATTTATATTTGTGTGAAATATTTTCGAATTTGATAAATATCTATTCTCTAAATTTGAAACAGCGAAAATTCGCTTTTTCGACAGTGCAAGTTTCAAATTTAGGGAGTGCGAGTTTTTCGAAGTTGGGCATTTAAATGGACGGGAGATTTAAAAATATTAAAGGGACAGTGTTGCAGGCGCTGAGAATTGCGCGCGCAACATTTTCACCCTTATGTATAAGCCACCCCCTCGAATGACTGAATTATCGATCCTAAACATTCGGCTCGTCTCCGTTTCACCACCGGTGACGCCAAGTTTCGGTCTATAGTGTCAAAAATATCTCAAATTCTCTAAAAACTTAAGAAACAATTTACAAAAACTCACCACTACTTCTTCAATCAAAAGATAATTACGACGAGCTTTTAATTTCTAAATTAAAAACCTAAATCACTTGATTGAAAGCTCAAAATCACGTGTCAAACATTCATAACCTCCAACTTGTACAATATTGTAAGACATAATTTTGGTAAATTAACGAGGAAACAAAATTGGGAAATTAGAAATCAACAAATCATGAGGAACTTGCCCAGTTCGTAAGTATTTTAATCTATTTATAAGCCTTTTATCATTGAATTCATGATTACAAACTGTCAATCTACCTAAAAGTATAATTTTTATATTTCAAAAATATTTGAAAATATAATTCGATTTTTGAATTCGGTATCATTTTGCTTTTAATTTTGTAAGTGATTTATTAAATTGTTATTGATAAAAGTTAACTATATTCGTGAAGAGAAATATAATCAATGTTTTTAGAAATTTTATTTTCAAGGAAAAGTTTTGTCGTGTTATCAGACAACGTGTAGTTGCATTAAGCGTCAAGGTAACATAGCGCATAAAGTTTTTTATTGCGCAACGAACATGGCTTACAGAAAATTATGTATGCATTATTATTAGGTCATGGAAAATAACTAAAAACGATAATTAATCAAAAAGAATAGATTCATTGTCGAAGTAAATTTCTAAAACTGTTTAGCTCTATTTTTATTTATTTAGTTAATATTAATTTGTATTTTGTTATATTTATAATAAATATTGCAAATTTATTATATTTTTTTTTTATTTTTAAATTTATTAGTATTACAATTTATTTATAATAAATATTAAAGGTTTTGTCACTCTCTAAATCTGGGAAACAAACTTAAAAATAAATTATAGATTTAAACAAACAAAATTAGACTTATTATTACAGAGGATATTATCTACTTTTTTTATTCTAAATATATATCATGAATTACAACTTTCAAATTACCAGAATTTTATTAGTCATAATTATTACATCATAATGTTTAATTAATCTAATTTTCATTTAGAATAATTTATCTCATAGGTATAATAGGTACAGTTTCATTTAACAGAATTTGGTCAAATGTTCTTTTATATTATTTGAAAACCCGTTAATCTGGCTCTACTTCCGGAAAGTTTTCTATTATTTGGAAAATTATCGTCAAATTAAAGCGGCTTGTCAAGATACATTTTTTCAAACAAAAGAAGACTAACCGGATGTCGTGTCGGATAAATTGAATTCATGATAAGAAGGCAATATGACAAATGAAATTATCTGTATTTTAGGTTACATTGAGGAATTAAATAAAATCTGATTAATCCTTTTTTTCAAAAATAATATTTTATGTTTTTAACTTGAGGAATATGACAATCGGCATTTTGTTCTCGAAAGAACTTCAATTTTATTTTAATTTCTTTAATAATGGGTAAATTTTCTTCCAAAATTAATATAGAGAAGTTGAAATTTGATGATTAACACATAAAAACAATTTTTTTTATAAAAGCAAATGACATACAAAAAATTTGTTTTTATGTGTTAATCACCTTCCTGAAATCAAATTTCAACTTCTGTATTTAAATTTTTATCAAAACTGCATAAATTTCAGCTTCAAGGTTCCACAATTTAACAATAATATATCAAAACAAAACTCAGTAATCCTTTAATTCTACTTTAATAAACTGCCATTTACAATCATTATGCATATTTATAAAATACTAAATTATTTCTGTATAAAAAAAGAAATATATAGTAGAATAACTATATATTTTTTAATATAAAAAATTCAAGACAATATATGATTGATTTTATTATTCCACAAATATTTCAAAATATTTTTTCAACGCAATGGAAATTGTCCAGCCTCAATATAGAATTATTAAGAAAATTAAAATTTAAAATGATAACCAAAAAATCGCGACAACAGTTTAAATTCTTTTCTAAAATATCAGCAAGAGTCTTAAGCTTTTGAAATGAACCAGAACGGAAAAAACTTTTTACTTGAAGTTTTTCCGGTCGCTGATTTTAAATTTAAATTAAAATTTTGATAATTCAAAATGGCCGCTCTAATGTGGCAGATGTTTTGTTTAGAAGTTGATTCGATTTGCTAGAAAAATTTTTCTCGACGATTTTTAGGGTTGTTGATTCAAATTCAAAGTCCGATTTTTAAAATTCGAAATGGCAGTTTCATGAAACACTCAGATTAAGAAATATATAGAATAGAATCAGTCTTTTTTAATTTTCTAAAACTGACATCTTATTTGTAGCAGAGACCCCAAAAACAAATTTTAAGCAAATGAGATTGAATATGGAAATTTTTTTTTGACATATTGAAACTTCACCATTTTAGCAAAATTGCAGTCTGTATTACATAAAGATTATACAATATTTGAATTCAATGTATTATAACCTGTAAAATATTTCGTAATGATTGTACGAAAGTAGAGAGAAAAATGGACAAAGAAAAAAATTGCAGAATAAGCGTTGCCTGTGTTAATGCCAAGGTACTCCGGAAGTTGTGCAGTGTATGCATTCCATGCACTTTCAACTAACGGCACAATCACCGACAAACCTCGACTTATCAACGACCTTCTATTCATGTCTAACATTCTTTTAAAATACCAATAAGCGAACAATGTTAATATTTCTAACAATTATATTCTCTAATATTCCGTAGAACACCTTTTTGACTACTTTTAATTCCTAAAAAGGACAACGCAAACTTAGTTAAAAATCTTCACATCACTTTCCGAAGTATTAAACAAAATAAAGAATTTTCTTATAAAATTTATATTTAAATAAAATTAAATAACTTTTCAAGAATTGACTCCCTGAAAGTTTAAGTGTAGCTTCAAAATGAAACTGTGTTCTATAGAGGTGGAAACAATTATCACAAAAATTGTAAGGCTACACTAAAAAAAAAGGAATTGATATATATTTAGTATTGTATTGTTAACACAGAGCTACACTGAGAAAAAATTTTTGTGAAAATTCCTGTCCTGCACGGAAAGAAGAAATCTTAAAAATATCTTAATACTGTCTTAAAATAAAATACCAACTGGCTAATTTCTAATATTTATTAGACTTTCAAAATTAATTTTAAGATTTCTAAAGACTTTTTTAATAAGTATAGTAATTTATTTTATATTTATTAAAAAAGTCTTTAGAAATCTTAAAATTAATTTTGAAAGTCTAATAAATATTACAAATTAGCCAGTTGGTATTTTATTTTAGGACAGTATTAAGATATTTTTAAGATTTCTTCTTTCCGTGTGTTTACTATAAAAGCGTCATAATTGACAGTCTACGAAATTTTACCGTGCTGTCATGGAAAAATCTAAAATGGTTTTGTTACTACAACAATCCCAAATTGTTAAGGCAACAAAAAATTTGTTTCAACACTGAGAGAAAAGAATTCTTTCACCAAGAAAGAATTTAAAGTTATTAAAAGTTACTTACAGATTTTTTATCTTATTTCAATTTTTATCATTTTTTCAATCTTCAATTATTTTTATCATTTATAATTATTTTCTCCAACTTTTAATTTATTAAATTATATTTGAATGGATTTCTTGAATTTTCAGTTCTTCATCTCAATTATTTTCTTCAATTTACAATTAATTTTATCTTTTAATAATTTTTAATCAATTTTTGATTTAATTTTTAATTTTCAGTTCTTCATCTCAATTATTTTCTTCAATTTACAATTAATTTTGTCTTTTTTTAATTTTTTCCTACAATTCATACTTATTTGCATTATAATTTCATTAATTTCACAAACTCGCAATTATTTTCATCAAATTTAAATTATTTTTTCGACTAATTAAATATTTTCATTCTTTTTCAATTAATTTCCAAAGCTCGCAATTATTTTTTTACATTCTAATTTTAATTTTAATTTTTTCATTGTGTTTATCATTTTTCAGTTATTTTATTAAATTTCAAAAATATTTTGTAATTTTATCACTTATTTTTTATAAATTTCATTTATTTTCTTTAATTTTCAATTATTTCTAAAATTTTGAATATATTTTCTTTAATTTTTAGTTTTGAAAAGTATTTTTTCATACACTTTTTACATTTTTAAATTATTTATCTCAAATTTCAGTTATTTATATTATTTTTCAATAATTTTATCATTTTTAAATTGATTTCTTTAATTTTTCCATTTTTTCTTCAAATTATAATTTTTAAAATAATTTTTTAACTGATTTACTAAACCTTTAACTATTTATTTCAAATTTCAATTAATTAAACAAATTTTTAATGAGTTTTAGAATTTTTAATTATTTTTTTCAAATTTACAATTACTTTCAGTATTGTGAAATTAATTTCCTAAATTTTCAATTGTTTATCTCAAATTTCAATTATTTTTTACAATTTATAATTCTGTGGCTGAAAGGCAGAATAACATAACTGCATTTTCATAGTTTTGAGAAAAACCTGTTTTTGTTTATTTTCTTGGTTTTGTAAAATCGAAAAATCAACCAATATTTTTGGTGTTTGGCATTGTATCCTATTTTCTAGTGTAGTTTTTACATCTGTTTATCAATTTTAATAAAATATAAACGCTTTAAAAAAGAATATCAATTCTTTTTTTCGATTTGAATGCAGTTATGCTGTTGTGTTATTAATTATTTTCTACGTAAATAAACATTTAAATCACTTTACTGTTATGAAACTTTAAAAAGCATTACTAAATTAACTCAAATCTGATGTTATCTCAAATTCGATAAAATGTTAGTTATGATGTTATGCCTTTCAGCCACAGAATTATTTTTCCATTTTTCAATTATTTCCTTTAATTTGAGATAAATTCTATAATTCTTCTCAATTCTCGATTGTTTTCATCAACTACGAATTTTTTTTCAATTATTCTCATCATTTTTAAATTATTTTTTTCAATTTTCAATCATTTTCTCAATTTTCAATTATTGTCTTCAATTTTAAGTTGTTTCTATAATTTTGTAATTATAAAAACAATTTTCAAATAGGTATTTTGTTTAGGGAAGAATTGTTAAACTGTAGAATTGTACATGTAATTAATAATAAATAAAAAATAAATAATAGAAACAATTTTCAATTTTTTAAATTGTTTTTAAATTGATTTATAAGTCTTCAATTATTATTTATCTCAGATTTGAATTCTTTCTTTTAATAGTTAATTAATCTTGAATTAATTAATTTAATTTAATCTTTTATTATTTTATAATATTTTAATTGTTTTTTTCCAATTTTTAATTATGTTCATAATTTTTAATTTTATTTAATTAATCTTTAATTATTAATCTTAAATTTCAATTCCTTTTTTCTTAATGTTCAATTTGTTTCATAAACTTTTCATTAATTTCTTCGATTTAAATTTCCTTAATAATTTTTTAATGAATTTTCTAAATGTTCAATTATTTTCTATTGTTTTCACCAAATTTGAAATTTTTTCAATTATTCTCATCATTTTTAAATTAATTTTTTCAATTTTCAATCAATTTTCAATTATTGTCTTCAATTTTAAATTGTTTCTATAATTCTGCAAACAATTTTTAATTTTTTAAACCATTTTTAAATTGATTTATAAGTCTTCAACTATTATTTATCTCAAATTTGAATTATTTCCTTTAATTTTTATTATCTTTATAATCTTTTAATTGTGTTTTCTTCCAATTTTTAAATATGTTCAAAATTTTTTAATTAATTTCCTACATTTTCATTTTTTTAATTTACCATTATTCTTATATTATATTGTATTCTTCAAGTGTCAATTATTTTGATTTTTTTCAACTATTTTCCTCAATTTTTAATTATTTTCATTATTTATATTTCAATTATTATCTTGAATTTTCCATTATTTCTGAAGTTCTGCATTCATTTTATATAATTTTGAATTGTTATTTTTCAGTTTTAAATTACTTTCCACAATTTGTAGTTATTTTCCTTTTTTTTATTAATTTGAAAATTTTGTAATTATATTTTGTAAATATATAATTTTTTTATCCTACAGTCCGATTATAATCCTAGGTCGAATTATAAGGATAAATCACACTTAAAACAATTTAAAAATGAATTGGCACAAGAAAACATTTCTCTCAGTGATCAAATTAAAATTGCTAGTTTTTATATTAACATTTTCTTTTTAGTGTACACTTACACGCTATTCATAAATAATATAAATTTGTTTCAGAGCACGTTTAGCAATGCAAGATCAAAACTATGATGCCCCAGAAGCAATAAGAATTAAAAGTGTTCGTAGAAGGCTATTTGATGACGAAGAAAAATCTGGGAATAAAGACAATGCTATCAATTTAATGTCTGAAGAAAGGAAACGGCACTTGGAGCAGGTTATTTATAATTTAATACGATTATCTTAATTCCAAGTTGTTTATAACAATTTTCTGACAATTAACGAAATTTCTAGGCCAAAGAGAGATGGAATTTTGATTTCGAAAAAGAGGTACCGCTTCCGGGAAACTATGAATGGGCAAAAGTTGTAAATGAAGGGGAAGAACCAAAACAGGCAGAGAAAGAAGACAGTAAAGTGAAGAAACAAGAGGGTTAAAAAAAATACATTTCCGTCAAAATCTATTAAAATTAGTTACCAATTTTTTTATACTATACTTAAATATAGTATATTCAGTGAATAGTAATGCGATTCGTAACTGCGTTTAGAAATAATCAAGATACGATATTGAACTGAGCAGTTTTTGCAATTTAAAATTACCTGAAATACTGAAAATCGTATTATATACATTATATATATATATATATCTATTTATATTTAAAATTATGTGAAAATCGTCAAGCTTTTTCTAGTCAACACAGATATTGTTATTATGTAAAAACGACTGATAAATTATTAACAAGAGTAAGTTTACTTGATTTGAAATTAATTTTTCTCGTGATATTATCGGATATTATAATTGGTAAATTTTCTTTTAAATTAATCATTTTAAGAGTGCAATATATGTGTAAAGCATTGCATAATTTATATATTTATTACAAGATTTTTATAATATATGCTAATTCTTACAAAAGCGACTGTGTTATTATTACCCTTTTTTTATATCCCTTACCCTTTTTTTCAAATACACTTTTTTTCAATTATCATTAAATACATTTTTTTTCTTCTTTGTGCTTTTGTAGACAACAAGTTTTCTATAAAAAGTTGAACATAAACTAAACTTTTACTAAATTAATTTCAAAAGTTGAATAAATGAAAAAAAATGTTTGCATCTTAAGTAAATTGCAGTAAAATTATGCGCGACTCAATTTACATTATCGATGATGAAAAGAACCATATGTCATACGTATTTCTTTGTCTTTCCTCTCATTACAAATATTTCATAATCTTTCTTAAATGCACGTTTCATTTCATATAAACCAACACTTCCTTATATGAATAAAAAATATATGCAACGGTCGAGAGCAGAAAAAATACACAGGGAAACAAATGCTATTGAAATTATGAGACATATATATTTAAATACTTTATGTCCAAAAAGCATATTTAATTCATTCGATGATCTAAAAGAAGTCTCTTAAGAATGAAAATGTACTTGGACCATATGGAAAAATTATCCTTGATCCAAGAATGGATGCATCTCATCAGTTTAGTTCATTTTGCAAATATTTATATTTTAATATTTACTTGTTTTTTAATTATAAAAGTTTTTTTTCTAGCATTGCTTTTGAATAGAAATTATAATTAGTTTTTTCATATTAGAAACAAGACAATAAAATATAATTAAAATTAATCATGTTAAAAAGACAATTATTTTTTAAATTAATATTTATTTAATTTTTGCGACTGTAATTCTTCAAGAGTAAAATAATTTATTAAATCTTCTCTTTAGTTCTGAAATTAAAAGAAATGGTAGGCAAAGCGCAAAAGAGGTGCGCACCTGGCGTTTTTTAAGCATTGCTTTATACAGCCTCTTTACACCGAAGTGGTACTACCGTCTTATTGGCAAAATTTGCACTTCCGTTCTGCGAATTCCCACGGAAGTCGCACAATCGCAAGAGAACAACAAAGGGATTTACTTATGTACCACCGGCTGCACACCTCAGCCCGCAATCATTGTCCTGCTCTGCAAAATAACGATCTCTGTTTCTGCGAGATGTAAGGTGGATGTGGGCGTAAACAAAAAAACAAAACAAAAATCGAAAATTAAAATTTTTGCAATTGAAATTGAAGAAGCGAGATTTCTTTAAAACCAAAAATTTCTTGAAAGTAAAGTGTTAACAAAAATCTTGTGTTAAATTTAAAAATCATCAAAATTGTAACGGTTTAATGAAAAAAATTATATTACAAATTAGTTCGACATCAGAAGCACAGAAAAATTAGTTTGATCTTGGATAAAGTGATTGAAATGATTTCTGGATGAAAACAGAAATAAAAAAAATCTGAAACTTTCAGAAATGATTCTTTATGGCTTTTTGAAAATATTCCAAAAAATATAGAATTATCCTGAAAAGTGGGAAAATTATGGTTTGTATTTGTTAAGAACTATTAAAATTATTATTTTTGAATGAATAAATAACTTAAAGATATAAAATAATAGATGAATGTGGTTTCAAAATTTGTCTGTTAAATAACCTAATTTTGCGATTTTTAACCGTTATTTACAGGAAGATGCAATTTTATTAAAATAAGTTTTAACTTACCCAATTTGATGCAAGTAAGTCTAACTTTAAAATTGTCTTATCAATTTTCATACTAACATGAAAATATCCACGTTGGTTTTGAATTTAGTTTTTGAAATATACCGGCCAAAATTGTGGGACCACTTACAAAAATAGGATTAAAAAAATGCCAATCTTAAAATGTTGATAACTCTGTCAGATATTATCGAATTGACATTTTTCATAGACCATTGAAAAGCTTAAATTTGCCGTTAAATGACCCTATTTAAAAGCTTTTTCGGTTAATAGAAACAAAGATTCAATGTGATAAAGATAAGTGGATTTTTCGTTTTTTGTGAATTTTCATTGTTCAAGTTTGGTGAGATGCATTCTCGAGAAAAAAAATTTTAAAAATTTGAATTTAAGCTCAATTAAACCTTGAACTATTAGCTTTAAAATAAGCCAAAGAAAATTATAATATCTTGACTGCTTCAAAAGTTATACGCAAATGTATGATACGGAAAAACGCAACGCTGTTTAATATACATGGAAAATAGGCGTAGAGGGGAGGAAACGAAGGAATTGTGCGCTCTGTACTTTATACACATTTACTTATAACTTTTGAACCAGTCAAGATATTTTAATTTTCTTTGGTTTATTTTGAAGTTAAAAGTTCAAGGTTTTATTTAGCTTAAATTCAAATTTTACCAATTTTTTTTCTAGAGAATGCAGCTTACCAAACTTGAACAATGAAAATTCACAAAAAACGAAAAATTTACTTGTCTTTATCACATCGAATCTCCGTTTATATTAATCGGAAAAGCTTTAAAATACGACCATTTAACGGCAAATTTTATAAACTTTCCAATGGTCTATGACAAATTTCAATTCGCTAGTATCTGACAGAGTTATCAACATTTTAAGACGGTCATATTTTTAATCCCATTTTTGTAAGTGGTCCCACAGGTTTGGTCGGTAGTGTAATAAAGTTTAAAAATTCTAATATATTTTCAGGTTAAAACAATCAAGAAAACCACCTTCAATTTAGAAATAAGTATTATTTTAACCTGAAAATATATTAGAGATTAAAAATTCCTATTATGTAGGTTATTTGATAATATAAATAATATTAAATAAAAATAAAATTGGAACAAACTACGAAAAGTTTACGCCTGTTTTTAAAATATTGAATTAAAAATAATTATCTAAAAGATCATCGAACTAAATATTTTGTTTCAAACATTTTTGGAATAATTTATCAACACCTGATTTTTCACTTATCTAATGCGATGACAAAGAATAGATTTGAAGGAAAGAGGTGTGTGTTTCAAGTTACAAAACAGGTGCTTCTTTTGGGAACAAACACAGTACACCTGATGCCTGCGTTCTAACGTCTTCCGGTTTTATGAACAAGTAGCTTTTAGAAACAGATCATTTGCATTTGCACAAAGATAGCTCTTTCTCTCTTTCTCCCTCCTCACATATAGATACAAATTTAAATAATTCATTTCGTATTTTCATACTTTTCGATTTTTCAAATATTTGAGAAAAATACTTTTTTTTTAGAAATAAAAAGTGAATTATTCTATAGCAAAATATGTGGGGGTCAGTCTGTGAGAAGAGGTGTCAGACACGGAGAACAAACCGATTGTTTTTATGGGAATTCATTCATTTCATGAGACATCCGGTACCACCCCCACTACTTCCTGAGGGATGCCGTGTGAGATTCGCGAAATCAAACCTCAAAAAACCCTGGGAACAACCACTTGTTTCTGTGACCGTGAATCTTTCAAGTTTAATGTCAATCAATAAATCAATTTTTTTCAAATCAACGTATAATTAAAATGGGTTTAACAACCAATAAATCATTAGACAATTTTTAGTATTTGTAACTATCAAAAAAAATTTTTTTTTTTAATAAAACAAATTTTGTTTGTAGGAAAGAAATGAAATATTTTAATATTATGTGTTTACTTTTATTTTAATTGTTAATAGAAACTTAATAAAAAAAAAAAATTTATATGATTAAAAAAATATAAACATATTTGAGTTTTTAAAGACTTAAATAAAATTTAAAACCAGTATCCAGGGAGTAAGTTTCCAATTTTTTTAAAAATCAATTATTATTTGAAATTTTGTCTGGAAGTAAGTAAAAAAAGATTCTAATGTATCGTTTTTCTCTATTTTTGGCATACTTTTGTGTCAAAAAATTAGAAAAAATTTATATGTTTTTTAAGTTACTTCAACGTTGTTGCTTGAATTAATTAATTAATTAAAATGTATTTTTATCGTAAAATGCAATAAAAGATTATAGGGATAGGATCTTCATAGAAGAAGTGAAGACATAAAACTATAGGAATTAAATTTAAGTTTCTTAAAACAAGAAATATTTTCATAAATTATATTAATTTATGGGAAAATACTACATAAATAACAATTATTAATTCAATTTTTTTTAAATTAGTTTTTCATTATAAAACAATTTTTATAATGGAATCATCATTACTTAAAAATGACAATTATGGAGAAGTTATATTTAAAGAAATCAAAATTAAAATTTCAATAAATATTAAGAATATCCCTTACTTCGCTTCAAATTCAGTATAAAATGTATACTTTACATAATTAAATTGTTACATTTTTTCATGTAGATTGTAGAATATCTCGTCTAAAGGAACTATGATTATAAAATAAAAATTTGAGAAGTTATAAAAAGAAAAAGAATTTTAAATGCAAAAAAATGAAAAAACATTAATTATTTTACGAATTTTTGATTACTTGTAGACTTTATAGGGCAATCGTTCCGTTTTGTGAAAAAGGGAATATATGATTCTTTTATTTGTTAAGCTGTATTTTTAGTGTAAAAAAAAGTTTTTGCAAAAAACGATATTTTTTGGTGAAAAATGGTGCCTAAAAAATTTGGTTGGGTATTTTAAAAAATCCCTGTGTCCAAATTTAGATACTTATGAGCTTAATTCGCCATCCAAATTTTATTAAAATCCGTTAAGGTGTTTTTGAGATATCCTGAAGATAAAAAAGTGACCACACACACACATATCCGTAAATTTTCTTAAAAATGAAAATTTAAGTTTTTTAGATGAGTACAAATCGATTTAGACTATTTTTGGAAAATCGAAAATTTTAACGACACAAAGCTTTCTCTGTGAGGAGCAAAAAATAAATATCGAATTTGTTCAACAATTTGCACAAAATAAATTATTATTAACTCTTTTTTTCTTTATTCTACTTAAGATTATTTACAGAAAAGACTTCATAAAACCGAAAAAATTAAAATTTTTTTTAAAATATTTTGTAAATAAATAAATTGCAACGGAAAATCATCCCCACCTCGGAGTAAGTTTCAAATCAAATTTAAGTTTTTACAACTTCAGCAAATAATTTTTTGTCACATGCCTTTTAGAAGACTTATAATAAATGTTCACAATGTAAATAATTGACAATTGCCAAAAAAAATTCGAAAGCTGTCGAGAATAATCGACAACAGAATAAAATAATTTTAAAAATTATAGAATAATTATAAAATTTAAGAAAAATAATACTACATTGAAAAATTTGTAGAAAATAATTGCAAATTGCGGGAAAAAATTAATAATTGAAAGAAATAATTGAAAAACGAGCAGAATAAATGAAAAATTGAAGAAAATATTTGAAAAATTACGAAAATAATAGACAATTGAAAAAAAATTCGAAAAATGACTAGATTATTAGATAACAAAACAAAAAAATTGAAAAAATTAAAGAATAATTATAAACTATTAAGAGAATAATTGAAAAAGTTGTGGGAAATAATGATAAATTTATTGTAGAAAATAATTAATAATTAAAAAAAATAATTGAAAAATGACAAGAATAATAATTGCAGAAAATATTAAAAATTGAAGAAATAAATTAAAGTTTAAAGAATTAAATTTAAATTGTAAGAAAATAATTGATAATTAAAAGAAAAATTACTAAATGACTAAAATAATAAAGATTAAGAAAAATACTTGATAATTGAAAAAAAAGTTCGAAAAATGAAGAGATTAATCGACAATAGATCAAAATTATTAAAAAAATTAAAGAATAATTATAAAACTGAAGAAAAATATTAAGTTGTCAATTAAAAACTGAAAAAAATTATAGAAAAAATTTTAGAAAATAAATGAAAATTGAAGAAGATAGTTAAAGAATCGTATTGAAATTTAAAAAAAAAAAAGAAATTGGAAAAGAATGAGAATTATTAAATTTAATATTGAATAAAATAATTGAAAATTTAAGAAAATAATTAAAAATGGACGAAATTATTTAAAAATTAAAGAATTTAATTGTAATGTGAAAAAAATAATTGATAATTGAAAGAAAAATTACAAAATGACAAAAATAATTGAGAAATGAGGAAAATAATTGACAATTGTCAAAAAAAATTCGAAAGCTGTAGAGAATAATCGAAAACAGAACAAAATAATTAATAAAATTCAGGATTAATTATAAAATTTAAGGAGAATAATTTTATCGATTTAATAAAATTATCACTCAGTAAATAAATAGAAAATAGAAAATAGATTTCACAGGAAATCAGTTGAAAATAACTAAATCGTCATTAATTTTTATTATTATTGATAGATGGAAATAATTTTCAATTTTAGTAACAGCATTGAAAATTGAAATTATTTTCTATTGATCAATCAGGTAAAAGTCACAGACAATTCAGCAGTTTTTAACCTATTTCAAATAAAATATCACTGATTAATTATAAAAATAGAAATTAATTAAACTAATTTTTTTAAACAACATTTTATCAAATTCCATGACTTTTCCAGGTATTCTAAGTTTTCCCTGACTTCAAAAAAATTCCATGACAATTCCAGGTTTTTTATTAAAAAAACTAATTATTAGTAAAATTCAAATTGAATTTGATTAATAATTGAAAAAAATTCAAATTGAATTTGACTAATAATCAGTTTTTTTTAAATAAATGATTAGTAGATATATAAGGGTGATTCTCCCGAAATATTACTTTTGTATGTCCTCAAGATTTTCTCAATAATAATAATAATTAATGACAATTTCTCTCTTTACATCAATAGTTTACCACTTTTTCTAAAAATCCTGTAAAAGAATTTATTTATTTTATAACTTTAAAGTACTTTTTTTGTAATTTCAACTACTAAAAGTGAGCCTTTTAACCTGTCCTATGTCAATTTTTTATTCTTTCAAAACGTAAAACAACTATTTCATATTTGAAAAACAATACTTTACAGATATTTTCTAGAAGCTAAGCGATTGTAGAATATTTATACAAAGTATAAATAAAATAGATCTTATAGACTTTCCATAAATGGAAAATGAATTTTGTCCTCTGGTTTTGCATCATTCCTCTGGCTTGTTGTATATTATTCAATATTTTTTATATTAGTTGAGTTATTTATCTGTTTTCATACTTATTAAATACATTGACATCCCTAATAATAATTTGTCAAGTGGGTTTTGTAAAAAAATCATTATTTAAAGTTAAAAATATATAAATTAAAGCTTTTACAGCGATTCACAACCTGAAGCGTCATTCCTCTGGCTCAAATTAAAAATAGAATGACAGTAGATAAAATATTTTTGCAATTTTTCTACAATAAAGTTAACTTATACAAACATGTTAAACTATTTTAAGTTTAAGAAAAATGGTTTAATTTGAAATAAAATGTAAAATATGTTGAAATCATCATTCCTCTGGCTCGTCATTCCTCTGGCTCATATTAAAAATTAATATGAATATCAATTGTTTTTGAACTGTCAACGAAAAATAAACCTTTAAATCTTGACAAATAATTATTGGTGGTCAAAAAATTTCATATTTTGGTAAGTGTTTTAAAATCTACAATTTTTTTAAATTATAATTAATAATAAATTAATAATATTAAATAGCTTTCAGACTATAAAAAATATTGTTTAAAAGAAATTCAAATGACATGAAGTTGTTGATTACTTTAAAAAAAACACCTGCTCTACATTTTAACCTTTAGATTTATCTATAAATTTTAATATTAAAAATCTGTTTTAAATGCTACAAATTAGCATGATCAAGTTATGAAGGTGTTAAATCTTTTATTGCTTAACATGTTTATAAATTTTAGAGGTCCTAAAATATATTTAATAAATTTTCATTTCCGATGCACAAAAAGGAATATTTCTGGAGAATCACCCATAAATATTTGAATTAGTGGTTGAGTTTTGGCTTTAAAAGTAGTTATTTTTTACTAATTCAGATTTAGAAAGAACAATTTGTATTTTTTTTTTTTTTACAAACAATTACTAATTTTTTACTAATTCTTAGTAGAAATTTTCACTAATACATTTTGTGGACGACTTTTCATAATATCATTACTAGTTTTTCACTAATTCAAATTTAGAGACTAAGATATCTATAAAGAACACAAAAATTAGAAACAAACATTATTCCAAAAAATTTTTTTGAACATATTCCTTTTTAAAAACTGATTTTTAAATTGTAATTATAGAAATGAATGCATGAATGTTTTTAAGAGTTGATTACACAGTGGTGTCTCCTAGTGGCAATCGTTTCGTTTCAAATTATTGTGCACCAATGTGGCCAGAGGAAGGATCCTAAAGTCGATTTCATTGGTCTCTTTACTGTTATCTACAGTATACTCGTCGAGAGTTGTTGGGTTGTTTACTCGCGATCGTTGCATGCGCGACTTTCCCGCATCAGCTTGTGGCAATAAACCTTGAGCATCAACGAAGTAAATTGTCAATTATCAATGAAAAGTCTCAATTTGTCTCGTTCCTTTTAAGTCATCGGTCAAAGAGTTTTAAGCTGCAACCAATTATTCAGTCTCTGATCGTCATGCAATTCAGAAATTATTATTATTT
Source organism: Ganaspis brasiliensis (assembly GCA_037103525.1). Taxonomy (NCBI): domain Eukaryota; kingdom Metazoa; phylum Arthropoda; class Insecta; order Hymenoptera; family Figitidae; genus Ganaspis; species Ganaspis brasiliensis. Next base: position 1,072,378 of record JAZKLR010000451.1, on the reverse strand, counting down.
CAAGCTCAAACTTAGGTCTTCTGCCTGATATAATATTTTAACGAGATTCTATAAAGTCTATATAATTAATTAAAATTTGATTTCACACAGCTGTTATTAGTTAAATAATGAATTTTTAATGAATGTATATTAAATTATATTAATACTTAAATATTTATTTAATAAATTGTTCAAATTATGCAGTTATAATATTAGGAAAAGATAAATACAATTTTAAAATTGAATAGAATTTGTTTAAGTTTTATCAAATAATTGATGACATTTGTAAAAATATTCTAGTCAGTAAATATAAAAATAGGGTGCAATAGAAAACACAAAATATTTAAAATTCGAGAAAAATGAAATACACGATAATTTTGATAAGACAGATGTTTTGAATTGGATAAAGCCTTGAATTGCATTATGCTCTTTGCCACAGATTGATTTCATTTATATTTTCGTCTCGCATCTGAAACTCAACATCGATTTTTGATTGCAATTTAAAAACATGTTTTATTTTTAGTCATAAGCTTCAATAATAACAGAAAAATAACGTCAATAAGAATTTGACGAGAAAAAAGATAAAATTATTAATTAAATCAATTTAATATTTTAATCAACATTTTTAATATCAATTAGAGTACCTACAGAAATAAAGCATAGACTGGAACATCTAATATTTGAGACATTCCATTTTTCTGAAAAGAGATTATAAAAGATCTTCCAAAACTTGGATATAAACGTACATCGTATAAAGTTATAAACGATCATGTCTATCTAGTTTCTAGAGAAATATCTGAAATCATTTCCCAGAAAAAAAAAATGAAAATTACGAAATTGAAGATTATATCTGAAAATTGATAAAAATAAAATTCAATAAAAAATTCGAAAAATGGCTACATAATTAAACAATTGAAAAAAATAGTTTAAAAAATTAAACAATAAATATTCAATTTAAACAAAATAGTTGAAAAATTATAGGAATAACTGTTGGAAATAATTGCAAGGTAAACAACTGGATTGAAAATCAAAAAAAAAATTGAAATTGAAGAAAATAATAAAAAATTGAGGAAATAAATGCAAAAATTTAAGAATTAAATTACAGTTTGAAAAAATAATTGATAATTGAAAAAAATTACAAATTGATAAAAATAATTGACAATTGAAAACAAAATTCAAAAAATTGATAGATTAATACACAACTGAATAAAATAATTTAAAAAATCAAAGAATAATTATAAAATTTTAAGATAATAATTAAAAATTGAAAAAATTGTAGGAAATAATTGAAAATTGCGGAAAATAGTAAATAATTGAAGGAAATAGTTGAAAAATAACGAGAATAATTAAAAAATTATTAGATTTGTTTGATTGATATCTTTTTGATTTTAAAAGGCTTATAGTTTAGCTCGAACTATTATTACATATATCTAATATCTTCCTTCTAAAGAATGGACACATGTATTGTTGTCTATAAATGTTAATGAAGCTGTGAATGCATTCATTTTTTTTATTTATTTAACTTGTTTAATTTATCTAGCGAAGTTCGTTAACTCTTTACGACTTATTTTATATATAAACCAATAATAAAGTGGCCTAATAACTGTATTTCAACTTATCTAAATTTTTCTAATGGGTTTTTGTTGACCCGTATATATGTATTAAATAAATAAATAAAAAATTGCTGAAAATATGTGAAAAATCGCGTAAATAATTGACAATTGAAAACAAAATTCGAAAAATGACTATATATTAATAAACAACTAAAAAACATAATTGTAAAAATTAAACAAGAAATATTAAACTTAAAGAATATAATATTGTAAATTAAAAAATAAAGAAAATTATAGGAATAATTGTTGGAAATAATTGTACTTTTAACAACTGGATTAAAAATCGAAAAAATAATTAAAATTGAAAAAGAAAAATGAAAATTGAAGAAATAAATTGGAAGTTAAAAAATTAAATGGAAATTTCAAGAAAATATTTGATAATTAAAAGAAAAATTACAATATGACGAAAATAATTAACTATTAAAAAAAATAATTAACAATTGAAAAAAAAATTCGAAAAATAGTGAGAATAATCGGCATTCGAACAAAATTTTTTTTAAAATTAATGAAAAATCGTAAAATTGAAGGAGAATAATAAATTGGCGAAAACTAATGAAAATTATGGAAAAAATTGTAGTAAATAAATAAAAATTGAAAAAATCAGTTGAGAATTGAAGAATTGTATTGAAATTTTAAAGAAAATATTTGATAATAATTGAGAAAATGCGAGAATTATTTAATTTTGAATAAAATAATTGAAAAACGAAGAATGCAATTGAAAATTGAAGAAAATCATTAAAAATTAAAGAAAAAAGTTGAAGAATACAGAATTAAATTGCAATTTTAAAAAAATAGTTGATAATTGAAAGAAAAATTACTCTCTAAATCGGAATTAGTTAAAAATAACTAATTTGAAAGCAAAAACTCAGTCATTAATTCAAATAGTTATATTTCTACTAATCATTTAGTAAAAAATAACAAATTATTAGTCAAATCCATATTTAGGTTATGTCAAAGTAACTCATATTTTAGTAAAATTCTGTTTACTAATTAACTAGTCAAATTTTAACTATTTTTTAGTTATTTTTTTACTAACACTTAGTCTTTTTTTTACTAATTGCTGAAATAAAAACTTAGCCACGATTTTACTAATTATTAGTTATTTTTAATTAATTCAGATTTAGTGAGCACAAAATGACTAAAATAATTAAATATTAAAGGAAATAATTGACAATTGAAAGAAAAATTCGAAAAATGGCGAGAATAATGGACAACAGTACAAAATAATTTTAAAAAACTAAAGAGTAATTATAAAATTTAAATAGAATAATTGTGTATTGAGAACTGTTAAAATTATAAAAAAAATTATAGATTTATTTATTAATTAAATTAAAATTATTTGAACTGACATTTAGAAATTTAAATTGTAATCAATTCAAATGTATTTTTTTAAAAATTATCTGATTTAAAACAAAAAATATCTGTGTTTCAAACTTTAGGTGTAGACTCAATGAAAGAATGAATGAATCTTGTGGATTATTATTATAGATTTAAATAACTTTTACTGAAAATATGAATTTGTTTTTTGACGAATAACTTAATTACGAGATGAAATTGTTCTAATCATAATTGAAATTCTGTATACACTCAGAAATATAAGTTACACAAAGTTTACAAGATTTTTAATTCTCAAATTGCGACCCAAGAAATGGTTTTCTAAGATTTATAGACAGAAAATGCGCTATTTCTTTGAGTCATATACTCGTAATACTATTATTTTCTTTTATGAAACGATTATCGAAATGGAAGGAAATGGCACACAGAACATCTATTGTTACGCCTGTTTCGTGAAGGCACTATAATGATTCCATGTTATAACAAACCCATTATGTCATTATCACTTCACCTCAAGACTGTTCTTTGAAACAGATATTTATTACACACCTTGCAATTCTCCACAATCTTGTTGTAAATTATTTCTTAACTTGTTATTACATTTTCTAAACGTTCTAATTTTTCGTAGAAATAATAATTGTGGACAATTTTTTGTAATTAAAATAATTAATTTTATTTTATTAAAATGTTAAATGAGTTTATACAATTCTCAAAACGTGTTTTCCAATTTTCTGGGAATACTTCAGAAATAAACTTGCACAATTCAGAGGACAAAATGGTAATGAATTAAGGAGTTATTGTCATACATTTATTTGTGAGAAATTTCTACTAAATGCAATTGAATAAAGTTGTTATGAGAAGAAAAGAAAATAATCAAATCTATCAGAAAGCATAATTAGGCAACGATGTCAAAAATATATATTTACAATTACAGTCAAGATTAATTTGAATCACAAAATTTTATTCTGAGTTTTTTTTTAAGGAGGTTCTCTCCATGGACATAACCTCAAACTAGAAAGTCACTTTTCATTCCAAATAAAAATGTTATTAAAATTAATTTCACAAAATTTTGAAAGATCCAGTTGTACATTTTTTAGAAAAAATTAGGTTGAGTTAAAATTTGTTGTCAAATAATAATTATTTAACATTTTGTTTTTTCTTTAAATTTAATGAACAACTGCAATTTTTATCCAAATTCTGACAAATAATAGCTCATTTTTCTCTACAATTTTATTTGTTAGATTTTGTTAAATAATATGTGACTTGGAAAGTTAAAAGGGACCTTACGTCAAAAAATCGATTTTTTTACTGATAGGTGATTCTGAAAGAGAAAAGTCCACTCTTTTGAATAAACTAAACTGCAAAAAATCGATTTTTTTGACGTAAGGTCCCTTTTAACTTTCCAAGTCACATATTCTGTTTAAAAAATAGTTAAGAACAAATTTTATTTATTCAATAACTTTTAAACAAAATATTATTTAACAAAATCTAACAAATAAAATTGTGGAGAATGTTTTAACTAAAAAAATAAGCTATTATTTGTAGAAATTGGATGAAAATCGCAGTTGTTCATTAAATTTAAAGAAAAAAACAAAATGTTAAATAATTATTATTTGACAACAAATTTTAGCTAAATCTAATTTTTTCTAGAAAATGTGTAACTGGATGTTTTAAAATTCGCTAAAATTAATTTTAATAATAATAATTTTATTTGATGGGAACAGTTACTTTTTAGTTTGAGGTTATGTCAATAGAGAGAAACTTCTTAATAAGAATAAAGATTTCAATGAAAAATAAACGAAGTTTGTAATAAAGTATACAAGATGTGAATCACTCAAAAAAACTAATTGGCCAACGAAAGGACGAAATACCTTCTAATGAATTTTAAATTGAGCCAAAAAGACATAAAAAAATATGTATTAGGAGAAAAAGAAAACGCGTAGGTACAAAGGAAATTTTAAAATTGCTTAATTTGTTCCCAAGATAACGCTTTTTTCAAAAAATCAACAAAAGTATTGCAAACGAAATTATTAACAAATAAATAAAAAAAATTCCATAATTCTAGTTTAATTTTTAATTTATTTTTTAAAATTTAATTGTTCTTTTAATTTTTTTTTTAAAAGATACTAAATTTTCTTTAGTAAAATCTCATTTTAACTTTACAATCTTTCTTACAAGTGGAGTGAGAACATCGTTTAATTGTTTAAACAATCTAAGATAACGACTATATTAAAATCTTTGTACTCATAACGACAAAAGATTTTATTTCAAAACAAGAATAAAAATATTATAAATCTATTTAAAAATGCATCATTTCGTTAATTTTGAATAGAATAAATTCGTTTTTTCAAACAAAATATTCTCATTGTTTATCAATTGTTTTTAAAATAAATCGAGAAACACCTATTTTCTTTAGTACTTTTTTTAAACTTAAAATTACATTATTCTTAAAACGATAAACTAAAAAACGTCGATGAAGTTTACATTTATGATAAACGATAGTTGGACAAATGTTGAACAATTGTTTAAATACATTATTTTTTAAAAATATATTTCAGAAAACATTAGAAAATTTTGATGGCTTTTTTAAATTCTAAAGTAAGAAAAAACATATATTTTATATTCTTAAAAAAGTTTTTAATTATAATCAAATTAAAAAAATTCTATAACTACAAAATAATTTTGAATTTTTTGAGAATGTTTAAAAAAAACTTAGTAAACAACAAGATAATTAAAACAATCATAAAAATCACTATTTAATTTAAAAAATTTATAAATAAAATAATAATATTATTATAAGGTCAGTTTTTTATAATTAATTTTTAGTTATAGTTTTAAAAGGTAAACTGCATTTATTGAACAATTCAGTAAAAAAATCCATGAAACTAGATTTATATTTAAAAAATAATTTATAAACAACGCAAAAATTATTTATTTGATAAATCACAAATGCTATTAAACATTTAAACAACTATTAATATTCTATTCTGTTAAATAATAGTTACTAAAAATTGATAATAACCAAGAAAAGTTACCAAATTAAAAACTATATGTATAATATAAATAATTAATATTTAAAAATTTGAAAATATTCAAAATCTAAAACCATTTAAAAAATGAAGTATTTACTTGTTTAATCAAATTTATAGAACTTATAAAAATATTAATATAAATTGATATTTTTGTTATTAACGACAATCAAAAATAAAATAAAAATTATAAAATTTGGTTATGTATACTTTTGAAAATTTATATCTAATTAAAATTATATTAAAAAAAAACTTAATTTTTAGGAGTCCCTTCTAGACATTTAATTTTAAAACAACTTTTAAAAGTTGTGTATTAAAATTTTTTTGTTAAAATATATTTTCCCGCCAAAAATATTCATCCTACAGAGGTCAGAAATTTAGAACAAAGTGTGAGGTAGAGAAAAAAAGGAGTCTAATATATAACAACAATAATACAAAATGTTTAGAATCCTTAACGAAAATTTGTATTTTCACACAATTTTTCTCAAATAATAGCAAAATGGAATAAAAAACAAAGATATTAAAAAAAAAAAATAAATAAAGTATGTTTTCTGTGTACAACTAGAAAAACATTGATAAACCGTAAGTATCAGTTTCTTCCAGATCTGTGTTTCTCCGCATTGTCCGTATTTGTCATAAATAATTGATAAGATAACAAATAAAAGTTAGTTCTATAAACGAGGGCGTCAAAGTGGCTGGTGCCGAGGTTGCTCTGATTTTTCGTAAATCGCGTGGAGCGGAGTGTATACAGAAAGTGGCGGTTATTTTGTATCTTAAAAAGTGGGAGAGCGAAACTTACCGACTGTGAGCGGAGTCACCCGAAGCATTTAAGGCTTGGACGCTCGCTGTTTGTTGCGCAGGCTTCAGTCGCTGATGAGCGCCTGACGTGTATTATACATGTTTCTACGCTCCTTTTCGTTGTGCTATCCACGCACGTAACTGCGCAATCGGCAGTTCAAACTTGATAAACACAATCACCCGCGAAAGTTGGTGTCTCTCATTATTCTAATTGTCAGTGAAAATTTTGTCAATTGGCAAAAACAACAACGTTGAAAGTGTTTGGATTTTGTTGCGCGGCCACCTCCCAACCTCGTGTGCGAGTCAGCATATTGTACCCTTTTGGGACGTGTACAATAATTTTGCAGAAACCAGTGAAAACTTGATTAGTGATTTCTCTGGAAAAATCAATTGGAACTTGTGCTTCGTCATTGTGACGAGTTTGGTACCCCGCGTTTATGCGCCTTCGAATTTGAATCATACACTTAGTCCGTCTTTCTCACACAAGTGCGGGCGACGTTGCCAGATCAACACCAGTGTCCACTGTTAATAATTACTCTTCAATAGTGAATAAAGTCTTCCCAGTGAGTGTTATTAACGTGATTTTTTCGCGAGAATTTTATTTTGACAGTGTTTAGAGTCGTGAGTTGCACAACAAAGTGACAAAAACAAGACTCCACGCTGATGAAAGGTCGACAGTGTTGCCATATCTCTCAACCGCGATCTTGAAGACTTTCCATGAATCTTCCATCTCTCAAAGACCTCGTTATTCAGTCGAAAAGCGATTCCCGCCATTTTTAATCTTACGAAATAGTGTCGAATTTTTGAGAGAAGCTGGAGTTCCCGGACACGTTTTATCATCAGAAAAGTGTGCTTTTTACCGTTATTTGACATTCTCGTCAAAAACATAAGCAAATGCAGTGGCAAAAGTTAATGAGTCGTCTGCTACAAGATTTGCTCCGAAATTTAACCGCCAACTCAAAGCTTCAGTAAAAGAAGCTTTATAATTGTTTTCTAGAAGAGGCGCATTTATTCGAGACTGTATTTTGTGACTTTTTTCTGTGAATCATGAGCGCGAGAGTGTTAAATCCAGCTATGATGACGGAAATGGGTCGTAATCTTGGCGGTGCACGTGCAGCGCCGAGTAGAGCAGCGTTGGCTCGAGTGAGGAGGGACCTGTTTGGACCCGTGGATCACGCAGCAGCACGAGCACTTGCCGAGAAAGAGCTTCGAGCCCAATCTATTCTCGATGCAGAAAGATGGGGTTTTGACTTTCGTCTGGAAGTGCCCCAAGATAATGATCGATATGAATGGGAAACTATCTCATCTCAAGAACTGGTCCCGGAACCTTACGCGCTCCGGGGCATGCCCTACTTGAGAAAGCACGCCCCTGGTACGCCAAGAAAACACAGTTCTCCGAAAACCGTTCGCCAGGAGTCGAGATTCTTTGTCTCGTCAACGCCTATTGCAACCTTTTCGGAAAATGCCGAGAGAACACCACCTCAAGAGCCTCGTGTACCAGAAATTGGCGATACGACGTTAGAAGAAGTCACTCAAGTAACAACAATCACTGAAATTTGCTACAAAAATGAGTGCCGCCAGGAACCAGTCACGCCTATCCTCACTACCAACACGAGGAAACAGAGTTCCATTACCGGTAAATATCTTTAATTATTTCCTATTCCTATTAAATAAGTTTTTAATGTTTTAACCTGATTTCATAATGTTCGAAATATTGCAAAATTTTGCAAAAGTTGTTTTATTAATAATAAATAAAAATAATAAATGTTTTAAATTTATAACGTTGAAATGCGCAACGTTTCTAAAAAAAGAATAAATTAAAAAAAAAAATTTGAAACTTTCCCTGTCAAATAAACCCCTCAAAATTGTATTTAGTTCTTTTATATTTATAGCTGATTTAATAAATAATTAATTTAAACCATAAAATTTTAAATAGAATAAAAAAAAATTCGCTTTTCAAAATCTTGCGCACTTTAGCATCATTCAAATTTAGTTAACTTTCGAGAAAAATCGTAGTTTTTAAAGTTATTCAGTGTTTTAAATTGAAAAGAAAGTTTAAAATTTTGTCTCCTTTTTTTTTTAATTTAAAACGTATGAATACTTCAATGCTGTTTAAATATTTAGATTATTTTAGTATTTATTTGCCAGAAACGATGCTTACTCACTTTTGCAAATTAAGCGTGTTTGCTTTCACTCGATAATAGATTCCATCCACCAATATGTTTTTGTTAACTTGTCAAAACAGTTTGGTAGCTTTCTGCTGAAAAATTCAGTTTATTGTTAAGGAAATTTATCAACGTATTAAAATACCATCGTGATAAATTTCACAAACTCCATTTATTAGTGCCTCTTTTATGGTCGGTTTTTATTTAAATTTTAATCATAATAGCAAAATGCAATTGTGAAACAAACTGCCCATTATTCTGTTCTTCTGAAAATAAAAATGAAAAATATTAACTCATTGTGTATAGTATTGTTGATTAAAGTAACTGTTTTTAACGAAAAACTAATAAATAAATAATTTTTTTATTGATTGCCTTGTACCGTTGAGACAACTTGTCTTTACTATTTATATTTTAAAATTTACCTACTTCGTAATGCTTATACTTATTATAGTTTTTAAAAAAAACCTTTAATGGATATAAATTAATAAACAATTTGTTGAAATGTTTATTTTCAATTTCGTGAGTTTTATTATTATGTATTTATTGTTTATTTAAAAATTAGAGCGAAAATTAATTTAAGTAATTTCAGGGTGTCCGCAAGTCAGGGAAAAGTCAGGGATATTTTTCAAAAAATCTTTGAAAGTCAGGAAAATTTTCCTCAAAGGAATCACAAATAAAAATTCAAAAACTTTTCCACGGGAAATAATTGTAAGTAATATATGTAAAGTTAAAAATGTGCAAACAATTAAAAACAATATAGAATTTTTATCATACAAAGCAAGATTTAAAATAATTAAAAAAAATTTTAGTCGGGGAAAATTAAAAATTAGTAAGGAAAAAGTCAGGGATTTTTGAAAATGGAATTTGCGGCCACACTGTAATTTGTATAAATAAATGTTTGCAATTTTTAAAAATATACAAAATTATTAATTATGATCTAATTTTTGATAAACTTTTAAAGTTCAGAACATTCAAATAAACTAAAATTATATTTCACCTTTTTCTAAATTCGAATTATTCAAATATCGTTCTACAAACAATTATTTTGAATGTCAAAAACAATTAAATTTATTTCGAAAAATATATGAATGTAAACAAAAGGTTTTTTTTTTAAATACTATTTTTCTAATTATTTGTTTTTATTATTCTATTGTTTTTCCTTCAAAAATTAATTTTAAAATATTAAAATAAAAGAAAAAAAAACTGAATAACTTTTGTTCAAATAAAAGTTCAGAGCTTGAAGTTTTTGCAGTGTAAAGTTTTTAATGCCAGCCTCGTTTAATTGGACATTAGCGGATATGTATTTAAAGCGTTTGTTAAAACCTTTTAAGTAGTTTTTATCGGTAATTGAAACTAAATTATTGTAGCAAACAATTATATGGCTTCAAGAAAAACTAAAACAGTATTTGTCTTATCAGCGGCAAAAAAGGTTTTAAATTATCAAATAAAAGAGAGCTTAATGCTTTTTTTTTAAAGAGCGTTTAATGTTTCAGAAAGGTTTTTGTGTGAAATTTAAAGAACTAAGAAATCAACTTTTCATTTTCTGCTGCAATATTGCAAAAAAGTTTCTTGCACATTCTCCGAGTACCAAATATCTCACGAGAAAAAGTCAGAGTTCAAAAAAGCGTTATCAAGCAGTTATTAGTACGTCGCATATGCAAAAGATTCGATTAAATATTAACGAAAATGCCTTGCAACTATAACCGTGATAAAGTCCCGAACATTAATTTATTTCAATGTGTCTTACGATTTCAATTATAATCTCACAAAATTTCTGCTTTCAGTTGCAATCTCACATTTCTGAGATTCCGACTCAATTACTGCAAAGCTGACTTATTGGTGTAAAAACTAAAGATGATTAAATTTGACTTGAAAAAATGCTTTATCAAATTTTCAGATAAAAATACGTAGTATAATATATTACACTTTGTCTTCTATTTCTGTTAAACTTTTTTTCTCCCAGCAGATGAAATATATTTGTTTTAACGACACATCAAACAATTAAGATTCTTTTTCCATCTCTGAAAAATTTGCCTAAAAGAATCCCTGAAAAATTTGCGATAATCTATTTTAAAATTCTCGTCCTACCTCACTTTCTGTTGATCTCTTAATCGAAGGCCAAACAAGCCATACATTTAAGTCTCATGTTTTTGTTAAAAGCGCGATAAATTTTTTTCCTCTAATTGTGGAATTGGTATCATAAAGAAGAAGAACTTTCAGTTGGCATATTAAATTTAGATTCAGCTTGAATTATACGGTTACTCGTTTAAATAATCTGAATAAAAATGCGGACCTATAAATTCGTTATTCTTGCAAGTTTGCTTATTTGTTTGAAGTCTCTTTATTGGGATTGGAGCCGATTGGAGCATCTCCATATCTCTTTCGAATTGAAGAGCTATTCGTCATTAGAATCTGATTGGTTCTACAATCTACACCTTGTGAAACGGCCATACTGCAACCCCCCATTCTTTCATTCGATTCCGTTTATTATTATTCCGCGTGCACACCACCCACGCGACTCGACTATTTCTGGTCGTGACATGGCGAGCATCTTGCTCTTGAAAGTGTGTATAAATCCTGACTTTATTTACTTATATACATACATCAGGCGATGATCAACACGCGATGTCTGTGTTTACATTTTAACGTCTGAAAGCATCACTTTAGCAAAAAAAAAAGTGCATCTTTGCTGGGTAGGGCGACACTTTTCCAATGGCCATTTTTCCCAAAGAAAAGCGTTTCCCAAAAGTTGTGTTTAGGAAAAGAAATTTTTTCCTAAACGTATTTTTTTATTATTTGATTCAAATAATTAAGAAACAAGAATAAATGAATTCAATTCGTCAAAGAAGAACTCGAACCAACAATGCGTAAATTGGCAGAATAGGTTCCAATTGGTTGTAGGGAAAAAACATCCATTTTTACGGAATTGGTAAAGAAACAATCGGATAAGGAAACTATGTTGCGTCAAATAGAACTTGGTCAGAAAATAAGACAAGAAAGGAGCAAGGACAGAAAAAGAAGAAAAGATCAAATTTACAACAATCTTTTGGAATATGGTGAATATCGGCAAAGAAATGATTTAACGGGTTATTTGCAAACCATCGATTACAATATCCAATTTTGAATTTATGTTGACGACCTGAAAATAATTAAAGTTAAGTTTCAAGAAAATTCAAAGTTGAAAAAAGTACTCTCTAAAACTGAATCAGTGAAATTTTCACTGATTTGGAATCAGTGAACAACTTCTCTTTGCTGAATCAGTGAAAATGACTGATCTTCAGTGAATTTCACTGATTCAGCAACGAGAAGTTGTTCACTGATTTCAAATCAGTGAAAATTTCACTGATTCAGGTTTAGAGAGTAAACTGCAAAACTATATTAGAGTGGTCCAAAAAAAGGTGACTTTTGAAAATTTAAAAAAATTCTTGCAGTTTCATATTCTGCATACCTGAAAATGGCTTAACTATTTTTTAAAAAAAATTTTAATTTATAATTGACGCTGCGCATCGATCTTAAAAATTGTCGTATTTTCTTCCAGTTTTTTTTTACTGGAAGCTTAATGGAGATTATTCCTTCAAAGGCCTGGTAGTTTAAAGTAGTGACGAATTTAAAGCTTAATTTTTCAATATTTTTCTGCACACCAAACACAATAGGTCGCCTGCTGAGCAGGTACGAAGTCCCTAGGAAAGGAAAATTTTTTTCTGCAGCTTCTACTCCTTTTCCAAACCCTTCTCAATTTCATCAGTAGCAATCGTCAGGATACTTTTTATGATAGTTGTAAAACCAACTTTCGTTCAAAAAGTACAAATTTCAAATCATCGAATGAGCCCATTAATATTTATCAACTTTTCCAATTTTTACAGAATCTGATCTTAAGAATATAAATTTTCATTTGTGCTCAAGACCAAGCAATAAAATTAATATTATATAACAGAAAAGTATCGCTGAAAAGTACCAAAATGGTGCTTTTTGACACTAGATAACAGCTGCAAATATTTAAAAAACTGATTTTACTTTTTTGCAACAAAATATTTCATTCTTTCTCAACGACTTTACAAAGTAGCATTATTTTACAATGTATACACAGCAGTTGAATGTTACATTGAAAAAAGTGTATTTATTTTACGTGTTAATTTCTCTAAAACCCCATAAGAGAGAAAAATGCAATGCGCAGTATCAATTACGAATTGAAAATTTTTTTAAAAATTAGTTAAGCCGTTATTGGGTATGCAGAATATGAAACTGCAAGAATTTTTTTAAATTTCCAAAAGTCACCTTTTTTTGGACCACTCTAAACTATATGTATGTGCCCTTTAAAGATTGATTCTATTGCTCTGTCTGTTTTCACGAATCACAAATTGATAAATCGGCTCTTTGGAATAATCGCACAATTGTCTAATTAAACATGAAAGCTTTTCAAAATTATGTCATTTTTAGTTTTGAGTTCGATCGAGTAGAAATGATTGGAAATATGTAAAGAAAAGGGAAAACTCGAGCCTCAAATTGATTAGGGTTCAAGAGGGTGAGAAGAAGAATGGGTGAAAATGAATCGACATTGGCAAATCGGCGACTCTCTTGAACGTAAATTACACGTAGAAAATTTGTGGTGGTAACCGTAGATAGGGGCGCCAAGCGTTTTTCGTAACGTATTTTATTAATGAGAAGGCTGTCAGCTGTTACTATCCATATGGGGTTGCTGCCCTCGCACTTTTGCACCCCCGTGACGGACACCCCCTAACCCCTCAAGCCGACGAGCATGGGGGCATCAGCTGTTTCTGAGTCTTCGTTGGGGTGGTATTTCAACAGAATGCCATTTAAAATCAGGAGGAGAGTTAAAGCCACAGTCTGGACGGTGTTTAGTATAGCCGGTAGCATTAGTTGCAACCTTGTAAAGATGCGTCTAATGATAAGGGAATTTAAATTTATACGCTCACCAGTCCGTATCTTGACTTTGGGAATGTATAATCGAACGAAGAAAAAGGCATTTATAGTTAAAAATTCGAGGTCTTCAAATGTGACCACTCAAAACACCTATTTTTATCAAAGTTATACAAAATTGCTTATAACTTTTAGGTTTTAAAGGTATTACATGATAAAAAGCCCATTAGATCAGTCGGTGACAAAAACATCATCAAATATTAACTTTCAACCCCGCTCAAATGTAAACAGTTGTATATGTAGAATATAAAAGTTTTTGCCCATTATTATAAAGTCTTGTTTCTAGCTATAAGGTACTGGAACTTTAACCTGAAGGATATGAACATCTCATATCGCTTTCTAGTAATCATTACTCTAAAAAGATAACAATACAGAGGTGGATGCACGTTGGCAAAAGTAGAACAATTTTGTAATTTTATCTCCGCGAGCAATGAGTTAGAAGAAGCATTACTTTTGTTATCATTTTACAGAAATTGTTCGAAGATGATAGAAAAATATGACTGCTACATATGTCTGTATTGATACTCTCAATTAACTGGTTCTATTGTCTTTAAACTAAATCTTTCTTTTAAAATCGAAAAATAAGATTATTTTATAAATAACAACTTTAGTTACCTTTATCCGACGTTTCCCGTTCATATGGTGATATTTCAACTGTCGATATGATTCTATTTCAAAACTCGTGCAATTTTTGGAATAGAATCATATTGTCTTGACATTTAAAACAGCACTATATGAACAAAAGGCATAGAATTTTAAAAATTTTTCGTCATTTTCTTTGAGAACCAATGAATTTGAGCAAATTGAGATAGCCGGAAGTCAATTAGTGAAAATATTACCAATTCAGATTAACTGAGTAGTATGTCTAGTATTGGTATATCTAATAGGTGTACCTATTGACCATTCTCTTTTCAGCACCACAAAATCCATTCTCGAAGTTGTCCAAAGTGCAATAAATATTGTATTTTTGGCCTAATCTTCAAATCCTCCTATTCAAGAAAGTTCGTTTTCGGAACGATTTCTCTCTATAAGTCTGCAACCAATCTTGATCTCTCTATTTCTCGATAATCTTAATAAACACGTAAACTAGGAAACGATTGACAAATGACTTTTCGTTTCGGTTAAAGGGGCTTAAAATGCCAGAAGCATTTGTCCCGAAGGCTGACAGAAGGGACCAACCTTCGGGGGCTTAGGAGGTTGTATGCATTTACATGCGAGTTAGTGTTGGGGAGGATTCGCATCTAAGTTATATCAAGTCCCATCTTTCCAATAATCACTATTCCCTTTCTTTTCGTGTTGTCGCGTGCTCACAAGGGTTAGAAAACACAACAGATGTTGAAATACTCGAGAAATTTTATTGCCCAGATAGGGTGCATAAAATATTCTATTTTCGTTGAAAACAACTCAAAATGTTTTCGAGCGATGACGCCGATAAAATAAATAATGAATATGCAACTCGTCTAAAACAATCTTGACAGCGAATCGACGTCATAAGTCAGAGGCTCATCCATTTGCAATCAGACTTTGATTACTTCCAACAGTGACAATGTTAAATCAGCGGTTGTTTTATTTTAAGACTGTTGGAACAAGAAAGCGGAATTTTTAATTTGGAAATTTTATCATAACAATTCTATATGTAATTAAAAGCTAAAAAAAAGTAGGATATATAATGTTAGATAAAAAAAACATTTAAATACAATTGAATGGTTGTATTTTAGATCAAACAAATTTTTCAGACAAGGTACCTTATGATTTATCGTTAGCGAAATATATTTATGATATTGTGCATCAGTTTATGAAAAGATGTTCTCTGGATCCGTCGAGGATGCACATAAATAGCCTGCCTTTTAAGGTGGGTTGAATGTCGTGCCTTTCTCGTTTTGAATATACAACACGTCACATTATTCGGCGCGCATATCATTTACTTTTCAAAACCCAAAAGTGAGCAACTCACTTTTATTTTCTTTCATTTGTTCTGCCAAACCGAGTTTCGGAAATTTCAAGACCAACAATTTATTCTATCCCGACATTAATGGAAAAAAAGATTGACAGCTCTTAATTTCTTTGAAATATTTTTCAAAAAACAAAACTGCCCGATTTGCCACAATTTACACCTATTCAGACTCAAAAATACAAATTATGTTGTAAACATATGTGGCTTATTTATTAAGTGCGTTACGCATGAGGGGATAACAGTTTTTTTTGGAAAAAAAATAAAATAAATAATGATTGGAGAAATTAATCAGAGCAGATAGACGAGTAAGACTGAAAATTAATTCCACGAAAATATATTATTGTCATTTATCTCGTGAGATTTTGGCGAGGTCAAGGAAATTGCACTGCAAGTGTTTGATAATGAAAAATCCAAGCTTTTGTAGTCTGAACAAAAATGATTGTGCGAACAATTTTTCACATAAGGGGCGATCCATAAATTTTCATTTTTTAATAATTTTGCCCCCCCCCCCCCCACGTAACTTTGAAAAATATTTTATAAATCTTAAACAATGGTTAAAAATGTTATGCAACAAGGTCTATTGCCCCCCCCCTTGCCCCTAAACCTGTTACGTAATTTATGGATAGCCCCATATGCAAAACACTTTTTAAACAGTTTTTTTTATTGAGATATTTCTAATTCAATTAAAGGTGCATTTGCTTCACTAATTGAATTAAAGAGATTATTTAACTATTTTAATTAATCACTATTAGTTGAGACTATTTTAATAATTTGAATTAAGAGCCCATTTATCCCTAATTTAAATAATACAAAATTGAAAATAAATAAATATATTACCCCCCCCCCCCTCCCCCTTTAACTCATTCTTACAATAAAATTTTACTATTATTTTCATTTAATAAAAAAAAAAATTAATATTTAATTAATATAATAAGAACATGTTCTTTACATTTTTAAGATTTTGCAGGACGCTGAAGTGCGCAACGTTTCGGAGAAACGAACAAAAAGAATAAATTGCAAAAAAAATATTTTTTATACTTTTCCAGTCAAATAAACTTTTAAAATTGTTTTTAGTTCTTTTCTATAGCTAATTCAATGAATAATTAATCATATTTAACCATAGAATTTTAAGTATAATATACAAAATTTTGTTCGTTACTCAGAAACGTTACGCACTTCAGCATCATGATTTTGCCTCCCCAATAATAGAATGACTAATAATTTTTCATGATTACACATTATTTATAAATATCTTAATTACTATAACAATTTTAATAACAATTATAAAAATAATTAAGAATACGTTTATTAATAATTTAAATATTGATTATTTTAGAATTTTTATAAGAATAAAAATTTGAGTATATTATTATATTTTTTATATAATTATTTTAATAAATTTGATTTTAGTTTTTGAATATAATAAAATTGAAGGGTTAAAAAATGTACTGTTATTAGGGGGAAAAAAATAAATTAAATAATTTGACTGTTTTTGAAAAATAACCTGACCAACTTTTTTAGTTAATTTAAAAAAGAATGTTTTTAATTTGAGCAGTTGTTGAGTGACGAATGTATTGTTTGTTTCAGATTTTATGAAGAGTCGCAAACGCACGATAAACGGGACCACAAAGAGTATGGTGGAGCCACCAGAGAAGGTTGCACGCAACGCAGGGCAGATACGCAGCTAAGCGCTCGCAGAGTTCCACCTCCTCTTGTTCTTCTGTTCAATTTTTTTTTTCTCTTCATCTCCTGGTCGGAGAGACAAACAAACGCGCGCGCGCAACTCGCCCACACCTCCGACTTCTAAGAGGAGGCAAAGCAAGATGGGACAGAAGCGCAAGGTCCTTTGGCTGTGCCATTCACGTAGATTTATCCTCTAGCTAGAGAGCGAGAGCTGTTATACAAAGAGAGAAAGGTCCAGCGAATCAGGGAACGATTTAGCGAGAGAGAAAAATGGAGTGTCTGAATAATGATAAAATGCAAAAATTAATTCTCTTGCAGTTTAAAAAGAAGACGCGCCAATTTTCAAAAACAGTTCCATCCAAAAAAAAAAAATAATAATAATAATTGTACTTTCCTTTTTCGCTAATGTTTTCTTCTTTATTTGTTTCTTCTTAATTCTCGCAATCAAGTCAACTCTTTTGTCAAGGGGGGAGGAAAAGAAAAACGGAGAAAATAAGAGGGTTTAGGAAGACTACTATTGTGTGATTTTTGTTGGTGTGAGTGAAATGAGAGAAAGATTTAGATTTAACATATCCCAAGGGTTAATAATTCAGAGTAGACTTTTTTGTCAACTCAATTATATGGAGAAATGGTAAATAATGTAAGTTGTCAAAATTGTTTGTAATATATTTTATATATATATAAATAAAATTTCCGTTTATCTGATAATTACAATAAACAGATTCAAAACAGATTGTAAACTCGCCTAACTCGTAAATTGTAAGCACGCGCGCGAACCCAGCAGCGAATTTGAAGAGAGAAAGAGAGAGTATATCATTGCTGAGGAGACGAACGTGCGAACATAGATTAGATCAAGTAATTAAAATAAGTTAAGGCAAAAGAGTATATTGTATTTTTATCGCTTAATGCAGGCCTTGTGGAGTGGTCGAGAGCCGTGATCATTTATTTTTATTTGCCGATGCCTTTTAAAAAAGGCAAGGAGACATTTATGCGGCAACGGGAGGTCGAAGATCACTTTCTTCAAAAAGTTCATCCAGTCTCGACGACACGTCTTCGATGCTAGTTTCCTTGAAGAGTCGCCGAGACATGAACAGTAATTGTCGTTAAGTTTTCGCGTCAGCAACGACGTTCTAAATCTTGTTGTTGGCGCGAAGCTGACCTTGAAATTTGAAAATTGTAACAATTTCAACCCTTTAGAAAACAAAATTGTCGACTAAATTCGAGAGACGAAGAAAACGGTTAGTAAGTCGCTGAGCGCCACTGATTTTTTGTCTTTCGTTTATTGAAAACATGAAATTCAATTTCTGGTTTTTGATTTAAAAATTCTCGACAATTTTGCTAAGGTGTACATTTTTTGGGAATGGAAACGCTCATTTTTTAAAAAAAATATTAAAACCCTGAATAAGTTTAGTGATCTCTACTAAGTTAGTTTCAAAATTTATTCTGGGTTTTTGAAAATAGAGTGTTGGGCATTTTTTTAGGCTTTGATTTTAATTAAGAGAATTAAATAACATTAAAATGACAAAATTTAGTTATCGTGTTTTTAAAATTTTTTCGACCTCCGTTACTGCTTAAATTAATTTGTTGTTTGTTTTTTTTTTTATTAGAGGAAGACTTGTTTGAATGCGAGCCAAGATGTATGAAACCATATTGTCATTGGAAGGTGCATTTTCTTCTGTTTTTTATTATAAAATTTACAACAAAAAAAAAGAAAAAAAAGAATTTTGCGCGAACAACGAGAACAAGGATAGATAAATTTGTAATAATTTTTTGAGCTAAATAAATTTTCGAAGTGGATTATGGCAATACTGTCTTATGATTTTATAAATAGTTGATTAATTTTCGTGTGTGTATACATATCCCACTTATGCAGTCTTTAATGTTTAATTCTATTATAGAATTCTGAAGTTATTTCTCATGTTCCGCTAATTTTTTTATTATTTTTTTTTCTTTGTTTTGAGATTATAGTTCAAAAATACGACTGGCGGTTACAAGCTATTTTTTCAGAATCGTCTCCCACGGCGGACCGTACAAACTGAAGAACGAAAAAATATAGCCGGTGAAGAGTTGAGTTGGGTCAAGACTCCAATGAAATTAACCGAGTGATTCTAAAATGTGAAATATTTTTAGATCCAATACAATTTTACCAGTGAAATAGACTAAAGAAAAATAAATCACTTTATTTCAAACAGTTTGCCAAAGTTTCTGTGTAATTTTTCAATAAATTACAACTGCCGGCTATGTTTTTTTGTCTTAGATGAATTTCGAAACGAAATGGATGAGATAAATAAATAAAAAATAAAAAAAAGAATAAAAATAAAAAGAGAGACAGATGAAACTTAGAAAATTGTAACACCTATTTCGTTACAAACATTATTTGTGCTGACTGTCTATAGAGAATGAAAAAAAAATAGCAAAAAATAAAAACTTATGTAAATGTAACCCTGTGATGTATTAGTATGATCTCAGTAAACATAACTTAGCCTGTACCTTTTAAATTGTAATTAGAATTAACCAACAGTGCGTTGTAGAGCTGACTTTTGGAAAGAGAGATATATAAATATATATATACAGATATATATGTGGAGCGTGTGCAAGAGAGTGTGAGAAAATGATTGAAGAGTGCAGATGTATTGAGTATATAAAAATGGGGAGAGCAAAACGCCCAGTGAATCATGCCTCTTTGTATCAGTGCATAAGAATTATTATGTGTATCGACATTAATTGTATGTATAGATTATAATAATATTTTTAAGAGAGTCTAAAAGAACTAACATACGTAAGAAAATTCAACGCTATTGTTTAGTATAAAGTTTATTAAAAAAGATCAAGATAATTTATTTGTGTTTTTATTTTCACCTCCTACTTTAAATATAGTAATAGATTGTAGTTTCCTATTGTTCAATTAAAGTTTTCTATTTAGTTTAATTTAATCAGTAAACGCCCAACAGAAGGCGTATTTTTAAAATAATTTTTAGCCCATTATTTTGAATCAAAATTCATAATATTTCTATTTAAAAATTGTATTCCTATCATTTCTTTTGTAAAAAATTAGTTTTATTGTTAAGTAAAGAATACGAATATGACTAAAGAATTTGATTTTAAACATTAGAAGCAAGTTATATAGAACAGAAAAAATATAATATGTAATGGCAAAACTAAAAAAAAAAAACTAGAGATAATTTCTATAAGGAATTACTATACCTGATAAAAATAAAATAAAAATGTGTTAAAGTGCATACTTTTTTATGTACTACTTCAGAATCTATCATAAATACCGACAAAAAAATAAAAAAGAAATAGTCTATTTTTGCAAAAGAAAATTATATTTAGTAGCTCATTACTTTAAAATAATTTTTGCACTAAAATAGTTATTGAAAAACTTTATAAATTCAAAATTTGCCTTAAATATTATATTTTAAGGTCGAGACATTTCAAAAATCGAAAATAGTTGTAAAAGTGAAACGCAAGATTATATCTAAAATTAGTTATTAATTGACAGTCTAAAAGAATTTTTATTGAACAGAAACTTCAAATATCATATTTTTTATTTCACCGATTTTTTCAATCAACAGAAATTTTATTTAAGAAAAATTACATGTAACAGAATTTTAGTAAAAAAGAATTCCTATTAAATAGAATTTCCAAAATACAATTTATTTGTCTAAACTTTCATTTGAACAAATTGTCATTTAATCGAATTCTTATTTGCCATAACTTTTCTTTATTCCAACAAACATCCAACAGTTCAAAATTCACGCGACAATATTTCTGAAGTTATTTGTTTGAAAAAACGAATGTTATGCCAAATGAGTATTCGATGTTTTATAAGAATTCTATTAAATGACAATTTATGCAAAATTAATTTTGGAAAAAAAGATTCGATCAAATATAAATTATTTTATTTATTTATACATAGTCCTTGCCTTTCGGCTTTGGACGAACTTTCAGTACATTTCTCTATACGTAAGATCGATCAAATATAAATTATAAAAATTCAAAATTCTTTGAAATAAAAATACCGTTGTATGAAAAATCGGTGAAATTTACGCTTAATAGACATGTTTCAAAATAGAAATTTGGTGCAACATAAAATCGGTCTTATAAAAATCGATTCACTGAGAATTAATCTTACTAAATTTTAGGAAATATTAATGCGTCTCATCTCAATTATTACAGTGTCAAAAAACATTAATTTCAAAAAAGTTTTTACATAATTTCAGGCTTCAAATTTTGAATTTCTTCATTTATCCAGTAATGAAAAAACTAAAATATTGATTTAAAGGATTTTGAAGATTTCTAATTAAAAATTAGCCGGTCACTTAAATTGATCATTTTTAAAAAGCTTAGCAAATAATTAAAAGTAAATACTCAATAAAAGAAAGAATGATTAAAAATTGTTTTAAATGTTGAAATTTTGAAAAATATTTTCAATTATTTCTCGAATTAAATTCTAATTCATAAAATTATTTACAAACTCTCTAAATCTGAATTAGTTGAAAAATAACACAAAAAGATAGTTAAAATTTGAATAATTGAATTAGTGCATTTTTTAACATTGAATTAATTATTTTACTAAAATATTAGTTATTTTTACGTAACTTAACTATCTTTTGACTCAGAATCTGACTTTAAAAATGGCCCATCACGTCAGGATTTTTTGTAATATTTAAGTGAACAAAAATAGCCATTTTTGTCATTTTCGTAAATTTTTTGTGGCTTACAAATTTTTTTTTTATTTTCCTAAATGGTATCGGATGGTAATATTCTTCAGCTTTAAAACCCATTTTTAAAAATTATTTTACGATTGTTTAAAAACAAACTTATGCAAATTTGAAATTTTTCCATTCAGAACTATAGTTTTTCTAAATTTTTGGGAGTGATTTTGACACCACAAAGAGTAAAAATTGAGCCACTCCAATCAGAGTGAAAAATTTACTTTCAAAAAGAGAGAGAAAAGTGAATAGAGTGAATTTTCACTCCAATTTGAGCGGAAATTCACTCCAAGCAAAAATTGAACACTCACTTATAATTTTGGTGTTAATTCCCTCTCGAATTGGAGTAAAAATTCACTCTCACTCTTTTAGAGTGCATTTATCACTCTGATTGGAGTGGTTCAATTTTTACTCTTAATGGAGTGAAAACTCACTCCCAATAATTTAGAAAAACTATAGTTCTAAATGGAAAAATTTCAAATCAACACAACTTTGTTTTAAAAAATCGTAAAATAATTTTTAAAAATGTGTTTTGAAGCTTAAAAGTATTACCATACGATACTATTTAGGAAAGTGAAAAAAAAAATTTTGTAACCTACAAAAAATTCACTAAAATGACTAAAATGGTCATTTTTTGTCCATTTATGCTAATATTACAAAAAATCCTGAGGTGATGGGCCATTTTTAAGGTCAGATTTTGATTCTGCGTCAAAAAATCTACAAGAATCACCTCCCATTTTTTTTAAACTGATATGAACGAAATTTCGCAGGCCTGAGTTATTAGTTATTTTTTACTATATGATTAGTAGAAATATAACTAAATTTGAATTAGTGCCCGAGTTTTTGCTTTCAAATTAGCTATTTTGAACTAATACAGATTTAGGAGAGAAGATTTTTGTAAAACTCTGAGATCAGCTTCTTCTCGATTTTCTTATCAATCTCTAAACCTTACAATTACATAGATTAAAGGGTTAAATACTTTTTAAAAATGGTAATTATTTTAAACGTGAATAAAATTTTTTTAATAAAAAAAAATCTAGATAAAAGTACCAGTTTGGAAATAAGATCAATTAAATGGGTATATTCTTCGAAAGGAATAATTCGCGGGTTACGAATCTGACTTGAGCGAATTGAGAAAATTGAGACGGCAGGTGCAGACTGAGCGTAGCAACGAGTTTAGTAAAAGTGTGTGTACCTGCTCTGGCAGCAGGTGCACGTGGTCCTGCGCGAATCTCTCGATGTCTTTTTTGGCAAGATTTTTTTTCGGGGGTTGGAACTTCAGGGTGGTGAAGGGGCCTACGTTGATGGATCTTGTTCTGTAACGGTCAAATGTGACCTTGGTAACGAAGATAAAAGAGTTATTTCCAACACAGAAACAAAATTGTTTTCTTTCATTAGAGATGATTTTTTTATTTAAGGAGAATCTTGAGGAGAATTGACATTGTTCATACCTAAAGTGTGTCTATTTCTTAATTAACAGATTGAGATGTATGAAAATTGCCTAAATAGCAAGTTTCACAATATTCTATATTGATAATGACGAATCTCCATTTTTTCCGAATTGCTATGTTATCGAATTTTTTATTAAACGGAATAAAATGTTATTGTTCTTTAAATTTTATTTAACACCTATTTTATTTAGTCGAATTTTCATTTAGAGAGATTTTCTCTTTAACCGAATTTCGATATGACCGAATTTATGTTTAACCGAATTATCATATAACGGACTTTTTACTTAGCTGATTTTTTTAATACCGCAATTTATAGTTTATTGAATTTTTCTTTGCAGTCAATTTCTGTAAATCCATCTGTTTCCTGATAATGAACCGCAGTCTAAAAAAATAGATACCGCAGTCTGTGGTACACCCTTTAAAAAAAATCTGAAACCAAAAAGATGATCCTTAAATCATACAAGTGTGGTTATCGTTAATCGTACTGATACTTTTTTATCTTTATTTTTAAGAAAACGCTGGTTGGTAAAAGTCGAAACTTGAATTCTTAAAAGGTATTGAATGATTTAAGAATTTATTCTTTTATGTTTTTAGATTTTTTATTTAATTTTTGAAGAAAGTAGAAATAATATTTTCTTGATTTTTATTCATTCATATAAGCACAATCTTTCGTTCTTTTGCGCACTTTCCATTTCCTTACCCATTTTTTCCAAAATCTCAAATTAACCTATTAAAAATAATATATATAATTGTATAATATAGGTAAGACAAAACAATTATGTGAAAATTAACAAATTGTAAATTAAATTTTTTTCTAGATTCCAAAAGCAGGATACTTTCGTTTTTACTAAGCGCCTCGTGCTTTTGTAAATAATAATGATAATAAAAAACAAGAAAAAGTTATGAAATGAAGGTCATCGTTTGGGGAATATTCAACGTCAACCTACGCAAATTTCAGAAAGTGGGTAGAAGGTATATACCTACGCAAAATCTGTACACAGATTTTAGATTAAAGATTTCTCTTTGTTTGAATGACACGAGCAGAATTTTCTGAGACAAGATGAAAAGAAGTATGAGAAAAAACCATCGTTATTAGATTTTTACCATTCAGGTTAATAAATCCATTATCAGAAATTTGTACCCTAATAAAAAATAATAACCAACAATAATAATTTGTTACACTATTTATTGTATAATTTCAATTCTGGAAAAGAAAAGATTTTTCCTTAATTCTTGGAGCGTGAGAAATAGAAAATATCTCAAGAGATTTTTTCCATAAAAAATCAGTACCTCCAGCAATGAATATAATCATGACAACAAGACTTGAAATCAAAAGTAGTGGTCTATGAGCTAATCATAACAAAAGTATAATAAAAAAGAGCAGTCTCTGTTTACACATTGGGTGTGGGAAATTGAAAAGAGCCGAAGAGCATCAAATTATCTTTCTCTGTGCACTGTTGAAGAAATGACTTGCTGTAATAGAACAGGCGAAATTGGACCAATTAGAAGGGCCGCGAGGGGCTTGCTCAGTGCTTTTTGCAATGAGAGAAGAGGACGAAACGAATGGAGATGCGGCTGCTCGGAATATTCGAAATAATGAAAATAGCCAAGACCACCCAGTGAGCGGAAAAAACTTAAAGGAGTAAATTAGAGTACTTGAATTTTTAAGTGTTTTCAACAGGAAAGCAGGATGGGAATTGGGAACGCATTGTTTCTCGAAAGAGGAAAGGTACAAATTAGTTGCCAAGCTTGTAATCGGTTGCGATCTGTGATCCTCGGGGTAGAACGTAAAGTCATTTGTTTCTGCGAATCCTTTTGTCGCCGTTGGCTGCATCTTATTACGCACGATTTTTAACCTAAGAATTGTCAGACCTTTGGTTATGACACTTTTTTAAATTTTACTTTGCAGCTTTGAGGTAGTTCTCCGGCTTCAGGGCCGCACAAATACTATTAAAAAAATAAATAAAAACAAATAAATAAAAAACTAATAAATTAAATCTGAAAACGTAATTTAAAGCAATATGTTAGTCTCGTGACACTTCACATGTGCTTCAAACGAAAGAATTTTGGCAATTTGCGACCGTTGGATTTCCTTTCGCTCGTAAATTCAATGGAAAATTACATTGGTTTCGAATTTCAGATTAGTATAATTAAAAAATGAGCATCGATACCCCTATAAATTTTTTTTTTTATATTATTTCTTTTATTTGTCCCTATAACATACTAGTTTTTGAAAAAAATTTAGCGAGTAGTTTTCCACATATTAATAATAGTGTGCCACTTTTATACGTTTAGTGTATGATTCCCATGTAAATGTTGAAACTTTGAAGGTAAATATCTCAATTTTTAGCATCGCAAGGGGCCCTGAGATTTTTACCACACATAAAGCATACAAAAAAGAACATTTATCCAAAGTTTAAGAAAATTCTAACGAAAATCGATTTGCCGGAGAAATACCTTAAGGGCATGTAATGGAGAATGATCCTATAAGCAAAATTTGTCCGTCAACTTTCTCCTCAAATAATAAATATTTTGATCCCAAACTTTGTGGAATTACTTAAAACATCTTTAGGAAGGTTTCTCTGACCCAAGTTTGTTTAAATTTTACCATAAAATTAATTTTTGAAACAATTCTCTGATATTTGTAAATGCTAACAAATTAATTTCAAGGCAAAATTTAAACAGACTTGGGTCAGAGAGATTCTTTCTTAAAGGTATTTTAAGTAATTGTACAAAGTTTAGTATAAAAATCTTAAGTATTTTAGGAAAAAGTTTACGGGCAAATTTTGCCCATACCAGTGACGTCATTCTCCATCATATGCCCTTAATCAAAATCTGATTTTTAGAAAGCAGGGTATCTGCAAAATTAAATTTTCAAAATTCCCTTACCAATTTTACTGATTTTTTGAATCTTCATTTGTTCATGGTGGCCACTTTTATCTCTCTAAATCTGAATTAGTATTTTTCTACTATGAATTAGTCATATTCATGGCTCATTTTTCTCTAATTCATAAGGTAGAAAACTACTAATTGAAATAGTGAAACTTTACTTTTAAACTAAGTAGATTTTTTTACTAATTTAATTAGTAGTTTTCTACTACAAAAATAGTAGTTTTCTACTAAGAATTAGTAAAATTCTTACTATTTTAATATAGTAGCTCACTTTTCGGTAATTCATTAGTAGAAAACCACTAATTCAGATTTAGAGAAATTATTATAAATTAAATTCCCGGTTTTTCCCGGTCAATTTTTTGGATTTCCCAGTCACAAATTTTCGAACAATTAAAACAGTATTTTGTATTTTACGAAATTCGTCTTTATAATTAAAATATAACATTAGAATTTAATTTCAAATTTACACATTCTTATAATTTTCTTAATTATAATTAAAGCTTGAAAAATTTTATTATCACAAAGTATTAAAATCTAAATTTTTGGACAATAATTGAGCCTCCGGATTCAAAAACCGCCTCTGCGCGTGAAAAGTCTGACATATGGTAGTCGGGTAGCAGTGAGCGACAATGGGAATTTCACTGATTTTCTCAACCTTTGGTCAGACATTTTTCAGGCAGAGGCGGTTTATGAATCCGGCGGCTCAATTCATCTTAAACATTTAAAAAGAATTAGGTATCATAATTCCACTAGCAACATAAATGCTCCCAAGTGAGCGACAAACTTTGCATTGTTGTTGGTCATTTAAAACTATACATGAATTTTTGCAAATTCAAGAAATACAAATTATGAAATTAAAGAAGATATCTGAAAGATGAAAGAATCTGAAAGATGATTCTGAAAAATGAAGAAAATAATTGAAAGTTGAAAACAAAATTTGAAAAATGGCTACATAATTACACAATTGAAAAGAATAGTTTCAAAAATTAAACAGTAAGTATTAAATTTAAGCAAAATAGTTAAAAAAAATTATGGGAATGAATGATGAAAATAATCGAAATAATCGAAAAAAAATAATAAAAAAAATTAAGGAAATAAATTGAAAATTTAAGAGTTAAATTAAAATTTGAAAAAATAATTGATGATTGAAAAAAAAATACAAAATTGACAATTGAAAACAAAATCCAACAAACAGCTATATTAATACACAACCGAGCAAAATAATTTAAAAAATCAAAGAATGATTATAAAATATTAAGACAATAATTGAACATTGAAAAAATTGTAGGAAATAATTGAAAATTGACTAAAATAATTAAAATTTTAAGAAACAAATTGAAGATTAAAGCATTATATTGAAATTTTAAGAAAATAGTTGGTAATTGAAAGAAAAATTACAAAATGACTAAAACAATTAAATATTGAAGAAAATAATGAGAAATGAGGAAAAAAATTGACAGTTGAAAGAAAAATCCAAAAACTGGCTACATAATTACACAATTGAAAAGAATAGTTTGAAAAATTAAATAGTATAATAAATAAAAAATTCGAAAAACACTAAATTAATAACAACTGAAAAAAATAATTGAAAAAATTAAACAAGAAATATTAAATTAAAAAAAAATTGCAAAATGAAGAATATTATAGGAATAATTGCTAGAAATAATTGCACATTTAACAACTCCATTGAAAATCGAAAAAATTAATTACAATTGAAAAATATAATTGAAAATTGAAGAAACCAATTAAAAATTGTAGAATGGAATTGAAATTTAAAGAATAGGTATACTTAAAAATTGAAAAAAGTAATTGAAAGAAGCCATTAAAGAAACTTAATATAAATCGAAAAAATAATAGAAAAATGGCGATTATTTTTAAATATTAAAGAAAATAATTGAAAATTGAAAAGTGGAATTTCAATTTGAAGAAAATAACTGAGAATTGGAGAGAGTAGTTCTAGAATTGAATAATTGAATTGGAATTTTAAAACAATTTTTGTGAGTGAAAAAAAGTAATTGATAAAATCCGACAAATTATTGAATAATGAGGAATTAATTGAAAATCGAAAAAAATAATTAAAAATTAAAGAAAATATTTGAGAATTTAAGAAAATAATTAAGAATTGAAGAAATAAATTGTAAATTAAATAATTAAGTGGGTATTTTAAGAAAGTAATTGATAATTAAAAGAAAAATTACAATATGAAGGAAATAATCAACGATCGAAAACAAAATTGAAAAAATGTCTAAATTAATACACAACCGAAACAAATAATTAAAAAAATCAAAGAATAATTATAAAATTTTAAGATAATAATTAAGAATTGAAAAAATTGTGGGAAATAATTAAAAATATCGGAAAATAATTAATAAACGAAGGAAATAGTTGAAAAATGACGACAAAAATTGAAAAGTTGAAGAAAATATGTTAAAAATTACGAAAATAATTGTCAATTGAAAAATTGAAAATTCGGAAAATAAGTTGATTAATAGACATCTAAAAAAATATTGCAAATTGAAAAATTAAGAAAATTATCGATATAATTATTGGAAATAATTGCACACTTAACAACTAGATTGAAAATCGAAAATTTAGTTTATTATTTATTAGTGAAAAAAATAATTGAAAAAATCTGAGAATTATTCAATATTGAGAAATTAATTGAAAATGGATGAAAATAATTGAAAATTAAAAAAAATAATTGAAAATTAAAGAAAATAATTGAGAACTGAAGAAAATAATTAAAAATTGTAGAAATAAATTGGAAATTAAAGATTTAAATGAAAATTTCAAGACAATAATTGATAACTAATTGAGAAAATACAATATATGGAAAATAATTAACTATTAAAAAAAATCATATATAAATTGAAAAAAAATTCGACAAATGATGCGAATAATTGGCATTCGAACAAAATTTTTTTTTAAATAAATGAATAATTATAAAATTGAAGGAGATTAATCAATTGAAATTAAAATTATATTTTATATTGAATAAAATAATTGTAAAAGGAAGAATGCAATTGCAAATTGATGATTAAAGGATTAAATTGAAATTTTATGAAAATAGTGGATAATTGAGAGAAAACTGACAATATATGCGACTAAAGTATTTAAATATTTAAGAAAATAATTAAGATTTGAGAAATGAGAAATAATTGACAATTGAAAGAAATATGTGCGAAACCTTAGGGGTGAACAGACAAAAAATGGATGAAGGAATGAAAGAACTTACGGATTATTATTATTATTATTATTATTATTATTATTATTATTATAGATTTGTGATATATGAAAAAAATCTATTTTTCATAGAATTTGGCAGACCGTTTAGATACCCGAAAAAATTTCCGGTTTAGTAAAAAATTTCCCAATTTCCCGGTCGAGTGATCGTCCTGTTTGTTTATTAGGAATTTAAAAGTATAAAATCATAAATTTTTAATTATGGTTCATTTAACAAAAAGTTTCCTGACTTTTAAATATTTTTTTGGAAATTCCCTGACTTTTCCCTGACTACCAAATTTCTTTGACCTAAGGCCTGAGAAAGGAAAGAAAATTGAAAAAAAGCAGATTAAACGCATTTAAAGAAATAAGAAATTGTAAGAAACAAAAACCAAGATTGCAAGTTGAGGAAGAAAATTGAAGAAACAAGACGGACAATTGAAGGATAAGAAACTGATCAAACAGGTTTTTGAATTCTTGGAAATTTCGAATAAAAACAAAACAAAACAAAAAAACGGTTGAGAAGCATTTCCGGCTGAGTTAGAACATTTCCTGTCCTACTAAGACTCTTCACCACACCTTCCTTTATTTGCATTTTAATCGGCCGTCTAACGACTTTCTCGAAAGCAATATTGTGATTGTCCTTTTTTAGGATCATCAACTCGCACAGTCAGCGGAAATTGAAGATAGGAAAACCGCACTAAATAAAGGAAACTTGATTAAAATACAAAGGGATGTTACATTGGTGAAGTATTGTTTTTCAAATTCCCAGCCGGATGTTGAAGAAGAGTCTCAATATTCATGAGATCGACGTCCTTGTCTTTAAAACGTGACACTTCAATTTTGCGGCTGTTTCTGCCTCCTTTGCGGTTCCAGCTGTTGAACGGAAACCTCAAAGTATCTTATTTCTTACGAACTGAGAAAAATTATTATAACGTGAATTAAGCACGAGGGAGGAAATGCGATCAAGGGCCACGTGTTTCAAGTTTCCCTAAGAGATGAAAGATAAAGTGAAAAGTTCATTTTCCATGATCCTTTCCAAGTGTCTGGTCCACTTAATAAGCACTTGAACATCTTGAGACGCAATCTGGTCTTCACGCTGTGCTTCAAAAATTTTAAAACCTTATCAGGCGGAACTTTTTAATGATTTTTTTCTTTTTTAACTTTTTGCTTTTTGTTTTTTCATTTTAAGAGATTCACTTTATTCATTTCCTGGTTCAGAAGTCACTCTGAGCTAATACGATATGACTTATAACGGTTATTTACATTTTCTTCATGGTAATTAGTATATTGATAAGAGATGTTTGAAAAAAGAGAAAAATGGCTGAATTGAGATAATATCTATACCAAACTATACATATATATAGTTTTATACATGAATCCCGAGACGGCATCGGTTCGTTGAACGAGAATTCCAAGCGTCTCGGTTATAGTCTCTTCTCCGCATTGCATAATAAAACGTATACGTACCGTTAACGCGTCAAATTAGACTATGAATATACCGCAACGTAGGAATCAAGATGGCAAAATATACCAAACAGGCATCAAATTATTTCTCTTAGCAACAGGCTTTTTAAGACAAGGCGTCTATACTTTCATTTAAACTAAATAAGGCGTTACATGGAGTTTTCATTTTTCTAATTTAAATACAAGTTTCTAAATAAAAGTCAACTCATTGTGATATTAGGGAAAAAAATTTTAAATTAAGATCATGAAAACAAAGATTTACTAGTCATAATAATGAAAAAGTTTTATTTTAATTAAAACAAAGGCACAATTTTTTGTTATATTAAAATAAAAACAAATTCGTATGTGAGCGTATTTCAGAAACCTTTAACTTTTCAATAAAAAAAAGGCTGGGATTTTCTTTAAGCACACTATTCAAAATTTACCCAAGCAAAGTTTAAATTCCAAACTTCTAAATCTTATAGACAGGTAAAAGATTTTATCTCCAATTAGTTATTAATGATTTAAAAATAAAAACATCTTTAACTTATAATAAAGAAAAAAACAACAAGTGGTTGTTTATTGAGTTCATAAACAATTTTCAATTTCACACACATTTTAAAATTTGTATTTCTTTTTTAAATTTTCTTAAAACGATTACTTTTATTTTTGTTTCTCAGCATATCTTCTTCTTTTCAAATTTATTTTTTTTATCTTCAGTTTTTATATACAAATAATTCTTAATACAAAACTGAAATTGTTTTATTTTACACATTTTTAACTCTAGATTTGTATATTAAAATATTTTGGACATAATAGTTGATGTCAATAACTAGACAGTTAACTTCACTTGAAAGAATTTTTTTTTATTTTTTAATATCGACGTAAAACTTTATAATTTTAAATGTATTTTATGAATAAAGTATTTTTTTTTCGGAGCACATTAACACGGAATCGAATAATCACCTTTTACACATAATTCCGAAGGTTTGAAAGTTTTTGAAAGTTCATAATTTCTAAAATAATTTAAAATTGTTATTTTCTTTTGTGTAATAGGCCCTTATTTAAGCTACAAATTTATGTAATATCAATTGGAAGAGGTAGCTCATATTATAATTAACATTTTAAAACAAAAACCAATAAAAAATATATCAAAATCATCAAGATATTACTATCCTCTAAATCTGAATTATTGAAAAATAACTAATTATTAGTAAAAACTAACGAAAAAATAGTTAAAATGAGACTAGTTGAATTAGTAAACAGAATTTTATTAAAATATTAGCACGGATCACAGTTTCCCATTTTTCCACCTAATCCCCTTTTTTCCCCTCTTCCCCTTTTTTTACCCTTTTTTAAAAACAATCACCTAAAATATTTATTACATAAAAATTTTTCTTTCTTTTGACCTTTTTTTTCGTCTGTTTTTTTTTGTTTTTCATGTTTTATTTATTACATTTTAATAAAAAATATGTACATTAAAAATTAAAATTCGATATGAAATTGTTTTTCATAGTTATCTGAACATTATATTTTTTCATACATCTTGAATATCAGAATATACAGACCTAACAATTTGCAGATACTAAGAAATCCAACTTAAATAAATTTTTAAATATCATTGATTCCGTAACAGATTTCTAAAAGATTTTCTTATTATTGATTAAAATTTGACAAACTTTTCAAATAAAATATTAGTTTTTACTTGAAGTGTATTATATTATCCACCATTTTCTTGTCAAAACAATTTTTCTCTCATTTTTTTTTTAATTGAAAATATCAATATTTATAAATTAATTTAAAAGATTTTTTCTTTAGAAAGTAAAAGAGGAGATTTGATATTCATTGTGAATTGTTCAAGAGACCTAAAGAAGAAAACTCAATAACAAATCTTTAAGCATAAATTTTTAAAAAAACGTCAAAACAATTGACAGACAAGGAATTTTTAAAAAAATAGTTTTTTTTTAACAATTCTTTACCCATTTATTTCATTTTAGGCTTAAATCTTTTAAATTAATCAGTAAACTGACGTATGTCAAGAGACTTTTAGTAATAGAACTTTTGAATTAAGGAGGTTCTCACCATTTATATAACCTCAAAATAGAAATTCGTTTTTCACCCCAAATAAAAATATTACCCAAATTAATTTCACCAAATTTTGAAAAATGCAGTTGTACATTTCTCAGAAAAAATTATGTTGAGCTACAATTTGTTGTCAAATAATAAAAATTAAGGGATGAATTTAAATTATCGATTGAAATTTTAATAATTGAAAAAAGAATTATTGACATTAGAATTAATTGAACAGGAATGATTCGATTTATGATAAATTAAAATTTAAATCAATTAAAATTTGGATTAATAAATTTTAAATCGAATAAAATTTGAAATGGTTTAAATTTGGTTTCAGTTTAGCTTTGTTAAATTTGAAATATATGTATATTAAAATATTAAAAATTAAAATGTATTTAAATTTGGATCAATTAAAATTTAGATTTATTAAAGTGCTTTTGAAGTTTCAATTAAATTTCAAGCTCTTTTTAAGGGCATGTGATGAAGAATGACGTCACTAGTATATACAAAATTTGTCCGTAAACTTTCTCTTAAAATAATAAATATTTTTGCCTTAAAATTAATTTTTTTTAATTTTCCAAAAATCAGCTATTTTTATAAAAAGTTAATTTTAAGACAAAATTTAAACAAACTTGGATCAGAGAGACCTTCTTAATGATATTTTAAGTAATGCCACAAAGTATGGTGTCAAAATATTTATTATTGTAAGAGAAAGTTTAGGGACAAATTTTACCCATACCAGTGACGTCATTTTCCATCACATGACCTTAATATTCAAATAAACAGAAAATTAGAAAAAATATTAGAATTAGAAAAAAGTGTTAATATATTCATTAAATATTTTGTCAATTTAATATCCTCTCTAAATCTGAATTAGTAGTTTTCTACTCTGAATTAATAGTTTTCTACTATGAATTAACGAAAAGTTAATTACAATGTGAAATTTTCGTTTCCTGACACTTGTCTTATTTCCTAAATACTTTGGTAAAATTTGTTAAGCACTTATCCTTTAAGTGTATTCTTCTAAATGAAAAAAGTATTTCCAAATATAAAAAAAAAATATATTTACACTCAACCACAAAATTAATTACACTTCCAAATAACCATTATCAATTTACAGACTAATTCTATCCGAAAATTCATACTAAATTCAATTAGTTACAGATTTTTCCTCCCTGAATTGTGATTTTCGATTAAGGCACATTTTGAAAACACATAAGCCTACATTTACGACATTTATAAAGATAAATGACCTGCTTGAATGAAAGAAAAATCATTTGCACTTTGCATGCTTTTCACGATTCAAAAGTGTCAACGTGCGGACATAATAGTTTAGAAATTGGATTGGATCATTAATTTTTTCTTGGACGTTGATCACGTCGGAAGTCAATTTTTCAAAGTGTCAATTCGACGGCAAATTGATCGAAACTGGACAGTGGTGATTGATTTTCATAATATATAGAAAAAGTCGAGCAAGTAAATGCACATTAACGGTAATATCAAACTGGGTCAAGAAAGCCTTGCACTTGAAGTAGTCGAATGAGCCAGCAAAAGTAGACGAGGCGCATTTATGGGGCAACTTTCAAGATCAAATGAATGCAAAATAAAACATTAAAAGTTCCGTCTTTGCATAATGATACACAGACTCGACCTAACGATCACAATATGGCCATATGCGGAACTTCTCAAGTTTCAAATTAACATTCTTAGCTGAGTTGCTTTGCTCCCTTGGGTCTTCGTAGATCCCATCAAACAGAGTTTGGGGGATCTTTCCGGAACTATATTACATAACGTGCAGCAGTTGAAGCCCTTGTGGGCGTTTTACAAGTTATTATAAAACCTTAATTTAGAAGCAAATGTGTCGAAAACACAAATGTTGATCCATTTTTCAATTTCTTAAACTTTTGTTTCAGAGGATAGTAACAACACATAATAAACGGGAATCGAGCAGATGATTGTTTGGAACTTTCCACGAAAAAGTAATAAATTCTTATTTAATGGATCCAAAACTCCATAAGGTTAATTGAGATTGCTGACATAATTTTATGATTCAAATTAAAACCATGTAAGAAATGTATTTAATCCTAACTGAGAAACCGTTAGCACGAAAAAAAAAGGAAAATTAGTCTACAATTTATGATAAATAACAGTTTATAAAACTGGCGTACTTTCGAACTTTGTATACTGTATATTAGGCTTCTTCAAAGCAGATGGTAAAATGATTTTAATTAATTTGCGTCAAATTTATATAATCACTAAATCGTAAATCGTACCTTCTGATCCAATATTGATAGTAAAATTTCTATAAACTGAAACTCAAGTTAACATCTGTTTCTTGACCGGTATATGGTATGATTAGAAAAGTAAAAGATGTATTCATAGATTATATAATTTTATAATTAAAAAATCATTGTTTGAGAAAATTTGCCTAATTTTGGCTAAATTTTATATAGATACAAAAATCTTTTAATGGACACCGGAACACTGGATGGGATAAAAACAAAAATAATCTCGTATATATTGCACACGTGTGAGCTCTATGCAGAATAATTTTTAAGAAATTACATTTTAGCGAATCAAAGGTGTTTGATTTTCTCAACTGAAATATATGGCGAAGGGTCGTCTCAAGGATAATTTTTAAGGGCCAGACGTCCTTCGGCTAGGACGTTACATAACACCGCTGTGGTTTCATTCTTTATAAACATCATAAATATTCTGCGTCAGCGTTTGAAATCCAAAACAAATGTTTTTCTCTGCAAAACGGGTCTCATGTTGTACTGCCTGTGCAAAGAACGGTTTAAAAATCCAAACAATTAATCCATAACTCACACACAGCTATAAAAACGAATTTCAAAAAAGAAAAAATAATTTGTTCACAACTAGTTTTTTCTGTATTTAAAGCATATTTTTCGGTTTTTTGTTAAAAATTAAAATTGCTAAATTGTTTAAAGATAGACAGTGATAAATGTTTAGGGAGCGTTCACATATGACGTCACGCTATAAGGGGGAGGGGGGGTCTTGATCAAACGTGACAAAACGTGACATGGGGATGGGGGGGTTGTCCTAAACGTGACGTCACGAAAAATTTTTTTAAATCGAAAATTAATTTAAACTACCATTTAAATTTTGTAACATCAAATAATTCATCGCAGTATTCTTCTATTTTTTTATATGAATTGTTTAATACTTAAAATTCAAAGTATATGATGTGAACTGGTCCTCAATGTATTTATTGTTGGAAAAATAAGAAAATTCTGTAATCACAATGTAATAATTTATATTAACGAAATATCAGGAATGAAAATGAATGAGTGCAAATTTAAAAAATACGGAAAAAATGTTTCGGGTGACTTTTACTTTATTTATGATAGACCTCAGATTAAGGTAGTATTATACTTTGCATCGATCAAAAAATCGACTTTTTTTTTATTTTATTTTTGTGGTCTACATTACCTCAAGAATATAATTCCCAAATTGCAGATTAAAATTCGAAGAAATAAAAAAGTTATACGCAAGTAAAAGTTATACATATGCACATCGGCTCATTGCACACAAAACTTTAAACGCGTTTTTCTCAAAACCATGTTTTTTAAACTGGCGAACAGCATAACTCAAGTTCTTTTTAATCGATTTTAAAAAACTTTAGATCAATTTCTTCGTTATGAAATCCTTCAGGCATCCCCCCTAAATCCGATTATCTACTTCATTTTTTTTGTTTTTTAACAACTCAAAAATGACAAAAAAATACTCATTTTTTGTGATTTTTTTTTTAAATTGGCGCCATTTTTTTATTTTTTCATATTTTTTATCGAGGTTAGGAGGGATACCTAACCAGATGTATCAGCTTTAAAACCACATTTGAATTTTTCAGATGGGATGTTTCTGTGACGAAACAGGCACAGTAAAAAAATTTTATTTTTTCATTTTTGACAGACAAAAATGTCAAAAATATGATGCAAAAACTTTCAATGCTTCAAATAAAATTATCACCGAGAAAAAAATTGTTTTTTAAAGTCATCTTTGACAACTTACAAAGTATAATACTACCTTAAAGTCGCAAATACAGAATTAAACTCATATTTTAAAAAAATTATTTCCATATTTCTGGTAAATTTGAGCAAAATTATCAGAAACATAAAAATAAGTTTCTAAAAACTAGAGTACAATTTTTCACTTGAGACTTTAATCCGAGGTTTATCAAAAATATGGTAAAAGTTACCCAAAAAATTTTTAAATATTTTTTATTTTCGTAATAAACCGATTGACAATTGTTAGTTTAGAATTTTTATTATTAAAGTTAAAAAAATTAATACAAAAATAGGAGGGGGGGGGGGGGTCAAGAAACGTGACGTCCATTTAGGGGTAGGTGTTTACTCTTACGTGACAAGACGTGACAGGAGGGGGGGAGGGGTCAAAAAATTGGAAAAAATGCGTGACATCATATGTGAACGCTCCCTTATATAATTTAGTAAGATTTGAAGTTTAGAACGATTGCAAATTCAAATAATAAAAGAAATTGAGGAAATAAATTGAAAATTTAAGAATTAAATTAAAATTTGAAAAAATAATTGATGATTGAAAAAAAAATTACAAAAAGACGAAAATAATTGACAATTGAAAACAAAATTCAAAAAATAGCTATATTAATACACAACCGAGCAAAATAATTTAAAAAATTAAAGAATAATTATAAAACATTTAGATAATAATTGAAAATTGAAAAAATTGTAGGAAATAATTGAAAATAGCGAAAAATAATTAATAATTAAAAGAAATAGTTAAAAAATAACCATAATAATTAGGAGTGAAAAAATATTGAAAAAATCCGAGAATTATTGAACATTGAAAAATGTATTCAAAATCGATAAAAGTAATTAAAAATTTTAGAAAATATTCGAACAATTGTATTTAAAATTAAAGAAACTTAAAATTAATCGAAAAAAATAATAGAAAAAAGCGATAATTTTTTAATATTAAGGGCATGTGATGGAGAATGACGTCACTGGTATAGGCAAAATTTGTCCGTAAAATTTCTCTTAAAATAATTAACGTTTTGACACTAAACTTTATAGAATTACTTAAAATATCATTAAGTTGGTCTCTCTGACCCAAATTTGTTTAAATTTTGCCTTAAAATTAATTTTTAAAAAAATTGCTGATTTTCGAAAAATTAAAAAAAATTAATTTTAAGGCAAAATTTAAACAAGTTTGGGCCAGAGAGACCATCTTAATGATACTTTAAGTAATTCCAGAAAGTTTAGTGTCAAAACGTTAATTAATTTAAGAGAAAGTTTACGGACAAATTTTGCCTATACCAGTGACGTCATTCTCCATCACATGCCCTTAAGGAAAATAATTATTGAAAATTGATAAGTGAAATTTAAATTTGAAGAAAATAATTAAGAATTGAAAAGAATAGTTCTAGAATTAAATAATTGAATTGAAAATTTAAAACAATGTTTATAAGTGAAAAAAAAATTGTAAAAATCCGAGAATTATTGAATATTGAGGAATTAATTGAAAATCGATAAAAATAATTAAAAATTGAAGGAAATAATTAAACAATTGTATTTAAAATTAAAGAAACTTAAAATTAATCGAAAAAAATAATAGAAAAAAGCAATAATTTTTTAATATTAAGGAAAATAATTATTGAAAATTGATAAGTGAAATTTAAATTTGAAGAAAACAATTGAGAATTGAAAAGAATAGTTCTAGAATTAAATAATTGAATTGAAAATTTAAAACAATGTTTATAAGTGAAAAAAAATTGTAAAAATCCAAGAATTATTGAATATTGAGGAATTAATTGAAAATCGATAAAAATAATTAAAAATTAAAGGAAATGTTTAAGAATTAAAGAAATAAATTAGAAATTAAAGAATTAAATGGAAATTTTAGAAATAATTGATAATTAAAAGAAAAATTAGAATATGACCAAAATAATTATCTGTTAAAAAAATAATTAACAATTGAAAAGAAAAATTCGAAAAATGAAGAGAATAATCAGCATTCGAATAAAAAATTTTTAAATTAATGAATAATCATAAAATTGAAGGAGAATAAAAAATTGTTAGTCGAAAACTGATGAAAGTTATGCGAAAAAAATTGTAGAAAATAATTGAAAAATAAAGAAATCAATTTGAAATTGAAGAATTGTATTGAAATTTCAAGAAAACAATTGACAATATATAAAATAAAATAATTGAAAAATGAAGAATGCAATTGAAAATTGAAGAAAATAATTGAGAATTGTAGAAAATAATTCAAAATTGAAGAAAGTGTTTAAGAATTGAAGAAGTAAATTGGAAATTAAAGAATTAAATGGAAATTTTAAGGAAATAATGGATAATTAAATATAAATTAACAATAGGAGGAAAATAATTAATTTTTAAAAAAGTAATTAACAATTGGAAACAAAATTCGAAAATGTTGAGAATAATCGGCATTCGAATAAAAAAAATTTTAAATTAATAAATAATAATAAAATTGAAGGAGAATAATAAATTGTAAATTGAAAACTGATGCTAATAAATTATGGAAACGAGTATGGAAAAAATTGTAAAAAATAAATGAAAATTGAAAAAATAAATTGGAAATTGAAGAATTGTATTGTAATTTTAAGAAAATAATTGGGAAATTAATAATATAATTTATTATTATTATTTATTTAATTAATAATTGATAATTGGGAAAATGCGAGAATTATTAAATATTGAATAAAATAATTGGAAATTGAAGAAAATAATCGATAATTGTAGAAAATAATTAAAATTTAAAGAAATAAATTGAAAATTAAAGAATTATATTAAAATTTTAAGAAAATAGTTAATAATTGAAAGAAAAATCACAAAATGACTAAAATAATTAAATATTAGGAAAATAATTTGCAATTGAAAGAAAAATTGGAGAACTGGCGAAAATAATAATTATAAAATCATAAGAGAATAATTGTGTATTGAATACTGTTGACAATATTATAGAAAAAATTATAAATTTTTTTATTAATGAAGTTTGATTATTTATTATTTGAACTGATATTTATAAATTTCAAATTTAATCTATTTAAATGTATTTTTTTAAAAAGAGTATCTGATTTAAAATAATAAATATCTAAGCGCCAATTTTGGATGTGGACAGAATGAAAGAATAAATGAATCTTGTGGATTTTTATTGTAGATTATGCTTTTCATTGATGTAAGTTAAGAAGCTATACTGTAAAAAGAAATTCTTTATTTGCGACGTGTCTTAAATTTACTTTAATTTACTTTTCTTAATTTATTAGTACTTCACATTTTATGCAAATTTAAAGTTTTTAATTTTTTTTTGCCACAGTTTAAAGCACGTACTTGTCTTGAATGA
Source organism: Ganaspis brasiliensis (assembly GCA_037103525.1). Classification (NCBI taxonomy): domain Eukaryota; kingdom Metazoa; phylum Arthropoda; class Insecta; order Hymenoptera; family Figitidae; genus Ganaspis; species Ganaspis brasiliensis. The sequence goes on along the minus strand of JAZKLR010000451.1, from coordinate 1,031,723 downwards.
AAAAAAAGTTTTTCCTCGATACTGAAAAAAACACTAACATATTTTAAATCCTTTTGCCTTAAATAAACCAAATTTTAAAAGTGCAAAATCGTATCTGATCCTCCTAACTGTTTTGCATGATTTTAATGCATATATTTAGTAAATTTTAATAATACATTTATTGGTGATAATATGCAAAATATGTCTTAATATGATGTTTGATCATTTGTTTTTTGTTCAATAAAAAAAGTACTTCATTTAGCAAAGACATATTTCATTTGTTTATATGGCAATATTGTAACAATATTGCATTTTCAATTTCGTTTTTCGACAATTAATTCCTATTCAGTTGAATTTGCAAATTATTATTTCTTTGTCCATAGCGAAGTCCATATTAATAGATTTTTGTATGCCCTCTTGGACTCGTTTAAAAATAATTTTTTCATTATAATACAATAAATGAACATTGAAAGTAGTGAAAACAATCAGGAGGATCGGATACGATTTTGTACCTTTAAAATTTTGTTTTTTTTTTAAACGAAAGGATTCAAAATATTCAAGTGTTTTATTTTGTCATCGGTGAAAAACTTTTTCTTCATTCCAGACAGGTGTGAGCAAGAGAAAAATCTTTAAAATAAGTAAGATCTGTCTTAAAAATGTTACGTCTTAAAACAAGATAACTGCCTTAAAATAAGACTTTCTTTTTACAGTGATGACATCCAAAATTAATTACTATCTCAATTATCGAGTGTCTAGAATAATTGAAATTAAGATTGATAAAAGTATAGATATCGGTTAAAATTAGAATTTTATTAATCACTATCCATTGAAAAAACTAGAATACCAATTTATTGAAACTGGAGATTGGAATTAATTAAATTTGTACAAAAGTGAAATTTTTATAAATAAAAGTTATTATCAGTTTGTATGTATAAATTGCCATCCCTCAAAATGATTTAAAATAAAAAATAATACTCAAATTACTTTAAATTTGATTGAATTTATGTTAGCATCAATTGAAATTTACATCCATGATTTATAATTCCCCTCTGTGAATAAAATAAAAAAATGTAAATTTATCAATAAAAAAAAAAAATTGAATCACAACTTTAATATTTTTGTATTAGAATGTTTTTAATTAAATGATAGAAAATAAAATTATAGATAATGGTTGGTTAAACAGGAGAACTTCCGTTGATGCAGCGAAGCGCTCATCGTGGCCTGAGGCGCGATTCGAATTTTTTACAAGGAAACATGAAGAAACTTTGAGCCAAGCTCACTATCTTTCATATCTTAACTTGAAGGATTCTCAGGTTGAAAGTTTCAACCAATGATTAAAGTCTTCTTTATAAAATTCCCCTTAAATTTGTGCGCAAACGTCGCGCAGTGTAACAGTACAGTTCCGCTTGCATGCAACCTCTGTTGCTAGGCGCAACTTCGCTGGCCAATATTTTTAGACCATCGTTTTCACCTTGTCGTGGAATTGAACAAACGCTCGCGGAAAATCGCGAAAAGTATTCGCGTCAATTAGAGATAAGAAAATAGAAAAAAAAAAAACAACTCCCCTGTCTATTAAACCAATAGAACAAATTCATTTTAAAATAGAAATAATATTTTATTTTTATAAAAATCCCTTATTGCCAAGATATATTTTTAAGTATTTTGTAGATCTTTTAGAAGCATTTTTTTTATTTGGAATTAAAATTTCTTGAATGTTGAATTTTATTTATTTATTTTGATTTATTATTAGAATGTGTTTATTATTGAAAGATAGGGGAACTTTCACTTTTTGGATGAAGGTTAATAATTACTTTTTTTTGTACGTATTTTTAATATTAAATTTAAGGAATAAATTACACTTTACCTAATGTATCAGTAATATCCATCGACCCTCATATTCTCGGCTCAAAATTTAGAAAGTGGGCCAACTGCATGTAACGTAAACACAAATATACCGTTCACTTTCCTCTCGTTTTCAATTAAATTAATTAATGTATTTCTCTGTATAAAAAGTCGGTAAATATAAAAGTTAAATAGTTTTTTAATCAAGTTTCAAAATAATGCAAGTTTGAAAAAACCTCGAAAAAAACTTGATACAAATTTCTACGAATTGTTGGTAATTTTTCACGAAAGTTTAGTAAAACATAAAAATATACTAATTCGAATATAGTTAAATTTTACTGAAATTTTGCAAAATTGTTTATTAATTCAGAGTAAGAAAATCGAAATAATAAATCTCTAAATCTGTCAAAGTTAAAAATTTCGTTATTTTTGTTAAGAAAAGTGAAAGTTCCTGCCTCAGAAAAAACCTTGGATCAAATTGAGTAGCGTTTGCTCAATTTGAATCGCAAGTGTATTGCTTTTTGAACCTAATTTACGATCTTTAAATCTGAATTAATGATTTTCTAGTAATTAATTAGCAAAAAGTATAAGCTTAAATTAAGCTTCTCTTAAATAATAAGAATTTTACTAATTTTTGGTAGAAAACTACACTGAGAAAAAAGAATTGTTGGATTTAGAAATCGGGTGGTTAATATAGAACTGACAAATCCGATAATTCTTCTCAATTTAAAAGAAAATTTGTTTGGTACCAAATTGTAAATTTTTTCCAACGAAGAATATTTTTTCGGGGCTTTTTAAAAAATTATTTAGAAAGTAAATACTATGGAATTGGAGTGAATAATTCTGTTTCATTATTAAGTATAAATAATAAAAGTCAAAACAACTGTTATAATTTTAAACAAATTACAACTGTATATACTATATACTTTAAGAAAGATAACAGAAGACTTATCTTCGAAAGCAGGTGGTCCGGAAGCGGAAGCTAGACAATTTCGGTTAAATGCAATTATGCATGCTCTAGTTTGAAACTTGTTCATCCCACGATAATGTTTATCTATCTTTTTCCTGACCCTAATTGTTGTGAAATTTTTTAAACAGTTTATCATTGCAATGCAACTTTCAAGTAGATTATTTTCTTCGAATATAACAGAAGAGGACACACCTAACGCAGAAAAGATATGTTTAATCCTACTTCATTTTGAGAGTAAATTTCATGCGACCTTCCTGCCTATTACGTCTTTGAGATAATCAGTCTCGACATACCGGAAGCGGTCTGAATTTCATAGTCTCAAGGAGACACCTTTTCCTACTTTTTTTTAACCTCAATTAAAGAAGAGATTAAGGAATATACTTTCTTAACTCTTAAGTACCTACTTTTTTTCGCAAAATGTAATTTAAAACAATTCTATTGTTATGAAAAAAGTTTTATTTTATTTCGTTTTTAAAAATATGATTTCAGAAATCTCACGATTAAAAACAAACATAAAATGCTTAACTAAAAAGATTCAAGGTTTAAAAGTTCACGGTTGAAAAGCTCATGATTTAAAAACTAAAATTTTCAAGATAATAGACTCGGGATTAAATGATTGTAATTATAGAAGTAACATTAAAACTAAATATTAATTCATAACAAATTATTTAGTTTTTTACTCTTTGATTTTGAAGATTGATTTTTACTTTTTGTTTTGTTTAGTGACAAATTTTTTAATTCGAAGATACAATTTGAAGAAAAAGATTTCTTTAAATTACAAAAAACTTTTCTTTAATTATTTTTTGCAAATGAAAAAAAATTATGAATTATAATTATTTTCTATTCAATGATACTGTGTAAAAAGTTTGTAAGGCTATTTTAAAAAGCTAATTTCAATTCAGAATAGCAAGAAAATAAATAATAATAATATGTATTAAATTTATTTATTTTTTGCAAATGAAAAAAAATTATAAATTATAATTATTATTTTCTGTTCAATGATACTGTGTGAAAAATTTGTAAGACTAATTTCAAAAGCTAATTATAATTCAGAATAACAAGCAAATAAATAATAAATTCATTAAGTTCATATATTAAAAAATATATTAATCCTCGAAGGTTAACCATTAACTATTTTTTTAATTTTCATAACATTTTTTGCTATTTAAAATCTGACTCTGTTACTATGCCTTTCAAATAAAAAAAAATTTTTTACGAAAAAAAAATGTTTAAAAAAAAATTCTTTTAATCTTCTGATTTTTGATACCAAACTATCTAGAATATTTAGATATTACTTTCTTTTCTTTTATTCTAAGGAATTCTCTAACTTATCCCTGAAAAAAAAACAGTTATATCTACGCTGTTGGAAAATCTCCATGAAAATCTGAGAATATATAATACTTTCTCCAAATAAAAAATTCCTATAATACATCAGAACCCAAATTCAAATTTAAATCAACTTAAATTGACTAGAAAATTTCTCTCAAAAAATTGAACATAAAAACCAGGAAATTTCGCTCGAAAAACATATTATGATCTTCAGTCTATAAAATAGAATCTTCCATTAATCAGCGAATACTCTAAATTGATTTTAAAAAGAGGAATTGATGTCTGAGTGATAAGAATTGGCGCTACAAACGGCAAGAAGTGAAACTAAAATGAAGTCGGTAACGGGGAAAGGGCAGAGCAGAGCTTCTAGCCATCTAAAGCCGAGGCTCTCAGCCGAGTAGATAGCGTCATCAAAAAACAACTGACAAAATCACTATACTTTAAAAATTAATGCAGCTCTTCTCCTTCAAACTGAGAGGTTGAAAAAATTCAATAAATATCCACGGATTGGGTACTATCTTTGATAAAAATCTCAGTCAGAATAATTCAGTGGTAAAGGGTTAAGAGAATTTTGGAGTTTGAAGTGCGGACAATATATCTGCCTGAAGGCATTTAGAAAGATAAAAGTTACTTCACGCAGTAGGCAAAGTCGTTGCGTATGCGACCAACGACCAAACTGCAAATCAGGCCTCATAGAATGCCCGACTGAGTAGTAACGAAACCGCGGGAAATTTACTTTCTTTAAAAAAATTGACAGTTTATTTGCAATCCATCAAGTTTTTTGTTTCAATTTTTTATATTATTTTTAATTCATTAATTAACTAGTTTCATAAGACGTTTCCGAAATTTTAAGTCGTTTTATTGTGAAGAAAAATAAAAAATAATGATTGGATACATTTTTGGAGTCAGTGTCATTTTGACACAAAACTTGCATTGAAAATTGTTATTTACAGGGATCACAGTTCCTATCCTTTTTCACCTAATGCCCTTTTTTCTCCTTTTTCTCTTATTTTCCCCTATTGTGAAAGACATCACCTAAAACACGCAAATCAAGATTTTTCTCATTATTTTTCTTAAAAAAAAAAAAATCACCAAAAGACCTATAAAATCAAGATTTTTTCCCCTTTGACCTTTCTTTTCAAATATGTGTCCGTTTTTCAACTTTCATGTTTTATTTATTACAATTAAATAACATCTGTGTATTAAAAATAAAAAAATTTTCGTTTCAAACCTATTTTACTTTTGGTCACCTTTTGGGTTTGTAAAAAATAGTAAATTTAACAAGTTTTATATGTCAATAATTGGATGTTATTCTTCGAGTATTTAAAAAAAAAAAACGAAAAATTTACGGTTGCTAATTATGATTTCTATTGTTTTTGAGGTAGCTGATTACAAATCTGAAATCAGATTACAAAAATTCAAAATGGCGGACACGAAATTTAAAAAAGTAATCGATTTTTATGAAACTTGGTAACAAGGGGTTTTTAGGGTCTCTAATTACAAATTTGAAGTCAGATTTAAAAAACTCGAAATGTTGTAACAATATGGCGAACATAAAGTTTAAGAGGTTTCTGGAGTCACTGATTACAAAAAAATCAAATACCTACAAATGAAGTCAAAAATTCAAATGGAAGCTTCCAATATGTCGGACACAATATTTAAAAAGTTGGACGAATTGAATTTAGTTACCAGAAATTTAAGATACTTTTACGTAACCTAAAAATGAACTTAATTAATTATTAGCTTATTCTAACTAAATGATTTATTAGAAATGTTACTATTTGAATAAGTTCCATAGATTTCGAATGTCAGAATTTGCGGATACAAAGAGATCCAATTAAATTTTTAAATTAATTTAATTTAAAGAAAAATCCCCGCTGTGATTCCTGTTTTTTTGTACAATACCTGAATTTTAAGGTTTTAACGTTAATCAATTAAATAAATTAATTAAACAAATAATAAACACTTCAATTAATTCATACAAATATTTAATGATGAGAACCTAAAAATCTTTTAATTTTATAGCAGTTGAACAAAATAACATTTACCTATGTTTGAACAATATAACAATCTTTATGATAAGTTTTGTGTTAAACTGATACTTACTCCATTTTTGGTAAGGGGCCATCCATAAACCACGTGGACAGTTTTGGGGGGGCGGGGGGGTCCATCAAAAGTCCACGAGGGGGGGAGGGGGAGTTGGAGCAAATGTCCACGTGGACATGCAATTAAGCATGTACATAAAGATTTCTAGCATGTCAAATTCTTGACTTATGTTTGATCAAAAATGATCAAAACCAGGGGTTTCTGAGTTTCTGAGCCCTGTTTTTCAGAATCTTGACCTCATGGACCAGTTTTGGTCATGGTCAGATTCGTGTTTAGTAATAAAAAATCTACAAGAAAAACTTAGTCCGATGCTTAAATAAAAAAAAGTCATTTTTGTCGACCAGAGTAATTTATAATGTTAACAATTTAGGAATTCGTGTTATTTTCCGTAATCAGTACTTAATAAATTATAAGATGTTCAATAGAGTGGTCCAAAAATTTTTTTGGATTTTTTTATGCTCTTACCCCCTAGGATTTTTTATCGAAAAAAATACCCCTATGATATTTTGTTAAAATTATATAGTAATGAGAGATAGCTCAAAGCTGATGAAGTTTCCCACGTATTTTTGATAAAATAAAGCTATAAACTTTTAATACAGCTTTAACTTTATAAGGTTTACAACCTTTTATGTTTGAAATAATTAAAAATAAACTATAACATTAAAATTTATTTATAAAAATGTTTAAACAATTTATTTTTGTTATTTATCAGCTCAAAAAAATTAGAAGAGCATTTTTTAATGAAGTTTTCAACTTTTTATATTTTACATAACTCAAAATATATAGCAACTTTAAAATTTATTTACAACAATTGTTGAAGAAAATTATTAAAGCATTGTTAATTATCATCTTTTGATAAAATAAAGATAGTAACTTGCAATTTTTTCTTATGTACTATGAATTTGTAAGATAAAGTTATAATTTTAGTCATTGTTTAAGTTATTAAATAATTTTAACTTGATAATATTTTCAGACTGAAGCTAATAGAGCGGTTTAGTTTTTTTTCTAAATTTATCAACTTTAGATATAATAAAGCATTAGAATTGTAGTTTTACTAGAAAATAAATTTTAAAAGAAGATTATCTTCAATTTGTACTTCTAGATCTCACAATAACAGTGTCCTTTCATTAATTTTAATTCAAAATTTAAAAACATTATTAATAAACTTTAATAGATAACTTACTGGACATTTTAAATGTCTAGAGCTATTATTTTATCCTTCATATCTATAATAAATAATTTATTCTGTTTCTGTAATAGTTGCAATACCGTCCCAAGCATAAAAGTTGTAATATTGAGAAAAAATGGCAAGTCTCTAGCTTCATTGTATCATAAGACGATAAATAACAACAATAAATTGTTTAAACAATTGTTAAAAATAAAATCTGGTATTACTGTTTACTTTCAGATACTTGAAACATAAAAAGTTGCAATGTTGAGAAAAAATTGCAAGTCGTTATATTTATTTTATCAAAAGTTCATAAATAACAACAATAATTTCTTTAAACAATTGTTAAGAATAAATTTTCAAATTATTGTTAATTGTTAGTTACTTCAAACGAAAAAAACTGCAAATTTCAGAAAAAATTGTAAGTTTCTATAGCTTTATTTTATCGAAAGTTGATAAATAACAACAATAATTTGTTCAAACAATAATTGTTATAAATAAAAATTTTAATTATTCATTACTTTTAATTACATATCACACATAAAAGTTGCAAAAATTAAAAAAAATTGCAAGTGTTAAGCTTTATTTTATCAAAAGTTAGTAAATAACAACAATAAGTTTAAACAAATTAACAATTACGTGAATTAAATAGTAAAAGCTTATAAGTTATTTTTGTTAAATATTGCAAAAAACTCCCAATAAAATAGTAAAAGTTATTTTTTAACGTTTTTTCCATAATTTTACAATTTTAGGGAAGGTTTTACAACCCTGTACAAAATATTAAACCACAAAAAAATTTTAATAAATTTTTGGATGTTATTTTTTGAACGTTTCTAAGAAGATGCAGAGTTGTCCGATTAAAAAATATTGATTTTCGTGAATTCTATACTAAATCTACGAATAAGTATTTTTTCCTGATGCAAAATTCATTTATAAAACTTCATCGGCTTTTAGCTACTACGTCTAAAATTTAGAGTCTAAATATTATTTAACTTAAAAAAAATGGAGGTATTTTTTTCGATAAATAAGAATAATCCTAGTGGATGAGAGTATGAAAAATTAAAAAATTTGTTTACAATGCGTTTTTGGACCACCTTAATGGCCAAAGTTATTTTTTAAGATCTATAAAGATTGTTTAAAAATGTATTTGCTAGTAGTGAAAATTGTCTTTAAAAAGAGGATAGTGATTTTCTTATTGTTACAAACCACTTCTTAGGTTTACGATTTCTTATAGTATATTTATGCGTATATTTTAATTTTCCTTTTAAGAATAATGTAAATTGAGTTTATTTATTATTTTTTCATCAACTTCTTTATTCCAGCAATTTTTTTTGAAAAATATTCAGAATTAAGCTTTATAATTGTATTAACTTATTGGTTTATAATATACAAAGAATTTTTTTGCAATGTCCACGTGGACAATTTTGTAAGGGGGGGGGGGGGGGTGGTAAAATGTCCACGATTGTCCACGAGGGGGGGGGCGGGGGGTCAAAAATCAGCAAAAAAATGTCCACGTGGTTTATGGATGGCCCCTAAACAAATATAAACAAAGTATGTTTATTAGTTTGTAAATTTAATAAGAACACCGAAAAAAATGAATAGGCGATTTGACTATGCTCCTAGTTACGAGAGGAGCCCACTAGGAATCCAGAGTTACATTAACTAAGATCCTGGATATCTCAATCAGGATTCCTGGTTAAAGTCACTTTTATTCCTAGTAGGCTCCTCTCGTAACTAGGAGCATAGTCAAATCGCCTATTCATTTTTTTCGGTGAAATAATATATTTACCATATTTCAAATATTCTCCCGCATTAATAACATTACAAGTTTAATATGGAGAATAAACAATATTATAAAAAGCAAACTTCACCAAAAATGTACTCAATCACTTTATTTAGTATTTTTCTTCACAATAAAGTGACTTATGAAATTACGAAATTGATTCTATGAACGAAATTTAAAAGATTCTATTATATCACCGTCTTAGAAATAGTCATAATAAGTTGCAATATGGGGTATAGATGCACCACTGATGGATCTTTTAAAATCTTTTAAAAAAGCTTATTAGCTTCTTTATACTATTGTTACTTAAGCATGATCGTTTATATTTGTAGGTACTCATAATTTTTTTTTATTTTGTAAAAGCTCATGAGCTTTTTACAAAAATATTGACGTATTACAGGCGCTTAATCGATCACTGACGCAATCAGGGACAATCACGCAATCAAGGGGTCTTTCTTGATTTTGTTTTTTTGTTGAAAATTTCTAGCATATGTCAATGAAATTTACTTAAAGATTGAAATCAATTCATCAAATGTAAGAAAAATAACAGCCATATGTGTGCTGTTAAAATGTGAAAAAAAATTTAATTGATTTTGTCATTTTAACAGCATTTTCCTTACCTTTGATGAATTGATTTCAATTTTTTAGCCAATTTTATTGACACATGTGTTAAATATTTTGAAGAAACTAAAAAAGACCCTTAATTTTGTAACAGTCTCTGCACGGCAAAAATAATTTTTTCTATTCACAACCCGGCTTGGGTTTCCTACAAATTGCTACAAATCTCATACAAATTGCTACAAAAAATATCCTCAAAAACTGTTGTTTAATTACATTTTTTTATTTTAAAAAATAAAATTATTATGAAAAACTAATTTTCTTAGAAAAAATGTAGTATTAACCCTTTGAACTACTTACTACACTCAGAAAGAAAATTAATTATAAATTTTATTAAAATGTTTTATAATTTAGGGAAAAAGCGAAATTTTCATACAAGGAATTTTAAGCTTTAAAAAAACCATTCGAATCATTACTAAGTAATTTTAAACTTTAATATAATCTGCAGCATAATATGTATAGCAGTAAAAAACTCAATCCTCCGTATTCGAAAGTTTATGGGGTCGCTGAAAACAAATCCGAAAATCTGAAAATGAAATCGATGTCATTTTCACAAAATTCAAAATGGCCGATCCAATATGTCTCACATAAATTTAAAAATGTTTACTAATTTTTATGAAACACTGTATAACGAGGTTTTGAGGTCGCGAAATTAAAATCTGATCTTAAAATTATAAAATTCAAAATAGTGGATCCAATATGGCGGACATGAATTTTTACATTTATACACATTTTTATAAAACTTGGTATAAAGGGGTTTTTGGAGTCGCAAAATTCAAATCTGACCTCAAAATATCAAAATTCAAAATAACGGATCCAATATGGCGGACCTAAATCTTGAAATTTATACCAATTTTTATAAATCTCGGTACATAGGGGTTTTTTGGAGTCGTTAAATAAGTATCTGCTGTCATTTTTTAAAAATTCAAAATGACGGATTCAATATGGCGGACTTGAAATTTTCAGTTCGTGACAACTTTTATGAAACTCGATATAAAGTGGGCTTTGGGGTCAATGATATTAACCTCATAATTTAAAAGTTTAATATGGAGAACATAAATTTGTATAAAACTTAGTATAAAGGAGTTTTTGGAGTCGCGAAATTCAAATCTGCCCTCAATATTTCAAAATTCAAAATGGCGGATCCAATATGGCGGACATGGATTTTTAAACTTATGACAATTTTTACAGAACTCGGTGTAAATGATTATTTTATACTACATAAGAGCAGATTTGTAGTTAACGAATTTTATATTCTCCGATACGTAATTCGTTGCATAATTTAAAAAATATTAAAATTTTCTTCAGTAATATCAGAACTGAAATTCAAAAAATATAGGATGTGATTTCAGATTAGTAATCCGAGACTTATAAAACCGTCTAATATTTTGAGGTAGGATTTGAATTCTGCGACCCCAAAACCCTTTTTATGCCGAGTTTTATAAAAATTGTCATAAATGGAAAAATTCATGTCCGCCATATTGGATCCGTCATTTTGAATTTTTATAAAATGAAATCGGATTTGTTTTCAGCGACCCCAAAAACTATTAGATATGTTAACATTGTTAAAAATTTTCTGCAGAAAAAATTCGTGCTTGAGAAGGTTAATAAAAAATTATTTTACTGTTTGTGAGAAATCCGAACCGGTTTGTGGATAGCACAAACTTTTTTTTCCGTGTGGGTGCAACTATTACACGGTAAGAAACTGAGTTCCAAACGTTACTAAAATTGTTTTCAATTTGTGGGGAATATGATAAAAGGTAAAATTTCAAAAAAAAAAAACATTTTAAATTTTAAAAAATTACGCATACTAATAAAAACTCAGATAGTCGAACCATTGGTGGATCATGTAGTCTGCGATGCATCAATTTCTGTAAAAACAAAATCACGACCTTCTTCACTGTTTTAAAATTTATTATATTACTTATAGTAATGTTTCAAATGTTTTTTCTAAAGTTTAGAATTTCTTATATAATTAAGTTGCTTTCTGGTATTTTATCCCTAAAATTAAAAAATCTCTAATTAAAAAATATATATATTTGTGCGATTCCAAGTGAAAATTACTTTATTTTCAGGCAGGTTAACGGCGAAAAATGAAACTTTATAATCTTATTATATTCAATATGACAAATGTTTTACATAAATATTTAGATCAAAATATTAAAAAGTTTACTATATTGGAAGTTTCGAAAAAAAATTTTAAATAGAAAAATTTTCTGTTTTATCAGTCGTATCAAGGTTTTCTGTTTTTTAATGCTCAGGAAAACATAAGGAATATTTCTATTTTAGAGCAATTTTTTATAATTTTTATATTAAAAAAGTTATTAAATAAAAATGATATAACTTTTAAGCAGCAAGATAAAACTCAATGACCCAAATGCTAGAACGAACTTACCTGTGTTCTATTCAAGATTCCAAAAGAAATGAACTTCACAGTAACTTTCTTGATATTTAATTTTATTTATATATTCAACGGGTTTAAAGAAACCCTTACACTTTCAACTTAAATGTACATAAAAAATCCTCATTCGCATGCTGGTCGATTTACAAAAAAATATATTATGTAAGACAGAAGAAATAACCGTTTTTGACATTATTACCAAATAACAGTCTACGAAGGGTAGTTATAAAGTTGCCCAGCCTGTTGTCAAAAAAATCAAGACTGTCTGAATGAAGTAGTGCCTCTCTGTTAAGTCTATTAAATAATGAATAGTTTCCATAGTTCGATCTATTATAAGAAATGTGGAAGGGTGACATACTTCTGAGGGATCTAATAGGAGCAGAGAAATTTACTCTTGAAAGCACCTGAGGACAGCACACAACACCACTGATTATTTTAAATAAAAAAAGAAGATCCGTATATAAAAATCTAATTTGAATTTTAGGGATATTTAATTCGTTTCTTAAATGTTCGTAATCATGCAAATAAGGATCAAATGTCAAACCAAGTTGTCTAGCTGCAAATCTCAAGAAACGATTCTGCACTCTTTCTAATCTGATCATATGCACATCATAATATGGAGACCAGATGACTGAAGCATACTCCAGAACTGGTCGAACAAATGAGAAGTACAGAACTTTAAAGAGTTCTGGGGTTTTTAAAGCTCAGGGAATTACGTTTAACAAAACCAAGTGCCTTCTACTTTCGTTAAATGTTCTGTAAATGACAAATCATGACACAAGATAACTCCAAGATCGACAACTTGTATGGCACGATTCAAAATAATCCCATTTAAACTATAATCATGGATGGAAGTCACTTTTTTTTTAGTAAACGATATTGTTATACATTTAGCAGTATTTAAAGACATTCCATTCATAATACACCAATCATTAAAACTGTTCAGGTCGCATTGGAGCTTAATATGATCAAGATAAGATTTAATGGTACAGAATAATTTAAGATCATCTGCAAAAATCAAAAAGAAGCAAAATTTAAAGACCAATTTAATATCATTAATAAATATGAGAAACAATAAAGGTCCAAGATTTGAACCCTGTGACACTCCTGAGGTCGCAATAAACTCGTCAGAATAAGTGTTATCAATTCTTACTGATTGACTCCTTCTAGTTAAGTAAGTGGAAAACCATTTATAATTTTGATAAATTATAAATGTAAACATTGGAGATTTCTGTTTGTAAACAAATCAATATGGTTGCGCGCGCATTTTTATCTGAGAGGAATGAAGTCATGGTTATACGAAGTCGCAGTAATGCCAACGACCGTTACTAAACGCATCTGCGCACATCTGTGAAAAATCGTATCATTTGTCGAAATGCGCAGATCCGTTTGATGACGGTCGTTGGCGTCACTAACCATGACTTTATTCCTCTCAGATGGAAATGCGCGCGCAACCATATTGATTTGTTTACAAACAGAAATCTCCAATGTTTATGTTTATAATTTATTAAAATTAAACATCAAGAAAGTAACTGTGAAGTTCATTTCTTTTGGAATCTTGAAAAGAACACAGGTAAGTTCGTTTAAGCATTTGGATCATTGAGTTTTATCTTGCTGCTTAAAAGTTATATCATTTTTATGATTCACTTGGAATCGCACATTTATATTTTTACTTTATATCGTCCTACATGAGAAGGTATTAAAATTGTGCAATGTTTTGTAAAATATTCATTGAATTGTAGTACTAATTCTTCTAAAAATAAGTTGGAAATTTTTTCCATATAAAATTAAAGAATTATAACTAATTTAAAATAAATTATGATCGACGTGTGTCGGATGCTGTGGTCCCATTTCCGGGTGATGGTACCAAAATAAAAGGCAGCAGCTTCTCGTCTTTCACATCTCTACTCGAGTACCTTACCTGCATCTTTAGCATCATCCCTACCTTGAAGAGGACGCGGTTGTGGTAAAGTACTTTTCTCCTGGTGGGGCGTTTGGTAGAAGAAGACCGTTGCACTGACCGGACTTTGAACCCACTGTGTGGTAAACAACAGGTACATTGCACCCTGCGCAATTTGTAAGAAGCGAGGATGCTCTACGACATCAGATGAGGGGCAATCAAAGAGGAATATAAAAGGGGATAAAAAAATGGAGAATGATGCATAATAAAAAAAATAAGCAGCACGTAAAAAAAAGAAGGACAAGGAACCAGAAAGCCGCGTATGTTATCATGATCACTGACCCTACGGTTCAATGATATTCGTGATTCGGCACCAGTTTAGGAACCATTCGAAGAGGCACGTTTTAGAAAACGTGCCTGGCATGTTTCTTAGTTCGCACGAACTCTTGGACACCCACAGTTTCTTTCGATTTAATGGCTGATTTCTTTGTTCTGATGGTTAATCACAAGAAAAAGTTTTTTAAAAAAATAATATCTTATCTATAATAATAATCCACAACATTCATTCATTCTGTCCACACCTGAAGTTTGTCAAATAAATATTTTTTGTTTTCAATCAGATACATTTTAAAAAAGATATTTAAGGTAGTTCTCTTGCAACAATCAAAGTTTATTATTTTTTACTTATTTTGTAAAGTTTAAATAACAGCACCAACTTCAAGGTGTAGAGTCTCTCTCTTTTGTATTTGTATTTAAGGAGGATAGTTCGAATGAACTAGTCAAGGTAAAAACTTTTTTTTTTCTAAAACGCCAAATATGAAATAAAAAGTTTTATGTAAAACTAAATTTTATATTTTTAAACAATATTCCTTGTGTTCCGACATTAAAAAATGTAAGTAATAAAATGTTAAAGAAAAATAGTAATTTTTTGAAAAACGTAGTGCAGAGCATTTAGAAATCTGTCAAACTAACCATGATTTCTATGACAGCTACAGAATTTTCGATTTTAAGTTTATGACTATTATTTGAAAAATATTTTGTTCAGTAACAGTTATTGAAACTTTAACTAAATAAATTTATATTTTATTAGAAGTTTTTTGTGTTACTTCCCTTTTTACGCCAAAAAATCCGCTTTAAAATTTGTCGTTTTATTCGAATCTTCGCGGTATTCAAGTTTTGTGTTTTCAACATAAAAAAAAATTTTTTGCAACATTTTAATTTTAGGATAAATAATACTCAACAACTAAACGGTAAATCTTTTGGTCTTTCAAGAGTAATATGATTCTTGAATATTGAATTATTTTAGTTTTAATTTTGAATTAAATCGCAATTGTACATCAAAAGTTATTAAATGTTATATTTCAAGTAACCAATTTTTTTTACGTCGGCCATTAGAAAAATGCAAAATATTAAGAAAAATAGTGAATTTCGAAGACAGGATCTCAGAAAGTATACGGAAAAATTATCTCAAGTTTAACAATAATTTGCATTAATATTTTAATTATTTTTGTTGGAAATTTCAAACTTGTACCGACGATTAGTGATTTTCAACTAACCTCCTTAAAAAAAGAATATAACGTCAAAACGTAGATTTTAAATTACTACTTTTCAAAATTTAATACCGCAAGCTATACATTTTTCAAAAAGGGATCTTATATTCCTTATACTTTAAAATATTAGTAAGTAGTTTTTATTTTTAAACCTAAAGAAAATTCATTGTATGGTTATCAAAATTGTATTTTTTAACCATGTCTTCTACAATCTTCCATGAGAAAAGGTTGAACTATACATTTTCAAATATCTTAATAAGTTCCACCGCTTCCTACCTTTAAAAAAATATTATTGTATTCGTTGAATGTTCTATTATATGATTTTTCAATTAGAAAAATATTTAAAGAAATTTTTTTTTCGAGAGAACTATCTTAAATTTTTAAATATCATTTCCAATAGTTTTAATTTCATTAATAAATAAATTTATAATTTTCAACAGTTTTCAATATACAATTATTCACTTTAAATTTTATAATTTTTTTTTCCTCAATATTCAATAATTCTCCGATTTAATTATTTTCTTCATTCATAAAAATTATTTTTAAATTTTAATTCAATTATTCAATTCTAAACCTATTCTCGAGCCTATTCTCTTTAATTTTCAGTTAATTTCTTCAAATTTAAATTCCACTTTTCAATTTTCAAATATTTTCTTTAATACTACAAAATTATCGACTTTTTTCTATTATACTTTTTTCGATTATCATTACTCTCTAAATTTGAATTAGTTAAAAATAACTAATAATTAGTAAAATATGACTAATTATTGGTAAAAATATAACTAAAAAATAGTTAAAATTTTACTAATCATACTAGTAATCATAATTCTACCAAAATATTAGTAGTTTTGACATAACCTAAAAATGAATTTGACTAATATTAGTTATTTTTTACTAAACGCTTAGTAGAAATGTATAACTATTTCAATTAGTGACTGAGTTTTTGCTTTCAAATTAGTTATCTTTAACTAATTCAAATTTAGAGAGTAAGTTTCTTTACTTTTAAATACAATAATTGTTCAATTATTTTCTTTAATTTTTAATTCCATTCTTCAATTTCTATTTCCATTTTTCAGTTTTCAATTGTTTTTTTCTATATATTAATTGATTTTCGGCTTTGTTCATTTACTTTTTTTCAGATTTTTAGTATATTCTTTAAATTTTAATTCCATTCTTCAATTTTTAATTGCTTTCTTCAATTATTTTTTCAAATTTGATAATTTTTCGTATTTTAATTATTTTTTTCAATTTTCAATCTAGTTGATAAATGTGCAATTATTTCAATCAATTATGCCTATAATTTTCTTAATTTTTCAATTTGCAATTATTATCTTAAAATTTTATAATTATTCTTTGGTTTTTTAAATTATTTTGTTTGGTTGTGCAATATCTAGCCATATTTTGAATTTTTTTTTCAATTGTTAATTATTTTTGTTAATAGTTCATTATTTTCGTCAAGATTTTATTAGTTTCGTCATATTGTAATTTTTCTTCTAATTATCCATTATTTTTTTGAAATTTCCATTAAATTCTTTAATTTCCAATTTATTTCTTCAATTTTTAATTATTTTCTTCAATTCTCAAATATATTTTTTTTAATTTTGAATTATTTTGATCGATTTTTAATTAATTCCTCTAAATTAAAAAATTCTCGGATTTTTCCAATTAAAGTAAATTATAGTTGTTATGATGCTTTAATAAACTGATAAACTCGATTTACTCCTGGCCTACTACCAAGAAAAGTGATGATGTTAGCGTAAAACGAGAATTAAAATCCATCCAATAATTTTTCCAGTTTTTTCAATTCTCAAATAATTTTTTGAATTATTTTGATCGATTTTTAATTAATTCCTCAATATTAAAAAATTCTCGGATTTTTTCAATTCTTTTTTCAATTATTCAATCCTAGAATTATTCTCTTGAATTCAAAGTTATTTTTTGCAAATTTAAATTCTACTTTTCAATTTTCAATTATTTTCTTTAATATTAAAAAATTATCGCCTTTTTTCTATTATTTTTTTTCGATAATCATTAAGCTTCTTTAATTTAAAATACAAATTATTCAATTATTTTCTTTAATTTTTAATTCCAATATGCAATTTTTATTTCCATTCTTTAGTTTTTAATCGTTTTCTTCTATATTAATTAATTCTGGGCTTTTTTCAATTACTTTTTTTCAATTTTTAAGTATATTTTTTAAATTTTAATACCATTCTTCAATTTTTAATTGCTTTAGTCAATTTTCAATTATTTTTTCCGATTTTCAATCCAGTTGTTAAATGTGCAATTTATTTCCAACAATTATTCCTATAATTTTCTTAATTTTTCACTTTGCAATTATTTTCTTTAAATTTAATATTTCTTGTTTAATTTTTACAATTATTTTTTTAAGTTGTCTATTAATTTAATCATTTTTCACATATTTTCTTTAATTTTTTAATTATTCTCTTTATTTTTAACTATTTCCTTCAATTATTCATTATTTTCCGCAATTTTCAATTATTTTCAACAAATTTTGCAATTTTTAATTATTATCTTAAAATTTTATAATTATTCTTTGATTTTTAAATTATTTTGTTCAGTTGTTCCACCTAGAAATGGGTTTTATGAGTTCCTGATCCAATGTCCGTATGTATGTGTGTGTATGTTTGGGTGTACTTTTTTCTTGTGAACACGATAACTCGAGAACGCTTTAACCGATTTAAATAAAATTTGGTATGGTTATTTTTACTACTGAAAACTAGTATCAAGCACAAGGGTTTTTAAAAATAACAATTAAAAAAAATGTTATTGAATTTTAATTTTTTGAACATTTTTTTTTAACCTATACATTCAACTTAATATATAAAAAATATCATATTCTTCGCTACAAAACAAATCCATTGACCAAAATTTTCAGATCGTATTACAAATTGCTAGCAGTTTTTAGATTTCGAGGTTAGTTTAAAACTTAGTCACTTTGGGCAAACAAAATCAAAATACTCAGAAAAATAGTGTGGATTGAAATGAATTAAAATGCTTTGACGAAACGGACAAAAACGGCATCGGTTTAGATTATTTGAATTCGTTTCAATCCAAAAGAATTAAAATACTCTCAATGTTTGTGTTCAAAAATGATTGAATTGATTTTATTTCTCAAAATTTCTAGACCGGATTAATCTGGAATAAATTAATTTTATTTTCAGCATTTTAAAATCTTTTTAATAAAAACGACATTCGTTTGGACTGAAATATGGTTCAGAATTAAACCATATTTGTAACAATTTAAATCGAGTTTAATCTACATTTTTCTATAGGGTACACAGGAATATAATACATGTACTTTTTTTTTGGAGGCTGTGAAAATAAAAAAAATCCAATGAAGAAAAAAGAAACGGCAAAGATGTGGATATATTTAAAACTGTATATAGCAACACTGATAATAAAATTGTAGTTGTTATGATGCTTTAATAAACTGATAAACTCGATTTACTCCTGGCCTACTACCAAGAAAAGTGATGATGTTAGCGTAAAACGAGAATTAAAATCGAGTATTATGATCGTCAGGATTTCTCCCCTACTCCTTTCCAAAAAGTAGCTCATGATCGAGGTTGTTATCTCTTGAATGTGATTCACGAGAAGTGGAGAGTTTGAGGCGCAAACATGCTCCAGCTCCAGCCTCGATCTTGGTAAGGGGGCTTTGAACCCTGTTTACGTTCTACTAGGGACAGGATTGGCTGTTCTGGTGGCCTTTGGTTCACCATGATGCCCCAACTCTGAACTTGAAATGAAGTTTATATTATGCGAGACTTTCAGGATGTCTCCTGCAGCGATTTCTTTAGGCAAGAAACCAGAAGATCTTTCTAAAATCAATGACAAAATGGCATTGTCCCAAGCACGCAAACCAAAACAAAATTATCACATCTTGAACAAATAATTTCTCGGTCTTTTAAATGCAGGCAGAATGTTTGTTGTTTATTATTCTCAGGTTTGGGATTCTTGTAAATAAACTGAATTTATAAAATTAACGAGATTTTTCGAAAGTTAAAAGTATAATGTAGAAGCTTTTTTTTTTTTAATGGAGATTTAAAAAGGTTGAGAAGAATAAAAAATTGGGTAAAGAATTTTTTTGTTGAGAAAACAATATTAAAAAAAAACAACTTAAATTTTGCTTAAGGTTTAAGTAATATTTACTTTTTTACTCAAGCATTGAGAACAAATTAAAAATTGCTGTAAAGCTAGGTAATTTTTACTTTGTTTTTTAAGGAAAAAAAATAAATAAATGCAACTTTTGAAGCAATTTGACGTTTTGTGTAAAACTCTTAATAATCAGATTTTTATTATGTTTCGGAAGATTTAATAACGGGAATCTTAAAAAAAGTAAGTAGAAAAGTTATTTACACATTAATCTAAATTTATTTTTATTTAATTACTTAAAATACTCGAATATTCGCTTTTAAATACAAAACGCAGGGTGGCCGCAAAACAAAATTTTAAAGTCGGGAAATTTTTTATTGGAGGAATCATAATTAAAAATTCATGACTTTATTACTTTAAATTCCTAATAAACAAAACCGGCAATTTCTTCGTGGATCTAAAAGTTCTAAGAAATTTTATCGAAAATCAATTTTTTTCATACATCACAAATCTATAATAATAATAATAATAATAATAATCCGCAAGTTCTTTTATTCCATTACTCATTTTTTGTCTGATCACACAAGTTTGGCACATAGATATTTTTTGTTTTAAATCAAATACTTTTTAAAAAATGCATTTAAAATTAAATTAATTAAAATTTAAATTTATAAATTTCACACTGAAAGACTTTAATAAATAATTTTTACTATCAGGTTTGTAATCTGGGATAATCGTGTAAAACAAAAATATTTCCCAGCGAATATAGTAAATTTTCAATGCACGAAAGAAAAAGTTTCTAAAAAAATGATAATATTTCTATCCTGGATTTAAATTTTTCTAAAAAAATGTAAATATTCCTATCCTGGTTTGAAAATTTACTATCTTCTTTTTGCACAATTATGCCAAATTAATAGTTTTTATAGTAAAAATTAATAGATAAAGAACAATACTTAATGTCTAAAGTCTTTGAGCGCAGATCAAATAATTTTTATTTCATTAATAAATAAATCTATAATTTTGTCTATAATTTTCAACAGTTTTCAATATACAATCTCTAAATTTTTAAATTATTCTTTAATTGTTTTAAATTATTTTGTTTTTTTGTCGATTATTCTCGCTAGTTTTCGAATATTTGATTCAATTGTCAATTATTTTCCCCATTTCTCAATTACTATCTTTGATAGTTAATTATTAAAGTCATTTTGTAATTTTTCTTTCAATTATCAACTATTTTCTTAAAATTTTAATTTAATTCTTTAATTTTCTATTAATTTCATTACTTTTTAATTATTTTCTTCAATTCTCAATTATTTTCATTATTTTGCTTCCTCATAGAGGAAGCTTTGTGATCGTTAAAATTTTCGATATTCCAAAAATAGTCTAAATCGACTCATTTTCATCTAAAAAGCGAAAATTTTCATTCCTAAGCAAATGTCCAGATGTATGTGTGTGTGTGTGTATGTATGTATGTATGTATGTATGTGTGTGTGTGTGTGTATAGCGTTTTTTGTGTACAAGATATCTTGAGAACGCTTAAACGGATTTCAATAAAATTTGGGTGACTTCTTAAGCTCATGAATATCTAAATTTGGACCCAAGGATTTTTGAAAATACCCAACCAAATTTTTTTGAGCATCTTTTTTCATCGAAAAAAATCGTTTTTTGCCAAAAAATTTTTTTATGCTCAAAATACAACTTAATGAATACAAAAATCATATTCCTTATCTCAAAACGAATCGATTGACCTATATAACTTTTATAATTGATCAAGAATTCGTAAAATAATTCATATTTTGACATTTTTTTGCATTAAAATTTTTTTTTTAACAACTTCCCCAATTAACTTATATATTATTAATTTCTTGCTTCCTCTATGAGGAAGCAAATTATTTTGCTTACTTGGAAGCGAAATGTCCATGAAATGGACATAATTCTCATCTAGTTTTAATTGCATTCTTCGTATTTCAATTATTTTATTCAATATTCAATAATACTCGTATATTCTCATTTATCAATTAGTTTCTTGAAATTTCAATACAATTCTTTAAATTCCAATTGATTTCTTTAATTTTCATTTATTTTCTAAAATAATTTTCATATTCATTAATTTAAAAAAAATTCGAATGCCGATTATTCTGCCCATTTTTTGATTTTTTTCAATCGTTAATTCTTGTTTTAATAGTTAATTATTTTCGTCAATATTTAATTAATTCCATCATATTGTAATTTTTCTTTTAATTATCAATTATTTTCTTGAAGTTTCCATTTAATTCTTTAATTGCCATTTTATTTCTTCAATTCTCAAATATTTTCTTCGATTTTCAAGTACTTTTATCGATTTTCAATTAATTCCTCAATATTCAATAATTTGTCGGATTTTATCAATTACTTTTTTCACACATAAAAATTATTTTAAAATTTCAATTCAATTATTCAATTCTAGACCTATTCTTTTCAATTTTCAATTCTTTTCTTCAAATTTAAATTCCACTTTTCAATCTTCAATTATTTTTTTTAATATTACAGAATTATCGACTTTTTTCTATTATTCTTTTCCATTATTAATAAGTTTCTTTAATTTTAAATACAATTGTTAAATTATTTTCTTTAATTTTTAATTCCATTGTTCAATTTTAATTTTATTTTTACTATTTTTAATTGCTTTCTTCGATTTTCAATTAATTATTTCAATTTTAATTATTTTCTTCGCCTTTTAATCCAATTTTTAAATGTTTATTTCCAAAAATTATTTCTATAATTTTCTTAATTTTTCCATTTGCATTATTATGTTCTTTAAATTTAATTTTTCTTGTTTAATTTTTTTAATTATTTTCGTCATTTCTCACATATTTTCTTCATCTTTTCAATTATTCTCGTCATTTTTAAACTATTTCCTTCAATTATTAATTATTTTCAACAATTTTCAATTATTATCTTAAAATTTTATAGTTATTATTTGATGTTTTAAATTATTTTGTTTGGTTGTGTATTAATCTAGCCATTTTTTGAATTTTGTTTTAGATTGTCAATTATTTTCGTCAATTTATAATTTTTTTTTAATTATCAATTATTTTTATAAATTTTAATTTAATGCTTAAATTTTTAATTTATTTCTTAATTTTTTTATTATTTTCTTCAATTTCAATAACTTTTTTCGATTCTCAATCCAGTTGCTTAATTTGCAATTATTTCCAACAGTTATTCCTATAATTTTTTAACTATTTTGTTCAAATTTAATATTTATTGTATAATTTTTCAAATTATCCTTTTCAATTGTGCATTATTATGTAGCCATTTTTCGAATTTTCTTTTTAACTGTCAATTTTTTCCGTCATTTTTTAGATATATTCTTCAATTTCATAATTATTATTATTTGAATTTGCAAAAATTTAAAATGACCAACAATAATACAAAGTTTGTCGCGCGTTAATGTTGCTAGTGGAATTATAATACGTGATTTTGTTTAAATATTTAAAATAAATTATTGTCCAAAAATTTAGATTTCAATATTTTGTGTTAATAAAACTTTTCAAGCTTTAATTATACCTAATTAATAAGATTATAAGAATGTGTAAATTTTAAATTTAAGTATAAAGTTATATTTAAATTATAAATGAGAATTTTTCAAAATTAAAAAACTGTTTTAATTGTTCGAAGATTTGTTACCGGAAAATCCAAAAAATTGATCTGGAAAAACCGGGAACTTTTTTAGTGATGTTTCAGATGGAATGTTAAATTTTCCAACAAATTTTCAGAAGGAAATGCATTCTTTTTTGTTTTGTGATGAATGCTCTTATGATAACAAACTTGAATTTCAAGTAACCGGATATTGTTCAGTGTTCTCAAGAATCTGATGAATAATATTTCAAAAATTTTATAAAGAATCTCCATTTGCGTTTTCTATAATATTGAGATCAAGCATTACAGGAAACTTGAGAGTATAAGTTTGTATCCATCTTGCTTAAAGAAATGTTTGGTCATGATTCTTTGTAATATATATCCGTTGGAACTTGAAAGAAGACACACATGAAAAATAAGCATAAAACTTGAATTTTGCTTTCTACTCGTGTCCGCATAAAAATGTGAATGCATTGTCAGAAGTTTATGCGTTCGTTGTCCTGGACGTTACTCTTTCAAGCTCGCTTTTAAGTCCCAAGATTTTAGGATTCAGAATTATATTATATATAGGCTGATTCTTTTGTTTTTCAAGATTTACAAAAAATAGTAAGTATTTTTTAAATTACACATTTTAACTTCACTGAAAACTTTAATGTATTAAAATAATCTGCAGCGAAATTGTTTTAAGCCAATTTTAGATTTTTTAAATTCAATTTGGTATAAAGAAAAGAGCGTTGCAGATTAATTTAATCCAAAACAATTTTCTGTGTTGTGAAAAAAATTATTTTAAGATATTTGGTGTATTGTAAGTTCAATAGGCATTGCAACTTTGTCAGTGTTAAAAATGAGAATAAATTAATGCATAAATGTCAATCCACTTGAGACACAGACTCGAGTCTGAATATCAGTGGTCCAAGAAAGACAGCAATGACATGCAGACATAATGCATTTAAAAAAAAAATTTAAAACATCATACTGACACGTCGTCTTTTTTATTTAATTTTATTTTCATATGACAGTGGGTTTATATCGAATAATTATTTCAACGGATTATTTCTCGAAAAACTTTTTAAGACACATATCAGATTCAACTACATTTTATTTCTTTAAGTTTGACCTGATTTTTATTTCCAATCTATTAATTTTCGTCTCGCTCCACTCATTATTAATTTCTAATATTGATTTGTGTTTATAATTAATTCATTTTGGTTACAATTTTCAATTCATTTCCTGTATTTCCGAGGTAATAAACTATTATTTCATTAATTTAATTATTTTTCGCATTTTTTAAAGTGTTTAATGTATGACTCAAACAGTAGATAAATATTTCTTTCGAAAGAACCAATTATCCGTTTAATCAACTTTACGAAGTAATTACTATGTACAAAGCACTCACGAGGACGCGAAAAGATTGTTAAATGTCGAATCTCTTATCTCTCTACTTCCGGCGGAAAAGCACTCGTACTTAAGAGAAAATACTAAAAATTAAAATTTTCTTTTTTTCACTCAAGAAAGAAAGTTATATTACGTTTACTAGTAGAAGTCAATCTTATAATTAATTTTATCCTTTACCCGACTAGTATTTCATTTATGAATTTTACAATCAAAATTTTACTTTGAATCGGTATAATTTTTCAAAAACGAATATTTTTAAAAATTAAACACTAATTTTTAAAAAATTAATTTCCATTTTCAATTTTTCTGTGAATGTGCATAAATGAAGATTATATAATAATCAGCAAAATGCGACAATGCTAAAACTCTAAGAAGATAATAAAAAAAGTGTTGACATTTTTTTTTTGAAACTATAAAAAATCGAGAAGGAATACTTGGAAAAAAAGAATGTTGTTTTTTTAAATCCACAAAATATAAAAGTGATTCCTGTCTAAAGTTTCTGCTCGAAACTACTCGTAAATCCCTGTTGAAATAAACTGAAACCGACATTGACGACGAAACAGATCGTTCTGGATGTTGAGTACCTTTAATTTAAATTTAACCATATAGGACACCATACAGCAATTTAAGCTCCATCGTAGTAAAATTCATTGCTTTTTTAAAAGGCCCGAATATAAAAAAGTCGAGCCATTGCAATAAAAGCGAGATTAAAGGTTCCCCTGGACCCTTTAAGTGTTTTTGTTTCTGCTCTTCTTTTTCAGCAAAGGGCAATCGACTCTGGTTACTCTGGATCCGCCAGTGGTTCGGCGCCACCGAAACACAGCATCTGCACGAGATTCGTACGCAGAATTTTATTGTACGCAGTGCGTATAGTAAGCGACCTTGAGCGTAAGCAATCTGTTTACGAGGGCCTGTGACCTCCACAAGCCACAAGTCTCGCGATGGTGCCTATACAAACGACGCTGCCAATTTAACATAATATAAATACACTCTCTAAATCTGAATTAGGTAATTTTCTACTAATAAATTAGCGAGAAATCGGTTACTATTAAATAGTGAACATTTTTTTACTATTTTTTAGAGGTCGTCCATAAATTACGTCACACATTAAGGGGGAAGGGGGGGGGGGTCGGTAGAACACTGTAAAAAGAGAATCTTAATTTAAGACGTATCTTAAATTCAGCAAGCTCTACTCTATAAATGTTTATGTAAAAAATACTATCTTAATAAAGATGAATTTATAATAATTACGAATTATTATCCAACCCACTTCGTCCACAAACTTTGGCGAACTAAGTAAACAGTGTTCCACCGATCGAAGTTGAAATTAAATAAATAAAAAAATAATTACGAATTTACCTTTTTAAATTTATTAGTACTTCATGCTTTTATGCAAATTTGAAGTTTTAAAATTTTTTTTTGACACAATTTAAGGCAAAAGAAAAATCTGTAAATTCAGCAAAAGCTAGGGTAACGGAACCAGTGAAAGAACATTTAAGGAAGTGTATACTTTTATAATTAATTATTTTTGAATGCAAATACCGAAAATGGTCTGGTAAATTTTTTCTCAATAATTTCTTAAGTGTAGAATATGAGGGTCAAATTTAAATTATATAAATGTGAATCATAATTAAAATTTTTAATAATTAAGTAAACATACCTATTTCACCAGTAAAAGAACACGTTCACCAGTAAAAGAATTTGGATCCCTCCAGTGAAAGAACAAATATTATTTATGTTAAATTAATGCATAAAAATACAGATTGTGGTAGAAAAAAATTCACAAATGTTGTAAAATTAAGTTCAAAACTTACTATTATGAATATTTTCAGGACTAAGTACCCTAAAATAACGTTTTAACTGTTTAACCACTTCTAACCAATTTGTTTGTTTATGTTTTGATTACTAGCAATGTCAAATATTATATCATTTGTCAGCTACTTCGGACTGTTTTTTTGCATGCAAATAAATGAAATTCTTTCACTGGAAAGTGATCAAATGCAAACCCAGTAAAGGAATTTGCATTTAATAATAATATTTTATAAATAATTGAGTTTTTTTACCAAAGAAAATAATTAAGGGACATTCTTAAGTTAATTTAGAAAAAAAAGACATCAATTAAAGCAGTTTTTACAGAAGAAATATAAAAATGAAAATTATGTGTTCAGAGCGATGTTCTTTTAGTAAGAGGTATACGTAACCTACTAAATTTTTAAATAATTATTTTTGAAAGTAATTTGCATTTTAAATCAGATGCTATGTCATATACAAGGTTTAGAAGTAATTAAGTTCCTAAAAACATATTAATTGACAGAATAAAAACTATAATTTTTAAATTATTATGGAAAATGTTCAATTTGTTCTTTCACTGGTGGCAGTTCTTTCACTGGTGCCACTACCCTACTGTCTTTAAAATGTTGCGTCTTAAAATAAGACTTTCTTTTCACAGTGAAGTGTGACATAACACTATTTCTTGTTTCTTTGTGTTCAATGTTTATATAACCTATAGATATTTAGTGCTTTTTCATTCTTATAATTGAAGAAATATTACTAAAAATGTTTAAAAATTGACCTTTTTTTATGTGTTAAATTTTATAAAATGTTTAATACTTGAACTAAATTCTTATGAAAAAATTTGCATCCTTAAATATACAAATAAAGATTCAAGATTACATGTGTTAATATTGATATCTTTTTTAATTTTTGTAGCATTTTAATGTAACTTTATAATACTGCTCAAATGCCTTTTTTAAACTAATAAAAAATCTTTATAATATATTTTCTTTTCAATTAGAAGCTATTTTACTAAATAAAATCTGAAATATTAAACCAAATGCTAATAAAAACAATACACATTTATGTGAATTCTAGATTCATTTTAAATAATGCAACAACCGGATCTAGGCGATTATTTTTAGAATTTGTTGTCCTAAAAATAATTAACAACTCGTAAAACTAGTAAAAAAATAATTTAAAATAATTTAAAAACGATGATAATAATTGAAAAATGATTAAAATAATGGTAAATATTGGAGAAAATAAATGAAATCTGATAAAAATAATTGAAAATTGTGGAAAATAATTGAAAAAGGATAAAAATAATTAAAAATTGGAGATAACAATTGAAAAATGATGAAAATAATTAACAATTCATGAAATGAGTTAAAAAATAATTAAAAATTAAAAATTGCAGAACAAAATTATCAACAAAATTAAAAATGAAGGCAAATAACTGTAAAATGATTTTAGAATATGAAAATTGAAGAAAGTAATTGAAATTCGACGTGATTTATTGGAAGTTTATAACATTAATTGAAAAAAAATGAAAATAATATGAAATTGGAGAAATTAATTTAAAACTGATAAAAACGATTGAAAATTGAAGAAAATAATTAAGAAATTTAAAAATGGGGCAATTAATTGAAAAAATATAAAAATAATTAACAATTCATGAAATTGAAAAAAATTTAAATAATCAAAAAATTAAAAATTGAGACAAATATTTGAGAAATGGTAAAAATAATTAACAATTCATGACATTAATGGAATGATAATGAAAAAATTAAAAATTGGAGATATTAATTAAAAAATTATGTTAAAAATTAAAAATTGAAGTAAATATTTGACATAAATAATTGGAAGTTTAAGAAACTAATTAAAAAATACTGAAAATAATTTAAAATTGGAGATCATATTGAAAAATGAATAAAATAATTGAAAATCGGAGAAAAAATTGAATAGTAATAAAAATTATTAACGACTGATAATTATAATGCAAAAATTATGAACAAAATTAAAAATGAAGGCAAATAATTGAAAAATAAGTTTAAAAAATGAAAAATAAAGAAATAAAAACCTAATTGAAATTCGAGTAGAAATTTAAGATAAATAATTAGAAGTTTAAGACATTAATTGAAAAATAATAAAAATAATTTGAACTTGGAAAAATTAGTTTAAAAAAATATATAAAAACAATTGAAAACTGAAAAAATAATTTAAAAATTAAAAAAATAATAAACAATTCATGAAATTATTTTCACAAGAATTTAAAAATGAGGCTATTAATTGAATAATGGTAAAATAAATGAAAAACCAGGGAATAATTCAATTCTGACAACAGTAATTGAAAAATACTATTAATTATTATTAAGGGGTTACTCCACTGTAGAATTTTCAAAAAATCGATTTTTGTTTTATTAGCATAAAAGATGCTTTAAACCCTCTAGATTACAGGGAAAAAAGTTTGGTGCCTGTTTTTCATCAGATTAAATTTTTCAACAGCTTTGCTTGGTGCTATGAAGCGTCTCATGCAAAACATGCTTCGGTAGAACGTCCTAATGACGCCATTTTAAAACATTTTTCAATCAAAAATATTTTTTTTGTTCACTGTAAGACATACCTAAATACATCCTATAATATTATTATTTTCTTACTTTTCCTTCTACAAAAAAAAATTCTCAAAACAGAGCTTAATTTTAGCCGTCAAACAATTTTTATTATTTTAACTCTCAATTTTTATCATTTATTTAAAACAACATTCCGCACAGAAATACGTAACCGATTTTTGATATTTTATAATTTCGATTTTTTAGACACAATTAAGTACTCGATTTTTGGTAAAAATTTGACTTTTATTTTGAATTCTCGACAATTTAACAGAAATGAATATTTTTAAAATCCCCTACTTATTTCCGTAGCTATTCTAATGTAGATTAAGAAATTTTTTTTTATTTTGTTACAGATTAATTTTTACACCCTGAGTACTGCTTGCAGCAGAGCCATTTTAAAAAAAACCGTCTAACAGAAGTTGCTCTTACGCCGCAATGTTGTATTTTTTTTAAATAAAAATTTTTTTTTTAAACTTTTAAAGATGTCTAAGAATATCCTTAAAAAGAATTATTCTCTTTCTGTTTCTTCTATTAAAAAAAAAAAAAAAAAAAAAAAAAAAAAAAAAAAAAAAAAAAACACTGAATGTTTTTCATCAATTCAAAATTTAACTGGATTTTAATCAACTCAAATATTAATAAACCCAACTTTCAAAAATTGATATTTTGGTTTATCTAAACTTTCCTTTTCTAAATCTGAATCAGTAAAAAACTACTAATTCATAGTATTTTTTGACTAATTAAACTAGGACCGATTCGGCGACTTCTTGATCGACAAGATTCTATCCCAAGAGGATATTTACTTTTTTCACGCTTAAAGTTGTACTTTATTAATTTGTTTAGAATTTTCAAAAGTTTCCTCTCTAAAATTACTTAAAATAATATTTAAAAATGAATATATACCAGATTAGCAAAATTAATTATTCAAAGACTGCGAATTGGAATCATATATGGGGCAAAATTTCTGAACTGTCCAGGTCAAAAAATAAAATTTATTCAAACTTTGCTGAAGTGTTTCCATTGTTAGTGGAAGTGTAAATACCAAATATTTTCAAATTCCATGAAATAGTTTTTGAGTTACACAGTTTTAAAATTTTGAATTTTTTTAAAATGTAGCTTTTTAAATTTATTATATTTCTAAGTAGATTGCATAAAAGTTAACATATATATAGTGATTTTTAAAGCTTTTTTTACAGGCTACTCGATGGTGACAAAAGTTTTTACGTAAAAAAATTATTTGACCTTGAAATTCAAGTTTAAAGTGTTAATTTGATTGTATCGCGAAATCGGATTTTTCAAAAAAATGTTAACCTATCTCAATGGAAAGCTTGACTTTTTTCCTATAAGATATGTAAAAATTAGAGTGGAACTCTTATTAGTTTTGTCAAAAATACATCTCAAATACCCGCGCGCGCTAGAGAAACAATGTTTTTTACGTAAAAACTTTTGTCACCATCGAGTAGCCTGTAAAAGAAGCTTTAAAAATCACTATATATATGTTAACTTTTATGCAATCTACTTAGAAATATAATAAATTTAAAAAGCTACATTTTAAAAAAATTCAAAATTTTAAAACTGTGTAACTCAAAAACTATTTCATGGAATTTGAAAATATTTGGTATTTACACTTCCACTAACAATGGAAACACTTTAGCAAAGTTTGAATAAATTTTATTTTTTGACCTGGACAGTTCAGGAATTTTGCCCCATATACCGAAAAAGTGCCAGGTAACAAAAAAAAATTATATTTCTTCAAATATTTCATTCTTATTTTAAAAAAACTTAAATATAAGTATGTATTATTTAATAAATTTTTATCTTTAAGAGAGAAATTATTAATATTATAAATCCTACATACAAGGTGGACGCAAAATTTAATTTTCAAAATTCTCTGATTTTTCTCTGACTAATTTTTTATTTTCCCTCACCACCAATTTTACAGAATTTTTTAAATCTTGCTTTGTTTATTAAAAATTTAATGTAATAGAATCATGAGTTTTTAATAGTGGTTTTATTTAAGCAAAAATTCTCTGACTTTTAAACCTTTTTTTGTAAATTTCCTGACATTTCCCTGACTTTTCCCTGATTTACAGTTTTTCCCTGAAATTTTCACTTATTTTTAAATCATTGAAAAGAGATCAATCTTAGAGATGAAAAAATTTATGATTATTTATGAATGTCGATATGAAAGTAACATTTTCCCTTTTATTTATAAATCTTTAACTACTACGAAAATTAATTAAAATTTGACTAATTCGGATTTAAAGAAAATCTACCAAATGTTTAAAGATTCAAATAGCAGTTTGTTCAAATTTCAATAGATCCCAAATAATCAACAGACAAAAAAATAAATAAGAAGAAACTTAATTCTATCAATAATAACTTCGGGTGTGTCAAAAGAATAAATAAATAAAAAAAAACCCATTTATATACCATACTTTTTTTTTAATAACAAATATTTTTATAAACAAAAAAAATATTGACTTTTTGTCAAGATGACAGACAGTGGAACAGTGAAATTTTTGCACCTTTCGAATTCTTAGTGATCTTGAATTTCACATTGTGACCTCACTGACCGCAATTGCTTAGGACATTAAATAAATTTGCCACACGCTTATGAAATGGACAATGACCAGAGTTTTGAGGGGATGTTGAAACGCGTGGGAAATAACGTCACTTTACTGAAAATCTCACCCTAAATTTGCTCCTGACAGTGAACTCGTGCTTATATTTAGGGAAGCCATTGGGGGTTCAAACCCCTCGAAAAATGAAGATCGTTTTGTCCAGTTACTCGATCTCTTTCCCAGTAAATCCGCTCATCCGGAAATCTTGATCTACTGCTTTTCACCAGTAATCGCACATATTGTTCTCTTTTCAATATCCGTTACTGCTCGTGACCAGTCTGCGTTTAATTTAGGCGTTTCTGCAATTGACACATGCCGTTGGAGAATCCGATGTTTCATTTAATGTCCAGCCGTTGGTGGGGAAAATGAAGTGCACCAGATTATTCTCTATATTTATATATTTTGTTAGGACACGAGCCTATTGAAATTTTAATCGTTTCTGCAATCGCATATGTTGCCTTCCTCCATCGACCCTTTATTTAATAACATCACGCTTTTTTTGTTCACAAATATTTATGGTTTTTGCAGTTTGTATTTACATGAAAGATTTGAAAGAAGTTTAGAATTACATTTTTGAATTCTAACGTTCATGTTAAAACGAACAGTTTTTTTATAGTATTAATTCCATTGACTGTTTTAATATTATACAAACTAAAAAAAAGTACTAAAACAATTTTATGGGGATGATTCCATGTCACTTATTATATGAGAGATATAAAAAAACATTTAATAGAAGATTTAAATATTCCTTTTTTATGGATATACAGGTTCTTAAATATACATTTTAGTATTGAAGAATAATGTGACAAACTAATAAGAAACAGATATACTAGAATTTTGAACGGAAAAGTTTAAAATGAATTCACAATGATTTACGACAACACCTCTATTAAATTTATCCTTTCAACGTATTACCAACAGCTAACAAAATTGAGAAATTTGAAAAAACATTTTTTCTATATAGGCAGAATCTCATATAATAATGACAGAAAAACACTTTTTTAAAAACACTTTTTAAAAGTCTGCAAATATTCACCAACTAAAGAGTCAGTTTTTCAAATTGAGATCAATCGAAAAATGAAAAAGAAATCTTCAGTTAAAAATCCCATACCTAAATAAACAATCTCGAGGTTTTCGAAAAATTGAATTTTTTTACGGTTGAGACATATGGGACATCAACACATCTGACATTACTTAAATCATAAATTAAAAAAAACAATTTACAATACTATTTTTAGTTATATAAATTTTGTTCGAAGTTTAAAAAAAAATTAACACTAAATAGAAATAAGTCTTTTTACTTTTAAAAACATAGCAATTTACAAGATCAATGGATTTAAGTCCATTTTAAATAATTGGAAGTATACAATTTTTACACTATAAAGCTATTTGTAACTATTTATTTTTTATTTTGAGCACAATGATCGTACATTGCGACTATGA
Source organism: Ganaspis brasiliensis (assembly GCA_037103525.1). Taxonomy (NCBI): domain Eukaryota; kingdom Metazoa; phylum Arthropoda; class Insecta; order Hymenoptera; family Figitidae; genus Ganaspis; species Ganaspis brasiliensis. The sequence goes on along the minus strand of JAZKLR010000451.1, from coordinate 998,493 downwards.
TGATACTTCTTGCTCAAGTTCTATGCGATAACACAATCTCAAACGTATGCGAGGCTTATCTTTACTACTTTGATATCAACTCAGTATACACCAACGATTTATTTCCCGCCAAATTTTTTTTAATAAACAATAAACTAACTGAAAGTTAGCTAAATAGTTAATAAATAATAATTTTAAAGTATTGTGTTTATTGTTTCACGTTAATAATAACAATAAGAATAAAAAAAATAACAATAATAATGGGCCATAATATAAATTAACAATACTCACTTACTTACTGATTTAAAAATTGTTAAACTAACTGCAAAACTTTTACTACTGTTGTATGATAAAACACTTTAAAAAACTATTATTTTAAAATTTTTAAACCTCTACAAGGGTTAAAATGTATAACTGTTATGGAGTAGTAACTAACCTCAAGACAAAACTACCCATAAAATATTTTAATATAGAAACAAAATTATTTCCCATAAAGTATAAATCAGGACTATTTGCTTTTAAAAAAAAACAAACAATAAGTACAAAATTTAAAAATAGAATAAACTGAAAATTCTAAACTTCCGAGATACACCAATTTCTACAGACGTCAAGAAGATGATCATAAAATTGAAACGTGTGTGTATGTCACGAACTTTACGATCTTCTTGCAGTCGTAGGTAGATATTTTTCACCTACAAAGAAAGAAAAACTTATAAAAATTGACGACCTCCCAGGCCTGTGATACTTTTATAAAAGCATCAGGGGTCACATGTTTTATTTATTTCTCAAGGATCAATACTAGAAAAGAAAAAGAAGCGACTTTTGCAATAAAATTTTCTGTCACCTTGACATTTATTCCCGTGAAAGAAAGCGCGATGAAGAAAATCATGAAAAAAGCATGAAAGGATCTATCCAATCTTTGAATTCTATAAAGGAAAGCGGAAATCTTTATATTCCCTGTTTCCTTAAACCAGAATCAACAAATTTTTACGATTTAAACGAGTCTTTCTTGTGGCTTTCTCTCAATTACTCTTTGTCAGAGGAGTTTCACGAAATTTATAAATTACCTTCTCAGAAATAATTCTTGCCGGAAGTTTTAACGCTATTTTGTTACAGGCTGATATGCCAAATTAATTGATTTTCGGAAAGTCAATTAGTGTCGATTATGGGCGTCTAATAAAAAACTGGTCCATGTTAGTTTTATCTTTATTTTTTGTACAATTCAGGTACACCTGGCGAAGAAAATATGACCCCACTTAAATTTTATATCAGTTTTAGAAAACTATTTTCAAAAACTAATACTCGTTAAGAGGGTATCCATAACATTAGCATAAGTATTGTATATAGCAACATTTACATTCTTATCAACATTTAACGTTCTACCAGGTAAACGTGAACCAGATGTTTGTACGGAAAATACGACTCGAAAAACCATAAAAAACATTCTAGTTTCTACTCGATTACAATCTTCCAATTAATAAAAACTTTTTTATTAGACAAAACAAGAATTTTTCATTACATTCGAAAATAATTTTTCGAAAGAATGATAATGTTGGTTAATTCGGAAAGTAAAGACAAAAGACTCAAATATGAGGTTTATGGGGTTGCTGATCGGATCTTTATATCTTTATTCGAACCAAAGAGGAATTAAAGAAAATTGGCAAAGGCCGTACCTTGTCTGCAGATGGCTGAAGCCGTCAAAGTGCTCGCATAATGTAACGATACTATAAAAAGAAATTTAAAGCCTGCGATAATTTTTCACACTGTGTAAATTATTGCACATAACTTGTAAAAAGTGAGTAGCTTTAGTTCCTTTCCAGGAAAAGTCGTTAACTCGGATCTTTCTATTCCTGTGACTGATCTAAGACCACATAAAAAAAAGTCCTGTCCGTCCTCCTTGGAGTTTACAATTACCTACTTTTTCCTGATATTGATCCTGTGGTCATAAAACTACCTCCGTCAATTTTCGGGAGCAGAAGTCAATAGACAACTGCTGGTCTTACATCTACCTGTGATGTTCGTGACGAAACCTTTTTTTAAACTATTTTCAACATCAAAAAAAGAAGTCAAAAGAACCCGCTGTTCAGTTGACCCAAAAATTGTAACACATTCTTCCATTCTTGTTAAAATAATGACAAATTATTTTAAAAGGGAATGAAAATAAATGTATGCAAAAATTACCAAAAATAAAAATCTTTATTGTGTTAATGATGATCTGGATATTAAAATGAAAACGTATATTTTATAGAATAAAGCAACACTACATCTCATAAAATAAAAGCAACATAAAAGTCGCAAATATTCTGAATTTTTTTTTGAGTGTCAATAAACGGTTTGGAGTAAAGAAAACCTGAAGTGTCTGCGAAGAAATCAGTTAGGTGGTATGAGAACGAAAAAACCATAATTGCAGAATGGTGACTTTTACAGAGCATCGCCTTCCATCACGTGCAAGAGAGGAACGCCTCTACTAAAGACAATGTTCCTTTGAGACATAAGTACAAACCGCTGGAACTCCGACAAAAAAATTAATCCTCAACCGACGCGTTCTTTCAAACGAAATTTTTCCCTACACTCCTTATAATCTGCTTATAAATTTTACCCAGAAAAAAATTTATTTACAAGAGTTAAAGCAGAATTTAGTTAAGACTTATAAATTGTAAAAATTATAAAAATGAACGCACAACAAAACAAACGGATAAATTGCATTGTAACAACACAGTGCAAATATTAAATCTTATAATCACACGTAAGCTTTATTTAATCTGAAAATGTACGTAAACGATTGATATCAGACGACAAAGAAAAACCGTCTTTAGTTAATTGTTATTTTTAAAAGAAATATTTCTATATACTGTGTGCGTGATAAAAATGACTCATCAGATTTGATAATTGCGAATTTTTCTAATTACTGGGTGTTTAAAAAAGAGATGAGAAAGTTGTTTAAAATTAAAAGTCACGGATAAAAAAAAAATTTTTAAAAATAGGAAAATGATGATAAAATGAGAAAATTTAGTACAAAATTAAAATATAAAATAAAAGAACAGAAAAAAGTCTTTAAATAATTAGAAAAATTAAGAAATTCTAAAAAAAAATGAAGGAAAAAATACATAATAAACTCTTCAAAAATAAACAAGTTTAAGAAAACAAAATAAAAATATTTTTTTTAACAATAAATAAATTTCTAAAATATTCTTAACAACGATTTTAGAAAAATAAAAAAGTATAAAAATTGTATACAAAAGTGAGTAAATTTAAGAAAAAAATAAATAAAAAAGTATAAATTTACAAGAATATGCGTGAATCTAAAAGAAATCAAATAATTGAGTAGAATATTTTACTCTTAACTAAAAAATAATTTTTAAAATTATTAAAAAAATAAATAAAAATCGTCTCAAGACAGAAACATTTTTAAAGAAATGAAAATTTTTACCCTATAGGGTAAAAAAATTTTTTATAAAAATTCGAACATCAATAAGAAAATCGAGAAGAAAGTCAACAGAAAAATAAGTTTATTGAATGATATAAAACCAAAATTGTATGAACTAATAATATATAAATTGTGCAAAAATGAGAAAGTTAGGGAAAATCTTAAAACAGGAAAAAAATTAATTTAGGGCTGTTCAGATCTAAATCTGAATTAGTATTTTTCTACCAATGATTTGGCGAAAAGTGAACCACTATTAAATAGTAAGATTTTTACTAATTGAAATAGTAGAAACTTACTAATTGAAATATTAAAGTTTCACTATTTAAGATTTTTACTAATTGTTTAGTAGAAAACCACTAATTTTTAGTAAAAAACTACTAATTGAAATAGTAGAAAATTTCTAATTGAAATATTAAAGTTTCACTATTTGAATTAGTAGTTTTCTACTAAACAATTAGTAAAAATCTTACAATTTAATAGTGGCTCACTTTTCGGTAATTCATTAGTAGAAAACTACCAATTGAGATTTAGAGAGTAAAACTTATAAGCTCGACCTTTAATTGGCAGAATTTCATTAAACAGAACTTTCATGAAGTCGAATGTTTATTTTATAGAACTTGTTTTCAATCAAATGTGAATTAATCCGAATTTCTAGAAAGTAATTTTTTAATATTATTAAATATTTAACATAAATTTCATTTTAAAGAAATTTAATTTAATCGACTCATTGTTCAAAATAACTGTTATTTACTCGAATGCCTATTTGGATGAATTTTCATTTGTCCGAATTTTGATTTGCACGAATTCATATTAAATAGAATTTTCAACAGAATCCTTAAAACGTCGAATTTTCACTTGGCCAAAACTGCAAAATAAACATACAACGGAAAAATTTTATCGCGAATTTGAAAAGTAACCAATCAAAAATTATTATCAGCAAAATTATAATTGATTAATTTTCAAATTACTGACAAAATCTTTCTGTCGGAAGTTTATTCGGACACTTGCAATTCCTGCCAAATGGAAATTTGACGTTTTAAGGATTCTATCAAATATGAATTCATGTAGATCAAAATTTAGGAAAATGAAAATTCGTCCAAATATACATTCTGTAACTTAAAAATTCGGCTAAGTTAATTAACATTATGTTAATTGATAATTCTGCTAAATTTATATTAGATTAAATTAAAGTTCTGTGAAATAAGGAGTCGGTTAAAAAGAAATTCTGTAAAAATTAGGATTAATATTCACATTCGATTGACAACAAGTTCTATCAAATAAACCTTCGAATTCACGAAAGTTCTGTTCAATGAAATTCTGCCAATTTAAAGTTCGAATTTTAAATTTATATTCATGAGTTTCGAAAATACGCGTATTTTTTAAATTTTCTTATTTAATGAAAATTACAGAAGTTATGAATTTTTGAAATTTCACGTTTTCAGAAACAGATCACTTTTGACACGCGTATATTATTAAAAAATTACAAATAATGCCCTACATCAAATTTGTTAAGTTTTTCTTACAATTTTTGGATATGTAGTAAATAATAACGTATTTGCAACAAAAATACATAAAAAATTGAATTTAAGCCTAAAAAGTAATAATTCTCAAACACTGAAAAAAATGTTTAGTCATATCAACAACAATTTAGTTGCGCCAACCAAACTTTTGTTGCTATGATTAAAAATTTGGTTGAGCCAACAAAATTTTTGTTGATGTGACTAAACATTTTTTTTAGTGAAACCTCGCTCAAAACCAAAAGGATGCATTTTCGATCTTTTTCTGTAACTGCAGTTATTTAATTTAAGACATTTGTATTTACAGTTTTATTTTCACTGCTAGACACCTTGTAGCCGTTTTAATACTTCATAAGCGTAATAACAAAAAAATGAAAAATAATACTGAAAAAAAACTAAAAGTTTTAAAAATAAGTTTAAATCAATTTTATTTAATCCTATTTCTTTTTAATCATTACAAAAATGTCACTGGACTTTATACATAATTCCCATTATTTTCCCGATATATGTAAATTAATTATACGGCGTAAAAATTATTATGTTTCGTAACAACTCAATAATGACCTATGAAAACAAATTCGTTCTAATTTTCATGCTTTATTTTTCCTATTCATAAAATTGGAATATAATTTCAACAGCTTGTTTTTGGGTGGAAACCTCGATGCTTGGAATTAGAAATGGTGACTATATCTCTTCGGTTTTTCCTTGGCATGCGTTCGTTTTGGGGAAGAAATATAAGAAGAAAGAGAAGAAAGGGGCCTTGTTGCACGCACATAGAAGTCTTAGAAAAGTTTGAGGCTACTGGCACGTGGTACGGAAGCTATAAAAACGCCACAAAGAAAGAGAATTTAGGATGCACTTCTGCTTACATTGCACTTACATATATCAGCAGATGTTACCCAAAACTGTTTTACTCTTAATTCATTGTCATTTTCCACACAAGTTTTCCCGCTATTTTAACGGACTTTTCTCTGATATTTTCAGATTTTATTGTATTTCTGTAACATTTCCTATAGTGCGAAAAAAAAAACAATAAAAATGCCAATTTATCAATAAAAATAAATTTCCCTCAAGAGGAGTGCACTTTATATCAAAGTAGATACAACAAAATATTGAAACAAATTGATAACGAGTCAAAACAAAAATATTTTCGAATAATATCCCGTGTTTTCTAATCAAGGGTTCAGTGTGGAAATCGAGTTATAGAATGCAGAGCAATAAAACAGAACTGCAATCACATTTCTGTGTAGTTTATAAATCATAGTGGTAATACTTGGCAGCAACAATTACCGGTGGCCTTGGAAGTACACCGATAGGAGGAAGATAAATCGACTTTACATGGAAGTTTGTGTTCTGAGAAAGGGTTATTTGCAACATTTTAAGTAGGTATATTTTAATGACAGGGATATTGATGCTCAAGGTGAATGTTAAATTGTCACAGCAATGTTTTATAAAACCTATTATCAGACCTGTTCTGTATAGCAATTACTTGGCAGATTCTCTGCTCCACTCACATACTGGAATATTTCTTATTGATTTGCATATTAATTCTAAAATTATAGGTTTTAAATTCATATTACATTTTTTTTAGACAAAAATCTATATTGATTATTTATAGTTTCATGACAAACGAAATTGGCAATAGAACACTTGGAACAAGTGAAAAAAATATTCTCTTTTTTGTATCAGTAGATTTCTACAGGTACACTAGGGTGGTCCAAAAAAGGTCGATTTTTGAAAATTAAAAATACTGTCGCAGTTTTATATTCTGCAAAAAAATACAAGGCATAACTCTTTTTTTATAACTTTTTAAATTAATAATTGACTTGTCCCTAGGGTTTGAAAGGTTCTCAGTGCTTCTTCTACTTATCCGTCGTATTTCACTTATGGGTAATAATCTAAATTGTATCCTGGAAAGGGTTTGCGGGTGAAAAAAATACAATAGACCTGCTTCTGAGTAGGTAGAAATGCTCGACTTCAATCCTAGACTCTTTACTTCTCCTTTTCGTCAGTAGCAATGCACAGGCCTATATCAGTTTCGCTCATAATGATGGCTGTAAACCGACGACGGGCAAAAAACCGTAAACTTTAATTCAAGAATGTGTCCCTTTAATATTTATAAATCAATTTTATTTTTTCATGTAATATTGTCAATAGAATAAACTTTTATTTCATGTAAATTTTAAATAAATTAATTTATATTTACTGGTAAAAAATTGCCTCTAAAAACTGCCTATTTAATGATTTTTCAGGTTTTTTCTAACTGAATAACAACTATAAATATATCATTTTGGAAATTTTTTTTGTTTCAATAAAATATTTTAATTGTCACCTAACAGTTTACGGAAATACATTGCAATAGGAAATCAACAAAGCAGGAAAAAATAAGATTGAAAATAAATTGATTGTTTTACGTGTTAATTCCCACAAGAGACAAAAAGTCGCAGGGACAAGCCAATTATTAATTTAAAAAATTATAAAAAAAGAGTTATGCCTTGTATTTTGTTGCAGAATATAAAGCTGCGACAGTTTTTATAATTTTTAAAAATCGACCTTTTTTGGACCACCCTAAGGTACACAGTATTATAGTATTGAACTTTACCTTTTGATTATTAAAATGAATTTTCAATATGAAATTTACGTTTTACAACAAAACATTAAATGTTAATTACGAGGTTAATTACAGTGTTATTAACAAGGACCGATTGTTAAACAAAAACACAAAATTTTTAACGGTGACTAATTCTAAGATAAAACTTGGATAGTAATTTAACCAGTTAAATTTTGCAGCATAAGAATAATTATAATTCTCTGAATAAGTAAAAGTAACAATTAAAAAAAATATATCAGGATTTTGTTAATAAATGAAAGAATTTGGTAAACAAATGACAAAAATTCTGCTCCACTCTTATGTTAAACATTAAATATTAAGTATATTAAATAATAATAATCTCCGTAAACTCCTGAAGTTAGTTACTTTTTATATTTATTCATTTTTTCTGTCCACGTTTTAAAGTCTGAAGTGAAGTTAGTTAGTATTAATATTTATTCATCTTTTTCTGTCCATGTTTTAAAAACTGAAGTGAAGTTAGTCTTACTCCCTGTTATTTTATTGATTTTGACTCTCTTTATCAGGAAATATTTTGAAATTTGAATTGAAAGAATAAGGTAACCTTTTTCGTTAGTGTCGTGTTTTACTGGTTTTTAATTGTCATTTGTGTAAAAAAACAGTTTTGAAAAATGCTTTAAAAATTTATTATGGTTTTTGAAGAAGTTTAAAATATACATAAACACATGCAATTAATTTCCTAAATTTTCAGTTATTATCTCAAATTTAGATTATTGTCATCAATTTTACATTATATAACAATTTTTTCATTATTGTCTTTTGCTTAAAAATAAATTCTGCAATTTTTCTTGATTTTCATCACTTTATAATTATATTCATTATTTTGGCATTACTTTTAATATTTTCAATTCTTTATCCGATATTGCAACTATTTTCATCAATTTTCGATTATTTCTGCGATTTTTTAATTATTCTCTTTAATTAAAAATTTTTAAGTAATTTTGTAATTATTATTTTTTTTTAAACATATATTCTATTTTTCAGTTATTTCTCTCAAATATTATTAAATTTTTTCAAGTTTTTATATTATTTAAATTATTTTCATCATAATTCAATTTTCTTTCTCAATCTTAAATTATTTTCAGCATATTTCAATTATTTTTGTCAATTTTTTATTAATTTTATCATTTTTCAATTATTTTTTTCGATTTTTAATTATTATACTCATTTTCTAAAATTATTTTCTAAGATTTTTAAGTATTTTTCTGAAAATTCAAACATTTTCTTCAATTTCTAATTATTTTCATTTGTTATCAGAATTTCAAATTTTTTTTATTAATTATCATAAATTTCAATTATTTTTAGCATTCTTCCAGACTTTTCTCCAATTTTTAGTTTTCCTCATTTTATAAAATAAATTTCTAAAATTTTTTAAGTATTTTTCTCAAATTTCTATTATTTTCTTCAATTTTTAATTATTTTTCTTTGTTTTCATAATTTCTAAAAAAATTTATTAATTATCGTAAATTTCAATTATTTTTAGCATTCTTCCAGTTTTTTCCAATTTTTAGTTATTCTCATTTTCTAAAATTATTTTCTAATATTTTAAAGAATTTTTCTAAAATTTTAATTGTTTTCTTTAATTTTTAATTATTTTTCTTTGTTTTCATAATTTACAAAAATTTTTATTAATTATCGTAAATTCCAATTACTTTTAGCTTAGTTCTTCAATTCTTTTCTCCAATTTTTAGTTATTTTTTTTTTTTTCATTGAATTCTAAGTTCTTCATGTATTTTTTTTTCAAATTTTAATTATTTTTTTTTATTTATTTAAATAATTAATATGAATCATATTTTAATTATTTTCGGCAAGTTATAAAATTTAAAAATATTTTTCAATTATTTTCCAAAATTTATTTTCTTCAAATTTCAATTCTTTACATTTGTTTCATAATTAAAAATATTTTTAACTATTTATCTGACTTTTCAATTATTTCATTATTTTTATTATTTTCTTCAATTTTCAATTACTTTCGTTCTTTTTCTCGTTCTTTTTCATAATTGCCAAAAAGTTTTTACTTATTTCTCTTTAATTGAAATTTGTTCTGTTCAATTTTAAATTATGTTTATCTTTTTTCATTTATTTTCTCTAATTTTTAATTATTTTCTTTTATTTCAATGAACTTCTGAAAGTTTTAAGTATTTTTCTCAAATTTTGCTTAACTTTCCTTTATTTAAAATATTTTATGTAATTTGTTTAATTATTTTCCTAAATTTGAATTATTTCTTTTAGTTTTAATTTATTTATCTCAATTTATAACCATGTTTTTTAATTTTGAATTATTTTCTCTAATTTTTCATTATTCATTTTTGTTCCAATTTCCTTTTAAGATTCTTAAGTATTTTTCTCAAATTTAAATTATTTTCTTTATGTTTAAAACATTTTTATGATTGTTTAAATTACTTTCCCCAATTTTTAATTGTTTTTATTTTTTTTTCAATTAATTTGCAAAATTTGCAATTATTTTGTTTAATTTCAATTATTTTTTGCAATTTTTTTAAATTCTAAAATATTATAAATTTTGTCCTAAATAAATATTAATTTTATTTATAATAATTGATTTTTAAATATTATATTTAAAATATTTATTTCTTCATATTAGATAAATATTATTTACCGATTTGTTATATTTTTTATTGTATTTTATAATTTCTAAAAGGTATGAAAAACTAATCGCGCGCTGGCGCGCGTTTTATTTTGCTAGTAATAATAATAATATCCGTAAACTCCTGAAGTTAGTTACTATTTATGTTTATTCATCTTTTTCTGTCCACGTTTTAAAACTTGAAGTGAAGTTGGTTAGTATTTATATTTATTCAACTTTTTCTGTCCATGTTTTAAAATCCAGATTGAAATTAGTCCCTGTTTTTTTTTATTTTTTTTATTAATTTTGATTCTCTTTATCAGAAAATTTTAAATTTGTTTTAGTTTACAGACAAATTATGCAGATGAGGTAGCCTTTATGACAAGATATTGATAATACTAATTTATATATTACACAATTATATGAATTTTAATAATAATTTAGACTAATTTAAAGTGTCGAATAGTCGGATTTATTACAAATTCAAATTACGTTATTTTACTTTATTGAAACAAATTAAATACAGTTTAAATTATTCTGTAACTTTTTTAACCATTTCTGGAGTTCCGAAATTTTTATCAAGATTGCTGCAAACTTCCGGAAAAGTTGGGCAAAGTTTTAGAAGACTTAAGTGTTATTGTGTGGGTTTCAATGAGACAATATTTAGAATCCCTAAATACTTATTTATTTCTTCTTATTGCAAGGCTGCCAGTGACTCACTTTTTTTCTTTTAACTGACTTTTTTTAAAATTGCTGACTATTACTCACTTTTTTTTAAAAAAAAAAACTCACTTTTCTCACTTTTTTAGTAAAATGTATATTCCAACTGCAGGGGGGGGGGCTTCTGATATTAGGTGTCTGATTAAAAATTTATTACTTTATAAATCAATTTATTTGTTCATATTCCAATTACATTGTCAATTTTTTAATATTACAGTTTACAAATACGTAATTTCTACATCTCTTTTCAATTTATTTTTGTCATTTTTAAAGTACTTTTGTTAACCCTAAAGTATTTTTGTTAATTTTCAAATATTTTTGCGATTCTGAATTTAATTTTTTCAAATTTCAATTATTTTTTTTAGTCTTTAAATTATTGTCATAAATATTTAAATTTATTACACAAGTTTTCATTTACTTCTGTTATTTTTCAATTTATTATTTTTTCAACATTTCAATTATTCTTTTCTATTTTCAAATTATTGCAAGGAATATTTAAATTTTCAACACAAGTTTCTATTTTATTTTTGTTAATTTTCAATCATTTTCTTCAAATTTTAGTTACTTTTGTCATTATTCAAGTATTTTTGTCATTTGACGATTATTTTTTTCACATTATTATTTTTTTGCCATTTTAGAATCATTTTCTAGAAATTTAAATTTTTATTTTATTTAAATTATTGAATGCGACTTATTAATTATTAATATAGTAATTATTCTTGTTGTATTAAATTTTAATTTTATTGTTATGTTATTGTGCGCAAAATTTAAATTTTTTACACGAGTCTCAAACTTTTGTTTCAAATTTTAATTTTTAAAAATTTTCAATTATTTACTTCAAATTCTAATTATTTCGTTTAATTTTAAATCAATTTTTTGATTTGTTTTCTTATTTACAACTTTTTTTTTCAAATTTAATTATTTTTGTCATTATTCAATTATTTTCTTCATATTTCAATTATTTTTGAGATTTTCTAATTATTTTGTTTAAATTTGAATGGCTTTCCCCACTGGAGCCTCTCAATTTAATAACAGTAATATTAAACTCATTATTGCTTATTCGCTCACTTTTTTTAATCACTTTTTTCACTTAAGAACTAATTATTTACTGAGTTTTTAAATTAAAAAGTTATTTTTCACTTGTCACGAACAAGAAAATTATTTATTTAGATTTTATTGTTTGTGGAAATAAGATATAGTTTTAACTCATCACGGAGTAGTAAAATGAGTCGAATTCCTGACTTATTTATTCAAGCCTTTTCTGTTTGTATTTATCTTGGGAATAGTAGAAGGAAATTAAATTGTTAAGATTGATTTACCATTTTTAACCATTTATTTAAACAACCAAAAAATGTTTAAATGTTACAAATACAGTCTAACGTTAAGCAGAGAACAATTTTGTGTGTATGTTTTGTCGTGTAGTGTGAATGGAACGAGATTATACTTTACCAGTATACCGCCAGTATTGATGAGTTGTTGAATTTGATTTTTATATTTAGTTTATTTTCTTAAATTTTAAATTCTCAAAAAAATAAAATAACTAAAATTCTACCTTTGAAAAGTTCAAAGGGCAAAAGAATAATTTTCAATTGATTTTATTAGTTATTCGAATTAAACCGGAAAAATCAAATAATTTGGAAAACCGATTTTAATTCTAATCCCGACTTCCAATTTCTTTACAGTTAGATTAATTATCGCGACCACTTTCGATGAAAATTGCAAGTCGAAATGAAAACGATTAGAATACGCGATAATAACTTTGATTTTTTATTTACGAGTTCACGAAAGAACGTCGCGGCCACTCTCGAATTAAAAAATCAAAGTCAAAGAAATACGTTTAAGAACTCACGACGGGCAGACAACTTTTAGTATCCGAGAGCTTTTACCTCTTTGATAGATCGATTCGTTGTGCGCCCAGTTGATTCCTTTAATCAAACAAGTCGCCTCTGTTCTTTTGTTAGGAAATGCCAAATTTGCAGTATTTGCAATTTTGTATTTCCGAGGCATTACAGGTGGTGTTGCTACCTGGATATTTTTGATGACCCATCATCTTTCCTAGTCGTTGTATCCATACGCGATGGAAATAATTCCAGCAATTCACAGCCTGATTTATTTATTCAATTTATTTTTCATTTTTCTTTTTATTATTATTATTTTTTTTTTTTATATTACAAAATTAGTTTTCTTTGTTCTTATGTTCTTTCCTTTTTAGGTCTGAACTTCGAGGCTTAGATAGTTCTAAATCAAATAATAGAATTTCCAAAGAGTGTGGGTTTTAAATTTCACTCCTTGTAATAATTTATTCGATTATTTATTGCTAAAATGCGCATGGAATGACAACAACCAGCGATAGATGCCATCTTATTTATTTTTAGTTTGATTACTCATTTATTTAATCCTTTGAATTATTGTTCACCTAATTTTTATTTTTATTAATTTAATGAAATTTATTTTGTTTAAGAAATCGGAAGTCAGTCAAGGCAATTGATTTAATTAATGATTTTGTATTCATATAAATTTAGTTTTTAATAATTGTAAACAAAAATAGAAAAATAACTCATCATTTCGAAAATGCATTAGTGTGGAAACAACACACTATCATGGTATGCCGGCAAGTGTATGTATGTGTATGCTTGGGTGTGTTCGCTATACATCAGCGCTCACACGTGTGTTATTTCATATGCTTGCTGCAACACTTCTTTTAGTTTAGTTATTTTGCAATGCGGAATTTGAAGTAAAAATGTTTCATATAAAATATTGTGGAGTATATTGACCTCCAAGTAGGATATATAATATATAATTATGATTAATTCTAATATAATGATTTTCATTTTCTGTAACATGCTTATTGACTATAAGGATAATAGAACTTTAGACAATTATTTATTTTAATTTTCTATCATTAATTATAATTTTCTTCCATTACAACTCGCCCCTTTTTTCAATCGTCGTCCCTTGACGATTAATCGCCTAATTTTAAATTTTGTAATAATGTTAATATTATTATGTTCAGTAGAATTAATAATTGTATATGGGACTTTATTTCTTTAGCACCTGAGAGCAGGTCCAGAAATGCTACGTTTGCATCTTTGTGTTATCTGTTTCGCCGGATGCTTCATTTCAGTGTTTAGTGTTCATTTCGTCATTGCACGGTACAGAAATCTTTTCTTCTTTTTATTAATTTCAATTTAAAATTTTGTAAAAATGAACATTGTTTTGGAAATGAGTTGCTGCGTGATGGTGATTGATTTATTGCGAGTGATTTTTAGTGAGGACGAGGATGTGATGTGTAAAATAACATCTTTGGAAGGCTGGAATTATTTCTTTAATTGTGAGTTGATGCAGATTCCTTGCGAGGATAGTTTAATGTATTGGGTCGAATCAAAGGAACGGCTGAGATCGTCCATAGTGGAATTATATTTTGTGATCAAAACGGTTTTAACATTACCGTTCCTGAAATATGAGTAAGTATGTTTTGCCTATTTTCTATTATTTTACTTTTCTATAATCGCTTTTTCGTCTCTTTTTTTTTTTGATAGTATAGTTATTAGTTTCATCTATTATCTATTTTTATGTATTTCTATTGTATTTACATATTGTAGCACGGCTTATTTCCTTTAGATTTCATTTGAAATTAAAATTTCGAAATTTTGATTATTTAGTTCGTTATGAATTAATGGTTTTATTAAAACCACTTATTAGATTTCTAGAACATAAATTACATATAATATTATTTAAATTTTAGTATTTCAATAGTTGTTTTTCTGATTTGGAATTGAATATCGTGGTTTCTTATTCGTATGTTGTAATTAAGTTTCAAACTGTCGAAGGTATACGAAGTCGGCCGAAGTTAGTCAAGCTTTGTCGAACGAAAATGACACTTACGTGCTAATACGGTTTTTCAATTTGAAATTTACCGAGTATTTAATTAATGAGTTGTTTTACTACGGACTTTAATTACGTTTTTGTTTGGTATTTTGTTTATTTATTTATTTTAATTACTTATTCATGCTATAAAATAAAATTTTTCCCCCTTTTTTTTTTATATAATAATAACATATCGTTTTTCATCCTAATTTGGCTAAATAAGGTTGTTCATGTGAAAATTTTTAGGAATAATTAATTTAAGGTCCCATTATTAAACAATTAAGTAATGTTAAAATTTTTATATCGCGTTGTTAAAGTTGGCGTAAATATTTTAATGTGTTTGTCGAGTTTATTATTCATTTTGACGTCTACCATAATTAAATTTTAAAACTAGCATACTCCTTAAATCTAAATTAGCAAGACATAACCAATTATTAGTAAGAATATAACTAAAAAGATAGTTAAAATTTGAACAATTGAATTTGTAAACAGAATTTTACTAAAATTTTAGTAATTTGACATAACCTAAAAATGAATTTGACTAATAATTAGTTACCTTTCACTAAATGGTTAGTAGAAATATAACCATTTCAATTAGTAACTGAGTTTTTGCTTTCCAATTAGCCATTTCCAACCAATTCAGATCTAGAGAGTATAAATTTAAATCTGATTTATATTAATTAGTAATTCATGGTGTATAACATAATATTATAAAGTTGTAACATCGGTGTTACTTTTTAACCGAAATGAGGTGATTTCTATTTAGTCTATTTATTTTTAATTAATCGCCCTTTTTTCAATCGATGTTATGATACTAAAATTTACTTATAATGCTGACACTTAATAACATTTTCTTTAGATACTTCGTAACTATCCCGGATTGGCAGGATTTGCCTATGTCGCAAGCTTTGGCCCTAAAGTTTCCAAAGGTTCCATTCGACCCTCTGTTAATGCGACCGGATTTTTCTCATCAATGTTTCGTATGGACCCAGGAGTATACTTGGTGTGGGGTCGTAGGATCTTTTAAATGTCGCGGTTACTGGCGCCCGGTTAGTTCTTTTACAATTTTAAATTTCTACTAATTGGAGCCCCTCCTTGGGTGCAGGTGAGATATAGCTATGCCGTTTATTGTGTATAACATAATGTTATAACGTTGTAACATGGGTGTTACTTTTAAAACTGCATATTAAAATTATTTTTATAAAAATTATTTTTGAATTGTTCTTATATATTATATTTTAATTTCGACTTAAATTTAAGATTTAATTTTAGTTTATTCAAATAAGATAAAAATAAAAATAAGTCAGTTTATAAATTAGACTTTAACTTTAATTTAAATGAATAAAAATAATTTTTAATCCCGTTAATTTAAAATTATTTGAAATAGTTTAAAGATAAAAATACAGTATTGGAAATATTAATTGAAAATGATTTTTCTTTTATTAATGAGATAATAACAATAATAAATTAATAATTAAATAATAACCATTAGTTAAATTAAATAGCATTATTGTTATTTTAATTTTTACTAAATAATAAAATTTGTCTTTCTTATTATGAATAATTTATGTTATTATAAAGCTTAAATTTAATATTACAATTTTATTTAGAGATATAATTTTTTTATTTTTAGTTGGATTATTTAATGTAAATAAAATTGATATTATTTTTATTATTTATTTATACATATATTTTGCTTAGCTTTGCTCATTATCTTACTTTTAGTCTATGTTTTTAGTTGTTTTTCTTATGATAACATTACTGTTGAATAATTTTTCCATTATTTAATCAAACTATTCCTAGTCTTACTAGTATCAATTAAATAATTTAATTAATATGTGTAAAAGTAAAATTTTTTTTTTTTTTAATTTATTAAAAAAAAAGGAAAATAAAAAAAAACTGAAATAGATAGATTTTATTCCTGTTATCAGTAATTGTAGGTGTGATTACCTATAAAACTATTTTCTACCATGATTTTATCAGAAAAATACTAATTTCTTTTTCAATATATTTCAGTTGAGATTTCGACACCCAATGGCTGAAACAGCCAAATTAGCGGGGGGGATGCTATTGGCTCTCTATTGACGACGAATTGCGGGAAGTTACACTTGACGAGCTACCCCGCAATTTCTTTGAATTTCCCGCCTATCCTTGTGAGGCCTGCCGTAATTCTGGTCTATGTTTTGGAATTTTTACCGAATAAAACGAGGTTACGCATTGATTTGGTAAGAAAAGATTTCTGTTCTCTTGCATAATTACTAAATTTTTGTAGTGATGTATTATGATACAATTCTTTTTTTTTATTTCAGCGGACCCGTTTTCACATCAAAAAAATGATCTCGCCTTGCTGGACCTGCGCTCGAAAAATGCGTAAATCCCTTTCTGCTCGATAAACTCGTTCGTTATTTTAACATTTAGATTATTTTTCTATGATTAAATTACACAATTATTAACCCTTTTTATATTTTCTTAGTATTATTAATAAAATTTTTCTTTCATAGTTTTTGTTTAGTCCCCTTTTTACTCCCTAATTAGATTAATCACTTAATTATAAAGTTCACAATAGTTCAACTTAAACTAGATTTCACTTTCTTTTTTCCTAAGACACTAAGGTGTCTTGGGGTGGCACTTGATGCTTTCTTGTCCTTGGGCATGGCGTTAAATCACGCCAATTATGCTCGGTTTTTGTTTCTTTGGAAGTACTATCAGGAGGTTCCTCTGTCGTTTCGTCTGATGTGGGCTCTGGATTCTCGTTGTTTTCAAATCGCACTTGACTAGGATGATGATTACGAACGGGTAAGATAGGGCTTGATACCTTTAAATTTTTATTTTTACCGCTGCAAAAAGTCACGATTTTAGTAAGCTTGCCAATTGGTTTTCTGAATACATATAGAAGGAATATCAATACTAATATAGTGCCTCCTCCCAGAGTTGTATTGGTGAGTCTATTATTTTGTGCCGTTTCTACTTGGTGCTGGCTTAGGATTTTCCATTGTTTTTCGAGTTCTGCTAGCGAGACATCAGACTTTTCTTCGTCCCAGGTTAAGATATGCGGGCCTATTTCAGTTTCGTTTATATTACTTCCGTACATCCTTTGATGTTCCATTATTTTTGGAAAAATTTCACTCACATTTAAATCGATCATTGGTTCGTATAGGTATTCTTGTGGATCCTCGAGGACATTGAAAGCCGATATTATTGCGTTATCAGTCTTCAGGGTGCATCCTCTGGCTATTTGTATGATCCCTGTTCCCGAGATTTCCAATTCCTTAGTGGTTTCTCCTCTACACGTGAGATAGGCTAGTTCTGGCTTGATTAGGGTATATATCCATCCTCCTACAGTACTTAGTGGCATCCAAAATGGCTGTTGATTTGAAGTTATTCGGATATCACAGATTTTTAACGCGTCTAGAGAAGGTTTTCGAAGTAATTCCAATTCACAAGACCTTACTCCTTTGGCTTCATAGATGGGTTGGGTAAATTTACATATATATTTTCCTCTGATGAAAGCGCAGGATTGCAGAGTGGTTTCCATAATATAAAAATACTGTTGTTTATCCTCCCCGACGGCAAGATATTTAGTCCTTGGTCTTATATAGGCTCGGGTTGTGGTATTGTCGGCAAGTGTTTGAATGATGGGCATTGGATGTAGTTGGTATAGCCGGTAAGAGGTTTTCTCTAACAATGGAATGTCTACGGCTATGAAGAGTTTGTCGTTTTTGATTCTAGGAAAAACGGCTGAGATTTTAATTAAATCGATTATATTAAGTTGATAAGGATGTAGCGGGAATTCTACATCTGATAATAAATCTTGAACTTCTCTGGAGATTCGAAGGATTTGTTCATTTTTCAATAAAGATGGATGAAGTCTTCCTTCTTGAGCGGTGTTGATTACAGATATGAGCTGTTCGAGACTCTTCTGATGTTCGTCGATAGAGAATTCGACGGTTAGGGCAATTCTCTGCAAAGAGTCACGGTACATATCGATTGAAGCGGTGTTAATTACTTCTGTCATATTGTTAACGAAGGATTTTAATTGAGTTTTCAATGCCATTAACTCCGAGTCTCTTTGCTTACCCTTTTCGTGTAATTCATGAAATTCTGAACGAACAAGATGTACCTGTTCACCCATAAGTCTTGAAATGTTATTTTGTACTAAATTTAATTCGTGTATGGCTTCTTCGTATCTGTCACCATCTTCGTAATTTAAGATTCCGGCTGTTGGTCCGGCGATTTTGCCTATGAATCCAAACCATGGTAGTGTTCTCTTCCTTCTGTGAATCGTCATCGGTGTAGATTCCGCTGCGTAAGTTTCAGAATGGTGACGTAACTCTTGTACGGCATTCGATAGTGTGATTTGTAATGTAGCAACAGCATCAAATTTTTTTCGTAATCTGGAGTAGCTTAGTTCTTCGTAACATCTAAATTGGGCGATAGCAAGGCAATGTTCCATGGTCTCGTGGAGTCGTTGCGAGAAATCTGAGAGCGGTTTCTGTGCAGGTGCAGTGTCTAGATAGATCACTACTCGCCAAACGTCCGTGGAGTGTTGCAGGGGTCCTAATCTTTCATAATGAATCCCGATGTTGGTTTTGAATTTGGTATTGGAATAGTTTGCTGCCGCTTTCTGACATCTCACTTTGGAAAGCAGGATTCCCCAGATGATCCATTTCAGCAAATGCAACATGATTAATCTAGAAAATAACACATAATTTATTAAAATTTTGGAGAAGAGGGGTGGCTCTAAGATAGAGCGCCCCGTTTTGCTAATTCATCTGCCCGTTCATTTCCATAACAGCCACTATGTGCAGACTCATAACACCACTGAATATCCAAGGTTTTAAGTGCTTCTTTTAATTCTAAAAATTCTAATTTATTTTTAACAAGTTGGTTATTGGATGCTTTCCAATGATTCGATTCCCATTTTCCTAACCATTGGGTATACCCATCAATTAGGAATCGGGAATCACTATGAATTTTTAATTTTTTTATGCCAGCAACTATTGCCTGAGTTGCGGCTGATATCACGGCTTCGATTTCAGCGGAATTATTAGTCTGTCTGCCTGATGCTCTTTTGGAAATGTTAGAGGGATGATTTTCTGAAAACCATACGCCAATACCAGCAGTTGCAAGTTCCTTGCCGTTTCGGAAACAAGATCCATCGGTATACACGTGTATGAACCCATGCCTATCGATTAGAAATCCGTTTTCCGAGACGTTTAAAGACTGGTCTAGTCATATGTAAGCTAGTTTCAGTTTGTCAGCGTGTTTTGTTATTCTTGTTCCGTCCTCTGCTTCTAAAATAACATTATGATTCTCAGTGAATCCTACTACCTTGTAAAGGCCTTCATAATAAGCATCGAGCTTACCGGACCTTACTTCAATTTTTACTCTAACAAAGTCTCCTAATTTTGCATTAAGGGGTTTTTCCTTACGGTCATAATATTCTTTAGTTTTTAATTTTGCTTGTATGATGTTATTAGCAGCTAGTTTGCGTATTTCATACATTCTCGTGATCAACTCCCTCAAGTACGAACCATACGTTTCCAACTTTTCTTCTTCAGGGAAGGAAGATGGCATTCTAGCCTCCCTGCCGAAGACCAGCTCGAAGGGTGTAAAGTTCGTGGATTCATGTACGGAGGTATTATACGAGAACATAGCAAAAGGCAGCAACCTATCCCAGTCATCATAATTATTAGCATAGATCCTGATATATTCCGTTAGAACAATGTGACTTCTTTCTAGAGCTCCGTTAGTTTGAGGTCTATAGCCGGAAGTGGTCACTTGTTCTATATTAAAGATTTTTGCCAATTTCCGCAAAACTTTACTAGTAAACGATTTTCCACGGTCGGTCAGAATGCATCTGGGTGCGCTGTGTACCGAAAATAGGTGGGTTGCAAGGGCGTGAGCAATTGTCGTTGCACTAATGTCGGGAATAGCTACTGCGATACAATATTTACTAAGGTGATCCTGCATTGTTAGGATATGTTTATTTCCATTTGGTGTTGTGGGTAATATGCCAACCGTGTCCAAAGAGACCTTATCAAACGTATCTAGGGGTGTGTCTGTGATAAGCATCGGCTCTTGTGTTTTTACTCGCGTAAGTTTCTGCTCGGCACATTCCGAACACCGACGGATAAACTCAATAATGTCCTTTCTTAAATTCGTCCAATAAAACCTACTTTTTATTCGCCTATAAGTTTTTGTTAACCCCTTGTGTCCTCCTATGGTACTACAATGGTACTCCTTAATGATTTTCTGTCGTAATTCTTCTGGTGGGGTGATTACGTTTCCATAACAAACCGTAATCTTTATGTCCTTGTCCCTAAAAATGGTCGTTAGTAAGTCAGTAAGAGTGTTTTTAGGGAGGTCGTCACATAGGTTTCCAAAACGTGCAATCCGAAATTGGTCAATTTTATCATGGGTTAGAGCAAATAATAAATTCCTTAACGCTTGTTCTAAGTCTGTTGAATTCGTGGAGTCGAGATACTGATTTTTCAAAACTACTGAGTATATTTTATTTTTTCCTTTTTCTGTAACGATTATTTGTCCCTTTTTCGGTTTTTTATCTTTAATTTCGTTCATGTCGATTCTGCCAATTGACAGAAGTAATTTCGTGACGGGAGTTACTACTTCGCAGTCGCTTGAAATAAAGTGAACTAAATTGTCATGCTGATATGTTAGTGATTCGCGACAACTATTTAAGACATTAGTTCGTGTAGCTAAATCTGGGATGTTTCTATCCTCGTTGCATTCCATGGCTTCGGGAGAATGGATGTAAGGCATTTGTAATTGTAAATTAGTGGGGTTTGGATCTATAGGGATTCTTTCAGAAGGATTGTGGGTTGCCATTAATGGTTGGGTAATATTTTCGTGAACGTTGGTCTGTAACCGTCTTGGTTTTGGTTTCTTAACATCAAGTCTTACTTCGGTTAAATTCGGTTGTGTTTCGTCTGTCGCTTCTGTAATATGTTCTAATTGATCAGTTGGTTGAACGTAAGGAGTAGAACGTGCGACAGGGCCATGACTAGGCATTGGGGTTGCAAACGTCACCCCTTTTTTTGTTAAGGGTGCTAGAATTGATTTATCGGGAGAATCGCTTTGTACAATTGTGTCAACGTCCGTAGGATCTTTTTCCTGCTGGATCTCGCAATTTGATTCATGTTCCGTTTCGTCAAAAACTGATCCTAACTCATTTTGGGCCATTAAATCTCCTATTTCTTTAAGTTCTTTTGTGATACGGTCTATGGTGCTATCTATCTGGGAACCTATAACCGTGGGCCGATCTTCCGATTCTGTGGGATCCTTTTCTTGTTGGATGCCCTTGCCAGGTTCTGTATCAGAAGGGGGGTGTTCCAAATCTAAGAAATTTGAGTCCCAGTACCAAGATTGGTGATTTTTACCTACCGTTTTGTCGAATTTACTAATGGATTCCTGAATGCTTTTTACGAGGGCTGGGTCTAGTGTGATATTAGGAAATTCTTCATCCGAATCATCGCCGTCACTACTACATGGTGGGGGACTAGCATATACAAGAATGTCCTCAGGTTCTAGGACTTCTTGGGCATTATCCCGCGTTTCTAGGGTTTCTGGAAAAATATTTTGCCGCGCGACTTCTTCCTCATCGCCCCTTTTTTTGTCACCTTGATCTTCCATTTGCGTATTTCTAACAGGGCTTTCACGAGTTGGCACCGTTGCCGGTACGTCTAAACTAGGGAGACAGCTAAACCTATGTCTCTGAACAGGAGTGTCAGACTCCTGTTCAGAATCACTGCTTTTATCTGCTTCTATACCTGATCCTTCTGCGTCAGAAAGGTTATCCCGATAGTCAGGGATTGTCCTTTTTGTTCTGAGTCTATCAGCTATACTGGTATTGTCAGTTTCTGATGCTGGTTTAAGAGAAGGGATTTTAGATTTAGATCCTTTAGGTCTACCAGGTTTCCTTTGGATTCCCGCACTGACATTTTTGGATGTACTAGGGATGGGTTGAGGAATTGGTAGTTGTCCCACTTGCTTGGGAATTTCGAGGGTAGATTTAGAAGTCTTTTTTTTTGTTAACTTTTCAACAACTTCTTTAGCCTGTTTCCCGGGGTCGGATACTAGTCTATCTTTTCTTGGTGCTAGCGTTTTCTTTATTATTTCTTTCGCGGTTTGTTTGGCCGCACGATCATGCGTATTAATTGGATAGGATGTTATCCCTAACGAACGGACGTGTGCTGGGAATTCTTTGTCTGCAAGGCATGCTTTAAATTGCTTTGTTATGGTATCAGGTTCCATTGAATCACACTCATTCAGTTCTGAGTCAGAGTTGTGGTCCTGATCGGGTGGGTTATTCGATATTGCTGGTAACCATCGATTTATTTTACCTGATTTACACTCAAAGTCATAATCATAGTCCTTTATTTGGAATAGCCACTTTGATAACCTACAAACAGGAGTCCTCGCTGCCTCGACCCATTTTAATGGCTCGTGATCGCAAGACAAGATAAATTTGCGTCCGTATAAATACGGTCGGAAATTTTCCAGTGCGTGGATCGCTGCTAGGCACTCCTTTTCTGTTTTAGAGTAATTAAGCTCATTTGCATTAAATACTCGAGAATAGTATGAAACAGGTAAATCAATGCCATCCTTATTTTGTGTTAAAACAGCGCCAACTGCAATATCTGAGGCGTCTGTAGTTAAACGAAATGTTTTCTCAAAATCTGGATACTGCAAGATAGGGTCCCGACAAAGTCTTTCCTTAAGTTTTCCGAAACTTATTTCCTCGTTTTCCCCCCAGTGAAATGGTTGGGTCTTTTTTAATAAATTGAATAATGGTTTAGCCACATTTCCGAAGTCTTCTACGAACCTTCGATAATATCCCGCGATACCTAAAAATTCGCGAACATTTCTCTCGGTGGTAGGAGTAGGGAAGTTTTCTATGGCGTCTAATTTCTTTGGGTCGGCCTTAATTCCTTCTCTAGTAATAATATGTCCTAAATAAGTTACCTCTGTACGAAGAAACTCACATTTTTCAGGTTGTAGAACCAAATTGGCATCACGAAGCCTAGACAAAAGGCGTTCCACAATTACGTCATGCTCTTCGAGAGTTGCAGAGAATATAATTATGTCGTCTAAGTAGACGAAAATCTCTGAGTACTGCATGCCATATAATACTTGATCCATTAAACGCTGAAATGTGGCAGGAGCATTTTTGATGCCCATGGGCATTCTTAGATATTCGTGATGTCCTCTCCTGGTTGAAAAGGCAGTTTTCCGTCTATCTCTAGCATCAGTTCCAATTTGGTGGAAACCTGAAGCCAGATCAAGGACAGAAAAATACTGGGCACCACCCAGTCGTTCTAAAATAGAATTTATGTGAGGGAGGGGATATGCATCACCCACTGTTTTCTCATTTAGGGCTCTGAAATCAGTTACAACTCTCCACTTAACCTTGCCACTGGAATCCATTTTTTTAGGCACTATTAGGACCGGAGAATTGTAAGGTGATGTAGAGCCTGAGATAACTCCATCGTCATACATTTTAGAAACATGCTCTTCTATGAGAATTTCCTGTTGTTGTGGTTGACGGTATTGTTTTATTTTCACAGGGTCCTCATCTGTCGTGGGAATTTTATGTTTTACTAGAGGGGTGATAGGCAATTTGTCAGAAGGAAGTTTAAAGCGATCATGTCCATTTCTTACCCATTTGTGGACGTATTCTAATTCATTTGGGTTTAAATGGGTAGAGGGAATTTTCCTTAGGATTTCTTTAATTCTTTCTTCTGCATTGTGGAGGGGAGTTTGGCCCTCCATTGAATCATCATCACTATAATCGTGGCCATAATCAAACGGGAACAATTCTTGTGGAGGAACTTCAAATTCCATATCGTCTTCCCTAGTGTTAATAGCAAAAACTTGACAATTTCCCTCCCTCTTACAAGTTAAAGCATTTCCGATAAATACACCCTCAGGTGACCTAATTTTTGGAAGGTAACCTTCCGGAATGCTGTTATCCTGTAATGGAACCGAAATTTGTTGTTTTGTCCTTGCTTTAACATGGAGAATCCTAGGAATAGGTTTGATTTCCGGAGCTAATTCACACCGGGCTCTATTTGATTCTGGATCAATAAATGGAATAGGATCTATTGGTCTGGTGTTAGTAATTAACGAATTATGATAAAAGGAAATGTTAGTCCTTTCTTGTCGTAAGAAATTGCGTCCTAAAATACCTTGCACCGAAATTGGAAACTTAGGTTGGACTGCATGAAAAGTTCTATATTTTCCCATAATCAATAATTCGCATGTTCCCAGAGTGTGCACACGATTCAAGGTCACTCCCGTGATAACCGAAATTTCGTTCTCCCTAAGAGGTACTCGGGGATCTAACTCCGATACCTTGATTAGGTTAACATCGGCACCCGTGTCGATTAGAAATTTACCGTTTCCTGCTGTCAATTCTGGGACATCGAGCTTTATAACCGGAGATTCAGCTATGTTATCATTAGTAGTATGGTCTATTGATTTTCTAAGAATCTGACTGCCGTAGGACGCTCTTGATCTTGTTGACTCGCCGTCGCGTCGTTCCGACGAGTACGATCGGAGTTTAAATGATCAGCATTTCGTGTTGGCAGTGGCGAATGAGATCTGTTAACACCATCGTTAGGTGTCGAATATGATTCACTACGATAAGGAGAGTCTGGTCTGCGCAAGATTCCTTGAATTGGGGGATCATATCTACGATTTTCGTGTTGATATTGTGGATTAGGTGAACGTCTGCGTTCTAAAAAATATCGTGGGTCCGAGTGGTTTCTAGGAAAATTTTCATATTGCCTCGAGTAACGATCGGGGGATTGATAACGATTTGGACTTGCAAAATTACGCCTAGCTCCATTTTGTTGCCAATTTCTTTGGTCGGGTTCGTATAACCGGACATCCTCGGCTGGATGTCGATTAGAACGTGGGTCTTGGGGGTACGACCTATCATAATAATTATCATGTCTTGATTGGTGGTTTACTCTATAAGAATTTGATGATGAGCTTCGTCTTTCAACAGCATGCTTAGCATACTTAAATGCTTCGGTTAACGACAGTGGATCTCTCGTGTCAACCGAAGCAGACAACTCATCTGGTAATCCTCTAACAAAAGCTCTTGTTGCAGAGTCTCTAATAGGAATCATTGTGGTAGTGGCAACTTCGCGGGTGTGTGAGATTTCTAACGCGGCTTGAGCTCCGCTAAGATATGAATTTAGTCTATCATAATATTCGTTGACTGATTCTCCGCGCCTCATTACAATATGGTAAATTTCATTGAAATAATAATCGAACGGTTTACCCGGAGCAAATCTTTCTTTTAGCAGATCGATTAGGTCAGTGATTTTGTTAAAAGACTTATTTCTGGTACATTCTCGAGCTGGACCCAATAATTTTCCTATAACGGCAGTGATTAGGGATGATTCGCACGACGCTGGGACATAACTGGCGGCATTAACGATGTCTTGTAAAAAATCTCTAATCGGAATATTTTTACCGTCGTAGTTTGGTATGTGTGCTGCAGCTTGTTGGATAGCGAGCGTACTTGCGATGGAATGTGCAACCTGGATTGCAGCATTCTCTTGGGGCGAACCAGCATCTTGGGGCGGATTAGTTGTACTATGTCGCGTATTGGGTTGAAATCCTAAATCAGTACGCGAGCCATAGACGTCTGCAACCGAAGATGCACTCCGATCAACCGGAGGTGCTGCTCCTTCACCATTATCGTCGTTTTCGTTAGCCATTTGATTTCGATTTGGAGTCTGAGTGGGGATTTATACCAAAAATAGTTTTTTTTTTTTTTTCTTAATTCGTGTTTATTGCTTTGACGACTGAGTCTAAAATTTCCTCGAATGTTTGTTCTGTGGTAGTATCAAATTTTTCGGGGAGGGATTCTACACTTTTTAAAGTACGAGCAATAGCACGTTCGTACCTTTCCCTAACCTTTCTACCGGCTCGACGACCACGTTTACTTTTCTTTTTAACTACCAGGCATTGTAAAACAGGCATGTCATCGTAATTAAAATTTTTCTTTATTGATACTTATAAGATTTCTAAGCATTTGTTCCTTAAACAAACAATGAAAACAGATTATTTTGTGTAGAACAAGCCTTTAACAAAACAATCTGTATATAAAATCCCAATTTGGCCTAAATTCAATATGTATGGCCTAAATGTGGAGTTTTACTTTCCTTTCATCGATTCTAGAAATTCTCGAGAGTTCCCATCCTGACTATTCTTAATAATTCTTGAAAAAAAAAGGGAAATCTATTATTTCTTAAGAACCAGACTGATTAAGAAGAAATAATCGATTTGGTATAATTCTAATTTGGCCTGTACGCAGTGGATGGCCTAAATGAAAGAATGTTAATACCTTATTTCATTTATTAATTGAAGAGTCAAACAGGGAAATTTAGAAAATTCAGTTATCGATTCTGACAATTTTAATTCTTGGAACTCTTTGCTTTTATGTTTCCTTCTGCTTGATTAAGTAATTCTTCAAAGAATTCCGAAAATTCTTTCGAATTCCTAAAAGTCCTAAGTTCGTTTATAGGCGGATTAACTGCTAACGCTAGGTTGGTAGCCTTGTTACTTTGTTCCGGGTATGCCGGTACCTCAGGGATTTTTGATCTTTGTTGTTCGATTGCTCGTTCAATTCTCTGCCTTACTAATTTTCCCGATCTACGATTGTTGCCTTTGGAAAAGGGGACCGGATTCGAAGGGTTTTGCATTTGATCAGCTTAAAGAAATGAAACGAAAATCTTGGCCAAAAGTTTTTTTTTTTTTTTTGATTAACGTAACTTATTAGGAGTGTATTTTAATGCCTCTTTACATTGCGTTATCGAAATTTCATAAAAGAAAATACCTTTAAATTTTGAAATCGCAGTCTTAACTATTCTGCCAATAAAAGGCCAAATTGTTATGACGGTTTAGATTTAACTACTATAAGTGCCTCCAAGGCGCAGTTTTAGTTAAATCCTAGTAATTTCAAAATTCTTAAAATTTTAAGCAATATTTACCAAACTTCTATAAACGTAAAATTTCAGATTGCGATTGCAATTATTCTGCCAATAAAAGGCCAAATTATTACAATTGTTTAGATTTAACTACTATAAGTGCCTTCGAGGCGCAGTTTTAGTTAAATCGTAGCAACCAAAAAATTTTATCAGTTAGTATATAAAAACTTTTACACTCAAATAGGAAACGTCAATTTTCACGATAGGTTTAGCACGAAATTCATTTTATTCGCGTCGAGAGAACCTTTTTTTTTTTTTATTATTATTATTATTTTTTTTTGTTTAGTCCCCTTCACTTGTTCAAGTGGCTAATCACTTTCAACAAGGTTATTCAGGGGAAGGTTTTTGTATTTTTAAAGAAGTCAGAGCTCGCGAGCACGCTGAGTATAACTACTGTCCTCGCTGTCTCTTTTCTGCGTTTACCCAAAGTGCAAAGGTGACCATTTTTCTTTCAATGGTCTAAAAAACGACTAACATTTAGAGACAGCAAAAAAAAATCTAATTTAAAATTTTTATTTTATCCCGCACTTCACTTTGGTTTAATTAAATTTGTTTATATAAAAAAACTGTTTAAATTAATTGCCAAGTTTGCTAGAATATGGAATGTGAGAGAGTACAGTATCCAGAACGTTAGTGAAATAAATTCCTTCTTTGAAAGTCACAAAATTTCCAAAAATCTAAAAGTCACTATTCAAAAATAAAACAAACAGTGAAATTCAATCCCACCGCTGCCACCAAAATTATTTGTCACGAACAAGAAAATTATTTTTTAGATTTTATTGTTTGTGGAAATAAGATATAGTTTTAACTCATCACGGAGTAGTAAAATGAGTCGAATTCCTGACTTATTTATTCAAGCCTTTTCTGTTTGTATTTATCTTGGGAATAGTAGAAGGAAATTAAATTGTTAAGATTGATTTACCATTTTTAACCATTTATTTAAACAACCAAAAAATGTTTAAATGTTACAAATACAGTCTAACGTTAAGCAGAGAACAATTTTGTGTGTATGTTTTGTCGTGTAGTGTGAATGGAACGAGATTATACTTTACCAGTATACCGCCAGTATTGATGAGTTGTTGAATTTGATTTTTATATTTAGTTTATTTTCTTAAATTTTAAATTCTCAAAAAAATAAAATAACTAAAATTCTACCTTTGAAAAGTTCAAAGGGCAAAAGAATAATTTTCAATTGATTTTATTAGTTATTCGAATTAAACCGGAAAAATCAAATAATTTGGAAAACCGATTTTAATTCTAATCCCGACTTCCAATTTCTTTACAGTTAGATTAATTATCGCGACCACTTTCGATGAAAATTGCAAGTCGAAATGAAAACGATTAGAATACGCGATAATAACTTTGATTTTTTATTTACGAGTTCACGAAAGAACGTCGCGGCCACTCTCGAATTAAAAAATCAAAGTCAAAGAAATACGTTTAAGAACTCACGACGGGCAGACAACTTTTAGTATCCGAGAGCTTTTACCTCTTTGATAGATCGATTCGTTGTGCGCCCAGTTGATTCCTTTAATCAAACAAGTCGCCTCTGTTCTTTTGTTAGGAAATGCCAAATTTGCAGTATTTGCAATTTTGTATTTCCGAGGCATTACAGGTGGTGTTGCTACCTGGATATTTTTGATGACCCATCATCTTTCCTAGTCGTTGTATCCATACGCGATGGAAATAATTCCAGCAATTCACAGCCTGATTTATTTATTCAATTTATTTTTCATTTTTCTTTTTATTATTATTATTTTTTTTTTTTATATTACAAAATTAGTTTTCTTTGTTCTTATGTTCTTTCCTTTTTAGGTCTGAACTTCGAGGCTTAGATAGTTCTAAATCAAATAATAGAATTTCCAAAGAGTGTGGGTTTTAAATTTCACTCCTTGTAATAATTTATTCGATTATTTATTGCTAAAATGCGCATGGAATGACAACAACCAGCGATAGATGCCATCTTATTTATTTTTAGTTTGATTACTCATTTATTTAATCCTTTGAATTATTGTTCACCTAATTTTTATTTTTATTAATTTAATGAAATTTATTTTGTTTAAGAAATCGGAAGTCAGTCAAGGCAATTGATTTAATTAATGATTTTGTATTCATATAAATTTAGTTTTTAATAATTGTAAACAAAAATAGAAAAATAACTCATCATTTCGAAAATGCATTAGTGTGGAAACAACACACTATCATGGTATGCCGGCAAGTGTATGTATGTGTATGCTTGGGTGTGTTCGCTATACATCAGCGCTCACACGTGTGTTATTTCATATGCTTGCTGCAATACTTCTTTTAGTTTAGTTATTTTGCAATGCGGAATTTGAAGTAAAAATGTTTCATATAAAATATTGTGGAGTATATTGACCTCCAAGTAGGATATATAATATATAATTATGATTAATTCTAATATAATGATTTTCATTTTCTGTAACATGCTTATTGACTATAAGGATAATAGAACTTTAGACAATTATTTATTTTAATTTTCTATCATTAATTATAATTTTCTTCCATTACATGTAGGTATTTTAATCATCTGTATTAACCCAATTTTTTAAACTTCATAAAGATTAAAATATTAAAATTGAAATGTTTAAGATTTATCCATAAATTTGGGGTCATAAAAAGAATAAATATTATAAATGAAACACTAAAAGAAGTATTACTATTGAATACAATAAAATGATGTATTAATTATTACATAATTTATCAGAGCTACAAAACACTAGTTCGCGCCACCTTTTATAATCTTTAAAGTACAGTATATTATATTTTCCCAACATATCCACAAAAATTCCCGGATTTACCGGATCTTTTTACTAATTCCCGGCAAATTCCCGGATTTTTCACGGAATATTAAATTCCCAGCAAATTCCCGGATATCCCGGAATTCCGGGATCACTAGCCACCCTGGTAGTAAACAAAGCAATTTCATACTCCTCATTCAAATTAAATTTTAACCTTTTTGAAAAAAAGTTTAACATTTCGTATTTTCTAAATGAAGCAAAACGTATTCGCCAAATTTTAATAGAAACTAAGTATTATTAATACTAAAACATATTCAAAATCTCGAATTTGTAGGAGCTCATAAAAAAAGTTGTCAGCTTAAAAATATTACGAACATTCTAACAAGTATAAATTTTTCAAATTATATTATTATCTTAAAATAATGTCTTTTAATAAAATGTAGAACATTTCTATAACTAAAATAAAGGAAATTAATATTTGGCATAAGTTTCGATGTATAATTTAAAATAATCTTTTAATTAGAAAAGTATCATATTTGAGGTTACAAAACAACACCGTGAAACCTCCATTTGAAATTGATAATAATGCGAAAAGGAATTACATTTCACCATAATATTATTGTTATGGAATTCAGAAAGTGTAAAAGTATTCAAGGAATGCTTCTATGTAGTATTACGCACCTGAATAGTTGTTTACAATTTAAAACCGAATATCTTCAAAACAGATTAAACTTATTAATTTTCTTAATGATTTACTATTATCAATTAAACACAATATTCTATTCGGCTGCAGTCTGTGCTAGTAGCCGCACGAATTTCGTGAACTTCTTTCTGACAAAAATGTACGAAAAAATTTCAGACTTATGCGATATAGAACGATAAATCAATAAATCGAAGTACAATAATTTGTGGAAAATGAGAGCTTTCTAGAAAGTAAGATAACATGTGATTTAAGAAATTAAAACATAAAAGAAAAATGTTTACAAGATAAAAAAATTAAACAAATAATATGAAAAGATGCAGAAACAATAGAATTTTTTTAAAAGAAGACATGCTTCTTTGTTTCGAGGTTATACGAGAAAGCACACTTTTCATTGACAATACCTTATACACATTCAATTTAAAAAATTTGTAAATTCTGTATGCCTTACCTTTCCTCCTCTGTAATGCTGAAGATTTTGAGCTGCCAAAAAGATGTATACACTTAAAACAAAATAAATTCACATTAAATCAGGAACGACTGTTAAGGCGAAATTTCATGGGACGAAAAATTCGTGGCGACAAGCATAAATAGCGAATAAGCGACTATCGCTTTGAAGCTGGATTTATTTAGCTTTTCGGCGACAAGTTGTCGTATGTTTGTTTATTGTGGTTGACAGTTACCAACAGTGAAGTAAATTCAAATAATTTTCAAAGTTTCGTTCTTAAAATTTTGAAAATATGGAAAACGTAGAGGTAAGAGAGGTGTTTTTTATATATAAATTAGAGTTGCGAAATTCTCGGTTATTTAAAAATCGGTTATATTCTCGAGAATATAACCAAGAATATTCTCCTTCCGGAGAACATATTAGAATTTTCTATGTTGAACTTGAAATACAAACAATTTATTAAAATAGAAATGGATAAATAACGAAATAATGATAATCATTAAAAATGAATTATAAGTCAATTATGTGTAAAAATTATTTTTAAATATAACAATTATGAACACTATTTTATATAAATCATAAAAATTGTAATACGTTTTTTTACTTATTTTAATCAATTATAATATTGAAATTCAAATCATTATTTTCTAATAATGTTGACCGTGACTTAATTTTGTTATAAACGAGAATATGTCTGACCAAAATGAATTTATGAGAATTTAAGTTTTTATTTATTTATAAATTTAAGTTTTTATTTATTTATAAATTTAAGTTTTTATTTATTTATAAATTTAAGTTTTTATTTATTTATAAATTTAAGTTTTTATTTATTTATAAATTTAAGTACAATTTTCACAATCTTTTTACGAAAATTACACGTTATTGACTTGTAGTTAATTTTTAATCGTTATTATTTTGTTATTTATCCATTTTTATTGTAATAAATTGTTTGTGCTTCA
This sequence comes from Ganaspis brasiliensis, assembly GCA_037103525.1. NCBI lineage: Eukaryota > Metazoa > Arthropoda > Insecta > Hymenoptera > Figitidae > Ganaspis > Ganaspis brasiliensis. The sequence goes on along the minus strand of JAZKLR010000451.1, from coordinate 965,879 downwards.
AAATCAACAGCTCGTTTAAACATAGAAAATTCTCATAAGTTCTCCGGAAGAAGAATATTCTTGGTTATATCCTCGAGAATATAACCGAATTTTAAATTACCGAGAATTTTGCAAATCTATGCTTTAAATTTATGTCAGTTTATTTTTATATCATTGATTAACATTATTTGATGGTGTCTTATTCTCTATAAATTTATAAGAAAATATTTTTTCAAAATTTCCATAAATACAATTAAAAATATCAACAAATTGAGAATTTAGATGTAAAGAAAAACAATTTAAAAAATTTTTATATTTAATAAAAATTAGTTTAATGGTTATTTTTAATAAACCTTGGTTTCAGAATAATCCAATATATGTGTGCTCTAAATGCGAGCAATATGTGGAATACGTCAACGTCAGCAACCACGAATGTACTTTAGGGTGTACTAGCATCTTCGTGGATGCTGACAATCGTTATTATGATACAAGTCCTCGTAAGTATATGAATAAATTAATTAATATGAGACGTATTAACAAGTTCTATAAAACTTGTACAAATTTCAAATAGCAGATACTGAACTTTCTTCTATGCAGTTGTTGTCGTAGGAGTCGTCGAATTTTTATTTTACAGAATTTTCTTTTAAAAGATTTTTATTTAAAGAATTCGAATTTGAAACTGCAAATGTTCAAACGAACACGTGAGAAAAATTTTTTGGTAGTTTTTGGCCATTTTTTGGAGTCTTAAATTGTATAGGACAAGTATAGGAATAACAAGTAAAAAAACAGAACAAAGTTTTTCAACAGTTGGCAACAGTTAGTAAGGGCCTAAGCAGATAGAATACGGATACGGGACCAGAGCATGGGACAGAAAAGGACATAGATCCTTTACTATCTCATGCCCTGTTCCCGTAACCGTATTCATTGTGCGTTATAGGTTTGACAAATGAGATGTGTGAAACATGTAATATACATAAAAACTCTAGATAATTTACTTGAAGTAAATTACATTTTGTCGAATCTCCAAATTGTCGAATGTCCATTTTGTCGAATTTCCGAATATTCATTTTGTCAAATTTCCAAATTGTCGAATATTCATTTTGTCGAATTTCTAAATTGTCGAATCTCCAAATGTTTGAATGTCCAAAATATCGAATTATCTTTTTCATGTGAGTTTCCCATCTATGATATGTGTTGGTATTGTAGATTGGACAAGTGCGCAAAATTTAAAATCATGGAAATTTTGAATTTCACACACTCGTTCAATCTACTGTACCAACACATTTCATAGATAGGAAACTCACATGAAAAAAATAATTCGACCTTTTGGACATTCGAACATTTGGAGATTCGACAATTTAGAAATTCGACAAAATGAATATTCTACAATTTGGAAATTCGACAAAATGAATATTCGGAAATTCGACAAAATGGATATTCGACAATTTGGAAATTTGACAATTTGGACAATCGACAAAATGGATATTCGTTCATTTGGAAATTCGACAATTTAAAAATTCGACATATTGAATATTCGACAATTTGGAAATTCGACAAAATGGACTTTCGACAAAATTGAAATTCGACAATTTGGAAATTCGATAATTTTGAAATTCGAGAATTTAAAAATTCGACAAAATAGATATTCGACAATTTGGACAATCGACAAAATGGATATTCGATCATTTGGAAATTCGACAAAATGGACTTTCGACAATTTAGAAACTCAACGAAATGGACTTTCGACAATTTGAACATTTGGACACTTGGAAATTCGACAAAATGGATATTCGAACATTTGGATTTTCGACCGTTTGGAGATTCGACATTTTGAAATTCGATCATTTGGATATTCAGCCTTTTGGGTTTTTGGGAAATTTTCTGCACCCGCTAGAAAATATGTTTCGATATCTTTAGGATATCCTAAGGATGGATCATGTATTTTTTAGGATATCTGAGAGAACGGAAGTTTTGATACATCCATTGGATATCGTATGGATATCCCAGGAGATGTATATATATGATATCCTGAAAATATCTTAAGGGTATCCAGCAGATATCCAGCAGATGGTGTTTAGATGAATATCCTTGGGATACCCATCCATATATCCTCAGAATATTAATTTCGAATTTCAAATATAATAAAAATGTCCCGGATATTTTTCGGGAAAGCGGAAATTTCAATATCCATTGGATATCCTAAGGATGTCCAAAGCCATTTTCAGGATATCTTACCAAATCGTCTGACATGCATCGGATATCATTTAGTTATGAGGATAATTTATTGAAAAATATACATCCTTTTTATAAGGTTCTAATAATAATGCTGAATTTCCAGAAAGTGGAGGAGATACGAACACGATACCTGAGCCTGAACGTATTGTCAAGTGCCCTGAGGAACTTCTCATAGAGGAGGTGCGTGCTCAACCTCCTCTATGGAATCATACGCTTCCACTTCTTCAAAGAAGAAAATGTGATAAGGATAAAATCTGGGAAGAGATCAAGGAGACCTTAAAAGGTGATTATTGTGAATATTAGTTTTATTCATTATTAGCAATTAAAAAGTTTTTATTTTGTTTTAATTTATAGCTTATTACAAGAATGATGACGCAAAGAAGAAGTGGAAGAACCTCAGGGACACTTTTAGAAAGTGCTTGGCCACCGAGAAAAGTAAAAGGAAGAGTGGAGCTGCCGGTTCGAAACCCAGCTCGAAGTGGCAGTTTTTTGACCAAATGTCCTTCCTTTTAAATATAGACCTTGGGTTCACGGCGTAAGATTTTATTAAATACTTTTTATTATCATTGTTATTATTATTCCCTTTTTTCAGATAATTTGTAACAGATTAATAGTTAAATTAATTATTAAAATTTTTTTATTACTTATTTAACTTTTATATCTGCAGGCAAAATGTAAGCAACGCTGATGACAATAACAATTCTGATGTCGAAAACAATGACACTGATTTGGACATGAGAACGGCAGGTAAGTGCATAATTAATATATTTTTAAAAAATAGGTACAGAAGAAAAAAAAATATATAAAATAATTTTATCGAAACTCTGTAAAAATATAAAATATAAGTATAATTAAAAAGGTCTATTTAACCTAATAATTTTTTTTTTAAATTATTTTTTTTACATTTCCAGAAATCTGGTTTATAAATTTAATTTTAAATCAAAATTCAAATAAACTTAAAACAGATCTGGCAATCCTAATACCTAATGCTATTTTAAGTAATTCTGCAGAGTTTCATGAGAAAATATTAATTATTTTACAAAACGATTTACAGGCAAATTTCACATATGAATACCAGTAACTTCATTCTACATTTGCATGATCTTAAATTTTAATCATCTTAGAAAGCTATATTTATTTATTGGAATATTTGGGCCATAAAATTGAACGTATTGATCAAAAATAGAAAACCTTAATTTCTAACAATTTTAGAATTTATATTTTTTCAAAAAATAAAACTTTTTAATCACATACGACAGAAACATAATTTTTTATACAAAATTATGGTATGTCATATTAAAAAATAAAAAAAAATTATTTAACCATTTTATAATTTGTTATATAGATAGTTTCTTTCAAAAATAAATTTTTTTGAATATAAATGCTAGAGATTCTGAAAGATCATTAATAAAACACGCAAAAAATATTGCGATGAAAAGTAGAAAAAATTGTGAAAGAAGTCAAATTGAAAAAAAAAGAATTAATTGAGTAAGTCTGTAAATTTAGAGACAATTTTTTTTTATTTCAATTGCACAATGTTTTTTCATATATTTTTTCCTCCCGAATTTGAATCTGTAGTTTAAAATTATCTAGAACATCAAGTTTTTGAAAAAAGTTGAAGTAAACGCAAAAAAATGGTTTTTTTTTCATTTTTTTAACTTTTCTTAAGGATAACTCAATGATACGAGGTGCTAACAACTTCGAATTACGCTCAAATTAAAGTTTGTAGAATGCACTATAAGCGCTAGTGATAAAAAATATATTTTTTTTAATTTTCTGAATATACATATCTATTAAGTGCCAATAAGGCCTAAAAAGTACATAATAACGTTCTCTTTAACCTCTGTTTATTAACTTTTTTGTATTAAACTGTATGGATTATGAAGTGTATTCTACGAAATTTATTAGAGGCATATTTTGAAGTCTCTAGCACGTTATATTGTTGAGTTATTCTATATAAAAATGAAAAAAATGAGAAAAATCAATATTTATGAGTTTTGAATTTAATTTCCCCCAAAAACTTTTCTTTTTATATTATTCTAAATTACATTTTTGTATTTTTTTTTATTTTTTATTATTTGTTACGGATTAAATTTTCAATGTTTAAACCAAAATTCTGGATAAATAAATGAAGATTTACGTTTAAATTTTTTAAATAAAGTTATTAATAAATTTATTTACTTTAATTATATACAGCTGCTTTATGTACACTCTTGGCAAGGTATGCTTAAACATTTTGCTTAACAATTTGTGTAGCAAAATGTTAAAGCATACCTTGCCAGGACTGTACCTACTTTTGTCTCCTGAATACCCTTACGAAAGTTTATGACATAAAATGTATGTCATACGCGCTTGACGTAAATTACATGACGTTTTTTCGCGACGTCAAGTAAATCACGTCAGAAAAATTACGTCAAAAAAAAAATGCCACAAATCGCTAAAATAAATGATTTTTTAAGAAATAAACGATTCTAAACAGCAAAATACAAAAAACAATGAACAGCTTGGGTTGTAAACTACACATAAAGGTTATGTGTAGCTTAAAATTAATAAAAGTTATATTTCAGTTAATAAATACAATTTTTAAATTTAATAAATTAAAAAAGAATTTTAAAAATACAAATTACTATAAAAGTGAACGAATTAAGATTAATTGTTGCTACAATTAACTGCGAGAACCTCACATAATGAGGATATTTTTTAAAAACAAATTTGGGGGGACAGGGAATCGAACCCGGGTTCGCCGCACGCAACTAACTAAAACCTAACGCCTAACCAACTGAGCTATCTCGATTAACTTCTATAAAAACAACAAATCTTTTTCTTAAACTGCAAGTCCATATTATGTGTTTTGCTAGAAAATATGTAAAAAAGCAAAAATCTAAATTCCTAAACGACTTATTATGATAAAACTTATTGTTTTAAAGATGCCAGACAATATACAAAGAAATAAATAGTTAATTTCTAAAAGAAAACATAAAGAACTGAATTCCGTCATCCCAATGCAAAAAAACAATATAAAATGAGTTCAAAATTATTGCAAATGATTAATGGATGCCTCCTCAATCAGATTGCACTTGCACAATCTTTAAAAATTGGCAAATTAATAATAAAAATAGCGAAAATAAGTAAGTTGTTTAAGCCAACTAATCTGCACAGATTGACCACCAATCAGAAGAGGTTTTGTTTAAACTTTTGATTTTTGTACTGATATATTCTTTAAGTCAACAAGAGTGATTTGATTTTCGTGCGGAAAAGCACGTGACCTCCTCTGATTGGAGGAGGACCCTACTATATATGTAGTATTGAATGTTGAAATAATGTTTATTTTATAAGAGGAGGGCGTAGAGTTAAAAAAATCAATTTCGATGTTGATTCTTTTTTAAATAATTTTCAATTTTTAATCATTTTCAACTTAGAAAATCGACTATAAGGTTTGAATATTTTCTGAGATTTATAAATTTTTGAATGTTTAAATGTTTACAATATTTCATTAAAATTTCTTGAATTTTAAGTAGAAGAGAACAACATTTTTTCTTTATTGTTCATTACTTTTATATTAAAATATATCATTTTTGTAATTAATGTTATTAATTTTAAAAATTATATTTTTTATAAATCAGTATGAAATTGTCAAATCAGGGTCTGACACAGACAAGGTGTTTGGAGGATGTTATACATATATATGAAATAGAAAGGGATACCACTATAGTTGTCTCTAGTGGGCTCTTTTTCTGTCATACAAATTTAAGGCTCCAGAGGGGATGGGGATCATGACCCCCACTGTGGATCCGCCGTTGTGCCAAATTTAAAATAATTATATTTTGGGAAAATATTTAAAGTTAGAATCTATTTTATAGTTCAAAATCATTTATATTTTAAAAACTATTTAAAAACAAATTCTTATCCAAATTGATCTCCTTCCTCTCGCAACCTCTTCTTTTTAACTAAACATGAATGCGTATATTTCTATTTGTTTTAATGTTAATAATATTTCTAATTATTATTCTAACATTTTTGAGGTCCAAGTAATAAAAAATCAAGAAATGAATTGACGGATAGTGCTATTGACAAAATAGCTGAGGCATTATCAACCCCTTTTCCTGCTCCAGTATTGCCTCCTTTGCCTCCACCTCCTCAAATTCCATTGAATCCTAAAAATAATGACGAAATTGATGCCTTTTGCACTGTCGTAGAAAAAAAACTGCGAAACATGTCAGAGGAAAATGCTAATCAAGCTATGTTTGAAATTTATAGTTTGTTGTACAATGTCAGAATTTCGTAAAAAGGACAGTTTATTTTGTTATTTATATAAAATTTCACTTTACTTTGTTTTTACGTTACTTATTTTCTTTATTAACTTTATTCATCTATTTATTTAAGATATTTAAGATCAAAGGTTATTATATTATTATGTTCATTTTACTTTTTTAGTTTAGTTTCCTTTCCTTTGTATTTGAATATACATATTTCCTGATTAAATTGATTGTGCTACTTTAATATACCTACATATTTTCTAATTAATTTAATTTATATTATTTGTACAATACTTATAAATAAAAAAATTTAATAATAAATATTATAAATCTAAAAATGAAATGGTTTTATTTCCAAATCGTTGTGAACTTAAAATTTAAACATTTTTTAATACATAAAGGAAAGGTTCGGTCACATTTTTAACTATATTATGATATATTTCCAAAAAATGTACAAATTTATTTTTAACATAATTTTTTGCAAGAAATTAATGGTCATAAAATAAAATAAATTAACAAATTTCTTGACCCAAAATTTTTTTTTTTAAATTTATCTGTACTTTTTTTAGGAAGTAAGCTTCAATGAATAAAAAAATTTTCGAATCATAATTTTTACTTTAACGGTTTTTGAAACATTTTTTATAAAAAAACTATTTTTCACTATTATTGTTTCTATTAAAAATTACACATAAAACAGGGTGTCCGCAAGTCTGGAAGAAGTGGGAATCAGGAAAAAGTCATGGAAAATTCAGGGATTTTTTCAACAAATCTTTAAAAGGGAAATGTTGAAGCGTTAAATTTGTATCTAAATTTTTAAATTCTTCAGCTATGTAAAATATTATCTTTGACTTAAAATATTTCGATTTATATTGAACTGAAAATGCGAGAGAATGGATTGATGGGCTGGAATTCAATGGCTGGAATCAAGAATTATGGGAGAAACCACACTGTGAAGTCCGATTGAAAAGTTTCGCAGGTATTTTGTGATTTCTTAGAATGAAATAATGATTTATAAATTGTCAAATAGTGTAACTGGAAATCATTTGCTTTATTTATAGTGTGGTTTTTGTTTTTATCTTATTATCAATCAAACGAGATCTGGATCGATCTATTATGAAGGAAGTTTTGGTGCGAGAAGCTTTCTTCAAAACGATACCGTATAAAGCGAACCTCACTATGCGAAGGCTTGTAAATTGTTTTCTTATTTAAATAATAAGGAACAATCTCAAACTACAGATCCCCAGAGGTTTTCTGTTCTGGTTTCACAAAAAGACAATGTAACCGCATCATCCTTCTAGATCGACTAAATTGAATAACTTTGTTTTGGTTATTAAATTCTATTATTTGATGTTAATTTTCCGATTGTGAACTAATATTTATAATGTGATTGACTTGACTATAAATAAATTTTCTTGCAAGAAATCAATGTACAAATAATTTTGTCAATTTTTAAAGAAATAGATGTTAATATAGTTGAAAATGCTGCCGAATCGTCCTCTTAAGAATATTAATATCATGTAGGGGAGAGTAGCCTATAAGACGGGCTTGAGCCTAGGACGGGTATACCCTTTAATATCCTTGTAATAAAGAAACTTATTAAACAATTTTATATGTAGATATGTAGTTGAGATGTACCTTATTAATTTAGAAGCATTTTTTTGTAGATTTAAAAAATATATAAATAATAAGAGGAAAAAATATTTTTAGCATTTCTAAAGATGCAATACAAACTAGTTGTCAAACTGAAAATTTTTTATAGTAAATGTCACTTGGAATCGAAACATTGATTTTATCTAGAAGAATATTCTGTAATATTTGCTTTAAACACCAAAATCAATTGTTTGATTATCGTTTCCTTTTTAATTCACTAATAACTAAACAATTTTTCGCAAAATATGGATAAGGCCCGTCTTAAGCGACTTTCCCCTAAACCATCTAAAAATTATATAGAATTCAAATATGAAGCTTTATTAACAGTCTTAAAATAGCAACTTTACAGGTGATCATACTGCCACCCTAAGGATCCTTCATTACTAAAGAATTCGCAAAATTTTTCACGCATTTCAAATGCTTCGCGCCTAGCCGAGTTATTGCCAGTGCGATGAATATCGCGAAATGCTGATTGATCTCCTACTACGTCTCTCCAAGATCCGGGAAGGAATCCATTTTGATCTTCTCTGTCAACCATTTCAGGTGAAATGTATGGTACTCTAATGTCTTCATTTTCTAAATCCTGTAGTCTTAACATATTATGAAGACACAATATTCCTTGCATCATTTGAATGACGTGTTTTGGATTGGATAAGATTGGTTTCCTAAGTATCCTCCACTTACTAGCAATTATGCCAAACGTGTTTTCAATTGTCCGCCTAGCTCGACTCAGACGATAATTGTAAACCCGTCTTTCTTGCGTGTTGACGACTTTTCCAGGATAGGGCCTGAGAAGATTTACTTTTAATGGAAAAGCCTCATCTCCAAGAATACAATACGATAAAGTCGGTCCATCTTCAGATACTTTTGATGCCGGAGGTAAATTCACTGAACCGTCTTCAATTTTTTGTCCTAAAATGCTGTCATTGAAAATACCTGCATCGTTTCTTCTTCCATATGCACCGATGTCCACAAATGTACAAACATAGGAAGCACTACACAATGCTAATAAAACAATACTGTGACTACCCTTGTAGTTATAATATGTTGAACCAGCATTTCTTGGACACTATAAAGAAAGTGCAAAAGTAAAATATTTTGTCTCAAAGGAAACAATTTAATGTTTCCTGTAATATATATTTCCTGATCTGAGTTTTATAAACGGAAAAAATCAATTTAATATATTTTACATGTCTGCTTTAGAATAGAGCTATCAGCTGTTCACAAAATAACAATAAATTCTATATAAAATGTGATAACAAATATTGAAAAATAAAATATAGGATTTTTCTAGACTTTGTCTGTGTCTGATAAGCTATTCTAAAACTTATTTACAGTAGATGACTATGCATATCCAGCAGTCCTAAAAAGTTACTATAAAAATTATCAAATTTAATTTTTTCCGTGTACTTAAAATATTTCAGTATACTTGAATAACAACGTGTTTGCCATCAAGGGCGCCAATACAGTGAATGAAGTTCCACATTGTTTCAAACTCTTCTGCAAGTTTCAACCATTTTTCAGTAGTATATGTCGATGGTAATACTATGGGCTGTAAGTTTTTCCAGATTGCTCTACAAACTTCGTAAATAATATTACTTGCTGTTGTAACACCCACTAAATATTGATACGACATTGATGTTATTGAGTCTCCAGAAGCAAGAAACCTATATGTATTTTTTTGTCAAAGATAACAAATTTTATAGCAAAAAGTAAGATTTCTAATTTAAATAGTTATACTTCTACTAATTATTAAGTAAAAATAAATAATCATTAGTTAAAGTCTTCTTTAGGTCATCTTAAATTTATTGAAATTTTCGTAAAATTTTAATTACTAATTCAATAAGTCAAATTGTAACTATTTTGCTTTCTCATGGAAAAAGCTTAGTATATTCATTCAAATTTTTTAAAATATTTTAAAAATTTTTGATCGAGGCCCACACATCACCAATGCATGTAATATTACGTGAATATATTAGGACGATATCAATATTGTAATATTCGAAATATTACTGGGTAATATTGTGATATAATATTCAGATAATATTGTGATATAATACTGAGGTAATATTACGAATTAAATAATTTTTTTGAGATAATATTACGGTAATGTTACGATAATATTAAAAAATTATTTTGAGGAAGCATGGTAATATTACATAGTAAGTACCTCAATATTATTGTAGTATTATCATGAGTCCCTTAAGCCAATCAGTTACTTTAAAACTATGAAATTTTATTCATAAATACTTTTTAAATTTTTTTCTAATTAATTAATTGATTTTAAATAATATTTTGCTCTTTTTAAAAACGAAAACAAATTTATTCAAATGCAGACCTTAATGTCAGAACTAAACGTTGAGCAGCTGATATAGGCTCTCGTACCAAATATTCCTTATGAATGTCTGGACCAATTAATTGCAGCAAAGTTTCTAATTGCGTTGCTGACATTCTTAAATAATTGTGGAATCTTAAATCTTCTAACTGTAGTGTAGGAAAAATTGCGTTGAAAAACCCTCTAGTCTCCCTCACTTTAAAAATTGGAGCTACCCAATATTTTTTCTTTTTTTATTTTCTTTTTTTGGTAACAGTAAACAAAACTGCTACCGCAGCAGCTTTTCTTTTTCGGTTTTGTTCATGGTAATAATTATTGATTTTTAATAAACAATTAACGTACCATTCGTAGTATTTTAGATAATAACTATTGTACCACTCTTCATATGTATTTTCCCTTAAATTAATATTTTCCATGATTCTTAACCAAGTTTAAATCATGACATTTGACATTCACGTCAAAACAAATTTTAATTCGCCGCTGCGACTAGTCAGTGTACCACGTGACTACATATCGCCAGTAGTCGCTGCGATCTTTTCGCCCCATGAAAATACACCTTTACAGTGCGATTACCGGTGTTCGTCGGCGTCGGCAGAAAAACTAAAGGGGAAGAAGCAACATGCGCAAACGTTTTCGGCGCATATAATTTTAAAAACTTAAACAAAATGTTTCTTGTAAAACTACAGACATTTACTTGAAAAGAATGGGGTAAAACTTTTTTTATTTGCATTCTACAAATAAAGGAATAAAATTTTCTTGTAGAAAAAAAAATTTAATGATTTTTTACACACGTATTTGAAAGGCGCGTTAATGACAGTGAATCATTGGTTGGCTGCTTCAAACGGTATTTCAAAATGTTTTCAATTTTTATCTCAGTCATAACCTATGTAATAATCCTTTTTATGCTACTTATGTAGTTATTGTTAAATTTTATAATGCATATAAACGTAATATTATTAAAAAAATTATTTGTCATTCACAATATACACAGAAGTTTTCTTCTTACATGATTTAAATTATTTGCATCAGTTAGTTACGGCCATTACCAAACGTGACGATGACCGTTCTTATTCCGTTTCCGTTTCAATTCTGTTTCGTCTTTTCTTCTTGTTCCACATTGCATACCAGTGGATCAACGGTACATACATTAAATTGATCGCAGTATTGATTAGTACATATATTTTTTAATAATTTCAAGTTTTTCGGTTTTTTTAAATTAATTTAAATGGAAATAAAAACCCCAAAATCTAATGGATATTCCACTCGACATCTGAGACGACTGATAAAGAAGAAAACAGAAGACGATATGAAGAAATTATGGAATAATCATGTTCCATGTCAGAGGTAAACGATATTTATAACCGCCATTCATATTATTAATTTACGGGAGAATGTTTTAAGTACCAACTTGTGTTTTACAAAGTAAACGCTTTTTATTACTTTTTACTTTCTTCAGCTCTAATGGCTTTTACAAACTTTTTTATGATTTTAAAGGGCAAATTTAAGTGAATCGATGGTTGGTGTGAAAAGCAGGTCTGCCATGTTAAGTGAGGTTATCGAAGAACCTTCGATACAAAAACCTAATGACTGCAGGTATTTATGTATTACATATTTGTGATAATAATAACAGCTTCTGTATTGGACCCGTTGACAGGTCATAAAAAAGCAGCTATTCGGCCTCTACGAAATACCAGGGCCAGGGGTTATTTCAAGAAGGTAGCAATGTGCCGTTTCCGAAATTTATAATTTTTGAAACTTTAGCCTTAATGTCTAATTTGTTAAAATTAAGAGTTTAACAATATTTTTGTTACGTTTCGAAGTAGTCTTTTTAACGGTAAAAATTAAATTTCAATGCAAATAATTTTTTTAAATTATTTTATTTCACGTAATACAGTTTGGGACCTTCTGCGCAGACTCAGTACTCTTACTATGACGCTAAAATTTAAATTTGCATAATATTGGTTTACAATTATAATAATTGTTTATAATTTAATTTAATTATTATTTCACTCATAAAATTGTCTTTAAAATTTAAATTCAATTGTTTAATTGTAAAACTATTTCTTTCAATTCTCCGCATTATTTTCTTTAAATTTCAATTACATTTCTCAATTTTCAATTATTTTTTTTATTATTAAAAATTTCTTGCCTTTTTGTTCAATTATTTTCTTCGATTATCAATAAGTATCCTTAATTTTAAATTCAATTGTTAAATTTTTTTCTTCAATACACAATTCTTTTTCAAATTTCAATTCTACTTTCCACTTTTTAATTATTTTCTTCTGCATTTAATAAATTACGGCATTTATCAATTACTTCTTTTAATTTTCAATTGAATTATATTAATTTCAATTTCATTCTTCAATTTAAAATTACTTTTTTAATTTTTTAAATTATTTTCTGAATTATAAAAAATAATTTTAAATTTCAAATTACTTGTTCAATTCTACAACTGTCTTTTCAATCCTTAATTAATTTATGAAATTTTGAATGGAAATTTTTTTTCGATTATGAATCCAGTTGTTCAATTCATAATTACTTCCAACAATTATTCATACAATTTTCATAATTTTTTAATTATATTTTTAAAATTTAATATTTATTGTTTAATGTTTTAAATTATTTTTTCCAATTGTGCATTAATTTTGCCAGTTGTCGAAATTTGTTATCAGTTGTCAATTACCTTCGACATTTTTAAGAAATTTTTTCAATTTTTCAATTATTTTCGTCATTTTTTAACTTTTTTTCCAATTACTATTCATTTTCCGCAATTTTCACTTAATTCCAACAATTTTTTCAATTTTCTTTTATTATCATAAAATTTTATAATTATTCTTTAACTTTTTCAATTATTTTGTACTCTTGTTAATTATTCTTGCCAGTTTTCGAAATTTTTTTTCTTTTGTCAATTACTTTCTTCAATATTTCATAATTTTGTCATGCTGTAATATTTCATTGAATTAAATATCTGTCTTATTAATAATTTAATTAAATTATCGACTTCTTACGATAATTTTTTTTTAATTATAAAAATTGTTTCAAATTTCAATTCAGTTGTTCAATTCTACAACTATTTTCTTCAATTCTTAAATATTTTCTTCAATTTAAAATTTTTTATTCAAATTTCATTTCCATTTTCTTATATATGTAATGATTCTCGCCTCTTTTAAAATACTTTCTTCAATTTTTAATTACATTGTTTAAATTTCAATTTAATCTTTAACTTTTCAGTCGTTTAACTCAATTTTCCATTATTTTTTTTTAATCGCAAAATTTTTTTCAAAGTTTCAATGCAACTGCTCATTCACAATTATTGTCTTCAAAATTAAAATTCCACTTTGCAATTTTCAATTATTGCCTTTAATATTTAAAATTTTTCGCCTTTTTTATTGAATAAATAAATAAATAAATTGTTTTTTCCGAGTTCCAATAAATTTTTTTTTATTTTATCTCCTTCTACATTCAATAATTTTTTTTCAATTATTATGGTTATTCTTAAAATTGCAATTCCTTTTTGCAATTTTTTATTACTTTCTTAATTTTTTAATTTTGTTATCTCTTTTTTAAATTATTTTCTTCAATTATAATTATTTTTTTTAAATTTTTAATCTAGTTGTTCAATGTTTAATTATTTCCAACCGTTATTTCTATAATTTTCTTATTTTTTCCATTTTCTTGTTTAACTTTAATATTTTTTGTGTCAATTAAAATGGAAATATCCCACACAAAAAAGTAATTTTTTGAATTTCTATAATTTTTATGTTCTCACTTTCAAGATATAATATGTTTAGGAAAAATTGTCAACTTTAATCCTAAATAATTTACGATTGCAAAATTCACGCGGATTTGAATTTACCTGAATTTGATAAATTTCATGTAAAGTTTCATCAATCATAAATTTCATGATTTGAAACTTTCAAAACGAAAGTTTTAAAATGAAACTTTCAACGGCAAATTGCTAAATTTCCAATGTGGTATAACAAATCACCCCGTTTATCCGTTAGCGTATAAGAAAATTCATATATCCGTTCTAGGGATAATTGAATATATCATCATTACTCTTCTTTAAACGGGCTTACAACTCATTAGTTTATAATAAACTGTAATTCAATTAAATTGGATCGAAAAATAATTTAAACATTTCTGACTTGGACAGTGAAAAGGGGGCTTACGTGTCAAAAAATCGTTTTTCATTTTTTTGCAGATTCTGATAGATTTTTTGACGCTCTTTCACGTGGTGTAATCCAAAAAAAAATTTTTTTTTGACACGTAAGCCCCCTTTTCACTGTCCACGTCACATTTATTAAACAATGACAAGTAAAATATATAGTTAGACTGTGGTTTTAACGATTTAATTTTTTTCATGAAACAAAATATGTAGTCTTGTGTTTTCTGTTTTCTATTTTCAAGTTTTTTATTTTTTTTTTTTATAATAAAGTTCATCATTTTTTAAAAAAGTTTTCAGTTTCTTCAATGTTTTGTATTACTAATTTTTAGATAGTTTTTCTATTTTCTTTTGCATTTTTTTTCGTATAATGATATTGCCAACTTTTATTGCTTTTTAATGTTCTTATATTATTAGGTTAAAGAAGTAAGATTATTGAAAGAAAAAGAAACCTGTACAAACGTAATGAGGGTTAGAAAATGTTTTTTTATATCTGATCTGGTTTTTATGTGTTTAAAACAATAAATTTGTAAGAAGTGAAACATAATTTTCCGGAGGGGAATAAAATCCCACCCTTCTGGAATATGAACACATACATTTTTTAATACATATTATTAATGCCCTTTTAATGGTGAAGTTTTTATTACAGAGAAACGTATGAAACTACTGATAATGTGACAAGGAATTCCGCAATCTTTTATGAAAATCATGAAGCAAAAAATTACCACATGATGAATGAAGAACCTACTGCAGCTGAATATAAGGTTTTCAGGTAATTTGATTTATACATATGCGATATTGAAAATCGAATACCGGTTTTCGGAATTGAAAATGGGTTATCGATTTGACAACAAAAATCGTTATATTAAAAGTAAATAGTTTTATTAAAAAATGACGATATATTTTAAAAGAGGCTTCTTAAAGGAAATGGAGCTTTAAAAAATAATGTTTTAAGAGAATTCGGTTTTTCATTACACAAAAGACGGTTTTTTAAAGAAATAATCTGTTAAGTAAGTTATATAAAAATGAATAATCTCTATTTTCAATCTAAAAATTTAAAAGTTTCAGCTACTTTTTAAAAATACATGAAAAAAATATGCATAATGATTATTATTAATGAATTATTAAAACCATTAAATAAACCTAATTTAAAATTTTTGAAATAAAAAAAATTGGACAAGTACGAGTTATAGTTCCACTGAAACTGAAGGTTTTTGTATCTCTCTAATTTTTAAACTATTAGAGTTAGGAATTTAAAATTATCCACTAGAAAAAGTTTTTAAAAAAATAATTTTTGTTTTAGACTAAATACCTAGGAGGCAGAAGAGCACGCTTCTTTTAAAAATTTTGTTAGGGGGTGGGCCAGGGTTATTGTAATGCATTTATTACATCCCCCCCCCCCAACCAAATTGCATTTTAGAGTTGAAAACAGTTTTCCTGCAATTTTTATATGAAAAAATATACTGTTACTTTGTAATTTTTGGTCCGATATCAAATTGTTTTCATTTAAAGCTGAAAAACAAAGCTCTATACGTAGTAGAGATTATATATTTCAAGTAATATTTACGGTAGAAAAATAGTTAAAAAGTTTAAAAATTGGCCATTTTTATGAACTTTTTTATAACTTTGGCACTGATTTACATACAAATGTCGTTAAGTAGCTATGAATCCTGTAAATTTTAAAGGAATAAAAAGAGGCCTTTTTTGAGATAAAATTATTTTTAGTTCTTTAAAAAAATCAAAATATTGATTTTGATTATCAATATTTTTGACTTTTCTTGATAAATTTTCACTTTCAAGGAAATTTAAAAATATTGGCATTAAAAATTTAAAGAAAGGGCTCAAGAAGCGATTTTTAATTTAAAAAAATGCAAAATTTAGGAGGTTTTTAAGAAAAAAGAGAAATTAGTTTTTTTCTTCCAAGAAACAATAAAATACCCAACGAAATTTTTGTGGCAAGTAGTACACTTAAAGTAGCTATAAATCCTGAAAATTTTAAAGGAAAAAAGAGGCCTTTTTTGAGATTAAATTATTTTTAGTTCTTTAAAAAAATCAAAATATTATCATTTGAATCAGTTTTTGCAGAAATCGCACAAGTCCATAAATGAAAATTTTTCAAGAAACAATAAAAACTGTTTTCCTTGTAAATGTGAGAATTTTTTTCAATTATGCTTTTAACATTACTTTCTACTAACATACAAGTTTAAAAACTCAACATGATTGATTTATATTTTAATTAATTTCAGGTAGGGGAGAGTGGCCATCAATGTACTGGGTTTTTTTCAAGGTCATAGTACTTATTCAACTTCACCAATTTCAAGCACTTCTTTGCATCAATATAAAACTACAACACTTCTCTAGGTAATGCAAACATATTATACACGATTTATTTTGATTAAATAATAAAATTTAGGATCTTTCTAAACTAACAAGCTATTTTCATTTTCAACAACCTGGGTACACAATGAACCACCTCTATAAAAACACTAAAAATGTTTAACAATAATAATATTGCAATTTTCATTTTGTAAAAAAACTTATTTTCTATCAAATACTATAAAAAATTATTATTTAACACTTTTTAATTGATAATGTATAACATAAATATTCCTCAAATTTAAGTTAACTAGCTAAAATGGCATTTTAGTTTTGCTATGTTGAGAAAAGTACTGATAACAATCGCTGTCACATGCTGTACGCATGCCTAGTTTTATAATCAGGCATACCACTCTGGAAATCGAAAATACACTGAAATTCCAGGTGGTTCATTGTTCCCCGGTACATAGAATCAACATGACATTTTTTACAAAAATGGTTATTTATAACTTAATCCAATATTTCAAAATCTTTATCTCATTAGAATATTGTAGTTAGGGCCCAAAACAAAATAAATCGTAAGTACTTTTATTTTTAAATTGCCTTATTTCAATTAAAAAACGTGTTTGTATTTTAGGTAAATTTTTTCTTCAGTGCATCAAAAACAGTTTTTTTCAGTTTTCTCTGTAAAGAATAAATCCACACGTCTCAAATTTATGGACGTAGTGTGTTTACGCAAACTTCATTTATATTTAATATTGGGAGAATTTTTATTTAATAGTTTCTGAGAAAATTGAAATGGATCATTGAAAAAACTGGTACATTGATGGCCACTCTCCCCTATGTAAAAAATAAATTAACTTTTGGACTTGTGCGGTTTCTGAAAAAAATGGATTGAAAAACACAGAAAATGTATTGCATTAAGTGAAGTACCGCAGTTTTATTGCATTTTTAATAACATTTATTAAAAATTTTCAATTTAGATATTTTTTATTAACTTTTTCTAAACAAGAAACATTTTTTAAAAATCACATTTCAACATTTTCTTAAGAAATATTACATAATTCACTATTTTTGTTTTCTGTCTCGATTCGAGTGCATTTTATTTATAATATAAATTGTTTTATATAAATTATTTAACAACGTCTAAAACACTTCAAGCATGTCACAAGTAAACATTATTTTATCCATTGCGCATCTTTGTGTGCAACTTGGAATCATGGTTTCTGCATGAAACGTAAATTTGATTATTTTTTTAAAGGGTTTAGAGTTTAGTAATTTATGTAATATTTTATTAGATTGTAGAGCTACATTTGAAGATAAATATTACATAAAAAAGTGATTTTCGAAAAAAATTGGACTTGTGCGGTTTCTGCAAAAACTGATTCATTTTGATTATCAATATTTTTTACTTTTCTCGATAAATTTTTAAAAAGCATAAAAAATAGAACAAAATGAGCAAAAGATCAACTAACAAGCTTGGAAAATGTGTAGCTTACGAGAATTAAATGAAAAAAAAAACTTATTTTTCTGATGAAATCTTTAAAAAATTGTAAAAATATAAAAAAAAAATTATGAAAATTTAAATAAATACGTGCCTCTTTATTTTTCGAGCAGAAAAATATTCTTTTATATCAAGTTTATTCTCCATGTACCATCGAATTGTCTGCATGATTTGAAATTGATTTTGTCCATAATATTATTATATGTTAGGATTCAGTGATAACAAATATAATACTAAAGATTCAATGTTTTGAAGGTTTTCATTGTTCTTTAGCACGTTCAATATGAACTTTTTTTAATACTTTTCGCGAATAGCATCATACGTTTACTCAATTATTATACTTGATTTCCGGTTTATTTTATTTAGCTACTTCTAATTACATACAATGATTACTTATACGTATAAACATGAGTATATAAATATAAGTATTTTGAAGAAAACAAGCCGGAAATCAAGGATAATGAAGTGTATAAATATATGACATCCTTCCCCAAAAGTATTGAAAATTTTTGATATTCAACGTGCTAAAGAACAATGATAAATCCAAAATATTGAATTTTTAGTGTCACGTAAGTGACACTAAAATTGTTTTGATATATTGTTTTAATGTCACCTACAATATAAAAATACTATCTTTAAATGCAGAAAAAATCGCAACAAACATTAATAATCGAGAACTAGTTGTGAGGCCATTTTGCTGCTTTCGGCAAGATAACGCTTGACAACAAATATTGGCGTCTTACCGTCGAAGTAATTAAAATAATGTGATAAAATTTAAAAATCACTTTAAGAATTATGCCCCAATTAGAAGAAACATATTGTTCAGAAACTATTTATAATTTCTTTTTAGACAACCAGTTGTAAACTCTTCTGAAAATGACCAAGATACAATATCAGAGCCATTCACCTCTTGTGCAAGTCATGAAATAGGATCTTGTGATTTAATGAACGACGAGATATTATTTTCTGACGTGAGCAGCAACGGATCCTTATCTTTCGACGATGAATCCTGCACTGAAGAAAACTTTTATGACGACGTCGTTATAGACAACGATGAAGAGATTTTTGAAGACCTTCACGATGATATTCTAACTTGCACAAACATGAACGAAGATTTAGGGACAGCCTTTAAATACAAACTTCAGCAATGGGCGTTGATCTTTCACATCACTCTTATGGCATTAACCGCACTACTTCTTCTATTAAAAACAGTTCTGCCTTTTCCTGTGCCTGCTGATGCTCGAACATTAATGGGAACTTTAAGATATGTCAACATACGCAACATGGGTGACGGAGAGTATCACCATTTTGGACTTGAAAGAGCAATAAGAGGCATTCTTCGTGAATACGAGAAAAAGGGAAAACATGTAGAGTAAATAAAATTAATGTTTAACATTGATGGCTTACCAGTCTATAACTCTACCACAGGAGGTCTGTGGCTAATATTATGTTCCGAGATGAATGGCAAAGGTGTGTATCCAATTGGAGCTTTTTATGGTAATAAGAAACCAGAAGATGCTAACGAATTTTTGAATGAATTTGTCGAAGAATTAGTAGATTTAATAAAAAACGGATTAAAAGACGAAAATATTACAATAGGATGTGAAGCACTTATATGTGATGCTCCTGCAAAATCATTTGTTTTGCATTTGAAAGGGCACACTGGATACAATAGTTGCTCCAAATGTAAAATAGAAGGAGAGTATTTTTCAAAAAAAGTTAAAGGAGGGAATAAAAAGCGAGGAGGAAGAGTTTGCTTTCCAGGCACCGGGCCTTTCGTACCTAAAACAGACGAAGGATTTCTTAATAATGATTACGATGATTTCGACTCAGGATATGAAACTGTTTTTAAAAACATTCCTAGATTTGGTTGCGTTTCTTCGGTTCCTCTAGATTACATGCATCTAGTATTATTGAAGGTTATGAAGAAATTGATTCAATTATGGATGACTGGCCCTTTGTCAGTAAGATTAAGTGGCGCAGAGGTGAATAAAATTTCTAAGAAATTATCGATTTTGAAAGACAACACACCGCGAGAATTTGGAAGAAAATCAAGATCATTATTTCAATATTCACATTGGAAAGCAACTGAGTTTCGAACGTTTCTATTGTATACAGGACCAGTTGCTTTAAAAAGTAGTCTCACTTCAGAAATGTATAATAATTTTTTGTTATTACACTTTGCGATATCAATTCTAGTTAATGAAAAACGCATTCAGAAAACAGGAACCATTGAGTACTGTCACGAATTGTTAAAGAGGTTTGTTCTTGGCTTTCAAGATATTTATGGAAAACAGTATGTTTCACATAACGTACACAACTTACTACACTTATGTGATGATGTAAAAAAATACGGAGCACTAGACAACTTCAGTGCATTTAGGTTTGAAAATTATATGTCAACTATTAAAAGGATGGTAAGAAAGGGTGACAAACCTCTGCAGCAAATAGCACGTAGATATTCTGAACGCGAATCGTTAGAAAAAAAGAATATAGTTACTGAAGAGTATACTCTTGAAGATAAGCACACCGATGGATTATTGGAGAACTGCAGAAATATAAATGAACAATATAAAATTTTAAAAAACGAAAACTTTAGTATTAATTGAACTATGAAGAAAGACAGTTGTGTTCTCTTAAGAAATGGAACTTTCGGTATTGTAAAAAATATATTAAATTGTCCGAATGAAGGTGTTAAACTAATTGTACAACAAATGAAAGCAATTCAAAATTTGTATGAGAATCCTGTTTCTCGATTAATAAGTATTAGCATCGGAGAATCTACCAAAAAAGAATTTGTAATTTCCATAAAAGAAGTACTGTGCAAGTCGTGGATAATTACTAGTAGCAGAGGAATGGTAATGCTTCCTTTACTGCATTCTTCATAAATAAATGCCATACTGTGATGACTGGAGTCTGAATAATATTACGGATAAAGGTACGTAATATTTCAGTTATTTGACCTTCATAATGATTAATAAGTTCCTACGCTAATTTCCTGGAGAAAGTAACGATACCAATTTCTATTATATTTATTCCAGCTTCTGCTCAACGTACTTCATGAGCTGTAAGTAAGGTCATCTGGGAAATTTCAAAACTCAAATGCAATAAACGATGGTGCTAATGACTTATAAAATGGACAAACTATTCTCAACTTTAAAGAGATCTAAGAAGAAATTGACATTTAAACGATATTATTTTAACCTGTAAACTGGTTTCAATGAAATAGGCAAAAACTTTTGGAGTAAGTAAACAAAATATTTTGTTGTAAGTGGAGTTTTAACATTAACCTTATTCAATCTGCGTCATTCACATTCTTTGTGACTCAGTTTTCTCACTTTTACTCACTTTTTTAAAACTTGTTCACTATTATTCATTTAAAAAAGAAGAATCACTTTTGTCATATTCATATTCTAATTGCGTCGTCAATTTTTTAATAACAATCTACAAATACTAAATTTCTGCACCTTTTTTTAATTATTTTTGTCATTTTTAAAACACTGTTGTCAATTTTCAAGTATGCGATTTTGAATTCAATTTTCTCAAATAGAAATAGTTTTCTTCAGTCTTTAAATAATTATCAAGAAATTTAAATTATAACTTTATTATACTTCAATAATAATTTTGTTATTTTTTAATTATTTATTTCAAATTTCAATTAATTTTGTCATTATTCAAGTATTTTGATTTTTCAATTAATTTCTTTACATTTCTATAATTTTAGCGATTTTAGAATTATTTTCTAAAAAATTTAATTATTTTCATTATATTCTTCAAATTTAAATCACCTCCTTCATATTTTTTTTATTATTGTTATGAATTTATTGATTTTTCAATTATTGTCTACAAATTAATAATTTTTAAATCAGCTTTCAAGTAATTTTTCATTAGTAAATTATTTTTTTAACATTTCAATTCTGTCCTTCAATCATTAAATTTTTATTGGCAGGAATATTTAAATTCTTTGAACAAGTTTCCCTTAACTTCCGTTATTTTTTAATCATTTTTTCAAATGTCACTTACTTTTTGTCGTTAATCAAGTATTTTTGTTCTTTTCCAATTATTCTCTTCACATTTTCATTATTTTTGCAAGTTTAGAATTATTTTCTGCAAATATCTATTATTTATTCAATTTATTTGTATTGTCTTGAATTTTTAAATTTTTTACTTCAGTTTTCAATAACTTTTTTTTCAATTTCAATCATTTTCTTCATTTTTTTATTATTATCACGAATTAATTTATTTGTTACATCAGCTTTCAATCACTTATATTATTATTCAATTACTTGCGTCATTACTCAATTTTTTTCTTAACATTTCAATCGTTTTGTGAATTTTTCAAGTTTTTTCTTAGAATTTTTAATGTTTTACACCAGTTATGAAATATTTTGACATTTTTCAATTATTTTTTTTAAATTTTCAGTTGAGTTCTTCAATCATTAAATTATTGGCAGGAATATTTAAATTCTCTATACAAGTTTAAATTTAATTTTGTATTTTTCAATTATTTCCTTCAATTTTCAATTATTTTTGTCATTATTATTGTATGTTTAGCATTTTACAATTATTATCTTTATATTATTATTATGTCTGCCATTTTAGAATTATTTTCTAAAAATTTCAATTATTTCATTAAATTTTTTTTATTGTTATCAATTTGTAAATTTCTTACACCGGTTTTTAATTATTTTCTTCAAATTCCAATCTTTTTCTTTATTGTTTGTATTATTATCACGAAGTCATACATTTTTTACACTTTCTTCAATTATTGTGTATAAATTCTCAATTTTTTACACAAGCTTTCTTATATTTATGTCATTATTTAAGTATTTTTTAAATATTTCAATTATGTTCTTCAATCATAAAATTATTAACACGAATGTTGAAATCCTCTACACAAGTTTCAAATTACTTTTGTGATTTTTCAATTAGTTTCTTCAAATTTCAATTACTTTTGTCGTTATTTGAGTGTGGACTAATAAATTGTACTAAAAAGTCAATTTGTTTTAAAAAAAAATAGTTTTTACTTCAATGTCGGTTGTGTGTTATTTCAAATACTTGAAGTATATTTATTTATATAACTCTGAGTGATACATAATTCATTTATTAAGAATTTATTACTTAACGATTCTTTAATTGTTTCTTTTTACATCCATTCAATTTACGATCCACAAAATAAAATTTAAATACATTGAAAAAATTTGATATAGATACTGTGATTTTTATTATTCATTATTTTCATGCTTTAATTTCTAACACTAATTTACTTTTTAAATATATTTTGCAGAGCCTATAAAAATCATGTTTTTTTATTTAACTCGGATTTTTTTTATTTAAATCAGTATGAGATTGTTTTTAAACACAATGACTATATAACATCTCCAAAAATAGTTAACTCTCCATACTGAGTATATTTAAGAAGAAGTAATGAATAAAAAAACATCTAATCAAAATCAAATAACTTATGTATAATAAATGAGAAAATTTCCAATTCATGTGATCGCAAAATGGAAAAAAATTTAGAAATTTGGAAAGAATTTTGAAAGAAAAGAATTCTATGCAATGAGAATATTTAGTACAATCTTAAATTTACAAAAAATTAAAAAAAAATAAATATCTTCAAAAAAATCTTAAAAGTTTGTAAAAATAAGAAACTATAAAATGAAACTGAAGTAGTTTCTAAAAAGTAAAAATTATTACAAAAATTGCAAAAATTAAAAGAAGGATTATTGTGAATATAAAAAATAAATAATATTATTTAATTATTTTGCATTAATTAATGTACATTTGAATTTGAATTTAAATTTAATGCTACTGTATTCTGTAACACAAATTTTTAGATCGTAGGTACTTTGATAATGAGTTTTAGCACATTTTTTTAATTTTATAAAGCATAGAATATTAAAATTAATATTTTAAATATTTATCAGCAAATTTTCGATTTTTTGTATTATTTTCCATTTTTTTTCCATTTGTAATTAAATTTTGTTCAATTCTTTGATTCACTAATTTTCCAAAAAATTACCTAGAAAAATATTTGTTGTAATTACACAAATTATTAAATTATTTGACTCAACGATTTTCCAAAAGTGAACCTTTAATTTTTTATTATACGGTAATATTAAAAGCTTCTGTCCACTTTCAATTACAAATTGTACTAAACAACTGAAGTATAATATTTTCATAAAGCTAACTTAAGAAATTAAGAGTAAGAGCTTTCATATGTCTTTTTAAATCTAAAAAGGTTTAAAAAATTGGATTTAGTAGACTTTTTTTTTAAAATTTGTTTAAGTTGATAACTTAAGAATATGTTATTTTAAACTAAAAAATAATTTCTTGTCTTAAGAAATTCCTTATGATTAAGTACCTACTTCATTTTTTTTAAGTTTTTAATTATGAGAGCAAAATAATTTAACTGGTGTTTGAATTAAATTGATTTAAAAATTATACAAAATGACAAATTTGTTATCTGTTATACATAGATTTATTTTATATCTTACTTTATAATTAAAGTTTCTTATTAAAATGAATGAATTAAGTAATCAATTTTTATAATTAAAGCTGTATTGAAAATATGTGTACAATAATTAAATACTGAAAAAATAAAATAAATAGGTCAATTTTTGTAGACATTTGTAGGCCTATTTATACTTAAAATAAAATAAATTTTAATTTCAGGAGACAAGAAAACCGGGAAAAAAATTAAAAGAAAGCGGGAAATAACCGGAAATTTTGTGGGTCGAAATTAGTAGACACCCTGATTATTCTCTCCAAATTTTAATTATTTTCCTAAAACTTTTAATATTTTTTCCAATTTTTCAATTAGTGTCTGCAAATTTTTAATTTTTACACCACCTTTTAATTACACAGGCACACAAAAAAAAACTTACTGACCCAGAGGACAGACAAATATATTTCTACGTTTTTTGGGTCGCTAAAACCGAATATGACCATGAAAACATTGGGTCCTTGTCCATTTTCACCCTAGCCCCCCCCCCCCCTCACACCTGGCATGGGTTAACAATTAATTTTCCAAAAAAGTCGAATAGGGTGTCTATTCCTATGTTTTTTGGGTCGCTTAAACCAAAAAGGACAACCAAAAACAAAATCTCCCACTCCTTATCCCCTATTACCCCCTTAGAGGGGGTTTGAATTTCAAATTTCACAAACAGTCGAGTTCAGTGTCTAATCCTATGTTTTTTGAGGCGCCGAAACCAAAAAAGACCACCAAGAACAAATTCCTCCCCTTCTTCACCCCCTATTACACCCTGGGAGGGGGTTGGAATTTTAAATTTCACAAAAAATCGAGTTTGGTGTCTATTCCTATTTTTTTGGGGGCGCCGAAACCAAAAAAGACCACCAAGAACAAATTCCTCCCCTTCTTCACCCCCTATTACACCCTGGGAGGGGGTTGGAATTTTAAATTTCACAAAAAATCGAGTTTGGTGTCTATTCCTATGTTTTTTGGGGCGCCGAAACCAAAAAAGACCACCAAGAACAAATTCCTTTCCTCCTTCACCCCCTATTACCCTCTTGCAGGTGGTTGAAATTTCAAATTTCACAAAAAGTCGAGTTCGGTATCTATTACTAGGTTTTTTTGGGACGCTGAAACAGAAAAAGACCATAAAAATAAAGTAGCCTCCTCTTTCACCCTTCTAGGTGGTAATATTGGGGAAAGAGTGAGGAAACTTTTTTTTGGATTCAGCGCCCCAAAAACGTAGGAATAGACAATCTACTCGAATTTTTGTGAACATCTAAATCCAACACCCTCCCAGGGGGTAATAGGGGGTGAAGAAGGAAGGAATTTGTTTTCAGTTGTTTTTTTTTTGGTTTCAGCGCCCTAAAAACATAGGAATAGACACTAAACTCGACTTTGTTTGGAAAATTAAATGTCAACCTCATTATTGCTCATTATTCCTTACTCACTTTCTTCACTTAAAAAATCACTTTTTACTAGTTTCAATCTGCAAGTCCGCTGGTAGCGCTGCTTTAGGAAAAACTCTGATAAAACGGCTCGAAAAAAACTGCAACTTTTGGAGTTTATGAAGTCTGAATCGAAAACTGAGGACAACAATGAATAAGACATACGTAGTCTTGCAACGAGAGAAGCACCCGTTCTGATAAAGCGAAAGTGAAGCTAACTTTATGTTTGAGGTCGTTATAGTTAGCTAACATTTCAATTTGTCTGCATGTGTGTGAGTATAGAATTTTAATTTTATTAATGCACCAGTCCCAAATTTCTTTTCAAATTTGAATTATTTTTTAACATTTTTTAATTGTTTTGTTGTAACTTGAATTTATTTTTAAACTTTTCGATTAGTTTCTTCAAATTTCAATTATCTCTTTTCTATTTTTGTCTTTATTTTCTTATTTTTAATCAATTTTGTAATTACTTTTATCATTTTTCAATTATTTTTTTCATATTTCAAATATTTTTGCCATTTCCGATTTATTTCTTTCAAATTTAAATGCCTTTTTCTGCTGACGGGCCACAAATAAATTAATATTAACAATTTCAAACTCATTTTTGCTTTGTCACTTTTTTTCTTAAAAACTCACTATTTATACTCACTTCTTTAAATTAAAAAGTTACTTTTTAAAATTAAAAAGTCACTTTCTTCACTATTTTTAATATGCAAGTCTGCTTTCAGCCCTGTAAACTAAATATGCGAACAATAAGTTTTAAGAATTCCAAAAAGGGCAGAAGAAAAAAAAAATTTCTCTGGAAATCAGGGAAAAGTCAAGGAAAATTGTAATAAGATATACGTGGCAACCCTTTTTTAACATTTTCTGATTTTTTACAGACATTTGATAATATTTCCTATTTTTTTTTTAATAAGTTTAAATCATTTTGATAAATATATATATATATATATATATATATACATTTTTTTTATTATTAATATTGTAAAACGTTCGAAAATGTTAGCAAAAAGCTTTTTTTTATTTACAAAAATAACGAAAAACAGAAATATAATCACTAAATTTCAATTATAAGAAATAATAATACTAAATAACTTTTCTTTCTTTTCAGGTTCACTACCAAAGAGATAATAACAAAGATATAAATCATAATATTAAGAAATAAGCTTGTAAAAATAAATTCAAATAAAAAATGTCACTCAAAATTGCCTATGAATTATTAATTAGGATTTTTGCATTTTACAGAATATCCTTTACTTCTCAAAAACCTTGGAAAAATACATACAAGATGTTGTAGTTAAAGAGTTGTAGGATTTCTAGCGTTTGGAAGCGCCTCTGATAACAATTTAAATTCTTTGCAATTACTTTCTTCATCTCAATTTCACAGAATTAGTATTTTTTTCCAAATTTTGAAGTATATTATACAATTCACATCAATCACATTTAAAATAATTACATATAAAGTTTAGGTGGTATGTTTATAAAGAATTTATAATCTGTTACACTTTTTTTTTACTAAAATCGTACGTCATAAATTTTTAGGAATTTTGAGGCGAAAGATTACGGAAATCCCACAAATCAAGTTTGCACAAATATTTCAGAGGAAACTTGCCGCAAGCTTGCAGGAAACTTGCCAGAAACTTGCCTGCCAAGCTCGCAGGAAACTTGCCAGAAACTTGCCTACCAAGCTTGCCAGAAACTTGCCTGCCAAGCTTGCAGGAAACTTGCCAGAAACTTGCCTACCAAGCTTGCCAGAAACTTGCCTGCCAAGCTTGCAGGAAACTTGCCAGAAACTTGCCTGGCAAGCTTGCTGGAAACTTGCACGGCAAACTTGCAGCAAGCTTGCATGGAAAACTTACAACAAACCTGCTGGAAACTTGCCTGGCAAGCTTGCAGGAGGCTTGCAGCAAGCTTGCAGGGAGCTTGCGGCAAGCTTACATGGGAAGCTTGCCGCAAACTTTCGAGGTAAGCTTGCAGCAAGCTTGCTGTGCAAGCTTGCATTGTGCGGACATTTCATTACTTGCAGCAAGCTTGCGTGCTAATTGGGAGGGGTTTTTTTAGGTCGCCGATTAAGAATCTAAAGTCAGTTTTCAAACACTCAAAATGGCGGATCTAATATGGCGGATCAATTTTTTAAAAAGTTAACGGATTTTCATGGAAGTTAGTTATAGGGGGTTTTTCAGGTCACTGATTATGAATCTCAAATAATTTGGACATTTTCATAATATTAACCATTTTAGATCTGTTAAGAGACGAGTTATTCGATTTTGTACCTTTGAAACAAAATTAATATATTAACCTATAAACAATACAAACATGACTTTTTCTATTATTTATTATCTTATTATTATTTGTTTATTTATTATTGCGGCGCGCCGCAATGCGCCTGCGCGATGAGAGTTTTTTTCACTGTTCCGAAGTTTTTTTTACCTCTAACGTTCACTGACCTAAAAACTGTGAGTTCTGCCCCGCTTAAGGCGAACGAAAACACGAGGTTTTCGTGCATGTGTGGTAGAAAATATATTATGACACAAAAAACTATTCACACTTTACATAAATTCCAAATACAATTTTTAATATTTAAAGAAATCTACATTTTTTCCATTTTGGCATATTTTATGACTATTTTTTAAGTGAACTGATGTAATTATTATATTTTTTACCTGAAATTGAAGCTTCCATGATCGTGAAAAAAAGTAATCCCAAAATCTGATAATAATTCAATCAATCATAACATATTTTATATGTTTATTGAATTTTTAAATTACGATAACATCAATAAAATATAAACATTTCACAGAATATACTATTAAATGGCACTTCAGGTAATAGCATAACCAACAAAATTTGTTATTATTCATTAAAGCACCTGATTGGTCAAAATCATGGAAGTTTATTTTGAATTTAAAGGATAAAAGATTCTATTGCATTATATACTGCAACAGAAGTAGTTGACTAAAAATACATATAAAACAGAAAGGGGCAAATTCGGGCAAGTTTTGATTATAGGATTTGTTTAAGGGATTCTTAATAATTAATTTAAAAAAAAGAACTAAGCCGGATTTTGCTGAATTCATAACTTTTTCAACTGCTTTTTCTTGTTCATATAATGAATTATAAAACATGGAAGAGTGTTCTAGAACTTATCATGAGACGACTCTAATTTAGAGACTGAAAATACGATTAAATTTGAGCTTTTTATAGTATTTTTACGAACGCGAAGTATTTCAAATTTTAGTTTCTAGTTTTGAAAAATACGAAGGCTACTTTTCAGCAAACTGTAGAAGAAGAATATTGCCTTCAGGATCACGAAAAGATACGTCATTTTACTTTTCAAAGGTCACAGATTAATGCTAAGTATATTAAACATCCTTAAAAAATAATTTAATTTCAGGGTTTTCGGCACGTTTACACGATTCTGCCCCATTGTGAGACTGACAGATTTAACTTCATTCCGTGGAGCCGTTTTTGAGTGATGCCTGGACAAAACATCGCGGACATACATACATACATACATACATACATACATACATACAAACATACATAATTTTTTTAAACAACATTTTTGGAATTGTTTCTACTTGAAACGATAAAATAAACACAAACTTCCAAGTTCTGTGCAATGTACAGACAAAACTCTGATTTTATTAATATAGATAAACCCCAAACAATTTTGAATTTATTATAATACATACTAGCATAATAAATTCCAGAATATCTTGAATTTTCTATTGAATTTTATCGAATCAAAATAAATTCTAGATCATTTTAGATTTATTTTTAGATTTTTTCGATAATAGAATAAATTCCAAATACTTATTCATTTATTAACAAGTTCTAAAGTATTTTATATTTCCTCTATAACTTTTTGGTTTCTAAAGTGAATTCTAGAACATTATTCCAAAAAGAATTCTAGAAAATGTATGGTTATACTATAAATTATAGAACATTTAATATTTTTTTACAATTTTGGATTCTAAATAAAAAATTGCAGAATTTCTTAAGAGTTTGGAACAAAAAACAGAATATTTAAGATTCTAGAGTACAGAAAACTTTAAAAGTTATAATTAATTTCAGAACATTTAAGACTTTTTTATATTTAAATTCTGGATTAAAATCCAAAATCTTTTAGACTCTAAAATAAATTCCAGGAGACTTAATACTTTAGAATAAATTTTACAGAATTATAAATTTTATAATAAATTCTGAAATATTAAGGATTTTTTTTTCTTATTATTTAGATTCTAAAGTAATTTGAAAATTTTCGAGATTTTAATATTAATTGCAGAAAATTTTAGATTTAAAAATAAATTGAAGAAGATTTGAGATTTTCTTTCAATTTTTAGATTCTTGATCAACTTGTAGAATTTTTTGAGACACTAATGATAATTGGAGAACATTGAAGATTCTGAAATAAATTTCAGAAAATTCTAGATTATTTATTAAGTTCCAAAATTGTTTAGATTTTAATTCTGTAAGATTGTTTTTGTTAAGATTTTATTTTTATTTTTAGAATTTGGATAAACAACCTCAAATTTTACATTCTACAATAAATTTTAGAAAATTGTAGATTTTATAATAAATATCTGAATATTTCGATTTTATTTTTATTAGATTTCCCATAAGAGTCTGAAATAAATGGATTCTAATATTTTTAGAATGTTACAGGTTATAAATAAATTGCAGAAAAGTTTATTTTGAAAAATAAATTCTACAAAATTATAGACTCAAACGAAACTCAACCAAAACCTGACCAAAGTCGGTCAGACTTCGGTTGAGCAAGTTCGCCAGGGATGTTAGAACAATAAAGATATGAAATAAAATTCCAGATTTTTTAAATTCTGGATGAATTGTCAAAACCTTCTTCGATTCTATAGAATAAATACCCAAAAGTTTTATATTTGTTTTTTCAAATTAAAATTTTTTCTCCGTAAAAATATCATATTCCTAATCTTTTTATACATTATTTGGAAATTTTCAAATTCTAAATGAAATTCTAGAATTCATTTCATTCTAGAAATTCCAATTATTTTACAAGCTATGTTTCTATTCCTCATGTTTCATGATTTCATGCGAAGAAGCACGAAGACGCCCGATCGATTTGGAACGTGATTCGGCTTAGCCATTAGGTTTTGCGTGTGTGTATTGCCTCACGGATTTAGGCAATATATATAGCTAACCACCTAAGCTTGGAATTTTGTCCGCAAGAGCGTATACGATAACAGGAAACAATCATTTGCATTACGTGCGTACTCTCAGTTTCTCTCTGATGTTTGAATCATAAATGTTACATTTTTCGTTTGTGAGCAATTCTAAAATACATTCTTTTTCTTTACAGAATGATAAAAAGTCTTGTTTAAAATCTTATAAATCTACATTTATGTTCTTATTTTATGTAAGTTAATGAACTCTAATCACTTAAATAAACTTTTCTACTTACCTGAAGATCTGTATTAAAACTTTTTTCTGAATTATTAAAATCAGTTTCGTCCTGATATACTGCAAATAATTGAGAATCCTCTTCGATGTCACTAATCTCTCTTTCTACTTCTGTGTCATGTAATTCATCAGATGAACTGGAATTACTGGTCTCCGATTCGTTGTCACTTAAAAGATCTTCGTCAACTTCAACAGTTCTATTTAAAAATATTTCTTCTTCAATTCTACTATTTCCTTCTTTTATATATTCTCGAGAAATAATGTTTCCTTCGGAAAGATTTTCGATTGCTTCGTCCTCGATATTGTCTTCTGAATTCTGTTTACTCATCCCGGCAAGAAGGCTGGAATAGTAAAGAATTCGAATTTACAGAGTTACGCCCGAAACATCAAACATATCTTTTCTTCTTAATGCCTGAATTTTCCTCGAATTTCATGGTCACGAAATAGAACTCGAAATTTAGCGACGTGAATTTTTCATTATTCCGAAGCGTATATCCTATACCGTAAAGCGGGATTCATTTCAGTCATTTTCAACTCCGAAATGTTTCGTCAGATCAGCTGTAAGCTAGCAAAAACGAGTTCCTCTAGGTAAAATTCATTTAGTATATTTTGACTCTCTTTGAAATATGTTGAGAACAATGTTGGGAACCGAATATTTTCAATTCTTTTTAATCCAATTATTCACTAAGGGCAGTTGATAAATATAACTATACTTATTGACTCCCCTCCTTACTCCGCTTGAAACCGGTTTTGAGAGTGTCACATTCCTAACTGAAAATGTGAAGAAAAGCATATGGCTCTAAATCTCCAACGAAAGGACTTATACCTTTTCTTTGTGTTATGTCGCTAACGGTCGCAGTTTCTTTTGGACTTTCAAACAGTTAAGTTCGCGAAAGTTTTGAACGTGTTTTCACAAAGAGCTTACATTTTAATCAAAATTAAGTTTTATTAAAGGTACTCTTCTATTTAGTTAATAATATTCATTTCCTTAATTCCTTTAAAAAGTGCTTATGTAGGTCTTAAGTTATAATAAGTTTATTGATATGTATATCCTAATAACAATAGCAATAATATGTTGTTTATTATTTCTCCGTTATAAGTATTATTAATATTATTATTATTATTGTTTTTGTGTATTATTATTGTATTATGAATATTATTATATCATTATGATTATTATTGTTATTATGAATATTATTACATTATTATTATTATTATTATTATTAATAAATCCTATTTTTTATACCTCAAAATAACTACACATATTTTAAAGACTACACATTGAAATTGATAATATTAAAATATGATGGATAATATATTTTAACAACAAGAAATTTTGACATTAAATGACCGAGTGTTAGTCATTATTCTTATATGAAATTAATAATATTGTCAAAGTAAATTTTTGCAAATAACTTATTTTATTTCCAATTATTAGTGATATACTATTATCATATTGTGTCAAACTATTATTATTATAATTCTTATTGTATAAACAAAGATTTTATAACATATATATTAATTAAAAATGAAAAAGAAAGATACTTTGTAGTCTGCTAAAAAATGTATTTATCGCTGAGAATTTTTTATTATCATTTAAATCTGCTTTAACAAAGTTTTTACTGGAATTTTAAAGGAATTCAGCTTGAACCACTTCTTTTCCTTTGTTAGGAATTAAAATGTCACTGAAGGTTTGGTGAATTCCTCTAAATACCGTTTTAGGTTACTCCTAAAATGGACTTAAAGGAATAAAAGTTTACTAACATTTGTTCCGTTCCGCGAGTCTCAAAAAAGAGGAAAATTCAGGCACTAAGCGGAATTCATTTTTTCAATTCTTTACTGTTCCAGCCTTCTTGCCGGGATATTAGCTTCCTCTTCAATTTGTTGTTCTAAAGCATTTTGCATTCGTAAATTCGGAATATTTTGAATTTCATCGCCATTATTTTCAATTATAACGTTATTTAAGACTGTTCAAGCTGTCAAAAAAAAGCTTCTTACTGAATTCTAATGTTGTCGTATCTTGATCTTAAAACAGAGAAATTAGCAAAGATTGATTTAGAATAAATCATAGAGTGACACAAGTGGGTTAACTACAATTATTTTAGTTTAAAAGAAGCTATTGATTATTTATAAATAATTTTTTTAAATTTTAATAATACTTTTAAATTAATAATTAGCTTCTTTTTACAAAAATTTATAGTTGCTCCAGCCTTATTCGACTCTATTATTTTTAATAAATCGACATTTTCTTACTTTTGTAGATTTTAAAAACGAGTAACGTTAACATTGCAATCAGGTGGATCCATTTTTATACATAAATTTTAACCTTGGAAATGTCTATTAATTTTTAAATAATATTTTAAAATCTGCTTGAATAATCATTACAAGCTTTCGGGAAATAAGATTCAATAATATTTAAATTTTTTTTCACAAATTTCATATCAATTTAAATTAATGTGCTTTTTGAGCACTGTAAAAAGAAAGTCTTATTTTAGGTAAAAAAAAGCTGTCTTACTTTAAGACGTAACATTTTTAAGACAGCTGTTGCTGAAGTTATAGATTTTTCTTTTGCCTTAAATTGTGCCAAAAAAATTAAAAACTTCAAATTTCCATAAAAATGTGGTGTACTCATAAATTTGAAAAGGTAAATTAGTAATTGTAAATTTATCTTGATTAAGATAGTATTTTTTACATAAACATTTATATACCGGGCTTGCTAAATTCAAGACAAGGCTTTTCCTTTTACAGTGAAGTATTTATTGTATTTAGAAGTTTATTTGCCAAATACAGTTTTTTTTATAAAAAAATTTGTTTTTAAAAAATTTTTTTCATATAATATTTAGAAATTTGTATTTAAAAATTAGTAAGTGCAAACTATATTACGTTTTATGGTTCATGAAAAAATATATCTAAAAATTCTTAAGGATGATTGACCTCATTTTCAAAATGAGCAGAATTTGTTCAAACTTTGAGAATTAACTAATAATAATTACAGAAATATGCCTGTAAAGTTTCATAGAGATTCTGAGCCTGGTTTAAAAGATATTAATATTAATATTTACAAGGCGTTCAATGGTAGTTGGAAGATTTGTCACATCCCTTTGTGCAATTTTATTAATTTTAACGAGAAAAATAAGCAGAATTTTGTGCAATTTTAGTATGTTATTGTTTAATATTGAAAGTTCAACTGTGGTAAATTTCAATGCAATTCTGAGCTTAGTTTTTGAGAAAAATGTCATTGAAGTTGAAAAATAATAATTAACTTGATGAATTTGCAAATCTTAATGTAGAGATTTGACAACGTTGCTTGGATGCAAGATGTAGGCAAATTTTTTTCTTTCGGATATCCCTGCTTTGACGTATTTCTAATTTTATGACAAATTATATACAAAAAAAAGGATGATTAAATATGCTATAAATAATGACAAATGTAATGATATAATGATATTATCGATATTATAAAGCGTACAAAGCTGATGTTTCAGGCATAACCTAAAAGTGTAAGCCATCATATTTGTTTACATACACTGTAAAAAATGAATAATGAGAATTACAAACGATTTGTAAATTTACAAATCGCCTGTTTTGTAACTTTACAACGTTGGACGAGGTAACGAAACAATATATGTTGTAAATTTGCATCGTCTAACGTAGTAAAGTTACAAATAATTTTGTACAGAAACAAAGAATTTGTCAATTTACGTCGTCGGACGTGGGTAACGAATTGAGTCACGTTGAACGTGGTAAAGTATATACTTTATTTGTAAAAATGCAAAATTAGTGTACATGAACAACTTATTAGCAAAGATTTGTTTGTTATCAGTAACTAAACAATCAAATTGTAATTTAACACTATAGTTAAAATGATATACTTTGTAATAATACGATTTTAATGTAATACTACAAAATATTGTAAATGTTAAACCGTTGAACGTGTGCTTCTAACCTCAAAATATATTTAATGCGCACTTTTCGCAAGAAATATTCGGTTTAAACTGTTTCTAATTGACAATCCACTTTTGTAAGTTTTAACTTGGCAGTTATATCAGTGCAGGGCAGTTTCTTAATACTCATGTACCTAATTAATAAATTAGATTAACTAGGTTAATTAGTTTTCTTTTAATAACTAATTTATGAGTGTATATATCTTAAATAATGTAAAAAAAAACCACTGACTTCAGTTAATATACTTTTCTTAAAATATGTTTTTGAATAGATCACCAAAATATCACATTAGCAATTTTTAAAAAGTCCAAGTTGTTTGAAATGTACTTGTTTGAATAAAAATAATGTTAAAACAAGTATCTCCATGGAGCAGTGGTCAAGATGTCGGATTTTGAAGTTAAAGATCCCGTGATCATTTCCATAGCTGCCATCTGATTTTTCATTTTCTTATTTTTACTGTGGAACATAAGCTTTTTGTAAACTTCCCTAATAGCACCGACTGTGCCGGGAACGTTCCTGAAATGGGCCGCCGGTCCCTGGGGTACGTTCACATGGACCGTTCCAATATACCTGACAAATACGTTCCGGATTTCACTAGGCTAGGAACGTTCCGCGGAACGTTCCTGGAATGTTCCGAGGAATAGGATACACCTTGCCAACAAGACATGACTCTCCACTTTCTCATTCTTCCAGAA
Source organism: Ganaspis brasiliensis (assembly GCA_037103525.1). Lineage (NCBI taxonomy): Eukaryota > Metazoa > Arthropoda > Insecta > Hymenoptera > Figitidae > Ganaspis > Ganaspis brasiliensis. The sequence goes on along the minus strand of JAZKLR010000451.1, from coordinate 929,437 downwards.
CAAGCCCATACTGACGTCAAAGGCTATCTTTAATTTTAAGAAGGAAATTCCCGGATAGGCATCCATTGGCAGGGGTTCGAGTCCTCTCGGTTGCACGGTGTGCTCTTCCACGACTTATTTTTTCAGAACGAAATTTTAAAGTATAATTTAAATTCGAAAAACCAATCGAATTTAAATTTAAAATTTACCACCAAAAGCTCGAACCAAGAGCGTAATAGGCATCGAGTAATAGATGTCGCTTTACCGGTAAGGTCGAAATCTTCTTTTCAATTACAAACCGACCGGGAATTTCCTTCTTAAAATTAAAGATAGCCTTTGACGTCAGTATGGGCTTGTTCTGGAAGAATGAGAAAGTGGAGAGTCATGTCGTGTTGGCAAGGTGCACTAATAGGGTATAAGTCCCCGGATAGGCATCCATTGGCAGGGGTTCGAGTCCTCTCGGTTGCACGGTGTGCTCTTCCACGGCTTATTTTTTCAGAACGAAATTTTAAAGTATAATTTAAATTCGAAAAACCAATCGAATTCAAATTTAAAATTTACCACCAAAAGCTCGAACCAAGAGCGTAATAGGCATCGAGTAATAGATGTCGCTTTACCGGTAAGGTCGAAATCTTCTTTTCAATTACAAACCGACCGGGAATTTCCTTCTTAAAAATATATGGGTGATTCTTCATTAAGTGGTTACTTTGGACAATATTAAATTTTTAAATTAAAGATCTTTCTTCTTCAATATTATCTATGTAGTACTTATTAGCAATTACTAAAATAAATAATTTTATAAAAATTTGAGCTTAAACTCATGTCTTTAGTCTTACATAGAAAATTTAAAGTTTTAAATTTTAAAAGTTAAAAAAATTAATTTAAAATGTTTAATTTTTTACCTTAACCGAACATCACAAGAATGTTCTGTTAGTTGGAAGATGCGCTAAGATATCCAATGATTTTCTAGGATTATTTAATTATAAATTAAAATAAACGTATTTAATTAAATAATTATATATAAAAAAATCAATATTTTGTTAATAATCCAGGTTAACGATATTTTGAATAGAAAAAAAAACACTATTCCCATGCTTTTTTAATATAATGAACCGGAGTTTACAGAAACTGGAGTTTACAAATAAAAAAAAATAAATTATTATAGCCGTAAAACTTAATAAAATAAGAAGACCTTTGCAGAATTCTGCATAGATTCGCCTACTTTACATCACTATTATTTTAATTTTATTTTAAATATAAACAATTCAGTCATTTTTGGAGAACCGGAGTTTACATGCCATTAAAATACGCAGTAAATTAATAATAATTTTTCAATTTTAAAACTAAATATCCCATTTCTTCATGTAAGTATATCCATACGTCAAAGTGTTCATCTTACTAACATAAATAGTTAGTGAAAATGCACTATAAAAATGATTAAAATTGATGAAAAACAATGAAAATGTAAACTCCTGTTCCAAATAACAAAAAGGTGGAGAAAGTATTAAAAAATGATTTACGCAAAATTTATTAATAAAATCTGGAAGAAAATACAACAAAAACAAAGTTTTTGAGGTAAACTGTCGATTAGAATAGATAAAAACATTTTAAAAGTATGTTTTAAGTGAAATAAAATGTATTAAATCTCACGAGTCCTATGTGGAGAACCTAGGAGAGTGCAGATTTTGAGTCATTTTTAGCAATTCTATATCTTTTGATGTAAAAAAAATATATTTTTCAGTTATAATATTAATAAAAATGATAACAAAGAATAGATGTACAAAGTATTAAATATATTTTTAAATAATTTTAAAAGTTATTAAGTGGGGAAGTAAAAGTAACCACTCAGTGAAAAATTACCCATATTAAAAATAATGTAGATTATAATTAATTAGAATTTATTTATAAAAAACATTAAAATTTATAAAACAAAATTTTTTTTTAAATTTAATTTTCTCTTTCTTACCTGATATTTAAAATAAAATTACGAAATAATAAATTAAATTTAAAAAAATAACTTTAACATTATTACCTACCTTTTTTGCTTTAAAAGTTTAATTTCTTATTTGTAATTTGCAAATTAACTTCGATACATTTTTAATTTATATTTTCGTAATTTTTGTTTGGAATTATTTTTAAATTATTTATATTTATTTTTATTAATTTAACAAACAATAATAATTATTGCGTATATTATTAAATAATTTTAATTTAAGTTTTCAATTAAAAATAGATTTTTTTTTTAAATTCTTCTAATTCATATATAAATAAATTTAAATACTAATAATAATACATCAAATTTATTGCATATTAAAATTTTTTGAACATCTGTTTTTATTTGTTTAATTTAAAATTATTTCAAATATATAATTTCCTTTTATTTATTTTACAAATTTTAATAATTTTAAAACAACTTTAAATTAAAATTAAGAAATTAAATTTGTTATAACATTTATATATTCGAATTAATTTTAAATTAAACAATAAAAAAAGATATTTAAAAAATTTTAATATCCATATTAAACTTTTTTATACTTCTTTTTTTATTGTTTAATTTATATTTTTATTTATATATAATTTAATATTAATAATATAGGCTTCCGTTTCCGGTACCGATTAGTAGTTAACGCGTTTTGTGAAGGGGAAATAGTTTTTTGGAAAATCTGATAATATTAAGTGAAGGGAGGGTAGTGAAGTGATTGGTGAGTATAGTGTAAATGGATGCGAATTGAATGAAAAAAGTGTATGTGGAAGTAAGTGTGAAATGAATGGTAAAAAGACGTGAGAATGGAGGCAAAATTGTGAGGTTAGGATAAAAGCGTGTTGAGTGAGAGTGAGAGAGCGAGAGAGTGACAAAGATAAAAGATAGCGCTTCTGGGTAGATAAGGTAGAGCTTGACAATGTCGAATAAAGAGGAAGGCAATGACGCAAGTGGTAAAGGCGGGAATGAGTCTAAGGCGCGAAAATTTGAAAAGGGATTGGATAAGAAAAGTTTTGAATTCAAGGATTGTCAAGTTTTACTAAGTCTAATCAAAAGAACAGTGAATGAGAATGATGAGCAGTTTAATGAAGCCTGGGATGAAATGGAGGAAATTAGGAAACTGGAGAAAAAGAGGTTAAAACAAATGGAGGGATTACGAATGGCAGTGAAAGCAATTTTAGAAAGGGTTGAACAGTGGGAGTCAAGTTGGGATAAGTAGGCGGATGATATGTGGAAGAGAATGGATGAGTTAGAGAAAGATATAATAGAGAGTGAAGAGAAGTGGAAGAGAGAACTCGTAGAAAGGGAGAGGGTAACATCAAATGAAGGAGTAGAAGAAAGGGTGGGGAGTAGAGAAAAAGCAGATGATGATATAAGAATCAAAATGGGGGAATTATCGATGAGAGTAGAAGTTATGGAGAAGGAGAAAAGAAAAAGAAATATTGTGATTAGAGGGATGAAGGTAGAGTGGAGAAAAGGCAAAGAGGAGGTAGAAAAACTGTTGTCAAGAATTGGAGCGAAAGTTAGGATTAAGAACGTTAAGGGAGTAAGAGGTGAGGATGTGGATAAACCGAAATTGTGGATTGTGGAGTTAGAAGATGAGAATGCTAGGATGGAAGTAATGAGATTAAAATGTAGGTTGAAAGGAAGTGTAGAGAGAATAGATATTGATAGAACCTGGAGAGAGAGAAGAATAAAATGGCTGCTGGAATAAAAAGCGTGGGTGGAAAGAAGAAACGGAAGGGTAGTGAAAGTGAACAGAGAAAGTGTTTGGGTGGATGGAGTGGAATGGATGGTGAAAGAGGATACAGTAGGGGTTATCAAAGTGGGATTGGAAATAGGTTAGAAGAGGAAGGGAGAAGGGAAAAAGAGCAAGAAAAAGGAATAAAGTGCGTTAGGGGTGGATGGAGATGTTGGCAGGAGCGGATGAGAAGTAGATGGAGAGAAATGAGTGAATGGTTATGATTAGAATGTGGAATATGACTGATTAAGGAAAGAATGAAAATAGAGTTTTATAAAAGGGTGGGCGATGAGGTGAATAAACCCTGAAATGGTAAAAGGAACAGGAAACGGAAGCCCAGGCACTTGGCAGTTAGTTAAGTAAAATAGTATAGGAGCGACGAGTAAATATGTAAATAGTAGATATAAGTTAAACAGTTGTAATATAGATTAAGTGAGTTGTAAGCAAGTTAAGAAAGAATGTAAGACTCGAATCTGTAAAAAGGAGAGTAAATAAATATATAATATTAATAATATATATTAAGAATATTAATATTAATTTATCTATAATTTAAATTTTAATATGCATATTAAAATTTTTTAAATATTTTTTTTATTGTTTAATTTAAAATTAATTCGAATGTATAATTGTTATAACAAATTTAATTTCTTAATTTTAATTTAAAGTTTTTTCAAAATTATTAAAATTTGTAAAATAAATAAAAGCAAATTATATATTTGAAATAATTTTAAATTAAACAAATAAAAACAGATGTTTAAAAAATTTTAATTTGCAATAAATTTGATGTAGTATTATTAGTATTTAAATTTATTTATATATGAATTAGAAGAATTTAAAAAAATCCTATTTTTAATTGAAAACTTAAATTAAAATTATTTAATAATATACGTAATAATTATTATTGTATAGTTGATTATATTTGCTGATTTTCTGCAATATTTTCACTTAAGATAATAAATAAAAAAATGTTATTTACATTAAATTTTTAAATTTTATTATTGCTAAATTTTAATTTAAAAGTAATATTAACAATTTTAAAATAAATTAATATTAAATTGCAATCTGAAATTGGGAAATTCGATTTTAAAGAAAAATATTGTTCTTCATTTTATTTTTTGGGTAAATAAGGTCTAAAAAACTATAAACAAATGTTATTAATACAATAATATATATATTTGTGGCTTTATTTAAATAAAACCATAATAATAATATATTAAGATTTTATTTATGTAAAAAATTTAAATTTATGACTTTTTAATTTTACTTTAATATTAATTCAAAATTATTATTGTTTAATTTTATTAATTTTACAAATAGTAATATTCACAAAGAATAAATAATAATACTAATAATAATAATAATAATTTTGAAATAATTTTAAAGTACACTTCAAATTTTTATTTTGAAAAAATTTTAAATAAAAAGGAATTCTTAATTAATTGCATATACCTAACACCTATAAATAAACTTTAGGAATAAATAAATTCTACCTAATTAAAATAAATGATATTTGCTGCCTTTCTTTTATTAATTTTTCAAATAATTGTTTTGAAATAATTGTCAATTAAATTTCAGATAGAAAGTTTTTTAACAAAATAAATAATTCGAAAATTAATTTCATTTAATTTATTTTATGAATAAATCGTAACTAATTATAATAAATTTTATAAATATAATTTATTATATTCACTGCTTCTTTTGCAATGTTTCAATTTAAAATAATAATAATAAATCAAATTTATTGTATTTTAAAATTTTTAATATTGGATATTATTTCTTATTTTAATTTAAAACTAGCGAAATTAACCTCGCTCGCTAAATTCTAATTAATTAGTATAATTTTTATTACATTTGCTTTGTTTCTTTAAAATATATATAAAAACAAGTTTTTATATTTTTAAGAAAAAACCATATTTCGCGCGTTAAATTCAAATAGAGTTGGTAGGGTGTTAGCCATATGTAGTCTACATAACCTAAAAATTATATTTCCTTTTTATCATGAAATAAGCTATTTGCGTTATAGTTCCAGGTTTTGCACAGTTTATTTATTGATCTGCAACCATTTAGCTGTCTGTTAAAATCATATTTCTTTCATAAATACGTTAAATTAGTAGACCATTTATCACGTTACTCGAAACCATATACCAGTTGACAGGTGGTAAATGGTTTTTACTCGAAACCATGTACCACCTCGTCAAGTGGTAAATGTTTTCCCGGGAAGTGGTATTCAATTTTTTTTACTGGGCAGTCAGGTTTGCCACTCAAGAAACAAAAAATGCTGCGTTGTAGTACCTTTCATTGATTATTTATATTAGAAAAGAAATTATTTAAAAATATTTAAGTTTCTTTTTTTTTCGTAGAACAATATTTCTTGCGATTTTATATTTACTGTTCATAAAAAAATCTATTTTGCAGCAAGAAATACTGCGGTTAATAGAGCATTATTTATTTTACTAATTGTTTAAAATATATAATATATATATATTTCATAATTATAAATTTTTTTGGGTAATAGTAAAAATTGTTCCTTCTTTAAGGAAAACGAATACCTAACCTTTTAAGATGACTTTTTATTAATGTTCTAAACCACTCGATGTCACTAACTTTTATTTTTTTGATATGGTCAATCATCCTTAAATTTTAAGTATAGTTTACAAATTTCTTTTATCCCTGTCGAAAGAAAAACACTGAAAAATCACTGAGACAGAACCACTGAAATCCCAGTTGTTTTTAAGTGGTTTCTCAGTTGTGATTTGGGACAATTCGCCACTGAAAATATCTGTTGTGAGGGTTGATTTATGACAGTTGGCCTGGAAGTCCCAAACCGTTTTATGGCCTTTACCCTCATAAAATGGAAGGATAACCTTTCTTTTTTACAATTTTAAATAATTTAAATTATTTATTCCAATATTATATTTGTTGTTTAAGAATTTAGCCACTTATATAAATATATGTTATTACTATTAACATAATACAAACTTCTATTCAAAAATCCAAAAATGACATCAGTTTTTTAATATCTGCTACCGTTTATGAGATACGATATTATTCATTTAAGTTTAGGATTTTTGGGGAAATTTTTATATGTACGTAATTGTTAGAACTTACAGATTCTAAATTTAAAAGAAACAATTTTCTATCATTAAAATTTAAACGATTTTATTTGTTAAGAAACAAATTTTTCACAGGTCAATTTTTAATATATTCAAGGCCTCGTAGAAGGGTCCAGAGAGATCATAAAACTTGAAGACTCCTGAATTTAATTAAAAATCGGGAACAAAAATTTCTCTAATTTCGCATTAATAAATTTAAAAATTAAATATTAATATTCTACGTGTTCTAACGATAAAGAATATCTAAAAATTTCCTCAAAAAAGTTATTTTTCATAATAATAAAAATAGCTTTGAAAATTTACTTTCCTTCAATTTTAATAGTTTTTAGAATTTTTTTTATATTCCTAATCGTGAAAATAAGTAGATTTCATATTTTTATTTTTGAAATTTTAATTTTTAAAATTGCAAAAGTTTTTAATCATAAAAATTTTGGGTTACGGGAACCATAAAAGGAAAAAAAATTACAATCAGGAATCGGTGTTCGACCTGAATTTCCAGGTCAAATTGCTTGTAAATTTTTTTTGTTAAAGAGTCGAAGTTTACTCCCCTACAAAACTACTTGGCATTTAAAACTATTGTACTATTGTTACCCCAACTCCAAAAAAAATTCTATCTGAAGATATGCAGGTCAGACCACTGAAAAATCACTGGGCCAGTGGTTTTTTCAGCGGATTTTGAGTGGTTTACTTTCGACAGGGATAGGGGATCGTAGTAAAAGAAAATAATTCATCAAAAGTTATGAATCCCTATAAACATTCATATATTTCAAATATATTTGAGAGCAATGTTAAAAAACTAACAAACCTCGCTTTCATCGGAATCTGACAATATTTGATGGAATTGAGTTTGCAAGGTGCGAGTGACTTCTGCTCGTAAATCCCTTTTTCTTTTTCTCGAACGCACTGTTGATTCTGGTATTGCTTCTGAAGGGTCTCTTAAATATTTCTTATATCCTCCATGATCATCCATATTTGCAATTATTGTTGCGGTGAAAACATTACTCGTACTGTCGATGATGTAAAAAATATTGTTTTTAAACATGATAGCATACATTATTGTATTAAATAAATCATAAAAATAATAAATACGTAACACACTTTCCAATTTGTTTTTAAATTTATATGAAGTTTTCTATTGTTATATAATCTTTTAATGAAACATGAGTTTCAACTCAAACAAAATTATAGTCACAATAATTACATAATAAAGAAAAATGTAGTCACAAAATTTTTATAAGGAACAGGATTAGTTGTGTCCAAATATATTAGGTTAATAATTTGTTTGAATTTTCCTTTTTTTTACCTTCAAAAAATGGCTATTTTTATACTATTTTTATTCTTTTTTATTATTGATTGAAACATTATCTACAAACCTAATTTTTTCAATGTTGTTAAACACATATTATTAAAAGCTATAAATAAAATTTTTATTTTTTGCTGATGGAGCCATTGAAAAAAACTTTTTAATCTGATTTTAATCTTGATGTTTATCAATTATAAAAATCAATATAAAAAGCCAAAGTTTGATTTTTTTTTTAAAAAAAGAGGGCCACAAATGATACAAATGATTTCTTTTTAGAAAGAGCTAAATATCCTTTACAATAATGAACAAATTTTTTCTTTTTTCATTTTTTCTTTCTGTTCACACTTTAAGTTGCTTATTTTAAGAATGCGGTTTCAAGATTGAAATTTTGAATGGTGATTTTCTACGGCTGTCCTATTTGATGAGAAATTTTCTGAATCTTTTGTAGCAATTGTGAATCGGATAAAAAATTTGTAGGGTTAGGTTATAAAAAAAATTTAAAAAAGTGAATCGGAGATTTTCCTTAAACAATTTGTAATACCACATTCTTAAAAGGAAATCTCCGAGTCACTATTTCAAATTTTTTTACAACCTAACCTACAAATTTTTGATCCGATTCACAATTGTTACAAGATTCAGAAAATTTCTCATCAAATAGGGCAGCCATAGGAAATCACTGAATCAAGAAAACTCTGATTCAAGACCATTCAAAATTTCAATCTTGAAACCGCAATTCTTAAAATCTCCGATTCACCAAGAAATTAAGCAATAGGTTTTTATTTCCGGGGTATACCCTACTGAAAAATCCTATATAGGATCCTACATAGGATCCTATATAGAATCCATATGGATTCCTATGAGAATCCACGTAGGATCCTATATAGGATCCTATATAGGTATTGTCCTATAGGAATCCATGTGGATTCTCATAGGAATCTATGTGGATTCCTATAGGTCGCCTATAGGACAAGTCCTATATAGGATCCTATGTGGACTCTCCTATAGGAATACATGTAGGATCTCATATAGGATCCTGCATAGGCGTCCAAAAAATTTTTTGTACACCCTCCTACATATGATCCTACGTAGGTTCCCATATAGGATCCTATATGGGAACCCATATAAGATCCTACATGGGTACCCCCAAAAAAATTTTTTGTACCCCTTCCTCATGCGCAGTCGTCTTTTACGTATTCTACAATACTTACGCCTGCGCAGTAAATATTTTTCGTCCTTATAATGGTGCTTAATGGATATTTGAATAAAGTTGTTAAAAAAAAACAATTAATTCTGTGTACATAATTTTTTTTTGGGCGCCCATAAAAGATCCTATATAGGATCCTATATGGGAACCTACGTAGGATCCTATGTAGGGGGGTGTACAAAAATTTTTTTGGGACGCCTATGTAGGATTCTATATGAGATCCTACATGTATTCCTATAGGAGAGTCCACATAGGTTCCTATATAGGACGTGTCCTATAGGCGACCTATAAGAATCCACATAGATTCCTATGAGAATCTACATGGATTCCTATAGGACAATACCTATATAGGATCCTATATAGGATCCTACGTGGATTCTCATAGGAATCCATATGGACTCTATATAGGATCCTATGTAGGATCCTATATAGGATTTTTCAGTAGGGTACGGCTTTTAAAAAAGATTCAAAATATGTATTTTAAACATAATAAATTAATGTTAAAATATAAATGTTTAAAATTTCAATAAATTGAAATTCTAAATATTAATTTGATGAGTCCCTGCCGATAGAGAATACCTAAAAAATGACTGGCCAAAATGACTGCATGGATTCAGTCATTTTTGAGTTACGATTTGAATGATTTCGTACCTAGACAATGTCAAATGATTTTTTCTTTTTAAAATTTGTTTTTGACCATTTTAAATGCTACCGAGCTTCGTGATTCTTTATAAAAGTGTTCAAGTTCACTTCAGAAATAGTTTATAACATTAAAACAATAAAAAAAATATTTAACAAAAAATTTAAATAAATAATAAAAAAATTAAAAATTTCCATTAATTATTCTAAAAGAATGAAGCGAATTTAATCCTAATAGCACATTAAATAGTATTCCACAAATTTATTATTAAATAAATTATTTTCCATATATTTAAAAATAAAAATGACTGAAAAATGACTAACTAGACATTTTTCAGTCATTTTTTAGTCACTTTCTATCGACAGGGGTCGTTTACGATAAATGAAATTTGTAATGATTGAAAATTGAATTGCTTCAACTTCTGGAGAAATGGAAATTTCGACGTAGATGATTTTATTCATTAAGGTTTTAAGAATAAAGAACATTTCGGTACTATTATAACATTTTGATAATGTTATAAAAAAAATTCCATTTTTAGGTTAAAATATTTTAGTTTCAAATGTTTGTGGTGTACATATATGAGTAATTTTAATTAGAACCTATAAAGTTAATATTATAAAATAATTTAAACGGTTCACCAGTCTGCGGGAACTTTTTTTTACAAGAATCATGTGCACAAGCTAACGAGCACGATAATTTACATAATTTCGAACTTATAATTTAAGTCATAAACACTGTTATTCAACCTAATTTGAATTGAATTTATCTGCAGTTATGTGACAAAAAACACTGAACCTGGATTTCAATAATATAATGCAATAAAAAGAACAAATGTCGTTAACTTTAACAATCTTTTTTTTTGAAACACAAAGTATGTGCAATTTGCAACGGTTTTTATTTGTTTCTCTGAATTTTCTGTAGGAGGCGTTGTGACACTACACAGGCACATTCTCATTTTGGCTACCTGACTGCCTGTGCACTAACACACTGCGCAGACAGCCAACATGAGATAGAAGAAGATAGAAATAGAAATCAGAACTTTTGTCTTCTTCTATCGCATTGTAAATTACGTATTTCTCTACACGTAATTTACTTAATAGTATAAGTCCTAAGTTTTCTATATTCATGCAATTATCGAGAGTGGGGAGTATTATACACGTAATTTACTGTAATTTACCTGAAAATAAAAAATGACACGTCAATTTACGATCTCTGTCGCCGAGGTGAGAGAGTTTACCTTCACACTGTTTCTGTCTCTTTTCTTTTCTATGTGTATGGATATGTGTTTCAGTACGTAGTGTTGCCAACCTTGGCGATTTGTCGCCATTCTGGCGATTTTTTTTTCTGTTGCCGACCAAAATTTTAATTTTGGCGGGTGGCGACAATAATGGCGATTTTTATTTCACGTTGGCGATTTTCAGGCGATTTTTTTATTTACTAAACGCGCTAAATAGAATTTACTATTTTACATAAAGCAACATTTGTAAATTCCCTTTTTTAAAGTTTAGATTCTGGCAATTTTCTTTTTTGGAATTGTCGATTTCTGATGCCATCGTGTTGGCAACCCTCAGTCAATGGCGTCAATGCCCGAGCTGCTCGAGAGTGCGCATTGTGTCAACACACAAAGAAAACGTTAAATTTGAATTTTTAATAGTAAAAATGGATGATTCTAAGTGTCTCGTGTTTGATTTTGTAAACGAAAACAATGTACTTGCTGTTGGTTTTCAAAACTGGTTAGTTTCGCCCATAACAGATGACGAATTGCTGCTTATTATTGACGAGAAAAAAGATGTGGTTGTCAAGTGGCCGGATTGCAACGTTCAACCGGCGTCAAAAATCTGCAAAAAAATAAAAAATTGCAACTGGAAACAATGTGTTGGCAAAATCCTTGCAGCTGGCGGTAAGTATCAATATATATCATTAATAATTAATAAAATTTTATTTATAGAATAATCCGAAATCAGTTTCATAAAATGTATGAAATTTTATTGTATGTGGAAACACGTGGCGATTGAAATCTACAAGCTTTATGTTTATTTGCTTTTGTCTATGTTAAAAAGTCCCATTTTGTTAATTTTATTTAATATTGATAATTTTTATCTTAATTACTACGGTACCTCTAAAGGCAGAATTCGAAATTTACACTTGATTTTCTTAAAACTAGGATTTTTGATACTTGTAACTTATCGAATGACATTGTGGAATTTTTAAGTTTAAATTAATAGAAATAATTTAATAAGAACGAAAAATATTTAGCTTATAATTGAATGCATATTATTAAAATAATTTGTTACTTTCTTTTAACTAAAGATTTCAATAGACCTATCATTTTTTCCACAGACCCGCAGGCAAGGCCTTAGCCAGAAAAAATTTTCGTGGGGGGGGGGGGGTTGTCAACAAGCAGTCAAGATGACATTTTTTTAAATTAAAACAGCTGTCAAAATATTGGGGGGGGGGAGTCAAACACCCCTAACACCCCCCGTGGCTACGGCCTTGCCCGTAGGCAGAATTTTTCTCTCAAGGGTGGGGCCAAATCTTCCTGGCTTTTAGCTAACAATTTTTTTCAGTAGTTGGGGGCGATTTTTTCATCATGTAAGAAAAATTTCAGGGGTGCAGCTACGTATTTGTTTAACTATAAATCAATAGGATTTAAATTATTTTTTTTAAAATATAGTAATAATTTAAATGCGATTTAATGTTCTATTGTAAGAAAATTGTTTGAATAATGAAGTTATTTATTGATTTCACATAAAAATATGCAGCTGAGGCATTCTATTTATAAAGAAAACCCTCTTCAGAAACAATTGCCAATATGAGACAATTTTTAAATAATTATTTCTTCCACTTACTAAGGCCAAGTTATTTTTGTAATTAGCAGTTTTAAAAGAAAAATTTCTAAATTTTGCAATAATAAAAATAATTTTGTATAAACATTTGTAATTTATATACAAAATGTAGTTTGAAAGTTAACCTTTCAAATATCTCAAAACACGTTGTTTCAGATCTATTAAAAATATATATTAAAAGAAAGCTTAAATATTCTAGTTTTTATTTCTATAAAGCGGATAATGGACATTTCAGGGGATTTCGAGGAATTAATTAAAATTCACAGTTATTTCAGGGGTTAAAATATGTAGTATGAATTGAGAAATTTATATATAAATAAAATTATATATAATTTGAAAGTTAATAAAATAGAAAATTAAAAAAAAAACAAATGCCACTCTGTTCAAGAAATTTTTCTCAATTCATACATATTTTAACCTCTGACATGACTGTAAATTTTAATTAATTCCTCAAAATCTCCTGAAAAATCCATTATTCTCTTATGGAAATAAAAACTTGAATATTAAAGATTTCCTTTAAAATATATTTTTAATAAATCTGAAACAACGTTTTTTGAGATATTCGAACGGTTAACTTTCAAACTACATTTTGTGTATAAATTAAATATATTGAAACAAAATTCTTTTTATTATTCTAAAATTTAGAATTTTTTCTTTTAAAATTGCTAATTACAAAAGTAATTTGACCTTAGTAGGTAGAAGAGGTATTTTTTCAAACAGTTAAAATTTTTTTTTAATTATTTAAATTGGATAATATTTTCCTCAATAAATAATAAATCAGTTTCTATATTTACTTATTTTATTATAGCCCTTTTTAAAATATTTTCTTTATTTTTAAAGTAATTTCAATTGTTTGTGCTAAGACTTACTTAACTTTGGTAATTTAAAATTATTTTTTGCAATTTTAAATTTGTTTAATATAATTTCTAAAATGTTTAATTACACGGAAAGACTTTCGATTTTAATACTTAATATTATAGTATTTATTTTTACAAAATTTCGATAGGAAACCAGGATATATCGTTATATTTTCAGAATTTACTATTTCTATTTAATATTTACTATTTTCGATAGGAAATGTTAAAAGAAACTTGAATCGACATTTTGTTGGGAAAATTGCTATTGAGTTTTGGAATTAGTAAAATCGAGATTAATAAGTAATTCCTATAAAAAGGCAAATAAACCGATCTTCATGATTATTATATTATTATAGGTTACCTGTGGTAATTGACATTCCATATATTTTTAACACTTTTATATACATATAAACACAATTACCGTCACAAACGAAATCCTAACATAACCTAAACACTAACGATAATACGCACGCACATATATATGCTTAACGAATCGCACAATACATATAATGTTTGAAGGGAAAAGTTTTCTTATATACTAATCGACATAATACATTACCACTTTTGAGAAAAATCCACAAAAATCACAAGTTTCCATCTGTGAACAATAGTTGAAGTTTGACATCCGCCAAATTCAAACTTCACTTAAAAGTTTTTACATGATATAACCGGTTTATATTGAATAAAACTATCACGTAGAAAGTATTTATTGTGTTATTTTTCACCCACTTTACGACAACGTTAATGATTTAATCGTTTCTTTTAAGAGAGAAATTATATAATCCGAATAAGCAAATCAACAGTGACAAGACGCGCACAACGGTTAAACTGTCATGGCCGCCAATTTTCCAATAGTTAATGGAATTTCAACAAAGCATTATTTTGAAATATAATCTTTTTAATAGTAAGATGTTCAAGATGAACTTATTTTATTGTTGCTTCCTATTGAATATAGTAATATTTTTAACCTATTTTTGTAAATATTTTTATAAAAATTATTATTTAATAAAAATTAAATAATTTTAATTATTTTTTTTAGATTATACTTTTTCCTAGTTTCATTTTCCTTTTAAAAAAAGCAATCTTTCCAGTTTTAAATAGTAAATTTTAATTTCAAAATATATAAATATTAACTTTTAAAAAAGTATATTCTTCTAGTCCTGTAGTATAAAATACCATTTTACAGTTATATCCTGATTTACAATCGAAATTTTGTAAAAATACATATTATAATATTAACTATTAAAACCAAAAGTTCTTCCGTGTATTAATACGAATTACAATTATCTAAAAAACAAGTTTTAGGCCATTAATTCCACATTATTTCTTTTAAATTTACAAAATTTTTCAAAAACTACGCTTCGGCAGCTGCCGCTACCCTTATCAAATTTATTATTTTTTTTTTCATTATAAAATGATTTTGAAAATTATAAAAGCTGTTAAATTAAAAAGATTCTTATCTTTCATTTTTTTTATATTACAAGTCATAAAATAAATAAATAAAAAGATTTTTATACTTGATGATGATCATGTAATCATCATGAATCATTCATTCATCATCATGTCCCATACAATTTTCCCATACAGTGTCATACATTTGGGACATGATGATGAATGAAATCATCATCATGTATAAAAATCTTTTAATTGATTTATATTATGATTTTTAATATTAAAAAAATGAAAGATAAGAATCTTTTTAAATATAACAGCTTTTATAATTTGAAAAAGTTTGATCGCTCTCCATAGCTTATAAAATTAGAAAAATTGTCGATCAATAGGAGCCAATATGTGTAGTTGTAAACACTCTTCCCTATTTTGCATTATTTTTAATGCAAAAAGGAAGGAACAAAAAACACAAGACACATTTTTAAAGACCACGGTCTTTATTTGTCAAGCGACGTTTCGTCAATATTCCATTGACCTCATCAGGCTGTAAAATGAATATTACACTTTTCAGTAAATATCGTTCAATTTTTTAACACGCACCACAATTAAAAAATATTAACAAATCAATGCATATTTTACCTCAAAAAAAAAAAAAAATTAAATTAAATTACATCGAAAAGTACAAAGTACAACTTTGTACGATTCCAAAAGTTAAAAAACCACTTAACGGTATCGTCAAGTTGGGGAAGGATTGTACTGAAAAGTGGGAAAAAGCTGGCGTCGTTTACAAAATTTCATGTCAAAACTGCAATGCTGTTTACTATGGTGAAACAAAAAGAACTCTTAAAAAACGTATTAACGTAGTTATAAGCCAACGTTGCTAGTCAAGTTCAATTTGTGGTTGAAAGGGTAATTAGAAATATATTTACAATTAGTAAATAAATATTTAAAATATATTTTAAATGTGAATGATAAAGTTTCAAAACGAAAAACTAATTTAATAAAATTAAGTGTAAAAAATAAACCATATTTGATTACCGTTGTAATTTTCAATCCGTCTATCGTGACAACGTCGCTTTTTTAAAGCGGTTTACTTCAAAGTTACATTTAATTGTTTTGCACTAATACTGAAAATTGAATGTTTACAAGTGTCAAACCAAATGGTTAGAAAGTGAAATTAGAAAATGAATCCTTTAAGGTATAAAGGCCGCTTTATTAAAAAAAAAGTATTTAATCATATATTAAAGAAAAAAGATAATTGTAAAAAAAGAAAATTAAAGCTCAACGTAATTTTGAAACAAAAAATACTTTCATATGATGGAAATCGAATTATTAATTTGCAAGTTATTGGCCAAAATTTAAAGTGCCAAACTTGTGAAAAAGTTTTATCTTTAGAGAATGTCGAAAGTGAAAAGAAGAAAGGTTTACATTCAATTCTGTCTGTCAAATGTACTCATTGCTCAATTATTACAGAAGTACCAACTAGTGATACACATGCAGTGAATCAAATTTCAAAACCTTTTATAAACGAACATTTTCACAACAATTTAACAACAAATGCCGTACTTGGTAAATATTACTTTTCACTTATTAATTATTAATAATAATAATATAATAATTATTAATTAATACTTTTATTTCTTTCATTTTTTCTTTAATTTAATTAATTTGATTTTAAACATTTTAGTTTTGTTGTTTCGTGATATTAAAAAGATTTTATAATGCATGATAGGTGCTTTACACGCTGGTGTTGGTTGTACTCAATTGAATAAAATTTTGACTTGCTTGGATTTGCCAACTATTTCTTCAGTAATGTACAGGAAATATGAACAAGAAGTTGGTCCAGTTATAGAAGAAGCAGCAAAGATTAGTTGTAAAAAGTCTATTTTAGAAGAGAAAAAATTAGTTTTAGAAAAAATTGAAGAGTTGCAGAAAGTGCTGTAAGAAATATTTTGTTTTTATTAATTTATGTATTTATAAATTTTTATATTGAATTATTTATTAAATGTTATTTATACTTTAAATAAATATAATTTCTAATTCTAAATTAGTTTAAAATTAATTAAAAATTATTAGATATTTTTACTAATTTTAATTCAATCCAAATAGTCTTATTTCTTGATCAGTATTATTATTATTATATTATTATACTATACCTAATTCAGGTTTAAAGAGTATGTATTTATATAAAAAAAATTATCTTGAAGTACTAGCACAAAATAATTTAATTATTTACTCTTTAGGCCAGAAGAAATACGAAACGACTTCGAAAAAGAAATACTCTTATCCAAAACTTTAAATTTGGAAAGAGGTGGTACGGAAGAATTAAATAATATCATCGGCAATATTGTAAATATTATAATTTCCTACGATATGGGATGGAGCAAAAGGGGGAACGGGAGAAGTTATGACAGCCTAAACGGATACGGCGCAATTATTGGATTTTTATCTGGAAAAGTTTTGGATTATCGCACTCGCAATCGAAAATGTCGAAAGTGTGACTTAGGCCACGTTCAAACTGATCACGATTGTAGGAAAAATTTTAAAGGAAGTGCGAAGTCAATGGAAGCTGACGCTGGAGCGGAATTGATGACTCGTAGTGAATTGTTAAGAGAAGCTGAAACCAATGTTAAGGTTTTTATTGGAGATGAAGATAGTACCACGATGGCTGCTATTAATCGCGAAAATACGAAGAATAATGTTAATAACAAAGTTTTTAAGTTAGCAGATATGAATCACGTAAAAAAAAATTTAGCTAAAAAAATTTATAAAATTAGACCCAAATTTAAAGAACTGAACAAAAAAGGTTTGATAACACACTTGAAAACATGTTTTTCATATGCAATTGCTCAATGTAAACAGGATCCTGATATACTTGCTAAAAATGTTAGGTGTATACCAGATCATTTTTTTAATTTGCATATAAATTGTGGAGAATGGTGCAAGAGAATATCAAAAAAAGAATCTGGTATTTCTTCGCAGAAATTTGTTATTAAAGACGAAGAATTGCATAAAGAATTAAAAACTATTTTTTCCACGTATGCTGATAATGCTTTTAAATATGTTGTTCCTGCTTCAAGCAACGCAAACGAATCTTTGAATAGCATAATTTCCCATCAGCTACCTAAAAATAAAAGTTACAGTACTAGTAATTCTGCAGATTTCCGTGTAGCGACAGCGATTTTATTAAAAAATGAAGGTCATGTTTATATACCTAATGTTAAACAAAAATTAGGACTGCAAGTTGCTAATAATACACAGTTTTACTGTGAGAAAATAGATAAAAATAAAAGAGTTAGATCTTTAAAATCGAAAACGATTGAAGCGAAGAAACGAAGATTACAACTAACTGAAAATAGAGAAAAATTAAGAACATCATTAGAGAGTAAAGAGGGAGTGACATATCAAAGTAATATTTCTTTTGAAAATTATGATACCCTTGATAACGCTGTGAAAGTAGTCTGTTTTGATATTGAAACTTCTTCCAGGCGGAAAAGTGCCGACATTTTGCAAATTGCAGCCAAAATAGATGAAAGAGAATTTTCAGTTTATATTCAACCGACAAAACCGATAGATAAAGAAGCTTCTGAAGTAAATGGCTTAGAATTTAAGAACGGGGCATTGTATTTTCGGGGAAAGAAAGTTCATTCAATAAGTATGCAGGACGCTCTTCAGTCATTTCTTGAATTTTTAACATTTAGTAATAGATGTTTATTAGTAGCGCATAACGCTTCTTTTGACGTGTCATTTTTGCTTCGAGAGATAAAAAATTATTCATTAGTAGAAAATTTCGAAGAAATTATTTATGGGTTTACTGACAGCTTAAAGTTATTAAAAAAAAAATTACCTGATCGAAAAGGGAAAGGTATGCTTACACTTTCAAAAGTGGCAGAAGATTATTTGGGTATCGATTCTCAGACCGAATCTGTATGTTTTCACGAAGCATTATATGATGTCATAACTTTAGAAAAAATAATAGCTTCTTTTTTAAGTTTTAATGACTTATTTAAAAGTGCAAAATTGTTTACTGTTGAAGTAAATAATTCGATTAATAAAAGTGAGATAAATTTAAGAATTAAATCATTTTCTGCGCTCAAAGAAATACTATCAGATTATATGATTAAAAAACTAGCAACAGAATTTACTTATGAAGAATTGTTTGAAACGTACAAAAATTCTGGTAAAAACTCTGTTATTTTGCTATTGAGTGAGCGACGTAATAAAAAACCAAGAGTGACAAATAATAAAATAATTTTAAATAAAATAAACACGTATTTTGAAAGAGTAGATTCATGCTAATAAAATTTTATTTAACTGCATTTCAAAGGAGGTTTTTCTACTCTATAAAAAAAATATTTTTTGAATGAGCATTGTAATTATTTATAACACTTGTCAGCTGTATGTAATTGTATGTTTTGAATGTTATTTTTAATAAAATTTTAAAACAAACTCAATTTTTTTAGTGTTAAATTTTTATTAAACATTACTGACTTACTTTAAACTATTTTAAAATGTTCATTTTATAAACATATTTTTAAACAATTATATACAAACTCAAAAAAAGTCATTTGATATAAAAATTATTTTCTATATTATAAACAAATATCAATTTATTTAAGTATTTAGATTATTTAATTCAAAAATATTTTTGACGTAATAATAATTTTGTATTTATTGCATTGTATTTATTTTAAATAATATAATTTGGAATTTATTAGAATTATGCAATTACTTTGACCAATAAGTACATTAAAATAAGCAAGTATATATGTAGATCTGTGAATGTATAAAATTATAGATACATGTTGTTCTTGACGCTTCAAAGAAGCGATGTTGCCATATGTCTAAACTTCCGATAAAACAAAAACATAATTTGAAAAAGTTAATTATTTAATTAATTATGCTCTCTTATCTTACTGCAAAATAAATTAGAATTGAAATTTATCTAATCTGCAATATTTTTTTTATTTAAATCTAGTTTTTCAACTTGATCCGTATGATTTATCTATCGGATATTAAAAAATGTGTAACCAAAAAAATGTATTTTAACCTATACCTGTGTAAAAATAGTGACTTTCAAATAATCATATCTCAAAAGATAAACCGTAAATTAATTTTATATTTTGTAGTAATACGTATTGAACAATAAACTTTTTTTGCTGAAAGTTTTATTACGTTCTCTATGATTTCGATTTTTGAAATAACTACGTTAATGAACACAAAAAAAATAAAAACCTCTTTCAAGTTATACACGAACATTGTACTTCACAAAAACATGAATTCGACTTTAAAAATGTTTTAATCGTTGATTTTGAAACAGACTGGCGAAAACGTGTAATATCCGAAATGATGTCCATTAACCATGATCCAAATAGTATTAATAAAAAAGAAAACATATATAATTTAAATAATATTTACAACAAATTGTTATACAAAAATTTTTCGATTTGCTAATTTCCAGTCTTAAATTATTTATTCAATTTTAACATTGACTTTTCTCTATTTACTGTGTTTGTTTATTTCAGTCGTTATTTGTGATGTTATAGATTGCCTTGCCGTTAATTTGTTTTTATATTTATAATTCTTGTCAGTTTATTCCGTACTCTGTGACTGAGAACTTGTGTTTGACAAGTCACTTATTCGTGACGTTGTACTTTTCGATGTAATTTAATTTAATTTTTTTTTTTTTTTTTTTTTTTTGAGGTAAAATATGCATTGATTTGTTAATATTTTTTAATTGTGGTGCGTGTTAAAAAATTGAACGATATTTACTGAAAAGTGTAATATTCATTTTACAGCCTGATGAGGTCAATGGAATATTGACGAAACGTCGCTTGACAAATAAAGACCGTGGTCTTTAAAAATGTGTCTTGTGTTTTTTGTTCCTTCCTTTTTGCATTAAAAATAATGCAAAATAGGGAAGAGTGTTTACAACTACACATATTGGCTCCTATTGATCGACAATTTTTCTAATTTTATAGCTTTTATAATTTTTAAAATCATTTTATGAAGAAGAACAAATAATAATAATAAACTTGATAAGGGTAGCGGCAGCTGCCGAAACGTCGTTTTTGTAAAATTTTGTAAATTTCAAAGAAATAATGTAGAATTAATGACCTTAAACTTGTTTTTTATTTAACATTCACAAATCTAAAAAAAATTGACACTGATTACATCAACTATTTAAATATTTTTCATTATTGTTATCTATATCAATTTTCTCATTTTTCAATTTTTAATAATTTTTCCAATAAATATTTTCGATTTCCATTTACTTTATCCATTTCAAGTATAACACACTACAACAATGAAACTTTTTCGGCAGAAAGTTTGCATGTTATAAAATTTATTGTTCACTGCATCTACTGTTCATTATTACTTAAAATTTCTGAGGTTCATAAATAGAGATTATTTAGAAGAATTTTTTAGTTACAAAATCTTGTTGGTTTTTAGGTTGGGTTGAAATGAATGAAAAACTAAAGAATTTAATGACTTTAAATGTACTTGAATCGACAAAAAGTACCAGAAAGCTATTTAAAAAAAAAGCTTATTTTGATGAAAATGTACCCGACCAAAATGAAAACAAATCAAAACAAGCTAAGAAGGTATGTATGTACATTTTATCAAATTTAAAATTTTGTTGTCCTAGTAATAGCTTTAACCCTTTGCGGCATGGTGGGTCTCTGAGAGACTCACTTGGATTTTTAACGTTTTTTATGTATAATTTACGTACATCTCATTTTATCAAAATACCAACTTATTTTTTATTCTTTCTAGTTCATTTAAGATTTTAAACTCTCGTTTTGAGCCAATATTGTAATAATCACAATAAATAATTTGTTTTTCATTTCAGATTATAAAGAATAAGAAGGCAAAGCTTACAGACATTGACCACAATATTAATAATGACTTAGAGGAACAAATAAAATCAGCAGAATCAAGAGAAATAAGAGTAAGTGTGAAGCGTACCAATTAACGGGAAAAATGTAAGAGTGTCCATTAGGGTGGTCCAAAAATGTACAGTAAAAAAAAACTTCTGAAATGTTTTGCTTCTACCCCCCCCCCCCACCCCAAATCTAAAAAAATACCCCTATATTTTATTTCGAAATCGGACAATATTTAGAAGTGGCTTAAACCCCTTGAAATTTCCCTTTGATTTTAAATTGGAAAAACTCTCTTTTTCATAAATTCGCTACAAAATCCACAAAAATCACTCAAAACAGCAAATCACATCTTGAAAAATACTCAAACAACAATATTCCACAATTTATTTAATAATTTATTAATATTAACTATTTTTATAGGGTTGTAAACAACCCCCATAAATGCAAAAAAAAAATGATAATTTTTTTAAATTACAAATTAATAGTCTCTAGGATTTTCCAACAAAATGGTTAAAAATCGTCAATTTACGAATATTTATAGATATTTTTATGTATTTTTAATTTGTTTAAACAATTTTCTTACTGTTTATTTACAGGTATTATCCAAATAAATCTAACAAGTTGTAGTTTTTTCTGACTCAACTATTTTTTACATTTAAACTTAAAAAAAAGTATTTAGTCAAATTAACCACAACAACAATTTGCAATTTTTAAAACAAATTACACTGTGTCAGAGATGCCAGGGAGCTAGACCAAACGCATCTGCGCATGTCTGCGGAAAGTTCTGCCATTGGTCGAGATGAGCGGGATAGTTTGAAAAGACTTTAATAAAACAATTTTAAATGAGGCCGCTCAATTCGACCAATGGCTGAACTTTCCGCAGACATGCGCAAATGCATTTGGTCTCGCTCCTGGCACCTCTGCACTGTGTTACAAAAATTGACAATGAAAAATTACTTTGAATCGGACTTAGCCTAAGTTGTTCGTCATTAAAAACTAAAAAAAAAATATATTAAATCCAGCCCCCCCCCCACCCCCCAAATTTCATTTTAGAGATAAAAAAAACTGTTTTTTTTAAATTTTTGTATAAAGTATACTGTTACTTCGGCATTTTTAGTCCAATTTCAAAATTTTTTTTTAATTTACAGCTGAAAATCAAGGCTTTCTATACCTATTAGAGGTTTTATGTTTCTAGTAAAATTTACGGTAGAAAAAGAGTAAAAAAATTCAAAAAATGTCAATTTTTTTGAATTTTTTTTTATTTTGCAATGATTAACGAACCAATTTTATTTAGAATCTTTTTTTCTGTGCTGAATTATTTAAAGTCTGTTAAATTCTGCGTCAAATAAGCTCTTTTGAATTAAATTGGTTATAAATTGATTGAGCCATTGTATTTTTTGTCTTTACTTTCGCAGTATTTTATTTAAGCAAAAAACTGTACTTTCCTTTTTTTTGCCTTTTATAATTGTTGCAAGTGGTACTTATCATCTTCTGACAACTTTTTAATATTTATTTTAGTAAATTTTGATAAAATGTTGAAAATTAAGAATGTCATCAAAATTTTTGAACATTGATTTTCCCGAAAAATACTGTGATTATTAAGACAAAAAATGCAATAACTCAGCCAGTTTTTCACCAATTTACTTCAAAAAAGCTCATTTGACACAGAATTAAATACACTTAATATAATTAAGCACAGAAAAAACATTCTAAATAAAATTGGATCCTAATTCGTAGCCACCGTAAATTTTACTTGAAACATAAAGAACCTCTAGTAGGTATAGAAAGCCTTGTTTTCTAGCTTTAAATTAAAAAAAAATTTGAAATAGGACTAAAAATGATGAAGTAACAGTATATTTTATACAAAAATTGCAGAAAAACAGTTTTTTAGCTCTAAAATACAATTTTGGGGTGAGGAGGAAACTTAATACACATTTTTTATATTTTTTTATGACGAACAACTTAGGCTAGGTCCGATTCAAAGTAATTTTTCATTGTCAAACAGTGTTATTGTTATATTAATATCTAATTCTTTACAAATGCACATAGAAAGACATAACTTTTTTTTGATTTTACAAATTAATGGGCTCTGGTTAAAATAAGACAAATTATTGACTATAATTTATTATTTTTACTTTGTTTAAACAATTTATTATAGTTAATTTATAGTTATTCACCAAAAAAGTCTAGCGAATTACAGTTTTTTCTGACTTGACTATTTTTTACATTTAAAATTGAAGAAAGTATTAAATAAAATGAACCATAACAATTATTTAAACAAATTATTGTTAACAATTATTAAATTTTTTACAAATGCACTTAGAGACACATGTTTTTCCTACAATTTTACATATTAATCGGTTACGGATAGAATAAGAAATTTTTTTTTTAATTAATTATTGTTTTTACTTTGTTTAAACAATTTATTATTGTTAATTTTTAACTTTTATCCTAAAACACCTAGAATTTGTAGTTTTCTTACCTTGGTAACTTTTTATTTTAAAAGCAATAAGATATTTATCAAAATTATCCGTAAGCCACCATGTAAAATTGTTTAAACAAAGTATTGTTAATAATTTTTAATTTTTTTTAAACGGTTCTAGAACAACACAACTTGTAAAATTAGGAAAAAGTTGTGTCTTTCTAGGTGCATTTGTAAAGAATTAATTATTAATAACAATAATTTATTTAAACAATGGCAAATTGTTCTCGTGGTTAATTTTACTGAATACTTTTTAAAATTTTAAATGTAAAAAATAGTTGAGTCAGAAGAAACTCCAACTTGCTAGGTTTATTTGAATAAAGCTGTAAATTAACAATAAATTGTTTAAACAATTACAAATTGTTGTTGTGGTTAATTTTACTGAATACTTTTTTCAATTTTAAAGTTGGAGTAATTCGGGACAGAATTCTTAATTTTCGCTAATAACGTAAGTTTCTTATTTTAAAAGGCAAAACTTTCAGTTTTCTTTTGCATTAACATGTTACGTTTATTCGGTACAGAATTTTTTATAAGAAAATTCTAAGAAAAAAGTTATCCGAAATATACTACTGTATTAAGGGATGAAATGGCTTGAAAAAATTTCATATTATAGATATATGATACTTTAATCAGTTGAATGATAATGTATCATAAATGCGTTTTTCCCATGTTAAATCAAAGGGAAATTTCAAGGGGTTTGAGACACCCCTAAATATTGTCCGATTTCAAAATAAAAAATAGGGGTATTTTTTTCGATTTGGAAACTTTTTGGGAGGTAGGAGCAAAACATTTTAGACTTTCATCTTTATGGACCAACTTTTTATAAATTTTCTTTAAATAGATAAGGGATGATAAATCTCCTACTGCTTCTGGAGAAGATAATAACTTGCAATTATTGCTTAGAAAAATTGAGGAACTGGAGAAGCAAAATCTAGAATTTCGCAATATTGTGCACGAAAGAGAAGATAAGAATTAATCAGATCTTGGACTGTATAAATTTTTCTTCATAGATTCTCCTTGGATTGTATGCTTTTTTATTTTAATTTTCATAAAATGCGACTTCTTTGATTTTTTAGAATAAAAGAAAATGATCTTTATAGAATAAATAGATAGATCTAAGAATAGATAGGAAAATAAATGAGTTTATAATAAATTTAAATTTCTTAGAAAGGTTTGTCTGAACCCATTTTGTTTGACTTTGCTAAATAATAATTTTTTTAAAAAATACGAAAATCAGCGTATTTTCCAAAAATGTAATTTTAAGGCAAAATTTGAACAACCTTGGGTCACACAGATCTTTCTAATAATTTTTTAAATAATTTCTAAACAACTCGAAGTAAAAATCTTTATTATTTAAAAAAAGAAGGTAAAGGACAAATGTCGCTTTTTTATTTCATAAAAAAGAAATTTCTCAAAGCAAGATTTAAGAAAAATATGTTTCAAATAATTTTTAAAAATATATATTTCTGATGCTCAGTTTGATTCTTTGTACGAAGTTTTTTACATTTTACATGTTCTGTAAAATATAAAAAGTGTTATCACATACGATATTTTAAAAATTTGTAATTTTTAAGAATTAAATGTCGTTCATTTAAAAAATTCAGAAATATTAAATATACAAATTTAGGATGTTGAGAATATAAACATTAAAATATAATGTATAAATTTTATTGGATTTCATAAGAATCTAAAATTTTTTATTTTCGAAATGTAAATAAAATATAAAAATAAATTAAAATGCGTATTCTATAATTGCAGTGAGCAATGCAAGTGAAGATTCAGGATTTGAAGGTGAATCCAGTCTCAGAAGTACAAAAAGTTCTCCTGCAGAAAACACTCAGGAAATTGAGGTAAATGTGACGAAGTTTTAAATAAACAAATTGCACTTTAAAACTGAAAAATACCGATATGTTTTGCTTGCAACTAGTTGGGGTAACCCGTTTTTACGAGATATGATGCAGATAGTAGGTTTTAATTAACATTGATCTTAATTTGATTTTGAATTTTATTTGATTTAGATTTAATGATTTTGATAATTAGGATTATGATTTTATTTTATTAGATAAATGCTTAACTTTTTTCTTATTTGTGTCAAACCATTCTGTTTCGACTAATGTGGACCCACACTAATTTTTAAAAAAATTGATACTTTGAAAAACGATCCTGCGACATCTTCTAAGTATAAAATACTTAGAAAGAAATTATTTTAAAATTATTATTATTCCTTTTAAATTATGAGTTTAAAGTATAGGAGTTATGGAAAACTTCAGTTAGTAAATATTACAAAAAAACCTAGAATTTATCCTTAGAGTTGTAAAAAAAATTATTTGTATTTGTCTATAGTCATTCAATTTAATATTTTCAAATTCTGAAAGCACTTAATTACATGCAACAATAGATTTAATATGGTTTCAAAATTCACTTTAACAATAGCATAATTTAACGTATTTCAAAAGTTATTTACAAGAAGGTAAATTTAATAAAATAAGTTTTAATATATACATAATTTGAAATAGTTACCGTAAGACGGGCTAATTTCGCTCAGCGCGGGTAACTTTGCTCACCTACTTATTTGCAGTAAATTATTTTTAAAAAAATTTTGATCCATTTTTGATCATGAAAAAATATTAAATTTGCTAATACAAGTGTCAAATTTTAGTTTCAAGATAACTTGAAGCAAAAAGATAGGTGAGTGAAGTTACCCGCGCTGAGCAAAGTTAGCCTATCTTACGGTACGTTGAACTTTTAAATATCCTTGATAATTTATTAAATTTCTATTTAAAAATGTAGGACATTTTAAACTCAAAATCAGAAAGTTCTCATTTTTGCAAAATTTACAATCTCATAATTTTATTGGCAGAGATTACGAAAATACGGCACTTTTGGAACATTGAAGTTAAACGGAAATTTACCTGCCTTTAAAGTTTTCAGTCGGTCTTGCAAATATTTTTGGAAATAATTATTACATTTCTAAAAATATTTTGTATTTTTAAATTAAAATTATACTCGTCAAACGTGATAAACTACCTTTCAAGTATAAACAAATATAATTTTAACCTGAAAATACATGATAATTTTTAAACTTTATTATTTCCAAAAATATTTGCAGTATATAATTTATTTACTCATCCCTTACGGGTTCGAGGGCCTCTGCTCCCTTTACATTCAAATACAAATTAAGTACAACAACGCTTACATTTATCCTTCCTTAAACTTAACTTTTAATACATAATCAACTTAACCTAATCGCCGCTCTTCTAATATTTTACTTAACTAACTGCCAAGTGCCTGGGCTTCCGTTTCCTGTTCCTTTTTTTTTCCTTTTCAGGGTTAATCTACCTCTCCGGCCACCCTTTTACTAAAACCCTATTTCTCACTCTTTTCTTTATCATTCTTATCTCACATTCTAAACATACCCATTCACTCATCATTTTCATATATTCCTCTTCCAATCCTCCCAACATTTCCATTCATCCACTAACCCAGTTACTTCTTTTCAATTGCTCTTTTTACCTTCTCCCTTCCTCTTCTAAACCTATTTCCGGTCCCACTTTGATAACCCCTTGTGTATCCTCTTTCACCAGCCATTCCACTCCATCCACCCAAACACTTTCTCTATTCACTTTCACCACTCTTCCGTTTCTTCTTTCCACCCACGCTTTTTGCTCGAGCAGCCATTTTATCCTTCTCTCTCTCCATGTTCTATCAACATCTATTCTCTCCATACTTCCTTTCAACCTACTTTTTAATCTCATTACTTCCATCCTAGCATTCTCATCTTCTAATTCCACAATCCACAATTTCGGTTTTTCCATATCCTCTCCTCTCACACCCTTAACGTTCTTGATCTTAACTTTCGCCCCAATTCTTAACAACAGTTTTCCTACCTCCTCTCTGCCTTCTCTCCATCCTACCTTCATAGCTTTAATCACAATATTTCTTTTTCTCTTCTCCTTCTCCATCACTTCTACTCTCATCGCTAATTCCCCCATTTTTATTTTTAAATCGTCATCTACTTTTTCTCTACTCCCCTCTTTTTCTTCTACTCCTTCATTTAATGTTACCCTCTCCCTTTCTACATATTCTTTCGTCCTTCTCTCCTCACTCTCTTTTATTTCTTTTTCTAACTCCTCCATACTTTTCCACATATCTTCTTTCTCCTCTTCCCACCTTACCTCCCACTTTTCAATCATCTCTAACATCGCTTTCATTGCTTTTCGTAATCCCTCAATCTGTTTAAACCTTTTTTTGTCTAATTTCCTAATTTCGTTTATTTCATCCCAAAATTCATCTAAGTCCTCATCGTTCTCCCTTACTGTTCTTTTAATTAGCCTAAGTAAAACTTGACAATCCTTACATTCAACACTTTTCCCGTCAAATTCCTTTTCAAACTTTCGCGCCTTAGACTAATTCCCGCTTTTACCACTTGCATCATTGCTTTCCTCTTTATTCGACATTGTCAAGTTCTACCTTATCGACACTCTATCACTCTCTCTATACTATATACCTCTCACTTACTTCGCATTCCGTCACCATAACCTCCCAATTTTTCTTCTTTTTTGCCGCTTTTTACACTTCATTCATTCAATTACCTCTTCATCCACTCTTTTCATTCACACCCTCGCACTTCACTCTACACTTACCAATCACTCCACAGCCCACCCTTCAGTTATTATTTATAAATTTTTCACAAAACTATTTCCCTCTCACAAACGCGTCAACTACTTATCGGTACCGGAAACGGAAGCCAAAAATATTTGCAGTAACAACTCAAAACTGTTAAGATAAGTAAATTTACGTATAACATAAATATTCCGAAAGTGACGTATTTTTGTAACGTCTTCTAAAAAAATTGTGAAGTTGCGAAGCTCGAGAAAACAAAGAAACTTTTTATTATGAGTTTAAAATTTTCAACATTTAAATAGAAAATTAAAAAAGTGCGAAGGAAATTTAAAAGTTCGACTTAATTACTTCAAATTAAATATATTAAAACTTTTCTTAATAAATTCACCTTTCTGTAAACAGTTTTTGAAATGACCAACAAATTACGTTATTGTTTAAGTGAACTTTGAAATTATATTTCATCTATTTTTGTATATAACTCTGCCAATAGAAAGTACCTAGTACCTAGAAAATGACTAGCTAAAATGACTAAATGAATTCAGTTATTTTTTAAGTACGATATAAATGATTTTATGCCCAGAAGATTTCGAGCTATTTTTTCTTTTTAAAATTGCTTTTAGACCATTTTAAGTGCCACCAACGTTCATGATTTTTTATAAAAATGTCTAAGCGTACTTCAGAAATGGTTTATAACATTAAAACAGTAAAAAAATATGTAACAAAAAATTTAAATAAATAATAAAAAAGTACCAATTTCCATGGTTTATTCTTAAAACATGAAGCGAATTATAACCTAAGAACACACTTAATAGTTTTAACAAATGTATTATTAAATAGATTAATTTGTGAAAGTTTAAAAATTGAAAATATTAAATTCAATTACTAAACAAATACAGATAATTCTGTTTATATCTTACTAAGGTTACTAACTGAAAAATGAGTTTTCCATAACTCCTCCCACTTGAAAAATCGGACGTCAAAATTTACGAATTATTTGACGTCAAATTTGACGTACAAAAATACGCAAAAAGTAGTAAAATATGACGTCTAAAATTACGTCTCGATTAACACCTGAAATTGGGATATGCAGAGATATCATTTCTGACGTCTTTTTGTACGTCGTTTCCGACATCTTTTTGTACGTCATTTCTAACGTCTTTTTTTACGTCTTTTTGTACGTTATTTCTGACGTCATTTAGTACGTCTTTTTTAACATTATTTTCGACGACGTTTTGGAACACATTTTGTACGTCATTACAGAAAACTATCAATAGGATATTTTTTGCTAATAAAAATTATATATATATATATATATCAAATTATATTCATAATTCTTTCTTAGCACAAAAATATGCTACAGACCTTTTTCTGAGGTGACGTACAAAAAGTATTTTAAAATGTCATCGAAAATTACGTTAAAAAAGACGTAAAAAAGGACGTCAGAAATGACGTACAAAAAGACATAAAAAATGACGTTAGAAATGACGTACAAAAAGACATAAAAAAAGACGTCAAAAATAACATCCCTGCATATCCCAATTTCAGGTATTATTGGAGACGTAATTTTGAACGGCACTTTTTACGTATTTTCTTACGTCAAATTTAACGTGAAATTTAACGTCACTTTGACGTCAAATAATGAGTAAATTTAGACGTCGGTTTTTTTAAGTGGGCTATGCTTTAAACTCACAAATTAAAAGAAATCTATCCTATATAAGAAATCAGCTAGCTATGGGCTTGTAACGCAAAAAGCGTGACGCTTAATGGTATAGAGAGAGAGGAAGATTGAAAATAGTTGAAGTGAGAGAGATAAAAAAGGTAGGTATAATTAGAAAATTTTCTTCGTCTAATGATCCTGATCCTAATTGGGGATGGCAGGTAGCTTGAAGAATTTCCAAAAATTGGGATGACAGGCAGCTTGAAGAAGAGAGAGAGAGGCAGTGAGAGATAATGGAAATAGGTATACTGGTAATTTCAAAAATTGGAGGCAAAATTCCCCCTCTTTTACCCTTATTACATGCTAGGAGGTGGTTGGCATTTCAAATTTCATAGAAAGTCGTGTTGAACAAAGCAAGAAATAGTTACACTGAAGTCGTTTTCGGTAATGTTTTTAAGATTTGTTTATATGACTAATTATATAATGAACAGCACTATATTATGCACAGATAACGATATTTTTAAAGAAAGTTGAAATTGAACATAATAAAATTAGTTAAATATGGTTAATTATTTTATGATTAATTTATTTAATTTAATATTTAATTTTTATTTGTTTGTTAATAACAATATAAAAAAAAAATTTCAAATGAACACTGTTGCTTAAAACTATTTTTTAATAGTTGCTTAAGTAGTACAAATCATTTTTAAACAAAATTTTATAAATTTAAGAGAATAGTACTGTTTGACAGTGGAAAAATATTTTTTGTTTAATTTGTTAATTAAATATTTGATAAACAAAATTTTTCTTTAAAAATTCCGAGAAGAAGATTCGATGTCAAATTTATCTATCTTTAATTTAAAAAAAAATTTAGACAAAATTATTTAAATATGGTTAATTATTTTATGATTAATTATTTATTATTTTATAAACAATAAAGGGAAATAAAAAACTAAACTTTGAAACCTTAAATAATTGCAATTTTGTCAAAGTAGGATCAAAACAATTTTATAAACATTGCTGACTTGAATGTAAATTTTTATTTATTTGTTAATAACAGAATCAAAAAAAAAATTCAAATAAACACTGTTGCTTAAAACTATTTTTTAATAGTTACTTCAGTAGTACAAATCATTTTTTAACAAACTTTTGTAAATTTAAGAAAATAGTAATATTTGAAAGTAAAAAATTTTGTTTTGTTTAATTTGTTAATTAAATATGTAATGAATTTTTAAAAACTAAACTTTGAAACCTTTAATAATTGCAAGTCAAATTAGGATCAAAACAATTTTATAAACATTGCCGAAAACGACTAAAATGTAACTTTTTATTTATTTGTTTGTAACAAAATCAAAAAAAAATTTTCAAATAAACACTGTTGCTTAAAACTATTTTTTAATATTTGCTTAAGTAGTACAAATCATTTTTAAACAAAACTTTGTAAATTTAAGAAAATAGTACTCTTTGAAAATGAAAAAAATTTTTGTTCATTTTGTTAATTAAATATTTAATAAACAAAATTTTTCTTTTAAAATTCCGAGAAGTAGATTCGATGTCAGATATATCTACCTTAAATTTAAAAAAAAATTTAGACAAAATTGTTTAAATACTAGCTGTCGTTCCCGTCTTCGAAGGGGTTTTAGTTCCTACTGATACATTTCAACTTTTGTCTTTACATTGCTTAAAATCTTCTTTACAATTTATGAAATTCATAAATGTTTTATTTTAGTTATTTTTTTGTTTATTTTCTACGATATTATTTCTAAGATCTGTCACGTGAAAGTAACCAATCATTCGTCTTCAAAAATAATTTTAAAGTCTCATAAGAGTAGTCACGTATTAAAGGATAATTTATATTCAAAAGTATAATTTACTTAAAAAGGACCAAAAAAGCAAAAATCTTACGAAAATTAATAGTTTTGTATTGTTTTGTTTACATTATATTATATTTATCATAAGAGTATTTATAATATACATTATGCAAATCTGTTTTAATTCCAACTTTAAAATAAAATGAAATTAATTTTAAATTAATTAATAAAATTTATATTG
Source organism: Ganaspis brasiliensis (assembly GCA_037103525.1). Taxonomy (NCBI): domain Eukaryota; kingdom Metazoa; phylum Arthropoda; class Insecta; order Hymenoptera; family Figitidae; genus Ganaspis; species Ganaspis brasiliensis. The sequence goes on along the minus strand of JAZKLR010000451.1, from coordinate 896,686 downwards.
CCTATTAGTTACAAATATTATAATTCATGTTTATTAGAAAATGATGAAACTAACAAGAATATTTTTAGATTGTTAGAAAAATTGTTCAATCTCCAATTTTAAATATTTTTAAAGTTCTGTCAATTAAGGAACATTGTATAAAAGAAACAAATCCAAGAATGTACATTTTTCAAAATTATGTTGTGTCTCCCATTTCAAAATTCAATTCAATTAATTACAATTTTTTATTGAAGTATTGATTTGTGTCCATTAAATAATTGAATTAATTATTGTAATCTTGTATTTCTTAATTTTACTATTATGTATTATGCATCAAAGTAATTCGTTACAATTATAATTTTTTCAATTTTTTTTACCCCGATAACAATTTTTTGTTTTATCTCAGTTATAGAATAACATTTTTTTTCAAAATTCTGCTAAAATGTGACGAATTCACATCCTAATATGATTAATTTAATTAAATTAAACTTGTAATTTCTCAATTGTAGAAAGTTTAAAAATAGTCCATCAAAAAATATATAATTATAAAAATTTTAATTTTTTTAATTTTCTGAAAAAATAGTGTATCTCCCGTTGTTATTAATATTTTTCAATTTTGTAAATTTATAAACCCTACTTGAGTCAAGACCTATCACTCTGTCAAATTAGGTTTAAAACAAACAAAAAATTTTAAAAATTAATATTTTTGATTTTTTGAATTTTGTAGAAATTTGAAATTCAAATTTGTAATTTATTTTTCCATTTTATTTTTAATGTTAAAATATTAATTAATTTAATAAATTTTATCTAAATAAAAGAGCTAAGTACAAAGAGTTTTGCAGTGATCCGTCAAAACATGGAAAAAATTACAGTTTTTAAGTTTTATATTTTTTTGAAAAAGTGCCATAATTTCCGTTTAAAAAAATATTTTTTAAATGGGTTTGGCTACAAATTATAATTCAATTATTAATCCCTGATCAATTATTGTCGAAATAAAAAGCTATAGGTACAAAGAGTTTAAAAGTGTTACGTAAAAAAAAAAAAAAAAATTAAATTTTTTGGTTTTTTGATTTTTTTGAAAAAATGTAATAACTTCCTTTAAAATTAATATTTATTAATGGGGTTTGGCTATAAATTTAAGTTACGCGAACACCTAACAGACTGCAAGATTTAACTTCAATCCGTGTAGCCGTTTTTAAGTGATGCCTGGAAAAAATATCGCGGACATACATACATACATACATACATACATACATACATACATACATATATATATACATACATACAATCATACAAACATACATAATTCTTTTAAACAGCATTTTTGTAATTGAAAACTTAAAACGAAAAAATAAACAAAAATTTCAAAGTTCTGTGCAATGTACAGACAAAACTCTTATTTTATTAATATAGATTATTTATTATTTTTTAAACAATAAAGGGATTTTTAAAAAATAAACTTTGAAACATTAAATAATTGCAATTTTGTTAAACTAAGATCAAAACAATTTTATAAACATCGCCGAAAACGATTTAAATGTAACTTTTTATTTATTTGTTAATAACAGAATCAAAAATTTTTTTCAAATAAACACTGTTGCTTAAAACTGTTTTTTAATAGTTGCTTAACGGTGTACCACAGCCAAAGTTTACGAAGACGTTGGGGTTGCCCTCAACGCCTTTTTTCTTAATTACGGTCCTAACTTCCTGTTACATATAGCACAGTGTGAAGATTGGTGCATATGATCATCTCTAGCCCTCACATAATTGTTTATGAAATGTGTCAGAAAGTTCTATTCGTACTTCCCATCATAAATTGACATCCAATAATGAAATCTTTCCGTGTTAATTTTTTTAGTGCCGTACAATTGTCAGGACGAGGCCTTTTTCCAATTTGTATACTTTTTGTGCACAAATAATTAGTGAATTATATATACGAGTGAGAACCGTAGTTAGGAAAAAAAACGTTGGGGGCAACCCCATACGTCTTTTAAAACTTTAGTTGTGGAACCGGTACTGTTTCCGGTACCGATGAGTAGCTGACGCGATTGTGAAGGGAAAATAGTTTTATTTAAAATTTATTAATAATAACTTAAAAGTGGGCAGTGGAGTGATTGGTAAGTGTAGAGTGAAGTGCGAAGGTGTGAATGAAAAGAGTGTATGAAGAGGTAGTTAAATGTATGAATGGTAAAAAGAAGTGAAAAAGAAGGAAAAATTGTGAGGTTATGGTGAGAGCGAGCTGAGTGAGAGTGACAGATAGAGAGAGTGACGAAGATAACGATATCGAGAAAGTGTAGATAAGGTAGGGCGAAAGAATGACGGAGAGCAATGAGTGGAGTAGTGAAAGAGTGAATGATGACAGGGCGCGTCAATTTGAAAAGGAGGATATTATGAAAAGTATTAAATGTAAAGATTGCCAAGTTTTACTTAGAGTAATGAAAAGCTCAATGAAGGATTCGAAAGAAAAATTTAATGAAGCTTGGGAGCAAATTGATGATTTTAAGGAATTAGAGGAAAACAGGTCTAGGCAGATTAAAATGTTAAGAAAGGCAGTGAAAGTGATTTTAAAGCGGTTTGAAGAGTGGGAGGCAAGTTGGGAAGAGAAGAAAGAGAGTATGTGGAAAAGAATAGAGAATGTACAGAAAGGAATAAGTATAGGTGAGAATGAGAAGAATTTGCGGAGAGAGAAGGTAGAAATGGAGAGAGTAGCATTTAATGATGAAAAAAAAATGAAAAAAAAAAAATGAAAAAACTTATGGAAAGAGAGAAAAGGAAGAGGAATATTGCGATCAGAGGAATCAAGGTTGGCTGGACAGAAGGTAAAGAAAAAGTAGAAGCACTGTTGTCAACGATTGGGGCTAAGGTTAGGATCAGAAATGTTAAGGGGGTGAGGGGAGATGATAAGGAAAAACCAAAATTGTGGATTGTGGAATTAGAGGATGAGGAAGATAAGAATCAAGTTATTAGATTAAAGCGTAAGTTAAAAGCATGTGTTGAGAGGATAAATGTGGATAGAACGTAAAAAGAGAGAAGGAAAAGATGGATGCTGGAACAAGCAGCTTGGGCGGAGAAAAGAAATGGAAGTGAGGTAAAAATGGACAGAGAAAGTGTTTGGGTAGATGGTGTAAGATGTCAGGTGAAAGAGAATACGGAAGGAGTCATCAAAGTGGGTCCAGAAATAGGCTTAGATATAGAAAGGAGAAGTTAAAGAGATCATGGAGAGGAAGGAAAACGTATAAATGGAAGAACGAGAAGGTTAGGATGATGTGAGGATGGCACGAGAGACATTGAGAGAAAGTAGTGAATGAAAGTTAGTGAATGAAAGGGTTAATGCTAAGAAGATGAAAGAAGAAAGTAGAGTTTGACTTTATAAAAAAGGGTGGGCGAAGAACGGGATGAACCCATTATAGGAAAAAGGAACAAGAAACGGAAGCCCAGGCACTTGTCAGTTAGGTGATTTAAGAGATGAGAAGATCTAGATGTAAAGAGAACGGAGGCCCTCGAACCCGTAAGGGATGAGTAAATAAATGTTACTCTTTGAAAGTAAAAAAATTTTTTTGTTCAATTTGTTAATTAAATATTTAATATTATTATAAAGATGTTGTACTGTTTCGACTTGTTACTAATAATTAAAATACAGGTGTTAAAAAGTTTCTATACAAATCCATTAAATTTTAGCTTTTCTTTATTTAAGCTATTCAACCAAAATGTTGGTCCTCTTCAGAATCTATATACAAAAGTTATAGTTATTTATACAACGAAGATTTCATTTTATAAACCATAATTGTAAAGATAAATTCACAAGAACCACTTACAAAAAACGTGGGGGTAGTCAACATTGAGGTTAAGAAAATTACCTCATCATTAAAATTCTTATATTATAGTCAAAATAGTAACCTATGTGCCGATGCCAACGGCACAAAAGGCAGTAGAGTCCTTAATAATTATGTTATTTACACATTATTGTGTTGTTTTTAATATAAAAAGTCAAGAAAAAATCAAACTTACCGTGCCATTAGCATGGTATTTAATAAACAAAGTTTTCTTTTAAAATTCCGAGAAGAAGATTCGATGAAAAATTTATTTACCTTTAATTTAAAACAAAATTTAGACAAAATTATTTAAATATGGTTAATTATTTTATGATTAATTATTTATTATTTTCTAAACAATAAAGGGATTTTTAAAAACTAAAGTTTGAAACCTTAAGGTAGTTCTCTTGGAAAAAATTTTCTTTGAATATTTTTCTAATTAAAGCATTATATAATAGAACATTCAAGGAATAGAATGATATTTTTTTAAAGGTAGGAAGCGGTGCTACTTATTAAGATATTTGAGAATGAAGTTAAATCTTTTAACATGGAAGAATGTAAAACACATAGTTGAAAAATACAATTTTACTAACCACGCAATGAATTTTCTTTAGGTTTAAAAATAAAAGCTACTAATTAATATTTTAAAGTATAAGAAATTCGTGTTCGGCGATGAAAAATCTATAAGAATATCATGGTCTGATTCTTGAATCATTTTCGGTGTCGACCAGTGTAATAGCTTCCAACAAAGTTCTCTACAATTTTTCAGCAATTTATTTGTCAAATTACAAAAGTCTAGCAAATTTTAGATACAAATAAAAAGCATTTTTCCCAAAAAAATAAACGTATCCCCATACTGCTATACTATCTCAGTAACGCTGACAGAGACAGAGACAACAAAGATAGGTATAATATAATAGAAGGTAGCTCATTATTTTAATTTAGTTAAAATGTCTTTTATGAAAGTGGAAAAGAAATTATTACAAAATATTAAAAAAAGAAATTTCTATTGAGAAATTTGTCAAAATATAAACATTGATAAAATCAAGAATTGGAAAATTTTGTGAAATAATAAATAGAGAAATCTGAGCCTTAGTTATTGGAAAATTGGCATATTAGGAAATTTGAAATTTGTTTACTACAAAATTGTAGAAATAGAGAAATTTTTAATTAAGAAAATTAGCATAATAGAGAATTTGGTAAACTGGTAAATGGAGACATTGCAGATTTCACTATTGTGAAATTAACAATTACCAGAAATTAGTAAAATATTAAATTGGACAATTGAAAAATAAAGAAAATTGAAGTAGGGGAGACTGGGGCTAAATTGGACGGATTTGGTCTTTTGCAACAAAAACCATATAAAGTCATACTTTTTGCCAAAGTGTAATATACCATTTTAAAGCTTGTTCCTTCAACTAAAAAATACTGTTGTTCCATTTACAAAATAATAGATAATTTTGTTGGTAAGTCGCTTTGAATATGACCACCTCGAAAACGAGAATCCCAAAATGGTGGGGTTAAACCGGACACCGTTCAAATTTAGCCAAAGTTGAACCACAAATATGCATTTTTGTAATTTAAAAATTCAATAAGAGTCTTCACTGATACATATTTAACTTATTTAATACAAAATATATTGTTTTCTTAGACATATTATTGAAATTAATGACTGATAGTAACTATATAAAAAAATTCAGTAACAAAATGTCAAAAAAGGAAAAAAAAGCTTTCCTTGTTTTCAGACTCATTATTTGGATCGATGCAACACTTTTGTTAAGAAATTATATTAGTTAGCAAATAATAAATATACTTTATTTACAGTGTCAAAAACCCAAAAAGTATAAGGAAAAAAATTTTTACTTTCAGTGAAAAAACACGATTTTTCACACTTAGACGGCCACTACTTCTATCAAAGTAATGAAATGTCATTTAAACCTAATGAAGTATATACATCACATATCAACACATTGACAGAATGTTTAAACGGTGTAAAACACTCCGCAGATTTAGAGATATTTGACTTGTCCGGTTTAGCCCCAGTCTCCCCTACAACAGAATTGCGCGCGCGTAGCGCGCTTTTGGAGTTCTAGTAATAATAATAATCCGCAAGATTCATTCATTCTTTCATTCATTCTTGTCTGTCCGCACCTGAAGTTTGTCACTTAGATATTTTTTTGTTTTAAATCAGTTACGTTTGAAAAATGTATCTTGAAATTAAAATTAGAGCCTACTTTCATAAGAATTAATTTAACTGCATTGACAGAAAATAAATTAATTAAAATATAGTTTACCCTAAAATAATTAACTGAAATTTCCATACACTAAAATCTTTAGTAAATTAAAATTTAATTCTATGAATATAAATTAACTTGAAATGTTCTTGTGATTAAATTCTTTAATATTTCTCCAATATCTAATTATTTTAGTCATTTTGTGAGTTTTCTTTCAATAATCAATTACTTTTTTTAAATTTCAAAACAATTCTTCAATTTTCATTTATTTTCTACAATTTTATCTATGATTATCATCAGTTTGTAATTGACAATTTATTATTCTCCTTCAATTTTATGATTATTCATTAATTTAAAAAAACAATTGTAATCCCGTTTATTTTCAGCATTCTTCGATTTTTTTCAACTTTTAATTTTTTTTGTTAATAGTTAATTATTTTCGTCATATTGTAATTTTATTTTTTAATTATCAATTAGTTTTTTGATATTTCCATTTTACTCTTTAATTTTCAATTTATACCTTCAGTTTTTAATTATTTTCTTCAGTTCTCAAATATTTTTTTAATTTTCAATTATTTTGATCAATTTTCACTCATCAAAATTGTTTTAAATTCAATTGTTATTATTATTATTAGAGTACAGTGGGGTGAAAAAGCCATGGAGAAAAAGAGCCATTTGGGTTTTAAATTAAAACTATTGAATTGTTTTATCAGACATTTATAGTATACGTTCTATTTGGTAATACGCAACTTTTAATTCTTATTTGACAGTTGTATCTATAATATTGTAGTTTTTATTGTAAAATTTCATTTTGAGATGTTTTGGACACAACATTTTAGTTAACTTTCCGAACATATTAGAACTAGTTTAAGTGGCGGAAAATAAAAGTAAACGTTTCTACGTAAAGAGAAAACTATTCTTAACATGTATGGTAAGCAGTTTTTTTTGCAATTGACTTAATTTTGAGATTAATTATAGCTTTTTGTAAAAAGGTTCCTGAGGGTATAAAAGCCAAGGACAAAAAAGCTATTCAAAATTATGTGATGTTTATTTATTTTCTACTATTCGTAACATTTTATAATACACATAACCGTCAAATTTATCGTACACTTTATATTATTATTACATTAGTTTTAAAATATATTAATAAATAATAATCTTCAAAATTTATTAAAATTACCTTATTTGAAATATAAATGAAGAAAAAAACATTAAAAAACAAAAATTAATAACATATTTTGCCAAAAAAGCCACTTGCAGTGCTCTCGTAAAACTCGAATAACTTCGTCCTTTCAGGGAATACAAAGATTGTCCAGCAAGGATTTTGAAGATGAAGAACTAAACTTTCAGAATCATTTGTAAATTCGAAAAAAAATGTTAAAATACAGATTTTATATCCTAAAATGTCAAGAAATGGCTATTTCACCCCATCCTACTCTATTATTGCCCTTTTTCTATTATTATTTTATCATTAAGTTTCTTTAATTTTAAATTTAATAGTTCAATTATTTTCTTTAATTTTTAATTCCATTCTTCAATTTTTAAGTATATTCCATAAATTTAAATTCAATTCTTCACTTTTTAATAATTTTTTTCAACTTTGATTATTTTTTTCGATTTTTATTGCAGTTGTGTATTATAATCTAGTCGTTTTTCGAACTTTGTTTTTAACTGACAGTTATTTTCATTATTTTATACATATTTTTATCAATTTTTAAATTATATTCGTTATTTTTCACTATTTCTTTCAATTTATTAATTATTTTCAATTCTTTTCTACAATTTTTTCAATGTTCAATTATTATCTTAAAATTTTATAATTATTCTTTGATATTTTAAATTATTTTCTTTGTTTGTGTATGAATCGAGTCATTTTTTTAATTTCGTTTTCAATTTTCGAATATTTTCGTTATTTTGTAATTTTTGTTCCAGTTATCAATTATTTTTTCAAATTTTAATTTAATTTTTAAATTTTCAATTTAATATCTTAACTTTTTATAATTTTTTTCAATTTCAATTATTTTTTTCGATTTCCAATCCAGTTGTTCAATTTGCAATTATTTCGAACAGTTATTCCTATTATTTTTCAACTATTTTGTTTAAATTTATAATTCATTGTTTCATGAAAATTAAATTTTTCGAATTTTTTTTTAACTTTCAATTACTTTTGTCGTTTTTAGGGTTCCGTACACCACAAGTGTACGCACGAAACCCTATTGGCAAGACTTTGTCAAAAATCGTATCCCCCCCCCCCCTAACCGCCAAACTTTTTGACTTAGAAAGTTCAAATTTGGCCCACATATGTATTTTCACGTGTAGATGAAAGGAAAATTATAGAGAACATGATTCTAGGGGTTGATCATAGCGTTGTCAAGAAAATAACAAGATTTTTGAGAAATTTTGATATTTTTTGTCTGATAACTTTTGCCATTTCTTTGACAGCGCTATCACCACAACAATCTCTATAATTTTTCTGTAATCTGCATATGATACTACATTTTTTTACCAAATTTGAACTCTCTAAGTCAAATAGTTTGTCAGATAAGAGGGGAATACGGTCATTTTTTAGAAAAAATGCGTTTAATTTGTACCATTCCTGCCCTTTATCTGCCAAATTATTGTACTTAGAGTGCTGAAATTTGGTACACATATGTAGTTTGACTTGTAGATTACAGAAAAACTATAGAAAACCTTGTTGCAGGCTGTTATCATAGCGTTTTTCAGCAAAAAAAACGATTTTTTTTAAAAAATGCTAAAAAATTGTCGTATCCCCCCCCCTGAACTTCCAAACTATTAGACTTAAAGAATTCAAATTTGGTACACAAATGTATTTTCACGTATAGATTACAGGAAAATTATAGAGAACATGATTGTATGTGTTGAACATAGCGTTGTCAAGGAAATAACAATATTTTTGAGCATTTTTTTAACATATGGGCCATATTTTAGTGTTATAACTTTGACAGCGCTATAATCCTCACTTTCTCTATAATTTTCCTGTAATCTACACGTAAATCTACATACGTGTACCAAATTTCAGCATCCTAAGTCAAATAGTTTGGAAGATAAGGGGGGGGGGGATACGGTCAATTTTTTTAACAAAAATGCACTAAAAGTGTACAATGCCACCTCCATATCTGCCAAACTATTGTACTTAGAGTGCTGAAATTTGGTATACATATGTAGTTTGCCATATAAATTACAGAAAAACTGTAGAGAACTTTGTTGCAGATCATTATCATAGTGTTTTTAAGCAAAAACCAACGATTTAAAAAAAATGCTAAAAAATGACCATATCCCCCCTCCCATAACTTCTAAACAATTTGACTTAGAGAGTTCAAATTTGGTACACAAATGTATTTTCAAGTGTAGATTACAGAAAAATTGTAGAGAACATGATTGTAGAAGTTGATCATAGCGTTGTTAAGGAAATAAAATGATTTTTGAGTATTTTTTATGGATATTTGCTAAAATCTCTGGATTTTTCGTTGACAGCGCAATCACCATCACGTTCTCTATAATTTTTATGTAATTTACACCTGAAAATACATTCCTGTACAAAATTTGAACTCTCTAAGTAAAATATTTTGGAAGATAGGGGGGGGGGGGTGGTCCATTTTGTATAAAAAATTCATTATATATAATATGTATAATATATGTATATATTTAATAGTATCAAATATATTAAAAATTATTTTGTTTTGTGTACGGAACCCTCGATTTTAGTGCGAGTGTAACTCGAACTTGCCCGATTTTTTAGATATGTTATTATATTTCGTAAGTTCCATTATTTAAATTTGCAAAAATTTATAGTTTTAAATGACCAACAATAATGGAAAGTTATTGTTGCTAGTTATATTATAATTGAACCGTCCGCGATCAAAAGGGCTTATGAACGAGTGCGCAGGTCCCCTGGTGCAGCCGTATACTCGCTGTACGAGAGGCCAACGAAAGTCACGCGTAAGCCCTTTTGATCGCGGTGGGTTCAATTTTAAAATAATTTCTTGTATTTTATATTTAAAAAAACGTCACAAATCATTTCTGAAAGTACCAATTTTTTTAAAAATTGATCCGCAACCACTTTACTCAGAATAAAATGGTTTGAAATTTCTGATTCATTGTGTTTTTGATTTTATTTGTTTGATTAATCCATTAACTTTGATTTTTTATCGTATTTTTTGGGTCTAATAATTTATAAATTTTATATCTGGTCATAGAAACTTTTAGAGAAGCTTACCCTTATGGAAAAATGTGACATAAAAATAATTACACGGGCATGCGTGTCATTCATTTGCGTGTCATTTTTTTCGCGACCACACGAAAAAAATGACACGAGAGAAAATGACATGACAAAGGATACATAAAAATGACATGATGCGCAGTTGTATTCTAAGTATTCAACAGTACCTACGGCTGCGCAGTAAATTTTTATCCTCACCAAAATGGTGCACAATGTATGTTTATATGAAATCATTATAAAATTAATAATAATAAAAAAAATTTTTGGTGCATTCTTAGCCTTGTCATTTTCTCCCGTGTCATTTTTCTCGTGTGGTCGCGAAATAATGACACGCAAATGACACGAAAGTAATGACACGCATCCGTGTCATTAGTTTCTTATTGTCACACTTTTCCATAATGGATAGAAAACATTCAGGAACGAAATTTATGCCCCTCTGAACATTTTGTCAAGAAAAAATATTTTTGTTATATTTCGGTTTGTAAATAAACTTTTCTGAATAATTCTGTGAAGCTGGGTGTCTACTCACTGGGAATTCCGGGAAAACCGGAAATTTGCCGGGATTTTAGTTTGACCGAGAAAAACCTGGGAAATTTTCGGGGGAAAAAAGTATATCTAGGAATTTCTAAAAATTTCAATTAATTCGTTAACCCTTTCGTGCCCAGCAGAAACCCATCGGTTAAATATTGTTTAAACTTTTTACTTGTTATTTAATGATTTTTGTTATTATTCGATTATTTTTGTTATTATCCAATTATTTTTATCATTTTTAAATTATTTTCTGCATATTTCTATTACTTTTCCTATTTGAAAATTATTTTCATCAATTTAATTCTAATTCACTTCAATACACTAGGTTTCTTTAGTACCACTCTATCAGTGCAGACCCACTGACCCACTGACTTGACGGTTTTTCTTTATCAGAAAACAGTTTTTTGTAATTTTTTTTACACCGGAGTCTCGATTTAACGGACTCTTAATGAGCTCGAGAAATCCCGCCTTGTTTCAATAGCGTACACACAAATCTAGCCCCTTAGTCATGTAATGCATGTGTAGAAGTAAGTTTGTGCATGAACATTTCAGGGCACTGCGCTAGAGTTGTACAGAGCTGCACCAATCAGAATGCTCGTGACGTCACTCTCGGTTTAGTTGACAGGCAACCGAACTGTCCGGTAAATCGAGACTCCGGTGTATATTTATTATTCTGGTTTACGTAAAAAAATAATAAATGTTACTGTTTCTGAAGAGGACAGCTGAGCTGTCGAAACATTAAAAAAAAGGATTATGTGCTTTTGAATTTTTTATACCTTGACTTGGAAGATTAATAAATTTTTATTTCTCATTTATATTCACTGAGAAAAAAGATTTTTTTTTGCAAGAATAAAATTATGTTTACATTGATTGCATTGAAAGAAATCGTTTTTATGCTTGTTCCAAGAATAAGATATTTGGCGTAAACTCTGGTGTGCTTCTGTCATGCGCAAAACAGTTTACCATAACCTCAAATTCTTGAGTCTATAATATTTAATACTAGGACCGATTATAAGCATAATTTATACTTGATCCAATGCATTTTTGCAATGACGCAAGAAAAGTTTTCTCTCAGTGTTATTTTACCATCTGACAAATTCTTATAATTATTAATTGATTCTTAATATTAATTAAAAGTTTTCTGACAATGACATATTGATACCAGAAATATCAAATTTCATTTCTTCAACGGGATTGTATTACGGCTTTTTAAATATTCGTTCAAACATAATGTTGAACGGACAACTTGAATCCCGTCCCGCGGTCAGTTGGGACACTAAAAAGGTACTGAACTCCGTCCAGCGGTCACTTACGGTTAATCCAATGACTCATTACCCCCCCCCTCCCCCCGGGGGGAGCACAACCCATTGTTTGCTTAATGTATAGTAAATGAATTATTTAACAACTAATATGATTGTTTAAATATTAGTATAAACGAATTTTGAATGTTAGTTTTAAAATCTGTGTTTTCTAACGATTAAAACCATATCAAATTTGACTTCAATATTTGAATTTTAAAAAAGTATACGTAATTACTAATTTTGCGTTGTTTTTTTTTTGGTAAACATAAACCATGTTGAAAAATGCACACATGCATGCGCGCAAAACTTTTTTTTCATACATAAATAATTTTTAATATCATTTATTATTCCAATTGTTCATCTTACTGCTGTTTATTATTTTCAGAATACGTCCTAGCAACCTTCGGTGACACAACTGATAACAGAAGTTTATTTCATTCTGCAATGCGTAAAAAAATGAACAATTCTTCTTCATATTCGAAACAGCAGGAAAGAAGAAGTTAAATCTTTTAAATAAAATTAATGTATTTTAAAAAAGAACTGAAGAATTTTCTTCTTCAATGTATTTTACTTAGTTAAATACTAAAAAAAAAACTTTTGCATTTAAAAACTAATAATTACTGTTAAAACAGTTTACATTTTATATTATATTCTTTTATCTTTTCAGTATTATAAAACACTAAAGATTGCTAAATACGCCAAAATGATAATTCTAAGAAATTTGTATGTTGACATCAAAGACGAACTACGTGCTGGTGCTTCAGTTTTCATTTTTTAATTTGATACATATACGGACAGGAAGTCCTTGTTTAATAAAAAAAAAAAAAAAGAAGAAGAAGAATAATACATTGAAATGTTCCGAATGCTCCTCAATCCTCATTACAATAACAATCAACTCTGTTAGTTAGAGTAGGACAGTAGTCTACGCAGTGAGGAAATAAATCTTATTAAGGAAGTTTCAAAGAAATCCAGTTCCCCGCCATACAAATTAGCCTCTCTACTTAGTCTCGAAATAACCGAGTTATTGCTATAGTTATATCGATGAAATGGAGTGTGAAAAAGAGGCGAACTACGCAAGCCTCTAGAAGTGACATTCGATGTAAAATAAGACAAAATCATTGGGCAGTCAATTAAACCATTTAAAACTTTATATAAAAAAAGCAGATCGGCAAATAAAAATCTAGATTTAATCGTTGGAATAGCAAGTTGTGTTCTTAGTGCCGTATAGTCATGTGAATAACTATCAAAAGAAATGTTTAACTTTCTAGCTGCGAAACGTAAAAAACGATTTTGTACACGTTCAAGCCTGATAATGTGTAAATTGTAATACGGTGACCAAACTACTGATGCATATTCCAATGTTGATCTAACAAAAGAAAAGTAAAGTAATTTAAGTGCGAGAGGGTTTCCAAAGCTGGATGCATTTCTAATTATAAAACCGAGAGACTTGATTGCCTTATCAACCGTAACAGAAATATGATAGTTAAAAGATAGATCATTGCTTAGGAAAAGTCCCAGATCCCGAATCTGAGTCACTCTAGGTATTTCAACGCCATCTACAAAGTAATGATTCTTAATTGGAAATTTTTTCCTGGTATATGTTATTATAGAGCACTTTTGTATGTTGATGGTCATTCCATTCTTATCACACCACATTTTTAGATTATTTAAATCTAATTGAAGGTAATTACTGTCAAGGTTGGATTGAATGGTTTTATAAAATTTGAGATCATCAGCATACAATGAGAAAGCACAATATTTAATATGTCATTTACATATAGTAAAAACAGAAGTGGGCCCAGATTCTAGCCCTGAGGTACTCCAGATGGTGCAAGAAATTGATCAGAGTATTCATTGTTGATACGTACTAACTGATATCTGTCACGCAAATAACTATCAAGCCAATTTAAGAGATTAGAAGGGATTCCTAAAGAACGCAACTTATTAATCAGAATAGTGTGGTCAACTTTATCAAATGCTTTCGAAAGGTCAGCATAAATTACATCCACCTGGAAACCCAACTCAAGATCTTTGTATAAATTCTCCAAAAATTCACCCAGATTAGTATTTACGGATCTGCCCCTCACAAAACCGTGCTGCTCCTTGATAATGGTGGAGGATACAGAGTTATACAGTGAATCAAAAACTAAACATTCTAGTAGCTTTGGAATGGCACTGAGAATTGTAATTGGTCTATAATTGCTTATATCATTCCGATTGCCGTTTTTGTGAACTGGAATAATCGTTCCTATTTTCCATCGCAAAGGAAATTTCCCTTCCGTTATGGATCTATTAAAAATAATAAAGAGTGGGTACTACGACGAAACGTCGTGTATTGACGATAGAAAAAAAAATTTTTGAATATTTTATTCATCTGACCTTCCTTTGATCATTTGTCGTGGGTTTTAATAATAATAAAGAGTGGTTCAATAAAAGAGGAACAGCACAATCTTACAAGAGAGGGCGGAACTCCATCAGGACCTGCGCCTTTACCCACATCTAATTTTATTATCTTATTGAAAATATCACCTCTAGTTATTTTAATTGACCGCAAATCACTAGTCTCCGCGATAGGCTGATCATCAGCTACATCCAGAGTTTGAATTGAATAGACAGATTCAAAATATTTAGCAAATAATTGTGCGATGTCACGAGAAGCGCAAGCCAGTTCACCTCCAAGACACATACTACTAGGATGGTACTAGGATACTCTGATGCAGGAAATTCTCTGGCGTATCTTTTTTCTTCAGATAATATTTTTTCTATACCTCATCGTTTTTGAAAAAACTCAAAAAACAGAATTTTTCTGGAAATCATATTTGATTAAAATTTTCCCTTCAACTCGCTCTAAAATAAAAATTTCTTAATATTTTTACATGGAATTTATAGGAGTTATAGTTTGAAGTATTCTTTGGATGATAGGCTTTTAATAATGCTTAATTATTTAACTGAAAAAAAGTTATTAATTTTTTTTATCCGTCATGGTTACATAATTGTTTGATAATTTTCAACTGTTTCGTTTAACGAGGCAATTTTCAGTAAACACAATGTGCCATATGTTAAAATGTTTATAAATACCCAATAAGGTTTTTTAAAGTTTCATTTGAAAATATTATTGCTTATATTTTGTTTATGATAATTTATATTCAAATGGAACTTTAAAAAACCTTATTGGGTATCCATGAACATTTTAACATATGGCACATTGTGTTTACTGAAAATTGCCTCGTTAAACGAAACAGTTGAAAATTATCAAATAATTATGTAACCACGACGGATAAAAAAATTAATAACTTTTTTTCAGTAAAATAATTAAGCATTATTAAAAGCCTACCATCCAATGAATACTTCAAACTATAACTCCTATGAATTTCATGTAAAAATATTAAGAAATTTTTATTTTAGAGCGAGTTGAAGGGAAAATTTTAATCAAATATGATTTCCAGACAAATTCAGTTTTTTGAGTTTTTTTCAAAAACGATGAGAGATAGAAAAAATATTATTTGAAGAAAAAAGATGCGCCAGAGAATTTCCTAAAAGATTGTAATTACAAAATTTTATTTCTTAAAAATAAATTTCAAGGTGGTGCACAGTGGTCTGAGAGTCGAATCTAGCTGGCCAAACGTCAAAAAATTGATGTCTTCAAATAAATTTTTCTTTAATGATTTTATGATCTATTATATCTATTGTGTTTGATTTAGAATATTTTATCCGTTAAACATTTTTTTTATTGATGTATCATGGTCCTAACCGCGTCAGCCTCGCTTATAGTTGATTTTGCCATAAAACTCATATCTTCAATTATTTGCAGCTAGTGACCATTTAAATTAACATATTTAAATAATGTATATATTAATTTAACAGTTCGTTTTACTGTTTGTAAGATATTTTAAGAAATATTCCTCTAATATTAAACCTATTATTTAAAAAAAAAGCAATGAAGGCAACTATTTACAGTATTTGTACACTACAAAATTCAAGATATCATAAGTTAGAACTGCCGACAACTGCCGAAAAATTATTTATTGAGAAATGTTCATTAAGACGTTAACTTTCGATGAACATAAAAGATTCTTGCCACTTTTTTCCACTTTTGGAAATATTTGTCTTCAAATCGGGTGGTACGCGACGTTGTAGTGCGCGAAACGGACAGGCCTAGAAGCGGCGCACAGTGGTCTGAAACCCGATTCTAAACTATTTAATCAAAAACGTGTTGATAAAATTTCGAACCACTTTGTTTCTAGCAGTTTTTGTGGTAGGCTGATTACGAATATAAAGTCAGATTTCAAAAATTCAAAATGGCGGATCCAAAATGGCGGACGAAAATGCAAAATTTTTGCCGAAATTTATAAAACTTAGTACACAGGGTTTTTCGGGGTCGCTCATTCCGAATTCATGAACAATTTTTCAAAATTCAAAATGGCGGATCCAATATGTCGGACAAAAATTCAAAATTTCTGCAAAAATTTACGAAACATGGTATATAGGGGTTTTTTGGGTCGCAGATTACGAATCTATAAATAATCTTTCAAAATTAAAAATGTCGGATCCAATATGGCGGACATTAATTTTAAAAAATTAGTGTATTTGGATAAAAATTACAATTTTGGGCTTTTTAGATCAGCTATTTTCAACTTTGAAACATTAACTGCAGATTCGTAATCAGCAACCTCATAAAGCCCTAAACCTAAATATTTATTTAAATATACTATTTTATTAAAGGAAATGTCAGCCAGATTGTAAACGCCATTTTAAATTTTTCAAATCTGACTGCAGATTTGTAATCAACGACCCCAAAAAGCCTTAAATCCTAATTTTTATTCAAAAACCCCTGGCGATAGGAAATACCTAAAAAATGATTGGCTAAAATGACTAAATGAATTAAGTCATTTTTGAGGTACGATTTGAATGATTCCGTGCTTAGAAAATGTCCAACGAAAAAGGGATCAAAAGGTTAATTTATGGCTATTTATGACCGTAAATTCTAAACCCTGAAGAATTTTATTTTGCTTTTACCCTCTCATAAAATGAAAGATTCTTTTACAGTTCTTTTTTCAATTCTAAATTATTTATATTATTTATTGCAAAATTATACTCGATTTTCAATAATTTAGTTATTTATATGTTTATACGAATAAGATATATTCTTTGGAAACAAAATTCAAAAATGATATCAGATTTTTAATATCTTCTACTGTTTACGAGTTACGCTACTATTCTTTTAATTGTAAGGCTTTTACCGAAAATTTTATATCTCCGTAATTGTCAGAAATTACAGATTCTAAATTTAAAAGAAAAGAAGTTCTAACTTAAAAATTAGAAAATTTTTATTTATTAAGAAATAAATATTTTTTACCAGTACATTTTTCGTATTTAAGATGTCGAAAAAGGGACGAGCTATGTCGTAAAACTTTCAAACATCTGGAATGGATTAAAAATCAGAAATAAAAATTTCTCTAATTTTGTAATTATAAATTAATAAATTAAGAATTTGCATTCTCCGTCTTTCAACGATTATGTGTATCTAATTCTTTTCTCGATAATGTTATTTTTTATAAAAAATAACAATATTTATAATAATTGATTGTCATTTAATTTTATTCATTTTGAGAAAATTTTTAGATATTTATAATCGTGAAAAACCAGAGATTTATAATTTTTTAATATACAATTTCAAATTTGCAAATTGCAAAATTTTTGAGTCATAAAACTTTTGGGTTATCGAAGCCATAAATGAAAAAAATATCCTGGTAGGCATTCATATATTCCAGTTCAACGCATTTATGATCCTATTAAAACTTAAATAAGTACTTCCGAAATTTAAAGGGACTACCTACTCGGAGCAAAAAGTGGTACCTGGCATTGTTCGAGTAAAAATGACTAAAAAATGTCGTACTAGTCATATTTTGGATATATTTTAGGTATATCCTATCGGCAGGGACACTAATTTTGTCAAATTAATGTCCGCCATATTAGATCCGCCATTTTAAATTTTGGAAAATTGTGCACGGATTCGGAATCAGTGACCCCGAAAACCCTTGTGTATTAAGTTTTATTAATTCCGGCTAAAATTTTGCATTTTTGTCCGCCTTATTGGATCCGACATTTTGAATTTTTGAAATCTGACTTGAAATTCGTATTCAGCGACCACAAAAACTGCTAGAAACAAAGGGGTTCGAAATTTTATCAACGCGTTTTTGAGTAAATAGTTTTGTCCGGCTAGAATTGGGTTTCAGACCACTGTGTGGTGGGGGAAAAGTTGACACCGCTGTTGAAAATTTATGTGCCCTTATTGAATCCGGAGGCTCAATTAGTAAATTTCTTAGAATTTTATTTTACACTTGTTTGTAAATACTTAATTTTATATTTATCTTAAACATTACGTAACTTTAAGAATGTTAAAATGCACCAAAATGTTAATTTTTAAGAAAATTGTTTATGTTAATATCAAATATTTAATATGTACTTAAATAAAAAGTTCCTTTTCTTAACCATAATTATGAATTTTAATTTTATCAACATAATAGAAATAATTATTAAATTGAATGCTTTTTAATATCTATTAAAATTTTTTTTTGCTTCTATGGGCGCGAAAAAAGTATTGGGCTTTCCAATACTGAATCTAATACTGAATTTGATACTGAATCCAATACTGTATCCAATACTGAATCCAATACTTAATCCAATACTTAATTTTGGTAAGGGTAACTACGGTGGCCGAGGGGTTTAAGGCATAGTTAGGCTCAGGTTAGATGGGCTCGAATCCCGTTGGCGAGAATTTTTTTTCAATAATATATTTAATTTAAAATATTTAATTTAATACTTAGGTGTGTCCGCAAATGTGTTCGTACATACGTACGCAGATGAGAACTCATATAAGAACGCTGTTTCAATTTCATATTGTGTAACGTTATACGCGGCGCATGACAGAACTTAATATAAGAACTTACATGCGTTCGTACCTATGTTCTTACATAAGATCTTATACGAGATATCGTCTGTGTCACCTGAGATCTAATATGCGTACTCATGTAAGTACATACCTACTTTCTTACGACAGATCTCACGCACGTTTTTACAGTAGGGTTAAATGCACATTTCTATAGAAATGTACACGTTTTTAACTCTTAAATTTTCCAAATCAAATGGTCATATTTAAATCTGCAGCGAACTCTATCAAAAGTTGACAAGTGCCGTGTGCGGAAACACCTTTAAAGTATCAATTTTAGAATTTTCTATTTTTCTGTTTAAAAACATTATTTTACCACCCAAAACCTTATCAATCTTATCAAGAAAGTTACACTTTGTCCTAATAATAACCCTTTTGCCCAATTTCCATTATATTTTGTCAATATTCAACAAAGAACCCTGCAGGAACGAACCAGTACTCTGAAAGAACCCAGATTCGTTCTCCCACGGTTCCGGCCATCTACCAGGGAGGTCCACAGAAAAAATCGATGTGGGGTTCCTTTCACAAAACCTGGAAATCAGATTCGTTATTAGCGACCCCGAAAACCCCTGAGCAACAAGATTCAAGCGAATCCGATCAATTTTTAATTTTGCGTCCGCCATATTGGAGCCGTCATTTTAAATTTTACGATTCTGACTTCAGATTCGTAATCAGTGACCCCGAAAACCCCTGTCTAACAAGTTTCGAGTGAATCCGATCAATTGTTAATTTTGCGTCTTCCATACTGGATCCGACATTCAAAATCCGACATGTTTTTTGAGGTTAGAAGAAAATCATAACGTGATGGAGCAAAACCGACTTCAGATTCGTATTCAGCGACCCCAAAAACATATAATACACCAGGTTTTGTGAAAGGAACCTCACATCGATTTTTTTTGTGGACCTGTGTAATTTTTAAAACCAAACACAACTATATGCTTTACATTTTTCTCGACATTTTAGTTCGACCTGACGTCTTTTCCCGACAGGTGTGCGTAGTTTAAGGACGACCCCTTAATGTGAGTGTTTAAACCCATTAATGCCGAGGCCAAAACTGTAAGTGCTAGATAAAAAAAATCAATTAAAATAAGGATATCTTGTCAAAAAATGTTCATAAATTACAAAAAAAAATTCTGAACGTTTTTTTTTGTGCTTTTTTAATCATATTTTGACAAAATACCCTCATTGTTGTTGCAAAAAATTTTTTTAAAATATTTTTACCCTTTCAAAGTTGTTTTTTTAAATTTTTCAACAAATTTTTGACAAAATACCTCCGTTTTTATGGTTCCGTACCGTAAAACGGAACCCTATTAAAATCACTATGTATGTCCGTTTTCGCACCCCCTCTAACTTCCAAACTATATAAGCTAGAGACTTCAAATTTGGTACCCTCAAGTGGGGCTATTTTGTGCACAAAACCACTCTTTTTTCACTCTATGCTTTATTAGTGGACCTCGATTTAGTGGACATTTAACGAGCTCACCGAGAAATCCCACTTACTTTCAGTAGCGTACACACAAATCTAGCCCCTTAGTCATGTAATTCCTTGAAAGAGTAACATGTAAGCTCAATATAGTGTGCTTGATTATAATTATTTATTAAAAAGAAAGTATGAAGACCAAAATTAATTATGATAATAATTAAATAAATGATTTTTATCATGATTGTACATGATCATTTCAGGGCACCGCTCCCAGAGATGTGCAGAGTTGCACCAATCAGAATGCTCGTGACGTCACGTTCGATTTAGTGACATAGAACCAAACTGTCCACTAAATCGAGTCTCTGGTGTATTAAAAAAACTTGATTTTAAAGGATGCACAAAATAACCCACCAAATCCTGGTTTTTCAGTTTTTTACACTTCTTTCTTAAAATATGCAATAAAAAGTTAGCGCATCACGTATACATCATCACAACTAAATTGTCAACAAGTATTATTAATACCTTTAGAAACCCTTTTAAACTTCCGGAGATGTGAACAGAATTTTGAGAACTTTGAAAGTTTTCAGCTTGATTTTCACGACTTTACGATTTTTTTTATGATTTGTGATAAAGAATTATGTAAATTCATTTACTACTCTTTGTAGTCTAGATATCAGAAAATATTTATACCAAGTAGCAAACTTAAGCAACTGAATATAAAGATTTTATTCATTAAAAACCTTGCGTGCATAAAATAGCCCCACGGCGCACAAAACAGCCCCACTTGACGGTTCACAATTGTACTTTCAACTTGGATTTACGATAATGAAATGGAACACGCGATTCGAACACACAAACGTGACAAAATCCAGCAAAAACAACCATTTTTGCCCTAAAATGCAAAAAAATGACCCCCCACCCCCCTAAACTTCCAAACTATTTCACCTAGGATGTTAAAATTGAGTGCACGTATGTAGATTTATTTGTCGATTACAGGAAAATTACAGAGAACTTTCGTAAAGGCGGTCTTCATAGTGTATTCTTTTAAAGTTTGAAAAAATAACCCTGCCCCCGACCCCCGTAATCTTCCAAACTATTTGACTTAGGATCCTAAAATTTGGTACACGTATGTAGATTTACGTGTAGATTACAGGAAAATTATAAAGAACTTTCGTAAAGGCGGTCTTCATAGTGTTTTCTAGGTAAATCCTACGAATTTTTAAAAAAAAAATTAGAAAAAATGACCATGTCCCTTCTCCTTAACTTCAAAACTATTTGACTGAGAATGCTTAAATTTGGTACACATATGTAGTTTGACGTGTGGATTATAGGAAAAATATATAGAAGTTTGTTAATGTTCATCTTCATAGAATTTACGAGCCAAAATTCGTGTTTTTTGTAAAAAAAATCGAATAATAATTGGTTAATTCATTTTTTTTAAAAACATATTTAAAAAATCACCCTGACCCCCCTACTGAAAAATCCTATATAGGATCCTACATAGGATCCTATATAGAATCCATATGGATTCCTATGAGAATCCACGTAGGATCCTATATAGGATCCTATATAGGTATTGTCCTATAGGAATCCATGTGGATTCTCATAGGAATCTATATGGATTCCTATAGGTCGCCTATAGGACACGTCCTATATAGGATCCTATGTGGACTCTCCTATAGGAATACATGTAGGATCTCATATAGGATCCTACATAGGCGTCCCAAAAAAATTTTTGTAAACCCCCCTACATAGGATCCTACGTAGGTTCCCATATAGGATCCTATATAGGATCTTTTATGGGCGCCCAAAAAAAATTATGTACACAGAATGAATTGTTTTTTTTAGCAACTTTATTCAAATATACATTAAGCACCATTATAAGGACGAAAAATATTTACTGCGCAGGCGTAAGTATTGTAGAATACGTAAAAGACGACTGCGCATGAGGAAGGGGTACAAAAAATTTTTTTGGGGGTACCCATGTAGGATCTTATATGGGTTCCCATATAGGATCCTATATGGGAACCTACATAGGATCATATGTAGGAGGGTGTACAAAAATTTTTTGGGACGCCTATGCAGGATCCTATATGAGATCCTACATGTATTCCTATAGGAGAGTCCACATAGGATCCTATATAGGACTTGTCCTATAGGCGACCTATAGGAATCCACATAGATTCCTATGAGAATCCACGTGGATTCCTATAGGACAATACCTATATAGGATCCTATATAGGATCCTACGTGGATTCTCATAGGAATCCATATGGATTCTATATAGGATCCTATATAGGATTTTTCAGTAGGGCCCCAAGCTGCAAACTTTTTGGCTTATAGTGCTAAAAATTTGTACCAATAAAATTGTATTTAGTGTAGAATAAAAATTATTTTTATAAATGGTTTCTTATTGGAAAATTTTAAATCTCTACCTAATATAATTGAAAAAACATTAGAGAGGTACGGAACCCTTCGACTTGGTACGAGTGTAACTCGTACTTGCCCGATTTTTATTGATATTTCTGATTCAGCGCTTACAGTTTCGGCTTCCGCATTAATAGGTTAATAGCGCGAATCGTTTGCGGTCGCAGAATTTTTAGCTGTGATGTATAATTATATACATCTTGAAAAAATTAGCAGTTACGATTTAGGTCAAAATAGCATTTTCATCAGAGAGATTTGTAGAAAAAAACACTTTTCAAAAGATTGACACAATGAAAGTTGATAATATCGTTCTTCCTGCACGGTGTGCCATATAAATGTTACTTTGTTTAAACAAATGATGTTGTCGTTCTTAATTTTTGATAAAATAAAGCAGTCATTTTTTATGAGTTTTGTAACTTTTTATGCTTAAAACAACAAAAAATATACAATAATTTAAAAATTGATTGATTTCAATTGTTTAAACAATTTATTGATGTTATTTTTAACTTTTGATAAATTAAAGCTAGAGACTTCCAATTTTTTATGAATTTTGCAACTTTTTATGCTTGAAATAACCGAAAATAAACAGTAACTTAAAAATTTGTGTATAACATTTGTTTAACCAAATTATTGTTGTTATTCTTAACTTTTGAAAAAAAGCTAGAGAGATGTAATTTATTATCATTACTGCAAATTTTTATGTTTCAAATGACCAAAAATAAACAGTTACATTACAATTTATTTAAAGCAATTATTTAAACAATTTATTGTTCTTATATACAAGTCTCTAGCTCTATTTCTTTAAAAGTTAATAAATAACAACAATAACATGTTTAAACAATAGTTATAAATAAATTTGAAAGTTATTGTTTATTTTTGGTTATTTTAAACATAAAAAGTTGCAAACTTCAGAAAAAATGTATCTAAAATTTTATCAAAAGTTGATAAATAACAACAATATTCTGTTTATTTATTAAACTATCCCTCATTTTCATGGTCCTTTTATACAAAAACTTAAGAATTACACAACCACTAAAAAACTACTTACAGCTGCAACAACTAGAAAACTTTTAATTTATTTATTTATTGTGACTAGTTTGTCAGTTCTGTGTTTAATATGTGTATATTTTTAAAAAAAAATTAGCCTAATGAGAATGACACACCAGTCACCGAAACGTCGCTTGACTCCATAGAGATATAAGAATAGAGTGCGCGAGTGGCCCGAATGCGCGACAGTGGTTTTAGAGCGAGACCGCTGCAAAGGAGGCCCCCTGTGTGTAGTAGAAGGACACACTCAGGGGGCCTCCTTTGCAGCTGTCTCGCTCTAAAACCACTGTCGCCGACTCTCATGGGAATCTAACCAACTCGCGCGCTCTATTCTTATATCTCTATGCTTGACTCAATATCGAATTTGTTTCCTGTCAATAATCTGTTTAAACAATTGTTAAAAATAAATCTTAAAGTTATTCTTTATTTTTGGTTGTTTCCAGCATAAAAAGTTACAAGTATCTAGCTTTATTTTTTAAAAGTTGATAAATAACAACAATAATTTTTTTAAACAAATTAATTAGTAATTTTGCAAAATGTTGCAAAGAACTGCCAAAAAAATACTGAAAAATATTTTTTAAAATATTTCACGCTCAATAAACTATACGCGAAATGCGGTATTTTTAAAAGATGTGTAAAGTAAATGACTTTACACATAGTTGCTACTGCGCATGCGCAGAACAGTTACTTTACACACAGTTGCAACTGGATTGGTCGCCTAGCAACCGTGATTACACCGTCCGACAAAAATTAACTTTTTTTTTCACACACAAAAAAACCAAACATTTTCGGAAACTAGGATCAAAAAAAAAATACACGTGTCTGGCCGTTTTGCTAGATCAAGTCGTTTGTGGTTTTTAGGGGTGAAAACAACCCTTAAATGAAAAGTGACAAGATATTTTTGTAAAAAATATTAATTTTTTATAAAACTTGATATCTAGGGGTTTTCGGGCTCGCTGATTACAAATCCGATGTAAGTTTTTCAAAATTCAAAATGTCGGATCCAATATGGCGGACAACTTTTTTAAAAATAGATTTAATTTGCCTGAAACTCGTTACTCGGGGGTTTCTGGGGTCGCTGATTACGAATCTGATGTCAGATTTTTAAAATTCAAAATGGTGGATCCAATATGGCGGACAACTTTTTTAAAAATAGATTTAATTTTCCTGAAACTCGTTACTCGGGGGTTTCTGGGGTCGCTGATTACGAATCTGATGTCAGATTTTCAAAATTTAAAATGGTGGATCCAATATGGCGAAAATAAAAAAAAAGAATTACGTTTAGGACAATCCATTTTTATTCAATAACACTCACAATTCTGCTACACAAACAGAAAACAAATGACATTTGTTATATTTTGATATTCAGTTGCATAGCTAAAGAAAATATTATATATATCAAATTAATGTCAATCGTTGATATTTTTACTTTAAAAAGAAGTGTTAAACAATCACTTTATATTTATTAATTCTTCTAACTTAAGCTTCCCATTATCGAATATACTTACCTACTACAAAGTTTGCTTCGTTATTAAAAAAATGTCCAATATGCAAAGACACATTTGTAGAAATGTTTAAATTTTTTGTAATCTTCATCTCTATGAGGTCCGCCATTTTAAATTTTGAAAATTTGACATCAGATTAGTCATCGGCGACCCCAAAAACCTCCGAGTAACGAGTTTCAGGAAAATTAAATCTATTTTTAAAAAAAGGTGTCCGCCATATTGAATCCACCATTTTGAATTTTAAAAATCTGACATCAGATTCGTAATCAGCGACCCCAGAAACCCCCGAGTAACGAGTTTCAGGCAAATTGAATCTATTTTTAAAAAAATTGTTCGCCATATTGGATCCGACATTTTGAATTTTGAAAAACTTACATCGGATTTGTAATCAGCGAGCCCGAAAACCCCCTAGATATCAAGTTTTATAAAAATTAATATTTTTTACAAAAATATCATGACACTTTTCATTTAAGGGTTGTTTTCACCCCTAAAAGCCACAAACGACTTGATCTAGCAAAACGGCCAGATACGCGTATTTTTTTTTGGTCCTAGTTTCCGAAATTGTTTGGTTTTTTTGTGTGTGAAAAATCGTTTCGGACGGTGTTAACAGTCGATTAATTTATCATTAATTTTATTTTCATAATTATAATAAGTTTTGTGAAGTGTTTGGTCTCATTTGTTATTTAAAAAAGAAAAAGAAAGAATTTGATCTGTTTCGTGTTTGAGTTCATATTTTACCCGCGGGCATAACCGCTAAAGTTATTTGGCGCTCTTTGCGCAGTCTCGAAACTTAGCGCGCAATTGTTTCTAATTTAAATTCGACTTTTCCAACAAAAAGTCAACTGGCTCGTCACATGCGGATTATTACTTGAAAAAATCAATCAATTATGGAAACATGAATTCTACCCAGTAAAAAGGGAGTTATTGAGCAAGCGTTTTGGCTAGTTGAGCAAGCCGCCTGCTCAATTGTCCGACAGGACATTTGGACAATTGGGGTGGTTGCTCAATCATCCAATGCATTATGCCCAATCATCCTAAAGGTATTTCGAGCCTAAAACTGGAGAAAAGCAACTTAACTTTTGAGTAAACATTAAGAAACGTTTAATTATGGATCAATGCAAAAAACTGGATAATATAAATACCTATATTAAGAATAAATAACATTTCAGAAAAGTCGTGATTTATTGACACACAGGGAGCAGAACACCTGACTAGCAGAATAGACGTAGCCAATCACAATTTATTCTCTCGCGGTAGAGAGATTTTTATTAGTTTCGTCTATTCTGCTAGTCAAGTGTTCTGCTCCCTGTGTGTCAATAAATCACGTCTTTTCTGAAATGTTATTTATTCTTAATATAGGTATTTTTATTATCCAGTTTTTTGCATTGATCCATAATCAATCGTTTCTTAATGTTTACTCAAAAGTTAAGTTGCTTTTCTCCAGTTTTAAGCTCGAAATACCTTTAGCATGATTGGGCATAATACATTGGATGATTGATAACTCCTTTTTTACTGGGTAATTCTGAGGATCCAAGTATTAGAGATGATTTTTTGAATCAATCGGAATTGCGCATGGAATTTAAAAAATTTTACAGGTTTTCGTCCTCGTCCCACTGATAATTTAAATTATGATGAAAATCTTTGGGACCCTTGCAAGGTTGTTATCGAACGCCTTCCTGGACCAAATAATAATAAGGATATCAATCGAATCTCTTATGCGAAAATTTTAAACTCAATGTACAAAAACTCGATTTTGGAAGTTAACAATTCAGGTTTTGGATAAAAATTATCATTATTAATAAAATCTGCTCGCGAAGCTAATATCATTCTCAATGATACTTTACTTGCTGATAAGGGTCTCAAAGCTTTTATTCCTTCGCATTTTGTCACTTGTCAAGGAGTCATCAGTGATATCCCCCTTGATATAACTGAACAAGAAATTAAAGATAACCTATCTATTCTTAATTCACAAAACCAAACTAAATTACTTGATGCAAAACGTCTTCCTAGGAAGATCACAAATAAAGAAACGAATAAAATAGAATACGTTCAATCCAAATAAATTCTTCTGACTTTTAAAGATACTAAACTTCCTGATAAAGTTGCAATTTTCAATGCGTCTATAAATGTGGATGTTTATGTTCCTCCAGTAAAAATTTGCTGGAAATGCTTAAAATATGGGCATATTAGTAAAAATTGCAAATCCAAAGAAAAATGCAAACATTGCGGGGACCTTGCTCACGACAAGGACACAATTTGTCCTCTCGAAAATAGTTCTCCCAAGTGTGTTCATTGTAATGGATCTTACTTTCCTAACTCAAGAAACTGCCTCGAATACAAATATCAGCAAGAATTTCGTATGTATGCAATTAATAACCACTTAACTTTTGCTGAAGCTAAAGCTATCCTTCGTCTTAAAAAGTAAGTATCTTCTCAATCTAAATCTTCTCGAAGATTTAACTTCAGCAATTTTCCTGAACTTGGTGATGTTTCAACCTCCTTAATAAATGACACTTTTTCATTCAGTAACTCTTACTCTGAAGTTGCAAATACTTCAACTTCGACTCCAACTCCATTAGCCAAATCTCAAAACACTACACTGTTGTTAAAACTAAAAAAGAATGGCAACAATCGTAAAACTTTGTTTTCACACAGAATTCATCCGTCAAGCAAAAATGTTTTAAAAAAATCTGTATCATTGTCTAAAGAAACAAACATAGAGGAGAATGATTTATTAATCAGACAAACTAGAGAAAATCCGATTCATTATCAACAACGGACTCTTCCACTTAATAATGATCAATCCCCTTGCTCCTCTAACTCATTTACAATCATTAGTAATCTTATTTTAATGCTAACCAATTTTATTGGTACTATTTCTTCAGGCAACGCGCCAAAAACTGAGGACTGTCATAATCTTATAAATAATCTGTCCAAAAATGTAACGAATCTTTCTAAATCACTCTTAAAACTATAATAATGGCCTTACAAATTAAAGATTTAAAAATTATCCAATGGAACTGTAGAGAAGTCAGAAATAAAAAAGGTTATTTATCAAACATTTTAAATGATTTTGATATTTTACTTCTTTCTGAGACTCTTTTAAAAGAAGACAAAACTTTTTTTTCAATAAAGATTTTAACTTTATCAGATCGGATAGAACAGTAAATAACGAAGGTGGCTTAGCCATTGCGATTAGAAATGATATAATTTTATCTAGAATTTCTTCCATTATCAATATTGAAAATAGCCTTGAAACTCTTTCCATTTTTATTGATACATCAATTGGTCCCCTTCTAATTGTTTTTGTTTACAGAGTTCCTACATCTGGTAACAATATTGAAAAAAAAAACTGGAGACATTTCTTAAAATCAATAAATAATTTAAATATAGATAATATCATCATTGCAGGGGACTTCAATTCACACCATAGTCTTTGAGGTAGTTCTCGTAATTGCAATAATGGTGATACACTTTGTTCTGCTTTTGATGACTTGATGACTGTGTGAATGAAGCAATATTATCTGCCTGTCCAACTGCTTTACCTACTAATTTTAAGCAAAATACTACTCGTACAAAAAAGGCTTCTTTCGTCCTGACTCCATGGTGGAACGCATCGTGTGATAAAGCAGTTACCCTACCGATACAAACTCACTGATAACTCACTGGCGAAAATCACTGAGTTTTTTGGTCCATTTCAATGCTTTTTCAGATAGTATTTGAAACATTTACTCACTTAAAACTTATTGGGTCTTTTAAGTCTGATTTATGGCATTGGGAAATACCACTGAAAACCCTTAAGAGGTAAACATAATTTATTGGGCCCTTTTGCGGTTTATGACCAACATAAATACTTTTGGTGACCTTCGGGAATAAATATATTTACACTGAAAATAATGTTTATTTATTTCAACATTATATTTATTTTAATGAACTTGAACTATTTTCATGATTCCATTATGTTTACTACATATTCCTTTGACTTTGATTTAAAAAATGATATCAGTTTTAACGTAATATTTATGGTTTACGAAATACCTTATAATTTCTTAAAATATAAAATTATCAGAATAAATTTTAGATATTTGGAATCGTGAAGTATTACAGATTCTAAATTTTTTAATTACAAATGTCAAATAATTAAATTACAGAAATTTCAAGTCATTAAATATTAGGGTTCAAAAATTATTAGCTAGGGTAACAATACACATGGGGATTTAAAAGTGATCCCTGCTTTAACAGTGGATTCCCAAATCTTTTGTCATTTATGTTTATGTTTTTCAACCCGGCATTTTATTACCTGGAATTTATATACTTTTACTTTTTGAGGTCTGCAATACAAATTGAAATCTTCAATATTTCACTATTCTGAATTTCTAAAATTCATTTTAAAAATATGTACTACTAAATTAAAATTATAATCAATAAAATACTTAAAGAATAATTAATTATTAAAATATATGTTATAGACATTTATATTTTCTTATAGAAAATAACAATTGCAAAAACTAATATTATAATTTATATACAATAAAATTAATTAATAATTTTAAATCATACCTAATTAGCTTTTTAATTAATATTATTCTCTGTAAATAATTATATTGTCATATTTTTGACATAATTTTTAATATAGGAATGTACTCGCATAATGTATATTGAATTTTCAGAAAAATATTTTTTTAATAAATTTACATAAAAATATATATCTAATAAAGAGCCACAGATGTCTTGTGACAATATAATTTTAGTTTCTTTTGAAACTAAATTTAAAAGGACTATACCTCAAAACGGGCAATAAATTTTGACCTGGCCACAATGTAGCAATAAACCCTAGTGCGCTAGTAGCTCACAGGGCCAGTGAGCTTCTAACAATTTTCCAGTGATTTTCTATCGGTAGGGTAGAAATAGACGTGAAGCCTTTATTCAATTTAGAACTTGCTCTAATTATAGTAATTACTTAAATCTTAAGAAATTTCAAGCAAAAGCTAACAGAACTTTTAATGAAGCTAGAAGGAATTCTTTCAAAAATTTTTGCAGTACTTTGGATAGAACATCTTCGATTTCTCGAGTATGGAGAATTGTAAAAACTTTTAAAAATAGATTTTCCCAGACTGCCAATGCTTCATGTTCATCTGAACAGAAAATTATTGACATACTTCATACTCTCATTGATGAAATGTGTCCACCTACAGTTTTCCATCAAGCAAATTTTATAAAGTTTAAAAAGAACAATTTTTTAGAAAATCCTTTTTCTGATAAAGAATTGAACATAGCAATTTCTTCTCTCAAAATTAAATCCTCTCCAGGTTTGGATAAAATTGATATTAATATTATTAGTAATTTCCTCAAAGAAGCAAAGTCTGTTCTTCTGAAAATTTACAATAAAATTTTGGTTTTAAGTTCTTTTCCACATTCATGGAATAATTTTTTAATATTTTTTATTCCAAAATCAACTCCAGGTAAATTTAGGCCGATTTCTTTAGCTTATGTTTATTTAAATTAATGGAAAAACTAATCTATAACAGAATTGGTTGGTTTCTTGAACACAACTTTTATCTTTCATCTTTACAATTTGAATTTAGAAAAAACAAATCTTGGGCTGATAACTTAGCCTTAATATCTGTTGAAATTTGGACAGGATTTGTGAACAAAAAGATAATTGGAGGTCTATTTTTAGATCTTAAAGGAGCTTTTCCTAGTGTTATTCCTGAAATTCTAATAGAGGACTTAGATATCTGGGAATACCAGGAACTATATCTAATTTTATTTATAATTCCATATCCTGTAAAAATTTATTTTTAAACATCAATGGAGAATTAATAGGTCCCCGTATAAGTACGTTAGGCCTACTACAAGGTTCTATTTTGAGTCCTATTTTATACTCTATTTACACTCGTAACCTTCGCATAATTTTACCAACAGATTCTATTATTATTGAATTTGCTGATGATATAGTTATTCTTTCTAGAAATTAAAACCCTGATAAATGTATAGCTACTCTTCAACGATGTATCAATGTTTTATCGGTATTCCTTTCGCAACGTGAACTTGAAATCTGCCCAGATCAAACTAAATTAGTTCTCTTTAATAAATTAAAATTAAATTTAAATAATCCTAATTTTTCTTTGACAATTAATAATAATTCAACTATTGTTCCTTCAACAAAAGCGACGTTTTTAGGTATAACTCTCAATGTTACTCTAGATTTTAATGATCATTTCATAAATTTGATACAAAAACTTAGAAAAATTTTAAATATAATTAAAGTTCTAAGAGAAGTACGATTGGGTGCTCACCCTTATACTCTTATCACAATTTATAACGCTTTTATGAGAAGTTGTTTAGATTATGGTTCCCATATCTTCTCTTATAAAAATTATAAATTTTTTGATAATTTAGAAAAAATAAGAAACCATGCTCTTCGGCTAACAATGGGTTATAGGAATAGCACTCCAATTAATGTTATTTTAGCTGAATCTTGTGAACCACCTTTATAGTTAAGATTTTCTTTTTTAGCTAAAAAATATATTATGAAAACTCTTGAAAATCTAAACCATCCATTACCTGAAAAAATGGAAAATTTATACAGAATCTGTCAAGCTCATAATCCTTATAAAATTTAAAATATTTTTACTCTAATTACTGCTTTTCAAAAAAACTCGCGAACTTCTTCCACAAATACGTAGAGCGTACACACATCCTTTATATGAATTTCCATATTCTGATCATACTTTTGCTCCAACAATAATAACAGAAATTGGACTTAATGTTAAAAACTCACCAAATCCGTCTTTAACCTTTACAGATACTCTAAATACTAAATTTCAAGACTTTATGATCTTTTACACTGATAGCTCGAAATCAACAAACGAAGGAATTGCTGGTTGTGCCTCCATTTTTCCTGCTATAGGAATTACTCACTCCTGGAAAATAAATAAGCATGCTTCTATATTTTCAATTGAAGCAATAGCAATTTTATATACTTTAGATTATATTTTAAAACAAAATTTTCAAAAAATAATTATCTTTACGGACTCTTTAAGTGTACTTTAGAGCATTTCTTCTAAACCCTACCTAATTAAATCACAACTTATTTTTTTAATAAGAAATAGACTCGCTACTCATAATGCACTTAACCGCATTGTTATTTTAGCATGGATTCCAGGACACTTGGGCATCCAGGATAATGAGTTGTCAGATAAAGCAGCTAAAGCTGCTTCTATTGATGCTCCTCTTCTTAATATTCCTATACCTACTTCAGACTTTTTAAATTCCTTTCGTGAACATCTAAATAAGAAATTTT
The DNA here is from genome assembly GCA_037103525.1 of Ganaspis brasiliensis. NCBI lineage: Eukaryota > Metazoa > Arthropoda > Insecta > Hymenoptera > Figitidae > Ganaspis > Ganaspis brasiliensis. The sequence goes on along the minus strand of JAZKLR010000451.1, from coordinate 863,932 downwards.
AAGACTACTTAGAATTTAGAGGAAAAAGATATGGTGTTTACTTTACTAAAAAAATTTATAATTTTAAATCTAAACCTTGGTTTGCATCCTTAAATATTAAAAGAGAATGGATAGTTGCTTTCCTCAGAATGAGATGTAATTACCATTCTTTAGCTGAAAGCTTTGCAATTAAATATTATAGATTCACCTAGTTGTCCTTGCAATCCACAAATTGAAGAATGTTTGGATCACGTTCTCTGGAAATGTCCAAGATTTATTATTTTCCGTTCAAGTTTAATAAAAGGCCTTTTATTAGCCTTTAAAGCTAAACCACCGTTTACTACTGAAAAAGTATTAAAAAATACAACCATCAAAATCATTTCACTACTTTGTAGAGTCCTTATAAAATCTAATTTAAAAATTTAAAAATTTAAATTTAATTATTTTTAATTTAAATTTGCCGCCTTATTATTTCCGCGTGTGACTTTAAAGCTAATACGCGCTGTTACCGGGTCATGGCTAAGAATAGTACAAGACCACTTAAGTCAGTACAAGGCCAACGTATGCGCGTATCTATGCGCATAGAACGAAGAAGAAGAAGAAGAACAGTTGCAACTGCGCATTCGACGAATAGTTATTTTACACATTGTTCCGACTGTTCAGGCGTACTTGTGTATTTTTGACGTTTATTATAATCACTATATTATATTATACTTATATTATTGCGCTTATAGTGATGACAACTCAAGGCGAAAATCTTTAACTCCGTTTTGTTCAAAGTGACGTGTCTAACTGCGGTTTTCAACAACCCAGTACCCTGCCTATAGAGAATACCTAAAAAATGACTGGCCAAAATGACTGAATGGATTCAGTCATTTTTGAGGTACGATTTGAATGATTTTGTACCTAGAAAATGTCGAATGATTTTTTCTTTTTAAATTACTTTTAGACCATTTTAAATGACACCGAGCTTCGTGATTCTTTATAAAAGTGTTCAAGCGCACTTCAGAAATGGTTTATGACATTAAAACAATAAAAAAAATATTTAACAAAAAATTTAAATGAATATTAAAAAATTAACAATTTTCATTGTTTATTCTAAAAATATGAAGCGAATATAATCCTAAGAGCACATTAAATGTGACGCGCTCTGAAGAAAGGGACCTTAGAGGCAAAAAATCGATTTTCGGTTTATGGTTGATTTAACTTCATTAAAAGTCCATTTTTCATTATTTGAAGTCAGAAAATGTTTTTATTAATTATTTGTCAAGTTATGACAATTGAAACATTAACGATTTGTACAGAGCACCATGCGCGCTCGTCTTTTCTTTTCGCTCTCCTGTAAAATTACCGAAATGCTTCTAAGGTCCCTTTCTTCAGAGCGCGTCACAAATAGTATTCAACAAATTTATTATTAAACAGATTATTTTTCATACATTTAAAAATAAAAATGACTGAAAAATGACTGACCAGACATTTTGCAGTAATTTACTAGTCACTTTCTATCGATAGGGTAAAAAGGGAAAAATAGAAAACAATTCAGAATCTGGATTATTTTCAATGCGCGATTTTTCCATTTTTTTCAGGTACCATTATGAAACCCAAGAAATAAGAAATTTCTATTGCTTTCAATTGACAACAGAAAATTTCAAGAAGCGAAATGAAGGCAATTGAAAAGTTGGAGGCTATGGAAATAATTTCTCTTGCTTTTAATTAATTAATTTTAATTCTTCTATTGAATGTCTGGAGGTCTGGAACTGTATTGTATACTATCAATTCTTCGGTGTTCATATTTCTTTTTATTTGAAAGTATTTCAAATTTCAGTGAAAGACATCTGGCTGTAGCGATATCACGCAGACGGTCATCCATATAATAAATAATCTATAACCACGCTCGAGTTTGCTTAACCTCCGTGATCGCGAAACCACGTCATTTCGTCACCTGGTATTGACGGTTGAAAGAAAATTTTATTTATGTTAAATATAAACTAACTGTTCCAAAATATTACTTTACCATGTCCTCAAGATTTTCTTAATAATTATATAATACTTTATGAAAATAACCCTTCATATTTCATCTTCAAGTTATCGTTTTTCCTAACATTTTTCCTATAAAAAATTGTATATTTTAAATTTTATTTTAAATTCCAAATCCTAAAAATCAGTTTTCTAACCTGTCCTTTATTTATTTATTAATTAATTAAATTTATTATAATTTTCAGGAAATTTCATGCGCGCATTGAAAGCAATAGAAATTCAAACACTTATTATTTCATTTCAATTGCCTTTAATTCGCTTCTAGAAAATTTCTGTAGACAATTGAAAGCAATAGAAATTGTCGATTTCTTATAGTCTCTTCTGGCAGTCACTAAAATCTCATATTCACATTCTCCAACTTTTCAATTGCCTTCATTCGCTTCTTCATAATGTCTGTAGTCAATTGAAAACAATACAATTTACTACTTTTTAAAGTTTGATTTCAAACTCTTTGCAGTTACTTTTCTCGGTTTCTCTTGCTGGGAAGTGATATTTTAAAAAGGAAAAAATAACGCATTCAAAATAATGGAATATTTCCGTATTTCTAGCAAAATCTCCAACTTTTTAATTTTTGTCTATTTCTCCCTTTTTACCGGGAATACTACAGTTTTTAAAAAGTTTATTTCTATTTACTGGTTATTTACATACAGAATTCAAAGTTACACATAAGTAATAGTGACACTTCAAGTCAGAAACCTCATTTACGTTTGTTCTTTAAATTTGCAGTAGGACAGAGATATATGTCTGTCATACTTCCTCTCATTCTCACGATTAGCGATTTTTCATTGTGCGTTAGGCTAATGATATCTTTAGTTAATTCTTCTCAAACACTCCTGCCAACCTAATTAATCGTTTTTCACCATAGATGTTACTAGAATATCAGCTGTCGCATGTATTTTGTACATATTTCACGTTTTGAAAAATTCCTTCATGTGCAATATTGACAACTTTAAATAAGACAAAGGGTTTCAGTATATACTAGGTTAAATACAAATTTTGTTTTAAATAAAGTTTCTTTACATCTGCGTAACGTTATACATGTTGAATTCGCAAGACTTGGTCCAAAGCATGAGGTAGGAGAGGTCTTATACTGTTGATCTCCATTGTTGTAAGATTATCCAATCTGGCATGTCGACCCTCTTTGATTATAAAATTATGAACGGATGATCTTAATTTTGACATTCTTATATCCCACAAATCCTGAAATACATGTAATAAAAATATGAAATTTTTCCAAAAACTCGTTTAAACAATTATTTAGCATCTTTTTACTTTCTAAGACTCTTAATATATTTAAACACTAAAAAAAAGGGAAACGTTTCAACGCAGTAGTCGAACCTTTAGTCGATTTAGAAACTTCAAATAATAAACGTTGTTTTAATAAAGAGAATATTGTTGCACATTAAGTTTCTGGACTATATGTATATACATTATATACCTAAATACATAGATATATTAGGGCGGTCGTTAAAAATGTCATTTTGGAATTTTGTCCATTTTCGCCCCTCAATTTGTCAAAAAATTAAAAAAAATAGATACGTAGGGGAGAGGGCCCCAAGTTAGACACCCTTTCGATTTATTGCTGTAGAATTCATACCAAATAAAATATGGGGCAAAATTTCTCAAGTGTACCAATCGAAAAAATCAAAAGGGCTAATATTTGCACAAAATGTAGCATTCTATGTCAGTATTCAAACCATCAAATATTATGAAATTCTAATGGAAATTGTGGAAGGGGGAGGGGGTTGAAGATTCTGGTCAAGTGTGAAGAGGGGATTTTTTGAAAAATCATAACTATTATGCAACAGGGTGGACAAAAATTTGACCCATATGTTTTCGAAAGGTTTTTTCCTCTTCTTTTCAATGGTGCAAAAAAAATTTAAAAAATTTAAAAATCTAACCTATTTTTTCAAAAAAATAATTTTTTTTTACTTTTTATGAAAAAATACATTTTTTTCTTTTTTTTTCCTTTTAAAATAAAACTTACTATGTGCACTTTCAATACAAGCAATAGAAAAAATGTCTTTTTTCTTTGTTTTTGAGTTATTAATTAAGATATTAATAAAAATTAGTAAAAAAGTAGTAAAAAATGAAATTTTGAACAAACAAATAAACTTTTGGTAATTTTGGGCTTACTAACGTAAAGCTTATCAAATTCCTGATCCCACAAGCATACTTTGAAGTTTTTTTGATAAATAAATGCTAAAAAAATAATTAATAATAACACAGCCACACAAAAAAAAAAGTACCCGAGTTGGGGAATGAGACTACCCATTCCATATGTATTTTGATGCGCTGAATCCGAATCCGTCCTCAGAATTGGTCCATCAGGTCAAGTTTTGACCCTAACCTCAAAATTAATAAAATGACACTTTTTGAACATTAGAATTTGAACTCGTCTTAACTTTAATACATGCCTAAAACCAATAGAAAGCTTGAATTATTACCTTTAAAACGCTTTTTTAGAAATTGTTCTACGATGATTTTTAACGAAGTTATGATGTTTTACTTAAAATATGACTTTTTTCTATATGTTAAAAATATTGATGTGTTATTGTCCAAAGGAAAAAAATAATTCTAAGTAAAACATCATAACTTCGTTAAAAATCATCGTAGAACAATTTCTAAAAAAAGCATTTTAAAGGTAATAATTCAAGCTTTCTATTGGTTTTAGGCATGTATTAAAGTTAAGTCGAGTTCAAATTCTAATGTTCAAAAAGTGTAATTTTATTAATTTTGAGGTTAGGGTCAAAACTTGACCTGATGGTCTGAGGACGGATTCGGATTCAGCGCATCAAAATACATAAGGAATGGGTAGTCTTATTCCCCAACTCGGGTACTTTTTTTTTGTGTGGCTGTGTAATTACTTAAATAAAAAATGTGTATTTATTTAGTATTCATTTATCAAAAATACTTCAAGTTATGCTTGTTATCTCCGGAATTTTATAAGCTTTACGTTAGTATGCCCAAAATTACTAAAAGTTTAATAGGTTGTGAAATATTTCATTTTTTACGAATTTTTATTAATCAATTAATTAATAATTCGAAAACAAAGAAAAAAGACATTTTTTCTATTGCGTGGATTGAAACAGCACACCTTAAGCTTTATTTTAAAAGAAAAAAAAATGAAAAAATGTCTTTTTTCATAAAAAGTAAAAAAAATAGGTTAGATTTTAAAATTTTTTTCAATTTTTTTGCACCATTGAAAAGAGGAGGAAAAAACCTTTCGAAAACATATGGGTCAAATTTTTGTCCACCCTGTTGCATAAATAGTTATGATTTTTCAAAAAATCCCCTCTTCACACTTGACCAGAATCTTCAACCCCCTCCCCCTCCTACAATTTTCATTAGAATTTCATAATAATTTATGGTTTGAATACTGACATAGAATGCTACATTTTGTGCAAATATTAGCCCTTTTGATTTTTTCGATTGGTACACTTGAGAAATTTTGCCCCATATATTAAAATGTTTTATACCGATAGAAAGTACAATTTATAAGGTAACTTATGGTCACAGGGATGAAATTTTATTTTGAACATAAACATTTTTTAAAGCATTTTTTCTAATTGTTCAAATTTTTGGTTTAAAAAAAAGTGGCCCCAAGATGGACACCTTCTTAAAAGTTTCTGAAAATTGTAGTAAATAAAAAATGAACATCGTGTAAAACTTCTTAAACTAATTTTTAATCATTTTACGAAATTTATCAAGAATAAACATTTTGAAAAACTTTGCAATTTAATAGCTTAACAGTAAGAAGTAATAAGATATAGAAAAATATCGATATATCAAATTCTCTAACGATAACATTACATTTTATGGTGGAAAATAAAAGAATTTAATTTATTGGCTCTAAAAATTATTGAAAAAAGTGTAAAATCGAAAATATGCAAATAAATACATTGAGATTTGAGGCCTGTCTATCTTAGGGTGCATGATACCATTTTTTAATTCCTAGTAAAAATATATATACGAACACTGAATTAGTAAAATCATTTTAGGATATTGTTATACGATAAATAAAGAATATTATAACGTTAAGTACTCATTCTAAATCATAAATTTAAATAACTTTACCAACTTGAGAAAAAACTGTAACAAAACTTTTTTTAGACACAAAATTACGTGGTATGTGTAGAAGAAAAACCAACTGGTTTTTTTTCTTCAAATGTGCATCAAAATCTTCGTCTGTACAAACAACAAAAATGACAGAAAGCATAAAAATGCATTTTTATCCCCCCTTATCACCCAAACTATTAGACTTAGAGTGCTGAAATTTGGTTCATTTAAATAGTTTGAGGTGTAGATTACAGGAAAAATATAGAGATCATTCATGAAGGCGGTCATCATAGTGTTTTCGAGCTAAAAATCACGACTTTTAGAAAAAATGCATAAAAATGACCTTGCCCTTCCCTTTAACTTCCAAAGTTTTTTTTATGTGCTATAATTTGGTAAACTTATATAGTTTGACATGTATATATTACAGAAAAAATATAGAGAACACTATTGAAAGTGTTGTTCGTAGTGTTGTCAATGAAAAAACAAGATTTTTCAGCATTTTTAATACACTTTTGCTAAAACATTTTAATGTATAATAGATATAGCTATGGCCATCACTTTCTCCCTATTTTGTCTGTAATATGTGCCTGAATATACATTTGTGTACCAAATTTGAGTTCTCTAAGTCTGGTATATTTTTTAACAAAAATTCACTAATAATGGATTTTTATTCCCCCTTGTTAGCCAAACTATTAGACTTAAAGTGCTCAAATTTAGTGCATTTGAATAGTTTGACGTGTTGATTACAGTAATAATATAGAGAACATTGTTGAAGGTGGTTATCATAGTGTTTTTAAGCGAAAAATAATGACTTTTATAAAAAAATGCATAAAAATGACCCTGTCCCATCCCTTAACTTCCTAAATTCCAAAATTTTGGTTTTAACCAAAACATAAGATGCTGAAATTTGATACACATATGTATTTCACGTGAAAATTACAGAAAAAATATAAAGAACGTTATTGGGTGTGATTGACATAGCGCAATTGACCAAAAACCACAATTTTTTAGCATTTTTAATGCTTTTTTGCTAAAATGTCTTGCTATTCCTAGACATAGCTGTTATCACTACCCCCTGTGCACGTTCTAGAACTGTTCAAGACCAAAATGAGAACAGTGTCACAGAACAGGTGTTACAGTTTTGTTATGGAACAGTTGTAGAATGAAAGTGTAACGAAAATTCTAGAACACTGTTACAAAAATGTCATAGAATTGTTCCATCACTGTGTTTTAGATTTATTCTGTAGCACCTGTTCTGAGTCTGTTCTAGAAAAACCATGTAACCTATGTTCTAGAACAGATGGTCCAAATTAGTTATTGGATTTGATTGCAACATTGTTACTGTAACATTCTAGAACACTGTTTCTAAACTGTGATATAAGCGTTCTGTCACTGTGTTTTACATTTATTCTGTAACAATTGTTTTACGATTGTTCTGTATATATTGAAATAGTATTTCATGGTTAAGAAACCATTTCAAAATATTTAATAATAAAAATAAAATAATTTACAGTATTGAAATAGAGTCAAATTTTCTGAACTGGGCGACCTAAAACTGACTTCTCAAATTTGCGATACCTCTGTACATAATTTATTACAGCCAGGTAGCAAAAAAATAAACTCAAATTTGCGATACCTCTATACATAATTTATTACAGCCAGGTATCAGAAAAACATCCCCGAAATGCTTTTTTGAAAATTTTGATTTTTCAATTAGTTATAAACAATTGTTGTTTGAAGCACTTTTTTACGAAATATAGGATTGCTCTGCTGTTTTTTGATAAAATTGAATAAAATTTGGCGGATACATAAAAAAAAAGTCCCTCTGTTAATAACGATCGAAATTGTAATAATTCACCATTATTTATGCAAAATTACTTGTTAATTAATTAAACAATTCAATTTTTAAACAATTTCTGGGGTAGGTATGAAAAAAATTCAAAACCAGCAAAAATCTGTGTTCTATGTACTTTAATTTAAAAAAAAAAGTTAAGTACCTTTGAAAATTGAGCAAATAGCGTAACTTTGAAGAGCGCCGTCCGAGCACTCAAACTGCTGCGGTCGCTGCCGCTACGCTATGACGCGTCGAGACACGATGGTTCTTGAAAGAACGTTTACACGATACGCTTTTCTTATTAGATTTTTATTCAATTTTATTATTGCTTTTGCAACTATAGTTGATTAACTTTCGTACTTTTACTTTATAAAAGATAATACATTAATTTTGTTTATCAAAATTATTGAATATCTTCGATCACAAGTGTTCTTTTTTTTATTTATCGGAAGTCACTTTTATAAAAGTTCGAACGTTAATCAAATATTAATGCAAAATCAATTATACACATGCAGGCATCACAGAACCTTTTATCTTCAAAACAGGAGAAAAAGTGAATTTTTTCCTCCCTGGGAAAAGTGAAATATATAGGGTAATGTCACCATAAGTGGACCGCTTAAGCTTTTTTTCAAATAAATTCTATATGAAAGTAAATTAAATGTACTTCTTTATTCCAAGCTTTTGTTTAGATCCCTAGATAAGAGTTTATGTCATGAGAGCTTTGATTTTGTTATTTAGAAAAAATAAATTTGACGTAAAAAAATATGCGTTTTTTTGAGGAATGAAAAAAATGTAACCTTGAGTAGACTACTCTTAAAAAATTGCAAGAAAAGGTCAGAAAATAAATAATAACTCAAGAAATTGCAAAAGTTATTTAAGATTTTTAATTTCTTTCAGTAAATTATCTAGTTTTGACTCCCTGTTATATTCTATACTATTTTCGACTATACCTTTTTCGAAATCACAAAAAATATTAATAAATAACATAAAATATAGTTATAAACGGGGCAAAATTTCTCAAGTGTACCAATCGAAAAAATGAAAATGGCTAATAAAGGCTACTTTTGCACAAAATGTAGTATTCTATGTCGTACTCAAACCACCAATTATTAGGAAATTCTAATGAAAATTGTAGAAGGGGGAGGGGGCTGAAGATTCTGGTCAAGTGTGAAGAGGATATTTTTTGAAAAATCATAACTATTATGCAACAGGGTTGTGACGTTTTTGATATGAAAACCCTTTTTAAAATAAACCTAGTTCCTCGTTTTAAATCAATTTCTATAGAGAAATGGATTTGGGCTGAGGACAAGTCAATGAGCCAACTAAAATTGGAATGAGATTATTTATTCATATAGAGAATGGTTTAAATGGTTACACAATTTTGATTTAAGAAACTAAATCTATCTTTTAGAGAGGGAATGTTCTTGGATTTGTTTGGTGGTGGCTAGTGTTGGTTATCCTGTGCAAAGATCTAACGCGATGAGAACTAAAGGTACGCTCCCAGCTCGATGTCTGCCTGCCTGCGCGTGCAACCGACATGAGAGAGAAGAAGACGGAAATATAGTTCCGTCTTCTTCTCTCTCGTGTCGGTTGCACGCGCAGGCAGGCAGACGCCGAGCTGGGAGCGTATCTTTAGAAAGAGAGCTGTTGGCAATTAGGCTGGAAGACGGTCAGCTATTCTCCTTGGTATCAATGTTCGTAGAAGATGCTAATCAACAGCACGTTGATTTAAGAAATACACACAGATTGTGGTCTCCAGATGGTTTTAGGAAAAAAGTTGTTTTCACACAATTTTAGTATTGTTCACAAAGTCTAAACTTGATTAAAAAAGATTATAACCGCTCATCAAGGTGTTAAACTGTTGTTGACCAAATCTTAAATTTGTTATCAAGCCGATTGATTTGAAGATTACACTGATGATACACTGTCACATTTATCGGTTAACTCCGTTTACTAGTTGGAACCTCAAAATGAACCAATTATGACTGACTCGTTAATTAAGAATATTACTGCAGTGTATCGTTAATGAGACTGCTATAACCGTCGATGAAATTCTCGATGTTTAATTTATACGAACTGTCCGAAAATTAAGAAACCGGCGACAAGTGACTGACTATCGTGACTGAATAACTGGGGTACCGAGGTTTAAACTCTTCGTGATGTGCTGGGTGTTAGATTACTAACTGTTATGGATTAACACTGAGCGACTGATGGTTAAAATCTGAATTAGTCGGACCGCGTGAGTGAGTAGACGGAATTTTGATTACTACTGCTTATTTGCTGGCTGCGGTTTAAATAGGCTCGATTTTCTATTGTTTGATAGACAGAATCCTGTGTAAGGTAGACTGGTGGTGCTTCCTGTTATCAGCGCAGAAGTGATGATGACTCATGTTTTCATTTCTGACATTCGGCCTGAGTTGACCAAAGAGTGTACCTCCGTTGCTTGATTTCCTATTATTAATAGATAGGTTCGGTGGTGTTTCTTGCATATTGGTATTAGTACAGGAAATGCAGACTCGTGCCTTTCTGTGTTGCCAAAAGAATATCTCCATCCGGTCTATAACTAGAAGTTCGCAGTATAAAGCCTGCTTTTTCTATTTCTTTCTTGATTTGGTAACTACTTCCTCTTGTTCTGTGCATATCGTCAATGGATTTACTTTAAAAGCAGCTTCACAAATCCTTCTGCTTCTTTTATAGAATGATTTGGTCGCTACTTCCTCTCGTTGAATACGTATTATCAATATATTTCCTCTTAAAATCAGGTTTAATGTACACGCGTGTTTCTTATTATCTGACTATATTACATAGTATTGAATTTGTTCTAATAACGTATTTGTAATCAAATAATATATTATAACGGTCATCATTGGTTACGGACGTAACAGGGTGGACAAAAAATTGACCTATATGTTTTCGAAAGGGTTTCTTCTCCTCTTTTCAATGGTGAAAAATTTTTTCAAAAATTTTCAAAATTTAACCTATTTTTTTCAAATTTTTTTTTTTTACTTTTTTTTGAAAAGACATTTTTTTTTCATTTAAAATAAAGCTTACTATGTGCACTTTCAATACACGCTATAGAGAAAATGTCTTTTTTCTTTGTTTTTAAATTATTAATTAATTAATTAATAAAAATTCGTTAAAAATGAAATAATTTACAAACCATTAAACTTTTGGTAATTTTGGGGCTATTAACGTAAAGCTTATCAAATTCCGGACCCAACAAGCATAATTTGAAGTTTTTTTTTGATAAATAGATACTAAATAAATACACATTTTTTATTTAATTAATTATTATTAATTATTTTCTTAGCATGCATTTATCAAAAATACTTCAAGTTATGCTTGTTAGATCCGGAATTTGATAAGCTTTACGTTAGTATGCCCAAAATTATCAAAAGTTTATTTGTTTGTTCAATATTTCATTTTTTACTAATTTTTTACTAATTTTTATTAATTTCTTAATTAATAATTTAAAAACAAAGAAAAAAGACATTTTTTCTATAGCGTGTATTGAAAGTGCACATAGTAAGTTTTATTTTAAAAGAAAAAAAATTTAAAAAAGTATTTTTTCAACAAAAATAAAAAAAATATGTTTTTTTTTTTGAAAAAATAGGTTAAATTTCTTAAATTTTTAAAATTTGTTTGCACCATTGAAAAGAGGAGGAAAAAACCTTTCGAAAACATATAGGTCAATTTTTTGTCAACCTTGTTGCATAATAGTTATGATTTTTCAAAAAATACCCTCTTCACACTTGACCAGAATCTTCAGCCCTCTCCCCCTTCTACAATTTTCATTAGAATTTCATAATAATTGGTGGTTTGAGTACTGACATAGAATACTACATTTTGTGCAAATATTAGCCCTTTTCATTTTTTCGATTGGTACACTTGAGAAATTTTGTCCCAAACAAGTTTATTTTTAATTTATATCCATAAAAATGGTAAATTGACACTAAAAATTAAAAAAATTAAATGGATCACTTAAAATTATAAACAATGCTCCACTTAAGGTGACATGTGACTTTCTAAGGGAGCCACAAACATTTTTCTTTCTAGGCAAAATTATCACTTAATTAAACTTAAACAATCAAACTAACAGGAAAAAAATAAATTACACTTTTGAACTCGTGTTCAACACTATTTTTTCACTTCTGAATCATATCATTAATTGTAACGACGACTTTTTTAACAGTTTGTTTTTTAAAAAATTCGTTTTGTCAAACAGTAACGTATTTGTTCACCGCAAAACTTAATTTCTTTTGGTTTCCGGCTTCGGCGCTGCTGTTCGAACTATTTATTTTACGTTTCCACTGTCAGATCACTAAAAACTTTTAGGCGGTCCACTCATGGTGACGGTCCACTCAAGGTGACATTACCCTATATATATATATATATATATATAAGAAAATAATCGAAAAATTGTAGGAAATTATTTGAAATTGCAGAAAATGATTTATAACTAGCAGAAACAGTTGAAGAACGATAAGAATAATTCAAAAATTGAAGAAAATATCTAAAGGATGGCGAAAATGATTGACAATTTAAAACAACATTCGTAATATGTCTACACTGAGAAAAGAGGATCTCGATTTATAGTAAATAATGTAATTATTTAGGAAAAATTACTATTTGCAGTAGAAATTACTATTCATAGTAAAATGTGCTTTATATAAAGAATTGATTTATTTTATAAAGAATTAAAAACAAGAAAATATTATTTTTTACATTTCATTCTTCTTCTCCCGTCGCACATGCTTATACTGCCTACATCGGTGAGAGGCGTGCAGTAGTAGTGGAATGGATTACTATTTTTCTGAGTGAATATCGTTTGTGGCGATGTACACGCCACTCCGTTGAAAATAATTCTTATTCTGGATGATACAATATTTCCACAGATTCATATTAATACCTATAATTTTCATTTAAATTTTCCATTCCATGGAGTAAATTTTATTTCAATCAAAATATAATTCATTTATTGAATTGAGTAAAAAGTATTCAATTTTTTAACAGTTTCAAAGCTACTGCTCAAAAGTAGTAATCTTTAATCGAAAATATGTAACTTTTATTATTTCTTTTTTTCCGTGTAGATCATTAGTCAACTGAAAAACAAATTTTTTAATTGACCAAGAATTATTAAATTTGAAGAAAATTAATGCGAATTGAAAAATTAAGTAAATTATAGGAATAAGTATTGTTGGAAATGATTGCACATTTAACAACTGAATTGAAAATAATTGAACACAAAAAATGAATATTAGAAATTAGAGAAAATTGTTATAAAGTGTTAAAAAAAGTTATGGGAATAAGCATTGTTGGAAATGATTGCACATTTAACAACTGGATTGAAAATATGAATAAATAATTGACATTGAACAAAATAATTGAATATTGGAAATTAGAGAAAATTGTTAAAAAGTGAAAAAGTAAATTGAAATTTAAAAAATATATCATTAAAAATTTCAAAAAGTAGGGGAGAGTCGCCAGTTGTGAGACGGCTCCAGTTGTAAAAAGGCTGATTGGTATACATAAAAACATTTATTTTTATACGAGCCAACTTTTGCGTGTACACCGAAGCGGATATATGTATTGTTTGTGTTAGATGCCAACACTGTGTGTGAAAATCGACTAAAAAACTTTTTTTCAATATGTGCAAAGTACTTTTTTTTTAAGTTAATTATTTGGAAAAGCTAAATGTTATGCATTTTTATTTAGTATTTTCCTTATATTTTGTAATGCAATATTGCATTGTTTCAATCTACAGTTGGAAATTTTTTCTTTTTCCTCTTTCAAAATAGCGCCAATTTCCGGTTGTGAGACACAGCAAGTCACCAGTTGTGAGACGGTGGCGCCGCCCATCTGGAATAGCCTATACTTTTCGTTATGCAGCATAAAGCGCTCTGTTCAGTTTAGTTCGTTACGTACATTTGATAACACAACAATTATTTAAAGTGTGGGAACATGCGCACAATTTATTTCATTTGCCTACATTGCGACAGCGATTTTCATGAAGAAAACTGATAGTCATATTTTAAAGAATAAATATTTTTATTAAGTATATAATAATATGTATTATCAATATATTTAGTTATTTATATTAAACATAATGTTTCATGCCAAATTTGTTAAATTTTAGCATTTTTTTATAAGTGTCTCACAACTGGACACCTTTTTTTTTTACTAAAAAGATGTGCTCGGAAAATTGATCATAAAATTTTTCGAGTTCATCTGAACACTACACTTTCTATGAATAAAAGTTGCGTATTTAAGTTACTTTTTGAACGGTGTATTTTATTTACGATTTCGTTTACCTATTTCCAATTTATAAGTCAAAAATAAAACCCGTCTCACAACTAGCGACTCTCCCCTAATTATAAAAAGCCGAGTTAATTGACTCAATTAGAAAATAATTAAGACTCTGAAATGGAATTAAAATTTGAAAGAAATTAAAAATTGAAGAAAAAAATTAAACAATTGAATTAAAAATTGGAGAAATTTATTGATCAACGAAAAGAATAATTGATTCAAGGCCGGAATTTTTTAAATAATCGTGAAAGTGATGGAAAATTGAGGAAAATAATTGAAATTTGAGAGAAAAATTAAAAAATGACATCTATATTTCGAATATTGTTTTCGGCAATCATTTTCGTCATCTTTTAGATATTTTCTCCAATTTTTGAATTATTCTTATCATTTTTCAACTATTTCTGCTAGTTATTAATCATTTTCTGCAATTTCAAATAATTTCCTACAATTTTTTCGATTATTTTATTATATATATATATATATTTGTTTTTTTACCTTTACCACCCAGGCGAGAAAAACCAAGACTGACCACGGATTGAAGTCTGGTTTAGGCCTGAACGCCCAGGCTGGGTTGTCAAGGCTAGAAACAGTCTTGAATCCATCGTCAACGTAACGTTAAATTATAAAAATTAAAAATACAATTTTAACAGAAACAAGAATTTACCTCTTTATTTGTTTAATTTCACATTTAATTTACTTAAAAAAGGAAACAAATAAAAATCAATATGATGATGTATAAATTATATGATTAAATAAATAAACTAAAAACAACTATCACTCATGTCACAGAACGACAAAACGAAGTTTTGAGGTTAAATGAATCAAAATTAACTAAAAAATTTTTATATATATATCAAACGTAAAATTAAAATAACTTGTTATGTCGTTTTTTAAATTTAAACAAAATAGTTAAAATCAATAGAATAAATATCAAAAATAAAAATGTTTATATAGTCACATGTTACAAAATCAAAACAATAACGAATACTAACGAACGTATCATATATCGATAGTAGGTAAAACAGAAAATTGACCCGTCAAAATAAAATTTAAAACTAATTAAAATAAGATATTTCATCATATAAATTTAAAACAGTTTTTTGTAATTTAAGTGTTGTAGTTCTTGTAGTTTAAATTAAATTAATGAATTTTTCTAGATATTACGTGGTAATGTATTATGCATTTATGTATTTTTTTTATTTATTGTTAAACATTTTGAAATTAAATGTTAATACAAATATTATAACGAATTTTGAAATAAACTGTTTCAAACGTTATTTAAATTTAATTAAACAAAAATAAAAACAAAAATTGAAAAAATATAAACGGCTTATTTATCAAATTCAATAATCAACATAACTAATATATTTAATGATTTCTGAATAACTGTTTATAAAAAAATTTAATGTCTTACGAAACATAATGAAAATAAAAAAAAATGATTCATCCCTGACAAGTCTGAGGTTCAAGAATGCGATTTCCAGTTTGCTTTCCTAAGCTTGCGTGGTCCCGTGGTACAGCGCTTAATTCGTGTCCGTGCGTCGAGGGTTCGAATCCTCTATCCGTCAAATATTTTAATTCTTAAGTATATGTTTGTGTTTAGGTAAAATAAGTGTTTAACTAAAATATGTGATGTACAGCGTTAAAGTTGTAAAAAATATTTAAATATAAACAAAATAATCAATTAAGTAATAAATATCCTTCTGAATATAAAAAATAAATCAATTAAACTTAAAAAAAATAGTGTCTAAATAAGATTATTTTTAAAAATAAATTTAATATTAATTGTATTTTTTTTTTTTTTTTTTTACAAAACAAGTTTAGGAGAGGAAAAAATGTCTTTACGCACTTGTTCGTGTGGGACTCAACCACGTGCTGTGGTAATACCGCACTAAAACAACCTCTCCCATTCTTGCCTTACGTACTCTTATCCGCTTTTGTTCCTTCCGTCCTGAAAGGTAAGCAAGAGCGCGATTCTTTTGCACGAGGTGTTTTCAGTTCACTGTTCTGTAGGTGTCCCTGTCCCTTGCCGCTGTTGTTCTTACGCGGTGGCAAGAAACGCTATTGGATGCTTTTTTAGAGCTACCTTCGTTATATTATATTTTATAGAACAGTGCTGTCGGACCAGATTAAGTGAACCCAGAAGGACAGCCTTTTGCATACGAACCGTCAATGCTTCAGCTTGACGTTCGCAGTTTGGTATCTTTTTCAATTGGCTTATAAATGAAGCTTTAATCGCTCCCAAACAGCCTAGTATGAGAACAATTAATCGGATTTTATAACCTGGATACATTCGGCTCAGTTCAAACATAAGGTCTTGATATTTCGTCCGTTTCTCATCCTCCTTTTGTATGATGTTGCCCTCAGCAGGAGCCGAAAACTCTATCACACAAATGATCTTACTTTTATGATCCTGGAGTACAATATCAGGCTTAGTAGCTCTGATACGATGAGTTGTAGAAAAAGAAAAATTCCAGTAGATCTTACACTGTTCATTTTCTACAACGGACTCCTGATCCCCTTGGGCATACGGCAAGATGGGTTCTTTATCTATACCATACTGGTGTCGAAGGTGATAATACAACACCTTAAGCGCAGCATTGTGTCTTTCAATATACCTGCAACACGCGTACTTCGGACATGCACTTAGAATGTGACTAAGTGTTTCCGGGTATTGCTTACATGCTCGACAGTTGTTATTGTCGACAGGTATATGCATCACACGACTGCGGTACACCAGAATATTGATTACACCATCCTGACAAGCGAACATTTTTTTTTTTTTTTTTTTTTTTTTTTTTTTTTACAAAACAAGTTTAGGAGAGGAAAAAATGCCTTTACGCACTTGTTCGTGTGGGACTCAACCACGTGCTGTGGTAATACCGCACTAAAACAACCTCTCCCATTCTTGCCTTACGTACTCTTATCCGCTTTTGCTCCTTCCGTCCTGAAAGGTAAGCAAGAGCGCGATTCTTTTGCTCGAGGTGTTTATTATTATTATTATTATTATTATTATTGTTTTTATTATCCGGTGCAGAAAAATCCCTAGTTAGCCCAAATAGAAATTGCTTTCTGGTCAGGGGCTGGAATGGCTAATTTTTTTTAAAATAAGAACATCAAAAACAGTAGGGAACTGGCTGGGCTTAGTGTATCTAAATCTTAACTGGATTTTTCAGCTCAATATCTACAGGGAAGTTAAGATCGACTACTCTAAAGTACCCATGTACCCAACAGATGTCCAGGTCGTTTCTGATCAACTTTTTCAGAGACGTTAACCTCAAAATGTGATAATCGACTTCTCTGACGTACCCAAGTACTCAACCGATGTCCAGGTCATTTCCGATCAACTTCTTCAGGGAAGTTAACTTCAAAATGTGAAAATTTACTTCTCTAAAGTATCCAAGTACCCAACCGATACCCACGTCATTTCCGGTCAACTAATACAAAAAAGTTATCATCAAAATGCGAATATCGACTTCTCAGAAGTACCCCAGTACGCAACCGATGTCCAGGTCTCTTTCTGTCAACTTCTTCAGGAAAGTTAACCTCAAAATGAAAACATTTACTTATTAAAAGTACCCCAGTTCCCAACAAATGTCCAGGTCACTTTAAGTCAACTTTTTCAGCGAATTTAACCTTAAAATGTAAAAGTCGCTTTCTCTAAAGAATAGAAAAACCCAACCGATCTCTAGGTTCTTTTCCGGTCAACTTCTCCAATGAAATCAAAGACAAAATAAAAAATTTGACTTCTCTGAGGCTCCTAAATACTCATCCAATGTTTACTTCATTTTCGATCAATTTTCTCAGCGTTGTTTATCTTCACACTATGAAGTTAACTTCCTTAAGAAAGTTAACCAGAAATGAATGAACGTCGGCTAGGTACTGGGAAATTCCGAGAAGTCCATTTATTCATTTTAAGGTTAAATTAACTGTACAAGTCCACTGAAAATAATCTAGATATCAGGTGTTACTTGAATATATTAGAAACCAAATTTTCACATTGGAAGTTTAAGTTCTCTGCGAAAAATGTCAAGAAATGATCTGGGCATCGATAAGGTACTTGGATATTTCAGAGAAGTCGATTATGACATTTTGAGGTTAACTCCTTTGAGGAAGTTGACAGAAAATAACCTAGATATCGGATTGCTACTTGAGTATTTTCTAAATGTCGATTTTATCATTTTAGAGTTAACTTCCCAAAGACAATTAACCGGAAATGACCTGAATATGGAGTGGGTAGTGGGTATTTATAAAAAGTAAACTTTTCCATTTTGAGGTTAACTTCCCTTAAGTAATTCTGTACTTCAGAGAAGTCGATTCCCACATTTTGAGGTTAACATCCCTGACGAAGTTGATCGAAAATGACCTGGACATCGGTTAAGTACTTGGTTATGTCAGAGAAGTCGATTGTCACATTTTGAGGTTAACTTCCCTGAAGAAGTTGATCTGAACTGACCTGGACATCGGTTGAGTACTTAGGTACTTTAGAGAAGTAAATTTTCACATTTTGAGGTTAACTTCCCTGAAAAAGTTGACCGGAAGAGACCTGGACATCGCGTTGGTACCTAAGTACTTCAGAGAAGTCGATTATCACATTTTGAGGTTAACTTCCCTGAAGAAGTTGATCGAAAATGACCTGGACATCGGTTGAGTCCTTGGGTATGTCAGAGAAGTCGATTATTATATTTTAAGGTTAACTTTCTTGAAGAAGTTGATCGGAAATGACCTGGACATCGGTTAAGTACTTAGGTACTTTAGAGAGGTAAATTTTCCCATTTTGAGGTTAACTTCCCTGCAAAAGTTGAGCGAAAGAGACCTGGAGATCGCATTGGTACCTAAGTACTTCAAAGAAATCAATTATCACATTTGGAGGTTAACTTCCCTGAAGAAGTTGATCGAAAATGACCTGGACATCGGTTAAGTACTTGGTTATGTCAGAGAAGTCGATTGTCAAATTTTGAGGTTATCTTCCCTGAAAAAATTTACCGGAAGAGACCTGGACATCGCGTTGGTACCTAAGTACTTCAGATAAGTCGATTCTCACATTTTGAGGTTAACTTCCCTGAAGAAGTTGATCGAAATTGACCTGGACATCGGTTGAGAACTTGGGTATGTCAGAGAAGTCGATTGTCACATTTTGACAATCCCAATCTGGACATCGGGAGGGTACTTAGGTACTTTAGAGAAGTCGATTCTCACATTTTGAGGTTAACTTCCCTGAAGAAGTTGATCGGAACTGACCTGGACATCGGTTGAGTACTTAGGTACTTTAGAGAAGTAAATTTTCACATTTTGAGGTTAACTTCCCTGAAAAAGTTGTCCGGAAGAGACCTGGACATCGCGTTGGTACCTAAGTACTTCAGAGAAGTCGATTATCACATTTTGACGTTAACTTCCCTGAAGAAGTTGACCGGAAATGATCTGAACATCGGAAGAGTACTTAGGAACTTCAGAGAAGTCGATTCTCACGTTTTGAGGCCATACGTACCCTTATCCGCTTTTGCTCCTTCCGTCCTAAAAGGTAAGCAAGAGCGCGATTCTTTTGCTCGAGGTGTTTTAAGTTCACTGTTCTGTAGGTGTTCCTTTCCCTTGCCGCTTTTGTTCTTACGCGGTGGCCAGGAACGCTATTGGATGCTTTTTTAGAGCTACCTTCGTGATATTATATTATGAAGAACAGTGCTGTCGGACTAGATTAAGTGAACTCAAAACGACAGTCTTTTGCATGCGAACCGTCAATGCTTTAGCTTGACGTTCGCAATTTGGTATCTTTTTTAATTGGCTTTCAAATGAAGCTGTAATCCCTCTCAAACAGCCTAGTATGAGAACAATTAATCGGATTTTATACCCTGGATACATTCGGCTCAGTTCAAACATAAGATCTTGATATTTCGTCCGTTTCTCATCCTCCTTTTCAATGATGTTGCCATCAGCAGGAGCCGAAAACTCTATTACACAAATGATCTTACTTTTATGATCCTGGAGTACAATATCGGGCTTTGTAGCTCTGATACGATGAGTTGTAGGAAAAGAAAAATTCCAGTAGATCTTACACTGTTCATTTTCCACAACGGATTCCTGATCCCCTTGGGCAAACGGCAAGATGGGTTCCTTATCAATAGCATACTGATGTCGAAGGTGATAATACAGCACCTTAAGAGCAGCATTGTGTCTTTCTACATACCTGAAACATGCATACTTCGGACACGCATTTAGAATGTGACCAAGTGTTTCCGTGTATTGCTTACATGCTCGACAGTTGTTATTGTCGACAGGTATATGCATCACACGACTGCGGTACACCAGAGTATTAATTGCACCATCCTGACAAGCGAACAAAAATCCCTCAGTCTCCTATCTCAAACCAGCAGATTTAAGGAAAGCAAAAGTCAAGTCTTGAGACAATCCTATTTCACTTATGAGATTATAGAACTGCCCGTGAACAGGTTTGCTTTTATGTTCCTGTAACAAAAGCGCTTGTTCTGCCTCCTTGACAAACACTTTGTAAGCATCCATGGTGTTAACGACGCTAACCCGTGCTCCATATCACTGGTTTTAAATGGGAGGCTAAGTTCATTTGCAGCTCTTTCTGCCGCACGATATAAAAACGCCCCAACATTTGCAATTTCATGATGGTTGACAAATTGCATAAGGGGATCTGTACTGTTCATCACTAAGCATGCTGCAGCCAGTACAATTCTTCGATGAAGACACTCTAAATTTAATAGACCTCTTCCTCCCCGGTCTCGTGGTAGGTAAATTCGTTGCACGGAAGACTTTGGATGATGACTACGATCGATTGACATCATCTTGCGGGTTTTTCTATCTAGTATTTTTAACTCATTCACATTCTACTTAACAGCTCCAAAGGTATAGAGAAGTAAAGGAATGGCTAATGTATTTGTGGCCTGTATTTTGTTCTTCCCAGACAATTCGGAATACCACATTTTTCTGAGAAGCCTACGATACTTTGTTTGGAGTTGATCTTTAAGCCCACACACATCTTGAGTATCCGACTGTGGAATTCCAAGATATGTGTAAGTCTCTCCACCACCAAGATGTTGAATGGTGTTGCCACCAATGAGTTGAATGTCCTCAGAGTCCCTCTGAATTTCAGATGTTTCATTTCTTCCTTTAATCAGATGGATGACGGCACATTTATCCAATCCAAAATCCATTCCTATGGCTCTGGAATACTCGGCCACTGCAAACACCAAAATCCTAAGCGCATCCTTACTGGATGCATAGAGCCTAAGATCGTCCATATAGAAAAGATGGTTGATCTTATAGACTCTATTTCTTGGTTTGCCACACATGTATCCAGAGTGTTTTTCTCGAAGTGCAATAGATAGAGGTAAGAGGGAGATACAAAAAAGAAGAGGACTAAGGGAGTCGTGGAGTAGAATGCTTTGCGGTAATCAATCCAAGCCATTGACAGGTTACGTCGATAAAATATTGAATCTTGGGTAACAAACCTATCTATTAATAGGTTCTCCTTACAACCTGACAGGCCTCTCTTACATCCTCGTTGTTCACCTACCGCACTCCAGACTGGTTCTATAGATGACAATATCCTCTCCTTGAGGATCCCAGTAAATAGCTTGTAGCAGGTGTTAAGACAAGCAATTGGTCTGTAATTTTTTGGATTGGATAAATCTCCTGATTTTGGTAGAAGTGCCGTTCGTCCTTCCACCAACCACTGTGGTGTTGGATGTTCCCCGTTGAGATAGGTAGAGAATATACGGGCCAAATGTTGGTGAGTTGAAGTAAACTTCTTCCACCATAGATTATTAATCTTATCTGTCCCGGGTGCTGAAAAGTTTTTAGTTCTAGCTACTGCATTTCTTACCTTCTTTTCAGTAATTGGTGGACATATCTCTGCAAATTGGTCAAGCCCCTGTCTGACACAGAAGCAGCGAAAGAGTGACAAAGATAACCCTTCATCGTTTACTGAATGGGATGTCCCATAGATGTTGCTCCAGAAAGTTTCAATCTCTTCGCGACATGGAGGCCTTTTAACGATTGTTGATGGTACACTGAACAGGCGGGAAGGATTAGTAGCAAAGATATTATTTTGCTTTATCCATTTCATCCTCCGTTCTAAACGTTCCCTTATGACTACAAGAGAACGTATCTTCTCAATCCAGTGTTGCTTGATGGTCTGCAACTTTGACTTTTTTAGAGTGTGATGCAATCTTTTAAGAGTTTGGGCTATTTCCAAAACTCTTGGAGTAAACCTTCTATTTGATTCTATTGATTTCATACACAGCACAGTTCAATGTCCAGAGATCTACACTCTCTGAGAGTAATGAGAGTTCATTGTTCCCTTCAGAGATTTTATCCATTTTAATGTAATCCTTGAGATGAATTTTGGTTTCCCTCGATCTCATGTTTTCATCTTCGGCTGCTGGCATTGGTGTTTCACACAAAATTTGTGTTTTCTCTGAGGGGTCTTCCTGGTCTTGGAGAAGAGCTTCTTATCCCCTTTTTCTCAGAGAGGATACCTGATCTCTTAAGTACTGAGGCGTCATTTCCGCGTATTGGGGGTGCATATTGACCCATCGCGCATGTAACCTCTGCATGTATCCTCTTCTGTTAGGGGAACTATTTTGCCAACACAACAAAATGTCCCTCTGAAGTTGGTCCGTCCATTTTAACCTTAATCGAGCTTGTCCCTGGTCGTTGCTAAGTCGTCGCCTGGCTTCTATCCTATTGCCACGCCCAACTGAACCCTGATCTCCATCCGAGAGAGACCTATTGTGGGTGGCACTGCGCGTTACAGTCGTCGTAACCTCAAATACTCTATGTGGGAGGTTATCCCAACACAGAGTGGACAATTATATCGGGTGCCCATTCCTACATGACTTTTGGTCCGCCCCGGGTATTTTAATTTTTTTGGTACCTCCCATATCTGAGAGGCCTTCCCCTATCCGCCACCTGGGGAGGCGCCCGATTGGGGTGTCAAAACCCCCATCGCAAATGCCATTCAAGTACTTGACCCAGTCAGCTCAGAAATTCTGTGATATCCAGTAAAGGGTACCACAATTCCCTTACTAACCCGATCAAATACCTATACGATGTTCTGTAATGGTCATCTTAGTACTGAGCCAAGTAGGACCAGTATCTTTGAGCTGCTTGGTAACGGAAGCACCAAGCAACCCATTTCGGTTATTTTTTATTATTATTATTTTTCTTATTATTATTATTTTTCTTATTATTATTATTTTCATTATTATTATTTGTTACGCATTAAAAGCAGAACATTTAATTATTGAATCCATGAAGATTGATCTAAGCTTGGTTGACAATCTTGAATCAAGCTTGGCGATCCACGCTTAAATCCGTGTTACATTTCAATCTTGAACCAGGCTTAGTTCCACTGCCCCACCAAGCCTCAACCAATATTGACCAGGCTTCAACCAAGCTTGAGCAAGCCTGGTTCCATTGTCCCTTCTCGCCTGGGCAGGGAGGAAAAAATTCACTTTTTCTCCTGTTTTGAAGATAAAAGGTTCTGTGATGCCTGCATATGTATAATTGGTTTTGCATTAATATTTAATTAACGTTCGAACTTTTATAAAAGTTACTTCCGATAAATAAAAAAAGAACACTTGTGATCGAAGATATTCAATAATTTTGATAAACAAAATTAATATATTATGTTTTATAAAGTGAAAGTACGAAAGTTAATCAACTATTGTTACAAAAACAAAAAATAAAAATGAATAAAAATCTAATAAGAAAATCATATCGTGTAACCGTTCTTTCAAGAAAAATCGTGTCTCGATGCGTCATAGAGTAGCGGCAGCGGCCACAACAATTTGAGTATTCGGATGGCTCTCTTCAAAGTTACGCCATTTGATCAATTTTCAAAGGTACTAAATTTTTTTTTTTTAATTAAAGTGCATAAAACACAGACATTTGCTGTTTTTGAATTTTTTTCATAACTACCCCAGAAGTTATTTAAAAATTGAATGTGTAATTAATTAACAATTAATTTTGCATAACAGAGGGACTATTTTTTTATGTCTTTGCCAAATTTTATTCAATTTTATCAAAAAATAGCAGAGGAATCCTAAGTTTCGTAAAAAAGAGCTCAAACAACAATGGTTTATAACTAATTGAAAAATCGAAATTTTCAAAAAAGCATTTCGGGGATGTTTTTCTAATACTTGGCTGTAATAAATTATATATAGAGGTATTGCAAATTTAAGAAGTCAGTTTTAGTTGTCCCAGTTCAAAAAATTTGACTATAAGAATATAAATAAAATTATTATTATTATTATTATTTTGCGTAGGGTGTGAAAACATGCCTTCAGGTACCCTGTAACCCGTACTACAGGGTTATGCGAAGGTAAAGGTGTTCTGCCGACCCGCTGAAAACACACCCTTATTTTGGGCCTTAAAACTACTCTCGGCTAGCCCTAGATAGCTGGCGTATCGCCTAGGCGATGCCTTGCTTTGTATTACGGGAACTAGTTCTTTTGGCGGCCGTTGAGATATTTAACCTTCATGACATGTTGTATTAAGGTTTCGATGTGCCGCCAATTCTCTTTAGAGCTAGTCATTAGCAGGACCACGTTCTCCGGTGTAACTTTGCAATTTACACCGGCGAACATGGCCTGCCTTTGAATGCTTCATCGTCTGCAGGTAAAGAGCGTGTGCTCTGCGTTGTCCTCTAGGGACTGACAGTACTTACACTCTGCACTTGCTTTTCTTTTAAAGCGCTCTAGGTACGAGTTAAAGCACCCGTGACCTGAGAGCGCTTGCTTTAGGTAGTATGAGACTACACTATGCTTTCGGTTAATCCAAGTGGCGAGTGTTGGTATGAGCCGATTTGTCCAACGACTTTTTTCCTCCCCGCTCCATCTTGCTTGCCATCTTTCGACGAGTCTGCTTCTCGCATCTCGGTGGATTTGGTCCTTGCTGGGTCTATTGTCATCCGTATAACGGGTGGACATTCTACTTTTGAAAAGGTGGAAAATTTCCTCCCTTTCTTGCGCCAAAAGGTCTGCCGGCGGGACGCTGGCAAGGACCTGAGCAGCACTCACAGATACTGTCCTATAGGCAGAGATTATACGCTTGGTTATAATCCTTTGCACGGACAGCATCTTGTTCAAGATGGACTTGCTTCTGTCTGTTCGCAGGGAGGGAACTAACACTGGTGCTTCATAAGGCAGCTTTGAGTGAAAAACACTCGCCACTAAACTCCTTTTCTTTTCTGACGCCCACGGATATTCGGCATTATTCGGGCTACGCTTAGGGCACATTCAGCGGCTTTATCAGATGCCACAGCAATATGGCGTTTGAATTTTAGGAACTTGTCCAGTTCCACCCCTAGATACTTAATATACTTGCTTCACTTGACCTCGGATCCGTCTACTTCGATCCGGGGAAGTACGTACTTACGTCTGTCTGTGACCATGAGCACTTCTGTTTTATCCAGGGCCATTTGAAGATCACCGCACCTTTAGGTAGTCCTATTCGCAAGAAGTCATCATAGGAGACGTTCCAGATGAATGGACCTATCCTCGAGCCTTGAAGGGCACCTCTTTGCATCTCTTCCTTCAGAGTGCACGTGTCTCCCTCATATATTATCCACCTGTCGCTAAGATAATTATCCATTATCCGCAACAGGTAGGGCGGTATTCCTTTGTTACTCCTCGACTTGATGAGATATTCCCATCGCACGGTATTGAAAGCGTTGCGTATGTCTATAGCTACCAACGCGCAGAAGCTCTTTTTCTTCTCCGGATCCAATTTGTCCTTTCATTCCCTGGCTAGTTCCACTGCCTCCAGGATGGCATCTGCAGTAGACAGGCCTTTACAGAAACTAGATCTTATCGATCTTGACTCGTTTGAGTGTTTTGACGAGAGAACCTAGCGGCAGTTCTATGAAATAAACTCTCGTATAGGAATCCATGTATGTTCCAACACAGGATCATATATGATTACGCACATAGGATCCTATATGTCTACCCATATAGGATCCTATGTAGGGACCTACATGAATTCCTATACGAGAGTTTATTACATAGAAATGCCGCTAGGTGCGTTCTCTTACCTAAACACACAAACGAGTCTAGACAGATAAGATATAAGAAGGGAGATGTCTAATGAGCTTAAAGCAGTTAAGTTTCAATTCTGACATGGGAAGAATGCTAAGGTATATGCATTTCAAAAAAGCCATTTTTCAAACTCCCATGTAGAATCCTACCTAAGAACTTATATAAATTCCTATATGCCGACCCACACAGGATTCCGTATGGGATCCCATATGGGATACTCCATTGGTTCTCCTATATGAGAAATGAATTCATGAGTTAACCCTATATGGGATTTAATATAGAAAAGTGCAAAGGATCCTTTGTGGGATAGTAAATAGGATCATACATAACATCCTATATGGAAACCGACATAAAATCCTATATGGGGATAGTACATAGGATCCCATATGGGATACTGCATAGGATTTCCCATATATAAATTATATATGCGGGGTCATAAGTAGAGTAATACGCAGGAACCTATATCGGATCCTATATGGGATGATATGTAGAAATCCATATAGGATCGTATATTGGATCCTATGTAGGATACCATGTAGCATCCCATATAGACACCTACCTGTCAGCATAAAGGATAAGTTCTATCTGTTGTTAGGTAGGTATCTATATGGTATCCTGTAATGGGATCCCATGAAGGATCCTACTTGGTATCCTACATAGGAATTTTTAATAGGGTCCTATATGGAATAATACGTAGGATCCCATATTCGATCCTATATAGGACTTTCCATATGGGAAATATCTATGTTAGGCAGTATATGGTATCCTACATAGGATCTTCCTTAGGATCCTATAGAGGAAGTTATGTGGAATGAGATGTAGGATTGTGCATAGGCTTTTGTACGGGATCCTATATAGAATCCTGTTTGGGCGGATATGTTGGATAATATGTAGGATCCTATATGGGATCCTGTATAGGACTGCCCATATGGGAAATATCTATGCGGGGCTCTACATTGTACCCTACATAGGATCCTATATAGGAACCTATGTGCGATGATATGTAGGATAGTGCATAGGATCCTGTACGGGATCCTATAAAGAATCCTATATGGGCGGATAGCTGGCATAATATGCAGGAACTTATATGGGTAAAAAAAATAAAATTAAAAAAAAGGAGTCAACAACGCCACGTCCTCGTTCGTGACTCTGGGTTCAGCTGAGTGCGTTGACACACTGGTTATTAGTGGGCACACTATATTTAATACGATATCATGTTAAGTTCACTTCTTGCAACTCAAAAAACCCCAAATAATCAATTTTTAGCAAATAGAGTCGTTTTTTGTAAAAGATGACCGCCATATTGGATTTGACATTTTGAATTTTGTAAATTAGTGATAACGTAGTTTCAGAATTGTTTTCGGCGACTCTGAAAACCCTCAAATAACCATTTTTAAGCCAGTTGGGTCATTTTCTATAGAAGTCACCCGCCATGTTAGATCCGCCATTTTGAATTTTGCAATTCTATTTTCAAGTACGTAATCTCGGACACCTAAAATCTAATAAACCGTTCGAAATTCTAGTGTATGTACTTATATTCTTCTCTAATTTCGAATTTACTCTTTGATGTTATAAGACTTTCAATCTAGCAAAAAAACGTGTTTTTTGCACTTTTAGGTTAAGATATCTCTAAAACCTGAGGTGATGGGGCTATTCTGAATTCAGATTCGAATTCAGCGCGTCAAAAACTTTCGAAAAATCATAGTCCGGTTCTTGGTTCAAAATTTTGTCGGCTTGTGTAATTAAATGTAGGTAAAATTAAAGAAAATGATGCAAGTACGATTAGGTTAATTGTTAAATAATATGCAATAAATCAAATGGTTAAATAAAAATAGAGTTTTGAATAAGAATTAATCAATATATAATAAATAAATCAATAGTAAAATATAGAGTAGAAAATGTAGAATATTTCACGAGAAAGAAAAATTAAATTATCAGTCTTTTTAACGGTCAAAATTAAAATAGAAAACCGCGAAAATTAAAAATTTTTACAGTTTGTAGCGGTTATTGAACTTTCTGGACGTTTTCGGAGGTAAATCGAGGGCATATAAGGAGCTCATTTGCATGGACTCGTCCTCTTGATTTTCATCAACAAAACTGGTAAGACCGAACTAAAAGCGTAACAAAATTCAATTAGATTTGTGCCCGTTTGTAAATTTTCTGAAACATTTTATTTTAGAAAATTTAATTGAATTAGCACATTTTTATTGTTTAAAATAAAATAATATATATACATGTATATATCTTATATAAGAAATCAGTTAGTTATAGATATAGGTATACTGCTATTCTTTTCAGAAAGTAAGAGAGAATAAGATATAGAATTTACCTGGGATAGATAAAGACAAGAATAAGTGAGAAACGCAAGGTGAGTTCACAGTTGTGGTTCTAAAAGCAAGAGAGAATAAGGTTACCTGGAAAAGATAAAGACAACAATAGCGCGAGGAACACAAGGAGAGTTCACAGTCGTGGTTCTAGAAGCAAGAGAGAATAAGTTTACCTGGAATAGATAAAGACAACAAAAGCGTGCGCAACGCAAGGAGAGTTCACAGTTGTGGTTCTAGAAGCAAGAAAAAAAGGTTACCTGGGATAGATAAAAACAAAAATGGCGTGCAAAATGTGAAAGAGGAAAAGGTATAACAGGTGTCTGGGATAGATAAAGGCAGAGTAAAGAGAGAGAAAATGAGAAACTAGATTTTAAACGGTGTTAAAATTCTAAGGCATCCTTCTATGAACTTGTAGGAACTAAAGTACCCAAGTACCCAACCGCTGACCACGTCATTTCCGCTCAACTTCTTCAGGAAAATAACCTCAATATATAAAAATCGACTTCTCTGAAGTACCGAAGTATTCAACCGATGTCAAGGTAATTTCCGGACAACTTGCTCAGAGAAGTTAACCTCGAAATGTGAAAATCGACATTTTGAGGTTAACTTCCCTAAAGAAGTTGACCGGAAGAGACCTGGACATTTGTTGGGTATTGGAGTACTTCTGAGAAGGAAATTTTTTTATTTTGAGGTTAACTTTCCTGAGGAAGTTGTCCGGAAATGACCTGGACATCGGGTGGGCACTTAGGTACTTTAGAGAAGTCGATTATCACATTTTGAGGTTAACTTCCCTGAAGAAGTTGACCGGAAATGACCTGGACATGTATTAGGTACATGGGTACTTTAGAGTAGTCGATCTTAACTTCCCTGAAGATATTGACCAAAAAAATCCAGTTATGCTTTACATACACTAAGCCCAGCCAGTTCTTTACTTTTTTTGATGTTCTCGTTTTGAAAAAATTAGCCCTTCCAGCCCTTGACCAGAAAGCAATTTCTATTTGGGCTAACTAGGGCTATTTCTACATGGGAAATTGTTAAAGTAAAAAAATTTATAAATTGAGAAATTGGAGATTTAGTTATTGGAAAATTGACAAATTAAAAAATTGGAAAAGTAGTTATTGGAAAAGTAAAAAATTTTAAATTGGTAAATTGAAAAATTAACAAAATAGAAAAATTCGTTAACTGGTAACTAGAAAAATTAAAGATTTTTCATTAGGAAATTTTCAAATTTAAGAAATTAGTAAGTATAAAATTAAACGATTAGAATATAAAAAATCGGACAAGTTCGAGTTACACTAGCACTAAAACCGAGGGTTCCGTACACAAAACAAAATAAATTTATATATATTTGATACTATTAAATATATAATATATAAATATATTATACATATTATATATAATATATAATATAATATATAAAATATAATATATAATGAATTTTTTATAAAAAATGGACAACCCCCTCCCCTATCTTCCAAAATATTTTACTTAGAAAGTTCAAATTTTGTACAGGAATGTATTGTCAGGTGTAAATTACATAAAAATTATAGAGAACGTGATGGTGATTCCGCTGTCAACGAAAAATCCAGAGATTTTAGCAAATATCCATAAAAAATACTCAAAAATCATTGTATTTCTTTAAAAACGCTGTGATCAACTTCTACAATCATGTTCTCTACAATTTTTCTGTAATCTACACGTGAAAATACATTTGTGTACCAAATTTGAACTCTCTAAGTCAAATTGTTTGGAAGTTCAGGGAGGGGGGATACGGTCATTTTTTAGCATTTTTTTTAAACCGTTGGTTTTTGCTTAAAAACACGATAATAACGATCTGCAACAAAGTTCTCTATTGTTTTTCTGTAATCTATATGGCAAACTACATATGTATACCAAATTTCAGCACTCTAAATACAATAGTTTGGCAGATATGGAGGTGGAATTATACACTTTTAATGCATTTTTGCTAAAAAAAAAATGACGGTATCCCCCCCCCCCCTTATCTTCCAAACTATTTGACTTGAGATGCTGAAATTTGGTAAACGTATGTAAATTTACGTGTAGATTACAGGAAAATTATAGAGAAAGTGATTATTATATCGCTGTCAAAGTTATAACACTAAATTATGGCCCATATTTAAAAAAATGCTCAAAAATATTTTTATTTCCTTCAACTCATACAATAATGTTCTCTATAATTTTCCTGTAATCTATACGTGAAAATACATTTGTGTACCAAATTTGAACTCTCTAAGTTCAATAGTTTGGAAGTTCAGGGGGGGGGGGGGGATACGACCATTTTTTAGCATTTTTTAAAAAAATCGTTTTGTTTGCTGAAAAACGCTATGATAACAGCCTGCAACAAAGTTTTCTATAGTTTTTCTGTAATCTACACGTCAAACTACACATGTGTACCAAATTTCAGCACTCTAAGTACAATAATTTGGCAGATAAAGGGCAGGAATGGTACAAATTAAACGCATTTTTTCTAAAAAATGACCGTATTCCCCTCTTATCTGCCAAACTATTTGACTTAGAGCAGGCCTGCACAAGCGAGCAGTTCCGGAGCACGCGTATGGGGAATGTGTAGATTACAAAAAAAATATAGAGATCGTGATGGTAATAGCGCTGCAAAAGAAAAGGCAAGAGTTTTCAGCCAAAAAATATCAAAATTTCTCAAAAATCTTGTTATTTTCTTGACAATGCTATGATCAACCACTAGAGTCATGTTCTCTATAATTTTCCTTTCATCTACACGTGAAAATACATATGTGGGCCAAATTTGAAGTTTCTAAGTCAAATAGTTTGGTTGCTAGGGGGGGGGATACGATTTTCGAAAAAGTCTTTCCAATAGGGTTCCGTGCGTACACTTGTGGTGTATAGAACCCTAAAAACGAGAAGAGCAAAATTTTGCGCGCGTAGCGCGCTTTGGAAGTTCCATTATATATATATATATATCAAAATCAAGTATCAAAGCGTCATATTTATATAATATTTATTTAAATGATAAGGAGTGCATAGCACAACCTTATGCCGGTTTCATACCTTTTCCAGGAACTTTACTTTTGTCTCATTCTACTGCACAGCAGTGACATAAGTTTGTCTCGTTCTGGCACTAATTATGTGTCCTGGACGGTCTGGGCACCTAACTAGTGCGAGAACGAGACAAACTTATGCCACTTGTGTGTAGTAGAATGAGACAAAAGTAAAGTTACGGGAGGAGGTATAAAAGCGTCTTTATTGTTTGTATTGAATCTTTACTATCAAGAATAATAATTTAGAAACGAAGTTTTTCCAAATTATTGATCAAGATAAATTTTCTGGGTGATTTAGGTGAAGTTTTTGAGCAATAGTTATTAAATAATTGCGGTTTAGTAATTATTTAATAGCGGAAAAATTAATCGGTCTTTTGTTGGAGTACATAGTACAACCAACAACTGAAAGGTTAATATTGTTTGAATTCCTCGCTTGGCTTATGTTACTTCTTACAAAACTTGGTAAGTTGTGGTGCATTGTAGCATCATCACGACTTATTCATGAGTTTGTAGAAAGAAGAATCTTCCTAAATTTATAAAATATTTAATTTATTTGTTTATTTTATAATATATAAAAAAAGAGAAATAAATACGTAATAGAAGGGATTTGAATAATTTGGAATTGATGTAGGATGAGGGAGAGAAAGTTTTAGATTGAAATTATTATTGCGGTTGAAATTGAATTATTATATTAATTTTTGATAATTTTATTTATTAGATAAAATCAAATTTAAGGGGGCAACCCTACTTATTTTTTTCAAAAACTCAATTCACTTTTTTTTGCATTTTGTCAAAGTATATGATTTCAGCAATATATAAATATATTTTTAGGTTATTCAGTGAAAATTTAATACGATAGAAAGCATAAAAAAGAGCCTCGGAAGGTGTTTTAGAGTCAGCCCAAATAGCACATGATTTCGCAGCGAGTTCGCAGGGAGTTCGCAGTGCGAAGTTCGCGAGTTAACATTGCGAACTCCCTGCGAAGTTCCTGCGAAGTCTAAATGTCCTCCTGATGGCGAGTTTACAATGCAAACTCGCTGCAAACTCTCAATGCAAACTCGCTGCAAATTCGCAATGCAAACTCGCTGCAAACTCGCAATGCAAACTCGCTGCAAACTCGCAATGCAAACTCGCTGCAAATTCGCAATGCACACTCGCTGCAAATTTGCAATGTTAACTCGCTGCGAGTTCGCTGCGAGTTTGCTGCGAATTGGCTGCGAATTAAAAAAGTAAATTTTAATTTTTTAAAAGTATTTTTGCATTGCGAACTCCCTGCGAAGTTCCTGCGAAGTTCTTGGATAGTAATGTGGGATTTCTATCAATTATTACTGTTTTTATGAATTAACTATACCCTCGACTTTTTATTAAACGCACGCTTATTTGTTTTTTCGCAGTTTTATAACCTATTTACATCCTAACTAACGAATAAAAATATCTACGCTTGGGGGGACTCGATCCCTCGACCCTAAACTCGCAAGACGGATGCGCTAACCACTACGCCATGTGGTGTTACGACTTTACGTTCGTATAAGCAAATCGTCCTCATAAAGTGTGATATCTTCATATTTAATATAAATATTGTAATACGAAAGTAAAGTCGTAAGGCCACATGGCGTAGTGGTTAGCGCATCCGTCTTGCGAGTTTAGGGTCAAGGGATCGAGTCCCCCCAAGCGTAGATATTTTTATTCGTTAGTTAGGATGTAAATAGGTTATAAAACTGCGAAAAAACAAATAAGCGTGCGTTTAATCAAAAGTCGAGGTATAGTTAATTTATAAAAACAGTAATAATTGATAGAAATCCCACATTACTATCCAAACTTCGCAGGAACTTCGCAGGAACTTCGCAGGGAGTTCGCAATGCAAAAATACTTTTAAAAAATTTAAATTTACTTTTTTAATTCGTAGCCAATTCGCAGCAAACTCGCAGCGAACTCGGAGCGAGTTAACATTGCAAATTTGCAGCGAGTGTGCATTGCGAATTTGCAGCGAGTTTGCATTGCGAGTTTGCATTGCGAGTTTGCATTGCGAATTTGCAGCCAGTTTGCATTGCGAATTTGCAGCGAGTTTGCATTGCGAGTTTGCAGTGAGTTTGCGTTGCAAACTCGCCATCAGGAGGACATTTAGACTTCGCAGGAACTTCGCAGGGAGTTCGCAATGCGAACTCGCGAACTCCCTGCGAACTCGCTGCGAAATCATGTGCTATTTGGGAGACATCTGTTTCAAGTTGGTGACCACTATTGATGAAAAACTACTGAACCGATTTTGTTCAAATTTTGTGGGCTTCTTTAAAACATTTAAATCCAGTCCTTAATCGAAGGATTTGTTTTTAAATGCAAAACTTTCCTTTTTACAGGTGGGAAATCATTTTTTGTTTTGTTTTTTTTTTAGTTAAAATCGAAAAGTAGAGTTTGAGCGGTTGCCATTTTGTCAGAAATTGATTTTTTTTAAATCCTTCGATTAAAGACTAGATTATCTTCTACTTTAACTAAATTCGTTGGAATTTTGTGTTACAAATAAACCAACTCTTTATAATTGTGGTCACCGCAAACCATATTTTCTATGAAGACTTTAACAAGATCGAGCATTACACCTCCATTTTTAAATATTTTTTCAACTTTTTTACCGGAATTCATACTTTAAATTCTGTATTTTTAGACAAAAAATCGTTTTATTTAGAAATAGAATAGAATTTTTAATGGTAGTAATTGGAAGTCAATTTAAATTAAGTATGAGTAATGTTTCAAAAGATAGATAATTACAAACAGGTGGCATATATTTTCCTTTTAAATTTAGAATTTATGGGTTTAAATGCCCATATTTTGGACTACTTTCTATGTCATTCTAAATTCTTACAATAATAGTAAGCAGATGAATCATTTTCTTAGGAAACACTAAATAATTTTAAAAACCCGGAAGGAACAGAGATGGGAAGTATGCTTCAACTTGTACCCATGATGATCAGAATATATAAAATTTAGAAAGAAAGTAATAATTAAAAAAAATTTCAAGAATAATAATAGATATAAAATAGATAGAAGTTAAATTTAACGTAAATTTCAAAAAGCAAAACAGTTCGTTTCTATTCTATTTCGCTTATCGTATTTACTTTCTGATAAGACTTTAACTTGATAAAATCAAAACAAAATAGATAGGGAAGAAGAGAAATAAATGATTTCATTTTTAAATTAAATGAATTTTGAATAAGTTAAGATAATAATAAATAAATAGAACATTTTAAAATAAAAATAAATAAAATAAATAGAAACAAATAAATTTATTTATAAATAAATAAGGGAATTATGAATAAATTAAAGTTTCAAAAATGGCAGAAAAAAATACTAATAATCATAATGGTGATAATGATTTTGAATTTTGTGATCCATTTTTAAAAAATAAAGAAAATAAAAAAGATCAGATTAGATTAGATTAGATTTATTTTCATTGATGCTACAATTAGGTTTTACATCTTCATATATGCCGTATATACAATACCATAAAAATTTACTCATCTTCTAAATGCGAACTTAAACTAATTTTAATGTTTTTCGTTTTTCAATATCTTTTCGATTTCACTTAAAACTTTACACCACTTAAAGTCAATATCTTTTGATATCACTTTTAATATCTCCTTCCTCAAGTTCTCCTAATGACTTTCCTCTCTCCATTTCTTCATCCAAATACTACCTTGATTATTTAATTTTTTAATCACCACGTCACATCCTATTACTTGCTCCAGCGTTTCAGTTTGTTTCTTACATGCCCTACAATTCTTATCATTAAAGCTTTTTTTCTCTTCGTTTATTAAATTCCCACACCTTCACCTAGCCCAAGTCTCTTTTTGTGAATTGACAAATCTAAGCTTTTACCCCAACTAGTTGGATTTCCATTTATAATATTCCTTGTTTCTTCTTTTAAACATTTTCTCGGCCATCTGTTTTCCTCCATTTTCATTAATTTTATTAAGGAAGATCCTGCTCTTTTTCTCGCCTGTATCTCCACACTTTCTCTTCCAGATGTAGTCTAGAGTATTCTTTGCTAAACCCATACTTGTCTTTACATATCTATTTTCAATTCGTTCAATAACTTCCCTTTTACTCCAACCCCATAGTTCTACTCCATACATTGCTGCCGCCTTCACCGTTGCATCCATGAAATACAATTTCCTTTTTAAATCTGTGATTCCTGCCCTTCCTACCCTTGTTTCCCCCTACACTTTATTAATCAATTGTTAAGTTTTTCCCGCAGCCTTCTCTACGTGCAAATTATACCGATTTCTAGTTGTAAACAGAAGCCTAAGTATTTAAATTCTTCAACCACTTCTATTTCCTCTTCTTTATACTTCCAATTTTCTGCCTTTCTTATTCTTCCGTTTCTAAATACTATAATCTTATACTTATCTATATTTACTTCCATTTTGTTCCTATCTGTCCATTTTTGTAGATTTTTTAGCATTCTACCTAGATCTTCTCCATTTTCTGCCACTAAGGTTAAATCATCAGCATAAAGCAGCGCGAATATTTTTATTTTTGAGCTTGAACTTAATGCCGTGCCACCATCTCCTTTCTTTCTCATCTTGGGTTCTAAATCATTTATATATATATATTAAATAAGATAGGACTGAGGGGACAGCCCTGCCTCACCCCTCTGTTTGTTAAAAATCTTTCTGTTTTTTCCTCTTTTACTAAGATTTCGTTGCTAGTTTGTTTATAAATTTCTTTTGTCATGTCTAAAAATTTACCATTCAAACCCATTTGTTCCATTTTTTACCACAATATTTCTCTATCTACTAGGTCAAAAGCTTTTTTAAAGTCTATAAAAGCAGTATATAGCTTACCGTTTTTTTGCCTTACCCTATTTCCAATCAGTGTATTTAATATAAAAACTTGTTCCATTGGTCCTCTCTCATTTTTAAAACCGTTTTGGGCCTCTGTTAGCTTTTCTTTTGCCCCTAACCATTGCCCTAATCTCTTGGCCATTATTGATGCTAGGATCTTATAACCACTCTGTAATCAACCTTTGTCTCAGTTCTGCTAGTTCTTTTCTACAATTCAGGTAATTCATTTTATTGGTCCAGTCTCTCTTCTTTCTAAACTTGTGCAATTGTTTAAACAATTCCCTTCTTTTAGTCTTATAATCTCCATTATCCCACGATCTTTCAAACCCGTTTACTCTTTTGTTACAG
Source organism: Ganaspis brasiliensis (assembly GCA_037103525.1). NCBI lineage: Eukaryota > Metazoa > Arthropoda > Insecta > Hymenoptera > Figitidae > Ganaspis > Ganaspis brasiliensis. The sequence goes on along the minus strand of JAZKLR010000451.1, from coordinate 827,110 downwards.
ACCATTATTCCTACTTTATTTGTCGATTCTTTAATTGTTTCCACGATTTCTCTCCATCTTTCTTCTGGGTCTAAGTCAGATTTCGATTTTATTTTCCTATTCCAACATTCTTTTCATTCCTTATTGAATTCTAAAGACCTTTTCTTCTTTCCATTTTAGTCTCGATAGTTTTTTATTAGTTATTTTTTCACTTTCAATGTTTTTGCCCCATTTTAGTCGGTATATCACAGGTAAGTGGTCTGACCCTTCCTGTGTTGACACTCTTAAACCTTCGAACTATTCTGGTATTTCGTTTCCTTCTTCCATTGTAATCATGACTTAATCTAGTATACTACCCAGGACTTTCCCGTGTCCAATACAAGTTATGTTTCCTTCCAAATCTGCTTCTGTCCTTCCATTCATTACAAGCATTGCTCTGATTTCACACTAATTCAATAGAAGTTTTCCTTCTGCTCGTAATTCTTTGTCTTCTGAGTTTCTTGGAATCATCACCTTGTCTTTATCCTTCTCTTAACCACACTCTGCTACTCCTTGTTCACAACCTATTTTTCGCATTTAGATCGCCTGCAATAATTATTTTTCCTGAATGATCTTCCAAATTCATCCATTTTTTGGTCTAGTTTTTTCAAAAATAGCTTCATATTTAAAGGTTTGTTAGTGTAGCCCGTAATTAAGGTATATTTATCTTCGCCATGCTTCTTTTTAATATCAAGTTGTAATCCATACTCCCATTCAGTTTTCTGGCAGGTGGCCTTCAGCTTTTTTTTAATTCCGATCAATTGTCCTCCACTAGCTCTGCCTTTTAAGTGAGTCCTTGATGCCACCTTACCGAACCATTCGAATTCTTTGTCCAACGTTTCCATTACGTTTAGCATTCTTTTTTCTACTAAAAATGTTTCTTTAAATACTACAATATCCATGCTCGTCCACAAATTTTTTTTTTCTGCACATTTTTGAAGCCTTGTACGTTCCATTGCATCACAGCAATCTTACCAACCTTCTCTTCCTTTTCCTCTGCTCCGAAATGTCTGATTTTCTTTCCTTAACTCATTCTTAAGTTTTAATTCTCCTTGTAATTCATCCCATTCCAGACATGTATCTTCTACCCACAATTTTTGATCTCCTACCTTTGTACTTTTTTGTTTATTATTCCATGCTTCAGCTTCTTTCTCTAGCCACTGCTGGACTTCCTTTTGCCTTTCTGTTAAATCATCAACTATCCAAACTCCCCAGCCTAAATGAGTTAAAATTGCTTTTTCCTTCATTACATTTACCTTAGATGTCCATTCTTCCAATCTAACTCTCCAGCTATCCTGAATCCTTTCTAATCTTTCTACTCTTATTGTTAATTGCAGAACATTCAAAAATCAATTTTCTAACTCCTGTTTTTTCTCTTTCGTAAGTAGCGTTAATCCTTTAATAATAACATTATTTTTTTTTCCTCTCCTCAATGTTTTCTCTTCTTCCCATTCTTCAGCACTTAATTGTGTAGGTATCACGTTAATTTCTCGTGAAACTGGAACCTTTTCGTGTCCGTCAGTGACCCTCAACCCTCCTGTTGACTGGTCAACATGTGCTAAGGTCATCACTTTCGTCGGCGAGAAGTCCTTTACGCAGCTTGATAATTCTGACCCGGTAATTTCGCTAAACACATTATTTTCTATCATTTGCATATTTTTCGACAAATTATTCGTTTTTTCTGAACTCTTTAAATTTTATGCTATAAAATCATCTTTCATAGGCATTCTAATTTTACAATTTTATTTCTATTATATTCAACTTCCTTTCTTAAATTTGTCAATTCCACCTCTTTTTCTACATACTGGTTTTTATTTTTTTACAATTACCACACTTTACCACTTCCTGTTTTTTTGTCTCCCCCCTTATGCGGTGATCTCATTAACATGTGTTGTGGTTGAAATCCTTCGTTTAAATTCATTTTATCACTGTCCCCTTTTTCTTTTTCATTAGCCTCAACTCTTGACACAATTGTTGGAGGCGCATGAATATTACCTAAAACCCATTTAGCCTAATTCCCATTAGGCCTAAAACCATTTAACCTAAATTGCACTCAGCATAAAACCCATTTGATTGCGTATGAGCAGTAAACGATCAAAGAAGGTTGTTAATTATAAATAAAAAACTGTATAACCACAATTTTTATCTAGTCACTCATTTAAAACCCATTTAATTTAAATTCCAATTAACCTAAAATGTATTCAGCCTAAATCCCATTTAAACTAAAATACATTTAGCCTAAATGCCATTTAACCTTAAAAGTACTTAGCCTAAATATCATTTACCCTAAATTCCATTTTACCTAAATCCCATTTAACGTAAATTCTATTTAACCTGAAATGCATTCAACCTAAATCCCATTTATTCAAAAATGCATTTAGCCTAAAGCCCATTTAACCTAAAATGCATTCAGCCTAAAATTCATTTAATCTTAATCTCATGTAGCCTAAATCCCATTTAACCTAAAATGCATTTATTCTAAAATTCATCGAGCCTAAATCCCATTTAACCTAAATCCCATTTTACCTAAAATTCATTTAACCTAAATTCCATTTATCCTAAAATGCTTTTAGTCTAAACCCCATTTAAACTAAAACGCATTTAACCTAAGTCCCACTCAACCTAAAATGCACTCACCCTAAATCACATTTAACCTAAATCCCATTTAACCTTAATTCCATTTAACCTAAACCCCATTTAACCAAAAACGCATTAAGCCTAAATTCAATTTGACTTAAAATGCATTCAGCCTAAATCTCATTTAACCGAAATCCCAATTAACCTAAATCCAATTTAACCTAAATCCCATTGAACCTAAACTCCTGTTACGAACCGAAATAAAAATAGCAATAATATCAATAATTAATTAACCGTTACTAAACAAATTAATAATTTATTATTAATTAGTTTAGATATTAAGTTATCAACAATTAAGATTTATTTTTCTTTCGAAAGTCGTCGGAGGCTCCAAGCTGCCAAGATTCACACAGAACTAACTCTATGAATCAAGTTTTATTTTTATGTGGGCGATCGTGTTTTCTTTTAAAAGTGCTGTCTGAATTGCGCGCCTACTTTTTATATTTGCAAATCTAAAGTTAATAACAATCTTGAACAAAATCAAATAGGCAGGACATCCTTAATGAATAACTGAGAAAGGTGATTTAAAGAAAATATAATTAGGGTAAATTCAAATTTAGGATATTTATTTTCATTACCAAACATGAAACCGGAGCAAAACCACTACAACCAATTTCTTCTCTTAATCACATACAAAATCATAATCAAATTGTATTATTGGAACGATACATGTTGCTTTTTCTTACTTACGCATTAGGTCCTTACACACTACCACATTAAACAGAGTGAGAAACGCTCTTACAAATGACGTTGTCCTTCCATATAATGTGGGCCTGGGTTAATTGTTTGAAATCTTCAACTTTGTGAATAATTTCTAGATTGTTTTCATAGGATCGTAGTTCGACTAGTTTTTATATTGTGTCTAATTTGATGCTGTAATGATTTCCAATAAGTTAACAAGCGAAGTTTTCATGTTAACACAAAGCACCAACACTTGTCCGTTATGTCCGTATCGGATTTTGTGATATAAGTGTAGGATTTACCGATTAATCGCACCCCTCAGTTAACTTACGCCTCACCGACTTTTTGCTACTTTCTAAAGACCACGTCACCGGTCTGAAAACGAGATAATAATCTTTTGTTTTAAGAGAAAACTTTATTGTTAGTCAACAGGAGACAACATGAAACACTAACACACTATAAATGAAACACGAATTTCATGGAGAATTCAGAATGTCAACCTTTTCACTTTTCCATGAATTGCGAACACCGTCAAGTATAGATCGGACTACTTCGCCTTCGTTTAGAACTAAAACTTAATTTAACGTCCACCCGAAACTAGTTGGCTTCCGCGAACATTTTCGAATCGGTTATGACGCGGACGGACAACCCGCGACCAAATCGACGGATAGTAGCACCATCAAGTATAGAACGGACTCCCTCACTATCCGTGCTCGAGTTGTTGTCACGAAGAAGCGATTTTCGTTGCAAGTGCATCGATTTTATCAAAACTGATCAAGTTTGGTAAGTGGGAAGACAATTGGTTGGAGATTTTTAATTGGCTTGGATTAAAGATGTGATGTTTTTCAAAATGCAAATTTTGCAAAACTCTACTCGGCGTTGCGAAAGTACTGTGAAAAGGATTCAGAAATAACGGAAGAATTTGGAACCATCGTTCACTGAACCTCACTTTTGTAAAGAGAGCTTCTTACTCAGCGTTTTTGTTGCTAAAGACAGTTTGTCTTTCAACTGTAGGTTCTTGTGAAAGCATTCTTAAATGTTTCATAACTTGTTGCTTTTCAAGCACTTATTAATTGTAAAAATGTGATGGAAACCAAGTCCAACATGAACCTTTAATTTATTCTGCATTGTATTATCACAACTCCTATTCTCAATGTACTATTTTGAAAAGCTTTGTTTTTGATTCAACAGCTGAATTTTGGAAATACGGAAAGCAAGGAATTTAGGAAATGGCTTGCATGACAAAATGTACTCGCGCAACGAAAGCAACTCCTTGGGTTAAACGCGCGCTAAACCCTTTCCTTTTATAGCTTAAAAGAAAAACGGAAAGGCTAAGTTTCTGAATTTTCCATTTAAATAATAATTTAATAAAATAATCAATTTAGTGAACTTAAACTCATTTCTGATAAAATTCTTTCGCCGAATTTGAAAGTTGGTCTTGTGTATTGAGTTTCTCACTCTAGCCTCAATTGCAAATCGGCAATATCGCAGAGTGTCAAATACCGGCTTGAAAACCTTTCGGGCAGCTTGGTCTCAGGTTAATGACTTATAACGTAGTTTATTGGTCTTAAAAATTAAGAAAAATGTGAGGTACGCAACAACTCCATTTAACCTAAATCCTATTTAACCTAAATTCCATTTAACCTAAATCCCATTTAACCTAAAACACATTTAGTCTTAATTCCATTTAACCTAAAATGCATTCAGCCTAAATACCATTTAACCGAAATCCCATTTTACCTAAAATGCAATCAGCCTAAATTCCATTTAAACTAAATTTCATTTAACCTAAATTCCATTGAACTTAAAACGCATTTAACCTAAATTCCATTTAACTTAAAACGCATTTAACCTAAATTCCATTTAACTTAAAACGCATTTAGCCTAAATCTAACTTTACCGAAATCCCATTTAACCTAAAATATTTTTTATGTACTTTTGACATGAGTTTCCCAACCCTGGGTTAGTAGAGAGTAGTTCTTACCTATCGATAATGCAGATTAGATGGCGTTTCAGACATCTTTGCGTTTGCGGCAATCTTCAAATGCGTTTTTATTTTTGTTTTAAATTATTCGTTTTCTTTAGTAGATCACTTAAAGAAGATACATATTGAAGTTGTAAATTAATAATAGTTGTTTATTTTTGTTATCTTAGGTAAGTTTTGTAATTTTAATCGTAAGAATGTAAATTCAGCTACTGCGCATAAGTTTCAACTTGTCAAAAAATGAAAATTCAATCAATTTTTGCCTCGCCAGAACCATTTAGCCAAATGCACTAAATAATTTTTAGTCAATTATCAATTATTTTCCATATTTCAAGATCTAACTTCAACCTTTATCATTTATTAACGAAACAAAATGAACAAAAATTCAGCTACTGCGTTTTAGTTTCAACTTGTCAAAAAAAGAAAATTCAATCAATTTTAGCCTCGCCAGAAATTATTGGCAACATACACTAAAAAATTTTCAGTCAATTATCAATTATTTTCCATATTTCTAGATCTAATTTTAAACTTTTTCATCTATTAACAAACAAAATGGAACAGTAGCTCAATTTTTGTTCAATTTTGTTTGTTAATAGATGAAAAAGTTTAAAATTATAGTTAGAAATATGGAAAATAAATGATAATTATCTGAAAATTTTTTAGTGAAATTTGCCTATAATTTCTGGCAAAGCAAAAATTAATTAAATTTTCATTTTTTGACAAGATGAAACTAAAGAACAGTAGGTCAATTTTTGTTCAACTTTGTTCGTTAATAGATGAAAAAGTTTGAAATTAGATCTAGAAATATGGAAAATAATTAATATTGGACTGCAAATTTTTTAGTGTATTTTGCCAATAATTTCTGGCAAGGCAAAAACTGATTGAATTTTCATTTTTTGACAAGTTGAAACTAAAGCGCAGTAGCTCAATTTTTGATTAATTTTGTTCGTTCATAGATGAAAAAGTTTGAAATTAGATCTAGAAATATAAAAAATAATTGATATTTGACTGAAATTTTTTTTGTGTATTTGCCAATTATTTCTGCTGAGCCATAATTATGAAGGAAAGTACCCGTATGTATAATAAACGGACAAAATTATTATTATTATTATCCTTAAGGGTGGTTTTCAGGGATTGATCATTTTTGTCATTATTTTAAATAATTAAATTGTATATTTCTGAGTATGATCAACCATTTTAGATTCTGATTAGATTTTTGTGTGCAAATTGACTGTTGTGCCCCTGTTTGCTACTACCTGTCGTACATTTTAATTTTTGTTATCTTAATATCTCAATTTTATTTTTTGTGTAATTGAAGATTTATTTTTTTAATTGTTAATTTTGAGGTAGATAAATATTTTAATTTAATTTTTTTTTTTTATTTAATTAGTTTACTTTTATATTTAATTTAATTAATTGTAACATTTCGTTCTTAAGAAATGAAATAATTATGCTTTTCAAAATGATAAGAATTAAATAATCAATTAACTTCATTTAAACTTTTGATTTTTGTACTTAAATATTTTTTAAGTCAACAAGAGTGATTCGATTTTCGTGCGGAAAAGCACGTGACCTCCTCTGATTGGTGGTCAATCTGTGCAGGTTAGTTGGCTTTAACAACTTACTTATTTTCGCTATTGTAATTATTAATTTGCCAATTTTTAGCGCCCTGAAACTACCCGCCCGCCAGCCGGCAGAACGGCCGACCAGCAGAAGAATCCAAAGGCGTAGACAGTAGTGCGTTACGCGGTGGGCCCCCGTGTTATTCTGGCTGGCAGATTAGGATAATAACTGTTAATCGGGAAAACTATTAACAAAAAAGATGAAAACATTAACAAATAAGATGCACAATAAATTTTTAAAGTTAAACAATGTTTAAAATTAATATTCACTTTAAAATATAGTCCAATTCTTGAACTATCGACAAATTGCGTTCTGCCAGCAGACGGGTGGGACGGATGGATATTATTGTTAATAATAATTAACAATATCCACTTGATATTACAAGAGGAATGTCTGCACAATATTTTCGTAGCCTAAAAAAATTTTTTGCTTGAAAATTATGCCCAGAAAAAATTTGTATTCCTTCAAATATCGAAAAATCGCGTTCTGCCAGCAGACGGGTGAGACGGATGGATATTATTGTTAATAATTATTAACAATATCCACTTAATATTACTAGTGGAATGTCTGCACAATATTTTCGTGGCCTAAAAAAATTTTTTGCTTGACAATTATGCCCAGAAAAAATTTGTATTCCTTCAAATATCGAAAAATCGCGTTCTGCCAGCAGACGGGTGGGACGGATAGATATTATTGTTAATAATAATAAACCATATCCACTTGATATTACAAGAGGAATGTCTGCACAATATTTTCGTGGCCTAAACAAAATTTTTGCTTGAAAATTATGCTCGGAAAAAATTTTCATTCCTTCAAATATCGAAAAATCGCGTTCTGCCAGCAGACGGGTGGGACAGATAGATATTTTTGTTAATAATAATAAACAATATCCACTTGATATTACAAGAGGAATGTCTGCACAATATTTTCGTGTCCTAAAAAAATTTTTTGCTTAACAATTATGCCCGTAAAAAATTTTCATTCCTTCAAATATCGGAAAATCGCGTTCTGCCAGAAGACATGTGGGACGAATGGATATTATTGTTAATAATTATTAACAATATCCACTTGATATTACAAGAGGAATGTCTGCACAATATTTTCGTTGCCTAAAAAAATTTTTTGCATGAAAATTATGCCTGGAAAAAATTGTTATTCCATCAAATATCGAAAAATCGCGTTCTGCCAGCAGACGGGTGGGACAGATGGATATTTTTGTTAATAATACTTAACAATATCCACTTGATATAACAAGAGGTATGTCTTCACTATATTTTCGTGGCCTGAAAATAATTTTTGGTTAAAAATTATGCCCGGAAAAAAAGTTTATATCTTGAAATATCAAAAAATCGCGTTCTGCTAGCAGACAAGTGGGGCGGATGGATATTCTTGTCAATAAATATTAACAATGTGAACGTGATTTTTCAATATTCGAAAAATTAAAATTTTCTTCCGGGCATAATTTTCAAACAAAAAATTTTTTTGGGCCAAGATAATATTGTGCAGACATTCCTCTAGCAATATTAGGTGGATATTGTTAATAATTATTAAGAATATATCCATCCGTCTCACCCGTCTGTTGGCAGAACGCGATTTTTCGATATTTGAAGGTATAAAAATTTTTTCCGGGCATAATTTTTAAGCAAAAATTATTTTCAGGCCACAAAAATATAGTGAAGACATACCTCTTGTAATATCAAGTGGATATTGTTAAGTATTATTCACAAAAATATCCATCTGTGCCACCCGTCTGCTGGCAGAACGCGATTTTCCGATATTTGAAGGAATGAAAATTTTTTTCGGTCATAATTTTCAAGCAAAAAATTTTTTTAGGCCACGAAAATATTGTGCAGACATTCCACTAGTAATATTAAGTGGATATTGTTAATAATTATTAACAATAATATCCATCCGTCCCACCCGTCTGCTGGCAGAATGCGATTTTTCGATATTTCAAGATATAAACTTTTTTTCCGGGCATAATTTTTAACCAAAAATTATTTTTAGGCCACGAAAATAAAGTGCAGATATTCCTCTAGCAATATCAACTGGATATTGTTAATAATTATTAACAATAATATCCATCCGTCCCACCCGTCTGCTGGCAGAACGCGATTTTTCGATATTTCAAGATATAAACTTTTTTTCCGGGCATAATTTTTAACCAACAATTATTTTCAGGCCACGAAAATATAGTGGAAATATTCCTCTATCAATATCAACTGGATATTGTTAATTATTATTAACAATAATATCCATCCGTCTCACCCGTCTGTTGGCAGAACGCGATATTCCGATATTTGAAGGAATAAAAATTTTTTCCGGGCATATATTTTAAGCAAAAATTATTTTCAGGCCACAAAAATATAGTGAAGACATACCTCTTGTAATATCAAGTGGATATTGTTAATTATTATTAACAATAATATCCATCCGTCTCACCCGTCTGCTGGCAGAACGCGATTTTCCGATATTTGAATGAATGAAAATTTTTTCCGTGCATAATTTTCAGGCAAAAAATTTTTTTAGGCCACGAAAATATTGTGCAGACATTCCACTAGTAATATTAAGTGGATAATTTTAATAATTATTAACAATAGTATCCATCCGTCTCACCAGTCTGTTGGCGGAACGCGATATTTCGATATTTGAAGGAATAAAAATTTTTTCCGGGCATAATTTCCAACCAAAAAATTTTTTTAAGCTACGAAAATATTGTGCTGACATTCTTCTAGTAATATGAAGTAAATATTGTTAATTGTTATTAAAAATAATATCCATCCGTCCCACCCGTCTGTTGTCAGAACGCGATTTTTCGATATTCGAAGAATTAAAAATTTTTTCCGGGCATAATTTTTAAGAAAAAAATTTTCTTACGCCACGAAAATATTGTGCAGCCATTCCTTTTGTAATATCAAGTGGATATTGTTAATTATTATTAACAATAATATCCATCCGCCCCAACCGTCTGCTGGCAGAACGCGATTTTTCGATATTTGAAGGAATAAAAATTTTTTCCGGGCATAATTTCCAACCAAAATTTATTTTTAGTCCACGAAAATATTGTGCAGACATTCCACTAGTAATATTAAGTGGATATTTTTAATAATTATTAACAATAGTATCCATCCGTCCCACCCGTCTGCTGGCAGAACGCAATTTGTCGATAGTTCAAGATATAAACTTTTTTTCCGGGCATAATTTTTAACCAAAAATTATTTTCAGGCCACAAAAATATAGTGGAGATATTCCTCTAGCAATATCAACGGGATATTGTTAATTATTATTAAAAATAATATCCATCCGTCTCACCAGTCTGTTGGCGGAACGCGATATTTCGATATTTGAAGAAATAAAAATTTTTTCCGGGCATAATTTTCATGCTAAAAATTTTTTTAGGCCACGAAAATATTGTGCTGACATTCCTCTAGTAATATTAAGTAAATATTGTTAATAATTATTAACAATAATATCCATCCGTCCCACCCGTCTGCTGGCAGAACGCGATTTTCCGATATTTGAAGAATTTAAATTTTTTTTCAGGCATAATTTTCAAGCAAAAAATTTTTTTAAGCTACGAAAATATTGTGCTGACATTCTTCTAGTAATATGAAGTAAATATTGTTAATTGTTATTAAAAATAATATCCATCCGTCTCACCTGTCTGTTGGCAGAAAGCCATATTTCGATATTTTAAGAATTAAAAATTTTTTCCGGGCATAATTTTCAAGCAGAAAATTTTTTTAAGCTACGAAAATATTATGCACAGATTCCACTAGTAATATTAAGTGGATATTGGTAATAATTATTAACAATAATATCCATCCGTCCCACCCGTCTGCTGGCAGAACGCAATTTGTCGATAGTTCAAGATATAAACTTTTTTTCCGGGCATAATTTTTAACCAAAAATTATTTTCAGGCCACAAAAATATATTGGAGATATTCCTCTAGCAATATCAACTGGATATTGTTAATTATTATTAAAAATAATATCCATCCGTCTCACCCGTCTGTTGGCAGAACTTGATATTTCGATATTTGAATAATTAAAAATTTTTTCCGGGCATAATTTTCAAGCAAAAAATTTTCTTAGGCCACGAAAATATTGTGCAGCCATTCCTCTTGTAATATCAAGTGGATATTGTTAATTATTATTAACAATAATATCCATCCGCCCCACCCGTCTGCTGGCAGAACGCGATTTTTCGATATTTGAATGAATAAAAATTTTTTCCGTGCATAATTTTCAACCAAAATTTATTTTTAGTCCACGAAAATATTGTGCAGACATTCCTCTTGTAATATCATGTGGATATTGTTAATTATTTTTAACAATAATATCCATTCGTCCCACCCGTCTGCTGGCAGAATGCGATTTTCCGATATTTCAAGATATAAACTTTTTTTCCGGGCATAATTTTTAACTAAAAATTATTTTCTGGCCACGAAAATATAGTGGAGATATTCCTCTAGCAATATCAACTGGATATTGTTTATTATTATTAAAAATAATATCCATCCGTCTCACCCGTCTGTTGGCAGAACGCGATATTTCGATATTTGAAGGAATAAAAATTTTTTCGGGCTTAATTTTCATGCAAAAAATGTTTTAACTACACGAAAATATTGTGCTGACATTCTTCTAGTAATATTAGGTGGATATTGTTAATAATTATTAACAATATATCCATCCGTCTCACCCGTCTGTTGGCAGAACGCGATTTTTCGATATTTGAAGGAATAAAAATTTTTTCCGGGCATAATTTTTAAGCAAAAATTATTTTCAGGCCACGAAAATATAGTGGAGATATTCCTCGAGCAATATCAACTGGATATTGTTAATTATTATTAACAATAATATCCATCCGTCTCACCCGTCTGTTGGCAGAACGCGATATTTCGATATTTGAAGGAATGAAAATTTTTTCCGGGCATAATTTTGAAGCAAAAAATTTTTTTAGGCCACGAAAATATTGTGCAGACATTCTACTAGTAATATTAAGTGGATATTGTTAATAATTATTAACAATCATATCCATCCGTCCCACCCGTCTGCTGGCAGAACGCTTTTTTCCGATATTTGAAGGAATGAAAATTTTTTCCGGGCATAATTTTCAAGCAAAAAATTTTTTTGGGCCACGAAAATATTGTGCAGACATTCCACTAGTAATATTAAGTGGATATTGTTAATAATTATTAACAATAATATCCATCCGTCCCACCCGTCTGCTGGCAGAACGCGATTTTTCGATATTTGAAGGAATACAAATTTTTTCTGGGCATAATTTTCAAGCAAAAAATTTTTTTAGGCTACGAAAATATTGTGCAGACATTCCTCTTGTAATATCAAGTGGATATTGTTAATTATTATTAACAATAATATCCATCCGTCCCACCTGTCTGCTGGCAGAACGCAATTTGTCGATAGTTCAAGAATTGGACTATATTTTAAAGTGAATATTAATTTTAAACATTGTTTAACTTTAAAAATTTATTGTGCATCTTATTTGTTAATGTTTTCATCTTTTTTGTTAATAGTTTTCCCGATTAACAGTTATTATCCTAATCTGACAGCCAGAATAACACGGGGGCCCACGGCGTAACGCACTACTGTCTACGCCTTTGAATTCTTCTGCTGGTCGGCCGTTCTGCCGGCTGGCGGGCGGGTAGTTTCAGGGCGCTCCAATTTTTAAAGATTATGCAAGTGCAATCTGATAGGGGAGGCATCACCATTAATCATTTGCAATAATTTTGAACGCATTTTATATTGTTGTTTTGCGTTGGATGGAAGAACAGTATTAAAAATTCTTGAATACTTAATTAAAATGTCTTATAATCGAATCCATCAACAGATTTCATTGTTTATATAAAAACTTTGAAACTAAAAAAAAAAAAATTTCTGTAGGTTATATTTCTAAAAACTTAAATTTAGAGAAATAAAAACTATATGACACAAAATATCATGTTTAGTTAAACCATTTCTACTAAAAACCAAATTAAATTCACTGTTTAAAAAAACTTTACTTTTATATTTCAAATGTTATTCAAAATACGTATCTTTCATTCTTACGATTAAAATTACAAAACTTACCTAAGATAAAAAAAACAAACAACTATTATTTATTTAACAACTTCAATATATATCTTCTTTAAGTGATCAACTAAAGAAAACGAATAATTCAAAACAAAAATAAAAAACGCATTTAAAAATTCCAGCAAACGCAAAGATGTCTGAAACGCCATTTAATCTGCATTATCAATAGGTAGGAACTACTCTCTACTAACCCAGGGTTGGGAAACTCATGTCAAAAGTACATAAAAAATATTTTAGGTTAAATGGGATTTCGGTAAAGTTAGATTTAGGCTAAATGCGTTTTAGGTTAAATGGAATTTAGGTTAAATGGGAATTAGGTTAAATGCAATTAAGGTTAAATAAGATTTAGGTTAAATGGACTTTAGGTTAAGTAAGATTTAGGCGGAATGCATTTTAGGTTAAATGGGATTTATGTAAAATGGGATTTCGGTTAAATGGTATTTAGGCTGAATGCAATTTAGGTTAAATGGAATTTAGGCTAAATGCGGTTTAGGTTAAATGGAATTTAGGTTAAATGCGTTTTAAGTTAAATGGAATTTAGGTTAAATGGAATTTAGGTTAAATGGAATTTAGGTTAAATGGAATTTAGGTTAAATGGACTTTAGGTTAAGTAAGATTTAGGCGGAATGCATTTTAGGTTAAATGGGATTTATGTAAAATGGGATTTCGGTTAAATGGTATTTAGGCTGAATGCAATTTAGGTTAAATGGAATTTAGGCTAAATGCGGTTTAGGTTAAATGGAATTTAGGTTAAATGCGTTTTAAGTTAAATGGAATTTAGGTTAAATGGAATTTAGGTTAAATGGAATTTAGGTTAAGTGAGATTTAGGCTGATTGCATTTTAGGTTAAGGGGTCGTCCACATATCACGTGATATCTTTAGGGGTGGGAGGGGGGTAGGCAAAATATCACGGTCCATGGAAATAAATTTTTTTAGCAATAGAAAAAGTATCACGAGGAGGGGGGAGGGGGTTTAAAATAGCTAAAATTTGTATCACGTGATATGTGAATGATCCCTAAATGAGATTTAGTTAAAATGGGATTTCGGTTAAATGGTATTTAGACTGAATGCATTTTAGGTCAAATGGTATTTAGGCTAAATGCTTTTCAGGTTACATAGGATTTAGGTTAAATGGAATTAAGGTTATATGGGATTTTGGTTAAATGGAATTTAGGTTAAATGAGATTTTTGGCTAAGTGCATTTCAGGTTAAGTGGGACTTAGGTTAAATGCGTTTTAGTTTAAATGGGTTTTAGGCTAAAAGCATTTTAGGATAAATGGAATTTAGATTAAATGGGATTTAGATTAAATGAATTTTTGTCTGAAAGCATTTTAGGTTAAATGGGCTTTAGGCTAAATGCATTTTTGAATAAATGGGATTTAGGTTAAATGAGATTTAGGATAAATGGAATTTAGGTTAAATGGAATTTAGGTTAAGTGAGATTTAGACTAAATGCATTTTAGGTTTAATGAGATTTAGTTAAAATGGGATTTCGGTTAAATGGAATTTTGGTTAAATGTGTTTTAAGTTAAACTGAATTTAGGTTAAGTAAAATTTAGACTGAATGCATTTTACCTTAAATGAGATTTAGTTAAAATGGGATTTCGGTTAAATGGTATTTAGGCTGAATGCATTTTAGGTTAAATGGAATTTAGACTAAATGCGTTTTAGGTTAAATGGACTTTGAGTTAAATGGAATTTTGTCTGTATGAATTTTAGGTTAAATGGGATTTAGGTTAATTGGGATTTCGGTTAAATGAGATTTAGGCTGAATGCAATTTAGGTCAAATGGAATTTAGGCTAAATGCGTTTTAGGTTAAATAAGATTTAGGTTAAATGGAATTAAGGTTATATGGGGTTTTTAAAAAAATAACTTTGTTTTTTGTTATTTATTTGCCTTCCTTCGATCGAGCCTTTATTTGTTTCCTTTGAGCCTCCTGCCATCTGTCGGTTCGTCAAACAACTTTTTTTTTCGATTTTTCACTTTTATCGCCCGAGCTTTTCGTTTCCGGTTCACTTTCCGCCATGCCGTCGCCTAACCTCCAAAACTTTTTCCAATAAAAGGAAACACTTATTCACTCCCGTCTAACAGTTTCTCCTTCGACAAAGAGAAGGTTAAAAGACACCACTATTCCGAAGCTATTACACCACTATTTTCAAAAAGCCTTACAACTGTTCTCGCGTTTTTACTGAAAATTTCACTAGTCAACAAACCTAGCGTGCGCCTCTACCGCGGTCCTACCGGAAGGTCGAGATAAAAAAGATTTAAATGAAGATAATAAGGATAGTATAGTTAGTGAAAATGGGGAAGATAAGGAAAAGAAAGATAAAATTATATATTCGGAAAATGAACATGATGAATCTGAAGATTGTGAAAGAGAATTTAATATAGTCGAACCTGGACAAGTGACATTCCAAGGGGATGAGATTTTTTTTTGTCACTTGTAGAGGTTTTTCACTTATAGAGGCTTATGGAGGTCGAAGAGCGGCCTCTGTCACGTATAGAGGTTCTGTCAATCTACAAGGAATACGAAATTTAATTATTTGAATAATTTATTTAAAGAAAATGTTATCAAAAATTAATTCACCAATTTACATGAATATTAATTAATTGGTTGAAAAGTCTGTCAGTTTTGTTTGTTTTTGGTCTTTACTATTATTTACATGCTTCTCAAGTTCATAAATTTGGTCAAAAACGAATTTCTCAATTTTTGTCGAAAATTCAATAAGTCTATGACCCGTTTCTAGAGCAGCTAAAGCTTTTTAATGTTTAGGGCTTTCTACTTCGTCGTCATATACTGACTATTATTTCAACAGAGCGCCTTTGTTCCGATATATCTAATGAAATTTTAATTATTGTTTATTTACTACTGTCTTTTAGAAAATTTAAATACAAAAGAGATTTTCACTTATAGAGGTTCGAGAGACGTTTCTTTCACTTATAGAGGTCTAGCCGAGAAAAATGAAGGAAAGGATATTCATTTACAGAGGTTTGAGAGACGTTTCTTTCAGTTATAGAGGTCTTGCCGAAAAAAAAGACCGGTCACTTATAGAATACTCACTTATAGAGGTTTTTACATGGAAAATTGAAGGGACCTGGCGATATCCAGTCACTTATAGAGGTTTTTCACTTATTCAGGTTCCACTTATCCAGGTTCGTCTGTAATATGTTAACGGGAATAACTAATGATGTAGAGATTTTAAAAACTGAAATTCAAAGGGTGAAGATTAATTTTAGAATCAGTAGTAAGAAAACTGAAGAAGAACAACAAAAAATGAGAGAAAGAATGATAAATATGACTAAATTAGTTAAAGATATAAAACAAAAATATAAAAACGAATTGGATTCAAAATTAGAAATTAGAAAAAAGAATGTGGAAATAAAAGTAAAGAATTAAAAAATAAATTAGTTGTAGTAAAAAGAAAAGAAGATTCATTTAAAAAGGATATTTCTAATAATTATTTAATGGGACAAGAAAATGCTATATCTATATTACAAAATGGAACAAAAATAAATAAATTAGAAGAAAAACAAAATCAAATAGAAACTAAAATTGGTAAAATTAAAAGAAATTCGGGCAGTGTTGATAAATCAATGTGGATTAAAAATTTACCGGCTCCAAAATTTACAGGAAGAAAACATCCTGTAATTTTTTTAAAGGATTTAGAGAATTATTTGGAAGTTAACGACGCGTGGGAAGATGATTTTAAGTATATTATTTTAACATGTTAAGAAGGATTTGCGAAAGAATGGTGGAATCTAGTTTCATCAGCACAAGAAAATTTTTAAATCATTTAAAATAAATTTATTAAAAGTTATTGGAATGAAGAAATTCGGTTTAAAATAAGCTCAACGTTAAAATTTGGATGTTTTGATTCGAGTGTCAGATTAGCTAGGACCTCTGATGCTATTAAGGGGAGGGGGGGGGGGTAAGGGTTTCAGCGTTAAAAAAAACACATTTTTTGACAATTTTTTTTAGAAATATGGATAAAACAAATTTGTTCAAACCTTTTAGACATTATTAAGTATCTTTTCAAGAACATTCTATAATTTTTTTATATTAAAATATTTACAAACAAGCCGCTGAGAAAGCTTTTCCAAGAACGTTCTTGGAAAAAGACGATTTGCGGTGTTCACTGTATCTCAGCTAAAAATTATTTAAAATCAAAAACCTTTAAAATTTAGTCAATGTATCATCAAATCCTCCCCCCAACGGTCCCTGATTATAATTTTTTTCATTTTTAAATTTTTGGTGGTCATTTGAAGTGAAAATTGATATTTTTCACGAAAAATTCCGCCATTTTGTAAGTGGAAAACCCCCTTAATGTAAAAAAAAATCTAAAACTCACCGTTGGGGGGAGGTATTTTATATGTAGAAAGTGTGTACCAAGTTAGAAATAAATCGGTAATGTAGTTTTTAAATGGTAGTGAACACTGACTTTTAAAAAGTGTTTTTGAGAAAAACGTATTTAAAGACCAGATGTACAAAAATTGTACTTAAAGTTTGGCATTGATTTTAAACATTAAAACGCAATTTAAAAAATTTGCCAATAGACATTTTTTCTGGCTTAGAAATCGCTCTTTCAAGTAGTGTATTGGAAAATATTGCAAATTTAAAAATAAACAAATTACAGTTGATTATTTAATAAAAAACATGAATTTTGAAGCCTAGACCAACGGACGCTCAAATATTCATAACTTTGTTAATTTTGCTTCCATTGACTCGAAATTTTAACACAATACTCTAGAAATATTATGCATTCAAATAAAAAAAATGCAAAAAACAAAATTTTAAAACCTTACCCCCCCCCCCCTTAAACTCATAAATAATGCGAAGGATTTGATTCCAATAATACCGGAAAGTGAAATTGTTGTAACAATGTCCAGGCATTTTCAGGATTAAATTAGAACGGCGATAATTATCAGAAAAATTCAAACAGTAGAAGAATTAATAGATTTATTAGAAACTTTTGATTTAGCAGGCCCTTTGAATTCATCGAGAAATTTTTCTTACAAACAAGTAAATCAATATCAAGGTAGTTTTGTAAATAGAACAAATAATGAAAGATTTCAGAAATGAGAATTAGCAAATCAACAAAATAATTTTCAAAATAGTTCTAGAAATACTAACAATTATAATAAACAATATAATTTTCAAAATCAACAACAAAATAATTCGCAAAATAATTTAAATAATAACTATAAAGGTAATAATGATAATCCAAACTTTAAACAATTTCATAATTATTAAATAATTATGATAATAAAAATAATATGCCACATTTCGCAAATGGTAATTTTAATAGAACAAATTATCTAAGTAAAACCGTTTCGGGCAAAATAATTGTAACCCTAATAGACAAAATTATTATAATAATAATAGACAAGATTATAATAACGGATTTGTGGAAAATGGTATATATGTTAGTAGGACTTATCCGAATTTGAATAGATATCAAAAAAATCAAAAAGAGACAAAGCAAGAAACAAATTATTTGAATAAAAGAAATGCTAAAGATGAGACAAATAATAAACAAAAAGTTGAAGATTCTTTTCATGAATTGGGATGTTCTAAAGATTTCTGTGATAATTAGGGAAACATGTAAAACTCGGGTTTGAGGTTAATAATAATAATAAAAATGGAACAAGCCGGAGGTTAAATAAGCAAATGGAAACAAATAAATTTAATTTGAATTTATCACTCGGCTGTATTTAATATTGTAGATGAATATAGCGATCACTCCGAGTCAGGTCACACATAAAGTTGATTAAATACCATTAAACACTAGAGAAGATTTATTGGAAAAAGAAGAAAACGAACATGAAAAGCGATTAGATAAATGTCCTCGAATTAAAATCGAACTAGAAAATATAAATAATTGACACAAGTAGTGAAATAACTTGTATTTCAGAATCATTTTTTAAAAAAGAATAAAGAAAATTTTAAGGATTGTGACATTTTACCGGTAGCAGGAGTAAATATTTTTGGAATAACTAGTGGAAAATCAGTAAAAATAAAACAACAAATTTATATTAAATTCAGAATGAGTAATTGGCAAGGAATGTATGTATTTTTAATAGTTCCTTAATTAAATACTAGAAAAAAAGCGCGCGCTAAAGAGCACGCCACATTTTATTATTTCTTAAAATGATGTTTCATTTTTGTATGATTATGTAAAATAAAAGAAATACATAATATAATAAAAAAAGACAGTTAATGATAAGAAGACATTGCAATAAATTTAAATTGATGTGATCTTTGATTCATCGTGTATATCAATTTGCAAATTTTGATTGATTGAAAATTAATTAAATAAAATAAAGATGAAGAATAAGATGAAGCATATGAGGAATAATTATAAAAAATTATGATATACCTAATACCATTTAGAATGTTGAAGAAATAGAAATAGAATATAGTTATTGTAAGTTTAGACATTATTTTACTGTTGATTGTTTTATATTTTAAGACGTCTATTTATATAATAATATAAAATAATAGATTCGTGGTACAGTAAACTTTTATTATATCTTAAAGCGTATATCCACAAGGAACATGAATACAATGCATGTATTTTGGTTATATTTTTCCAATATAACCAATAAATGAATGTGTGGTAAACCGCGCTTTTGAAATTCAATAACATAAACATAAGACTTTACTTGTCCAAATAGTTTATCATCTACTATAGTTTCGATTAATTTTTTTACTTTTAAATGAAAGACTCTTGCAACCGTGTCAGGTTTATACTGAGAAAATAAGCCTCTAGCCAATTTCTAGGTTAAGGGACTCTGAACAAAACAAACAAGATACCGGCGATCACAACCAAACTTCAAGGTTAACAGTAGCATTTAATCTGCTAATAATAAACAAAGAGCTTTGCAGGTGCTTTATCAACAACCTCTCTCTGCTAAATTTAATCAAAAATTGGTTATATTTTGTCATCTTATTTTCTCAGTGTATTAGAAGCTGACTGATTAAGTAATAAATTATCTGAAATTTCTTTCCATTTTGAACTACATGTCATTGTAATAAATAAATCTGGTCTACCATGAAAAGCTACAATGGTCATTGCATATTGATATTGTTGTAACATGTTACGAGGAGATCATTATGGATCATTATCAATTTCAGGAAATAGTAAACTGTTGATTTGATAATAAATTCGACCTTGAATTTTATATCAAAATGGTCCCCGTCTTCTATTATTGAAATTAACTACATTGGCATTTTAAGATGCAACAGCAAATGGATTATTGTAAAGTATTTTCATAACGCAGTCCTAAAAATGGCGTGATTCGGTTCTCTGTAGATAACCAGAAAGTTGCAGATTTAAGAACGATTCACTATGTGACGTCAAAGTGCAAACAAGTACAGTCCAAATTGCATGTCTCCCTCTTTTCTACTTTTCTTGCACGCACTGTTTGACCAACAGAACAGAGTCGATGTCTTTAGCGTGAGTAGTACAGCTTCAAAATCTAACCTGACCGTATCACTAGCGCGGCGTGTTGACAAGTAAAAAAGTGTGAGACATTCAATTTGTATTGTATTTGTGTACACTCTGACGTGACATAGTGAATCGTTCTTCATTCTGCAACTTTCTAGTTATCAATACAGAGAACCGAATCACGCCTTTTATGACTTTGTTATGAAAAGTATCGTTCGTAACTGCGTGAACAAAGCAGTCGTTTTAAAACTCGCGCAATTTTTGCAACTCGTTTCACTCGTTGCAAAAACATTCCTCTCGTTTCAGAAACGACTGCTTGTCACGCATGTTACGAAATATACTATATATTATTCCTAAAATGGCCAGATATCATAGGAGATCTATCTAACAATTTTCTTAATTCATGAGGGTATTTTTCTGAAGGCAACGATACACCACAATGACTGCAACAATCATTATAAGTTAATTTCTTTTGAACTTTTTCTTTCTCAAAATGTTTAGCCTTGCATCTTTTGCAAAAAAACGACATTTTACCAAGATTATGTTCGTTATAACTTGGAACATGAATGCTATTAATATTTTTTCTGCATAAGCAAAATCACGAATATCAATGTTGTTTTCATTTACATAAATGACTCCATTTTTTTACCTGTATGTTCCAAAACATCTATTTTTTCCTCATCGATTACGTTTCTTTTTAATTTTAATCTTTTACGTTATTGTTTTTGATATTTTGCGTGACTTTTTTTCATTTTCTCATCATAAATCCTTACATCTTTCTCCTGCATATCTTTTGAATATAGTATTTCATTATTTTCATCCTTATCATGGCACATCTTCTGTTTCAATTTCAATCTTTGACGATAGCTTTTTTTATATTCCACTCTACTTTTTCTTAATTTTCTGATTAGAGGTGTTAACAATTTTTGTCTGGCTCACTATTCTTTGTAATTTCTCATTCTTATCATCTCCTCCTACTTCTTTAAGATACTTTATTTGTCTTTTAACATTTTTTGATATTCTGCACGACTTTTTTTACCTGTCTCATTACAAGCAATCGCTAGAAATTATTAATTTGTTAGAATTATTATCTCTCTTTTTTTTTTTAACAGCACTATCTATGTGTTTTTTTTTTTAGAAAAATTTAAATCTGTTTCACTACTTAATAGTACATCTTCCTTAACTGATATTTCTGTTTCTTTGTTACCAATTTTTTTCGTTTTAATTTTATCATTTCACTATATCCTTTCTGATATTCTGCTCTAGTTTTTCTACTTTTCTCATTAGCATTGCTAAAAAATATCTTCTTACTATTATTGTTTCTAATATTTTATAATTATTACCTTCTTTTACTACTTCCATAGAATTTGAATTTGGAATGAAAATTCCAATGAATTTCTCATTAGCATTGCTAAAAAATATCTTCTTACTATTATTGTTTCTAATATTTTATAATTATTACCTTCTTTTAATACTTCCATAGAATTTGACGCATTTTCCACTCGTTTTTTCTTACAAATATTTATATTCTGTCACTATTTACACTTTCCATATTTGTTATTTGTCTCTCTTTCCCATCTCTCCTTTTAAGTTAGGTCTTTTACAATACATTTTTTCATATTTAGTACTGCTTTTTTTAGTTTCTTAGTCAGGAATATTAAGAACTTTTTTCTGTCCTATTGTTGTATGTAATGAAGGACTACTACTATCTCCTTTCATTTCTGTAAAGCCGTCATTAGTTTGATAATCTAGTTTTCTCTTCTGTGTCGCATCTTTTACATTTCTTACATGTAAATTATTGTTTTTTATTTATTCGATATTGCAAATACCAAGTTTATACAATTTTATAAAATTATCCGAAAATGACTTGGCACATTTTTTTCAAACATCATATACAAATGAGTTCTCGTTAAAGCATGATTATATACAATATTTTCAGGTTTAATATTAAAATATAAAGAAACAGAAAACGCAATCGCGTATACACCACAATCAACAAAATTTGGTTGTTTTTGTACTCTTAAAAAAACTACATTAGGTTTAAATGGATATAACCTGCATAAATATTCTCTTTGATCTTCATTTAAACAACCTTCATTAAGACTATCATAAACAAAAAGTTCATTTCCGTCTTAGTAAGTGCAAATCCAGTGACCCAAAAGTCGATTCCTACTTAACAATATTTGCACATGTGATTTATTCCTATTAATTGCTTTTATTTCACCTAATACTTCTAAAAATCATGTAATTTGTTTTTGGAAACTAGCACCTGATGCAAGTTCCAATAATTTCAGAAACTTATACATGTGATTGTCATTTAGCATTTCGCAATTACGAATAATATCCTAATCTTTATCATTTAAATTGAAATATCTCTTCTTTAACTGAGAACTCATTTTTCATTTTGGATAATTTTCATTAGGATATTACGAATAATATCCTAATCTTTATTATTTAAATTGAAATATCTCTTCTTTAACTGAGAACTCATTTTTCAAAAACAAATTGCAAAAAAGAAAATTAACAAAAAATGAATCTTATTTTTTATATTTTTTAACTGAGAACTCATTTTTCAAAAACAAATTGCAAAAAAGAAAATTAACAAAAAATGAATCTTATTTTTTATGTCTCACGATTTAACTCCATAATCACCTCTTTATCCTACATGTCATCAAAGTATCTTTATATTTCAAGTCGTAATATTTTTTTGGGTTTCTGTATCGAATATGTTTATCTTATATCTATTTATCTTATCTCATTATCTTATCTCATTACCTGATCTCTCTCACTATTACACATGTTTATCTCATCTCATTGGCTCATGCTATTGTCTCATATTTTTACCTCATTTCTCTCATTGTCTCATCTGTTTATCTCATGTCATTGTCTTATGTTATTGTCTCATATCTTTATCTCACCTCTTTTATATAATTATATTATTAACACTTCTTTTACACTGTAACGACTCTTTAGAAACATTATAATCACATTATTATTTATTAAACATTTACAATTTATTTATTTATTAAACAGTTATCAATCACTTCTTTAATGAATCCACAATCTCATTCTATAGACACTTTTAACATTTCATAACACTAACTTTATTGAAAATAAGAAGAAAATAAAAAACACTTTCTAAATATTTTTACTTTAGTCAACACATTTTGCCACTTTCATTTTAATCACTGTCCCTTTTCACATTTAATTTTTACTGTATATTTACTATTAGAGTCACTTTATTATTTATTATTTAACACTTTCATTTTTTTAATAAACACTACACATTAATTAGCATTATTCACTTCCACATTATACACACTCAAGTTGTATTAATTAATAACTTTCACTACCATGCACTTCTATACCACGCACTAATGTATTTATCTCTCTTTTCGTTAAAGCTCGAAAATTTTTTCTCTTTTCCAAAAACAATTATAACCCTCATTATGCAAGGGTTGACTCGAAAAACGATGGGCTTATTTAGTCTATTGTTCGTATTATAAAAGAAAAATTTAAATTTGACGAATACTGGAATAATGAGGTAAAATTTCAGAATTTAATTTAATTTCTCTCTTTTCATTAAAACTCGAAAAATTTTTTTCTTTTTTTGAAGCCATTAACTTTTATTATACAAGGGTTTGATTGAACGATAATGACAACGCTTTTAACGCTTACCTTTAGTACTCGTTTCTTATATAGGAAAAATTGGATATTAGGGATTGATCTTTTGAAAAGAATTCACAGTAAAATTGATTTAAAAAGTAATATATTGAGGGTATATGATGGAAATAATTGTTTTAAAATAAAATTAATAGAAGATAAATATAATAAATTGAAAATTACGATAGAAGATGATGAAAATAAATTATTACAAAGTCAAGAAAGATACTTTGAAATAGAAAAGAATAATCCATGTAGGTATTATAAATGAAATAGGAATTATGGAAAATTATCAAAATATTCATTCTGAATATGATATAACAAATGAAGAAATAATGTCGAAAGTTGCTGAATGCACTCTATTATATAACACGCAAAAAGATGATATTTATGAATTAGTAACGCGTTATATCAAAGTATTTTATAAAAAACCAGGAAAAATGTCTATTTATGAACACGAGTTAGAAATTAACGACAGCAGGCCGTTTATAAAAAAATCTTACCCATTACCAATTAATGTTAGAGATAAAGTAAATAATGAGATAAAAAATTAATTGATTTGAGAATAATAAAAAGAGCAACAACTCAATATATAAGTCCTTTAGTAACAGTAATTAAAAAAGATGGATCGATACGACTTTGTTTAGATGCCAGAAAATTAAATCAAATGGGTCAGGCTTTGCCAAGCGGATCAGCTAAAATTATAAAAATTCTTTCTAATGAGACATCATTTTTGTTATCCTTAAACTATGTAAATTAGGCTCTAAAATTATTACAACAAAAAAATTTTTTTTCGAAGTTATTAGTGATTGAAATTTTTAATAGTGCAAAATGAAAACATATTTCTCTCGAGATCTTCTTAACCGATTTTAAAAGTTAAAAAAGCATTTTAATTGTCTTGAAACGTATTTTTAAAAATATTTTTTGTTCTTAAGAATTTCTAATTTTTATCGTTTTTAGGGTTCTGTACACTACAAGTGTACGCGCGGAACCCTATTGGAAAGACTTTGCCAAAAATCGTATCCCCCCCCCCCTAGCCGCCAAACTATTTGACTTAGAAAGTTCAAAGGATGAGTGTCAATAAGGCCGTTTTTTGTCCCCTTATCAAATCAGCTGTTATTATAAAACATCTAACCTTTTTAGTATGCCTGATAACCTCTTAAAACAGTTTTTCGATTTGTCAAATAGAAAAAGAAATAACTCAATTTAAAAAATTTCAAATTCATGGGTTTTTGCAATTTCTGTAAAAGGGTAGTTATTTTCATAGGTTACTAAAAGTGACCGGTCACCATACTTTCCCAAAAACTTTGCACACATGTAATGAAGAAAATATGTCAGAATGGGCGATTTACATTTTCAACCCGACCTTTAAAATTCAAAATGGCGGATCCAAAATGGAGGCGAATTTTTTAAAATCAATCGGATTTTGTTCAATTTCGTTATTCGGAGGTTTTTGGGGTCGCTGATAACAAATGTGAAGTTATTTTTCAGAAATTCAAATTGGTAAATCCAATGTGGCGATCGATGTTTTAGAAAATTGACTGAACTTCATGAAACTTGGTATCTAGGGATATTTAAGGTCGCTGATTACGAATCTGACTTTTGACTTTTAGATTTAAAAAAATATTGAATAATTGCTTCACTGGTTCGCATGTGTTTCTGCGATAGTATGTCAGTGCGCATGTATTTTTGCGTTGGAAATCTAGTGCGCATGCATTTGTGCTTTAGAACACCATTGCGCACATATTTATGCGCTGGAAAACTAGGGCGCATGTATTTGTGTGTTGAATCATTCGTGCGCATATATATTTATGCCTTAAAATAAAATATAAAATATGTCCTAGCACAAAAATATGTGCCCACTAGTTTTTTAGGGTATAAATACATACGCACTAGTGTTCTAACGTATAAATACATGCGCCCTAGTTCTCTAGGGCATTAATACATGCGCACTTGTTTTCTAGGGCATAAATAAATGCGCACTAGTGCTCCAACTCACAAATACATGCGTACTGGTGTTTTAAAGCACAAATACATGAGTACTGATATACTATTGCCGAAACACATACGCACCAGTGTTTTAAAGCACAAACGCATGCGCAATGTAATTTCTGTCGGTAATGTCAACCGACAAAAAGAGCTGTTAATAAACGTTTACAATTGATAACTAGTTGGAAGCGGGTTCATCCATTCTCCAGCATATGGTTAAGTAATTAATAAGAATCAATAATAAAAACTGCATATTTGTGCAGTAAACATAACTATTCATTTATTTATTTCGCAATTATTCAGTATTTTTTCCAAAATTCAAAAGTCAAACTTGTAATCAGCGACCCCAAAAATCCCTAGATACTAAGTTTCATAAAAAAGTCCAGTCCATTTTTTTAAAAATCGATGGCCAATTTGGATCCGCCATTTTGAATTTTCGAGGTCGGGCTCAAAATATAAATCTCCCATTCTGACATATTTTCTTCATTATATGTGTGGAAAGTTTTTGGTAAAGTATGGTAACCGGTCACTTTTAGTAACCTATGAAAATAACTACCCTTTTACAGAAATTGCAAAAACCCATGTATTTTGCAATTTTTTAAGTTGAGTTATTTCTTTTTCTATTTGACAAATCGAAAAACTGTTTTAAGAGGTTGTCAGGCATACTAAAAAGGTAAGATTTCTCATAATAACAACTGATTTGATAAGGGGCCAAAAAACGGCCTTATTGACACTCATCCTTTGGCCCACATATGTGACGATTTCTGGTAAATGGGACCTTACGCGACAATAACATGAGGCTCAGTATTCCGTTGCGCAGTGCACGAAAAGTGAGCCTAATTTTCTTGTTGCGTAAGGTCCCTTTTACCATAAATCGTCACATATGTATGTTAACGTGTAGATGAAAGGAAATTTATAGAGAACATGATTCTAAAGGTTGATCATAGCGTTGTCATAAAAATAACAAGATTTTTGAGAAATTTTGATATTTTTTGGCTAAAAACTCTTGCCATTTCTTTTACAGCGCTATCACCATCACGATCTCTATATTTTTTTTGTAATTTACACATGACAATACATTTGTGTACCCAATTTGAACTCTCTAAAACCAAATATTTTGGCAGATAAAAGGGGTGATGCTTGAACGCAGCTGCATGTGATTCCGCGAGCTCTTGAAATATTGCGAGTGTTTTAGATAAAAAAGTGTAGTACGAGGCTAAGGAATACGATACGGAGGAGTAAGAAGTGATAATGTCAAACGTTTGAAAGAAAAAAGTGTAAGGAAAGAAATTATTTAAGTGATACGGTTTATACAAAGTGGTGAAAAGTATTCGATAATGGAAAGCTTAAGTTAGAAGAATTAATAAATATAAAGTGATTGTTTAACACTTCTTTTTAAAGTAAAAATATCAACGATTGACATTAATTTGATATATATACTATTTTCTTTAGCTATGCAACTGAATATCAAAATATAACAAATGTCATTTGTTTTCTGTTTGTGTAGCAGAATTGTGAGTGTTCTTGAATAAAAATGGATTGTCCTAAACGTAATTCTTTTTTTTTATTTTCGCCATATTGGATCCACCATTTTAAATTTTGAAAATCTGACATCAGATTAGTCATCAGCGACCCCAAAAACCTCTGAGTAACGAGTTTCAGGAAAATTAAATCTATTTTTAAAAAAGTTGTCCGCCATATTGGATCCACCATTTTGAATTTTAAAAATCTGACATCAGATTCACAATCAGCGACCCCAGAAACCCCCGAGCAACGAGTTTCAAGCAAATTGAATCTATTTTTAAAAAAGTTGTCCGCCATATTGGATCCGACATTTTGAATTTTGAAAAACTTACATCGGATTTGTAATCAGCGAGCCCGAAAACCCCTAGATATCAAGTTTTATAAAAAATTAATATTTTTTTCAAAAATATTTTGTCACTTTTCATTTAAGGGTTGTTTCATGATTAAGCAATTATTCTCTATTAAAACTGGAATATATAATACCAATATAAAACATTGAAACTTAAAACTTTAAAATCAAGGGCGCCAGCTAAATAAAGTTTAATTCATAAATTTCTATTATTTATTTAATTTTTATTTTTTAACAAAATTTATTTTATTTTCACTTATCACTTTAATAACTCAAGAGCATGAATGACTATTTCAGGAAATCAGGTTGCAGGTTCGGGGTTAGAAATGCCATTGTAAGATCAGATTAATTTACATGAATTGCCCTAATTACGGGAAATAAAATATATTGAACAATATCAAATAAAGGAATATTACATGGATTAGTTTTCGACAAATTTCATTAATTTTAACTCAATATAAACTAAATTCCGCTACCGGGAAGGCTAAGCACATGTTCCGGAAGTTCACAAGAATCATTAATTTACTCGAGAATTAACAATAAAACATAAGAAAAATTACAGAGAAAAATTTATTCTATTCAAATCTAGTATTTAAAACTGAGAAAAAGCACTTTTTAAACTAAAAATTGAACTGTAAGCGAATCCTGGGATTCTAACCTCAAAATTGGAAAACCAGAAAACTAAAACTTTTGGCCACTCTTTTGTAAGAAAAAAAGAAAGGCATACCTTCTCTAAATAGTTGATAGAGCTTTTGCCATAGTTCAGTATTTAATAATACAATAATTAAACAACTTAAAATATATAAATAAAACTTTAGGACAATGTGTCTTTTGATTTTATTACGATGACATTCGGAACAAGTGTGAGAAAGAATCGTCAGCATATATTGATCCCAATCCATTCAGCCAATCACGTAATTTTTGCTTCAGTCACGTGATCGTACGTCAGCAGAATCAAAAAAACCATTGAAGAGACTAGTTGTTAAGGAGCCCTGGCAGCTGCCATTCCGTGCACCGGAATAATACATTTATAACTTGGGAAGAGATATATAAAACAACTACAATCCATAACAAGGCCATCTTTCCCAGTTTATGAGGTTAGAGTCCATAAATGGTACCAAATAAACAAAATTCTAGAACGATTGTGGCACTCTGAAAACTAAGCACCCACTGTCGATCCAGGTGCTCCGACACCTGTCTCCCTCTGGTGGTCAGTGCCAAATTCAATTCAAAATACAGAATAATTCTCCGCTCTTGTCCATTTTAAAATAGTTTATTCGCTCATAAAACAAAAAAATAACAAATAAACTTAATTAGTAAACAAAATAAAAGAAATCGTTATAGTGCTCTTTCCTAGGTATTTTGACTCTTATTACAAAATAAATACGAGATTTACGCGACTTTTGTGACGTGAAAAATATAACGTCACAAAGAATGGAGAAAAGAAAAAGAAAAATGAAAAGAAGAAAAGGAAGAGCTTTGAGAAAGAATTAGAAGATAAGAAGAAAAAAGAAAGAGAAAGCAGAAAATTAAATATAGTGATTAGAGGTGAGGAATTTGAAGGCGAAAAAGTAGAGAAAAGTGTTCAAGAATTCATTGACAGAAATTTAAACGTGAAAGTAATGAGAAAAAAGAAAGATTTGCAAAGAAGGATTTATATTGACGATGACTTAACAGAAAAAGAAAGAGGAATTCAACAAGAAATAAGAAGAAAGACTAAAGAGGAAAGGGAAAAAGGAAAGAATTCAAAAGTTGGTTATATGAAAGTTCAAATAGAAGGTAAATGGCTAAGATGGAATGAAAAGAAAGAGTGTTCCATAGAAGAATCTAATAGAAGAAGAAGAAGAAGAAGAAGAAGAAGAAGAAGAAGAAGAAGAGCATAGGAAAGAAAGAGAGTAAATGGTCACGTAATAAAAGCTTGCATATGGAATATAGCTGGATTGTTAAATAAAGATAATGAAACGTGGAATTATCTAAATACTTTCGACATAATTGGACTGACAGAAACGCGGGTTAATAAAGATAAATGGAAGAAAATACAGGGAAATCTGTCTACAAAATTTAATTGGAAATGTAAGTATGCAGAGAAAGTAAACAGAAAAGAAAGAGCTAAATAAGGAATACTAACTGGTATAAATAAAGATATTAAAGAAATAGAATATAAAGAATGGAGCAATAATGTTGTAGAAAGAAAAATTGAAATTAACGAAAATAAGTTTAGAATATTTGTGATATATAACCAAGATATAAAAGAAACAGTAAAAGTACTAAGGGAAGGAATAGATAAAAAGAAGAAGAAGAAGAAGAATCATTGATACTTGGAGGAGAGAGAGATTGTAAGGAAAGGGAAAAGGGAAACGCTAGAAGAAATAGAAGAAGAAAAAGAAGAGAATAGTGAAGACGAACAACAAGAATTAAGTGTAGAAGAAGTTATTAAACAGATCAAAAAATTGAAAGCAGGAAAAGCACTAGGAGAAGATACATTAGAAAATGAATTTTGGAAACATATGCCAGCAACAATAGGAAGAGCTTTTTGGAAAATGTTTGATAAGTTGTGGAAAGAGGGAGGAATACCGGAGCAGTTTAAAGTTGGAGACATAAGCACAATATACAAGAAAGGAGATAAAAGTGAGGTGAAAAATTATAGAGGAGTGACTTTAATGAATACGGCATATAAAGTGTACGCAAGCGTTTTAAACGAAACGTTGATAGGAGAGGTAGATGACAAAATGGAGGAAAACCAATTTGGATTTAAAAAAGGAAGAGGAGTGATGGACGCAGTATATGTTTTGAACCACATAGTAGATCGGGAATTGGGAAATAAAGGAAAGGTATTTATGTGTTTTGCAGATTTAAAGGAAGCTTTTGACAGAGTAGATCGAGGAATGCTGAGAAAATGTTTAAAGGAAATGGAAGTAAGAGAAAAGCACGAGGAATCGTAATAGGAAACAAGAAAATATGGACGATAATTTATGTTGACGACATAATTCTACTGGCTTATGGAGAAGAAGAACTAAAGTATATGCTAAGAAGTTTTAGAAAATATTTGGAATAAAAGAAAATGGTACTCAATTCAGAAAAAACAAAAATTTTGGTGTTTGAAAATGGGAACGGAAAAAAGAAGAGAATGGAAATGGGGAGAGGAAAATCTAGAGGAAGTAAAGGAAATGAGGTATTTGGGTTACTTAATGCAAAAGAATGTCGGAGCAATAAAACAAGATGAGGAAAGAAAAAGAAAAGAATTTTTGTCAATGAAGAATACATAGAGCATAGGACAGAGAATATTTAAGGACAATTTTAGAAGAAGAATGAAAATGTACGTGGCGTTAGTGGAAAGCGTGGGTCTTTTTGGATCAGAAGTTTGGGGATAGAAGCGAGAGGAAAGTTTGGACGGGATTACGAGAAAATACTTAAAATGGATACTGGGTCTGGATAGTAATACACCAAATTATATACTGATGAAATAATGTAAAGTGAAAGACATTAAGATAAAGGCAATAAGAAGAGCGATTAGGTATGAAGAAAAAGCAAGGATTTTCGAGAAAGAGCTGGTAAAAGAGTGTTTGAAAGAAATAGAAAACGAGGGTAGAAGAGGTAGTAAAGGAAGATGGGCAAAGGAGAGGAAGAAGACATTGGAAGAAATACCCCCTCCAAAAACCTTGTCTGGATCCGCCACTGCGTTATACCATTAATGTACCTACATATGTTGCTATATGTTACACATTTTTTTCTGAAAAAAGGTTAATCCTTTTTAAATTCTTTTTTAAGATTTTTTTTATTTGTAGACATTTCAAAATGTACATTAATTTTTTTTCATTTTTTCTTTTTAAAGGCATACAATACGTATTAAATGTTTTTTAAATAAATAAAATATTTTTAAAAGTTAATCAAGATGAATTTTTAAATTTTTTGCCAAAAATTTTCCGATACCAGAAAATTATTATTTTTTATTTAAAAAAATATTTAGCTAATTTTAATAAAATCAAGTTCTGAATTTCATACATGGGTCATTCTCTGGAAAGTACAAATGACCCATTCACGATGTTTTTATTAAAAAGTAGTCAAATTAATTTAATTTATTAATAATATGTATTGTATACCTTTCAAGAGAAAACATGAAAAAATAATTAATGAAAAATTTTAAAACAATATTAAAAGAAAGGAACTGCTTTTTAGCAATTAAGTGAAGTATTCCTGTAGTTAAAAGAAAGTCGCAATTGAAAGGAATTTGATTGTCTTTAAATAAAAAAAATCTTAAAAACTGATTCCTGAAAAGTAACCAAAAAAAAAAAAACTACGAGCATTTATAAACGAACGAATAAACTTATTTCAGAAAAAATGTGTAACATATAGCAACATAATGTACATTAATGGGATAACGTAGTAATATAAAAGAAAATCCAGTAAATGCAAAACTTGCATCTAAAGAGTAATGCCTTTTTTAGTTTAAATTTTAATGCTACTTAACCTAGAACGTCCAACATCCATTCGGCAGATTAAATTATACTACGACTGGTATCTCTAGAAACAAATTTTTTTTTAATCAGTCATTATTATTATTGCTTCCATAAATAACTATTGAATAAAAACTAATAAATGTACTTTTATATGACACTATAATGTCTTCACAATAATAAAAAAAGAACCTAAAAAATAATATGAAAAGATTATACGGATTTAATTTGTTAAAAAAAAAAGGTTGTTTAATGTTTATTTAATAAAGCAGATATTTGGTTTAATATATTAAATAAATTAATTAAATTAAATAAATTTAAATTTATTTAGTTCTAATTAATTGTAACCGATAATAAAAGTGATTGAAATTGAATAAATTTTAAAAGCTTTAGATAAAATTAATATTCATACCACTTGTCACATTTAAACAATTGACAATTTCTGTTATATGGAATGTACGAACAATTGAAGCGTTGGATGCAATAAGGGCGTTAGACAAAAAACGACAATCGAAGATATTTTAACTCAATGTTTTTAAACTTTTATAGTTTAAAAGCTGTAAATGCGAATTAAATTAACTTTTCATAATTTGATTAACCATTTAGGGGCCATACTTAAATTACGTAACGCTTTATTTGAAATATTTAGACCCCCCCTCCCCCCTGTAACAGTTTTTATAATGTAAACATTTGACAGTTTACACAGGTGTAACAACTTTTCAGAACCCCCTCTAGAGCGTTACGTAATTTAAGTATGTCCCCTTATTAAACTCTCCAATTCATGTGTTTACTTGACTGAAAGTTGTGATTAACTATTAAAAACTAATTTTTTTCGTAACCAATACTAACGCCTTTTTTTGCAACCAACCACTAAATGTTTTGGGCGTTAGTAAAATTTTAAATTTAAACTTAAAATAACTTTAATTTTAAGAAATATTTCGTCATATTTCGTCATATTCTGTGATTTTACATAAATTCTTAACTTTAAAACATAATTTTAAGCCTTAAATCATTTAAAAAATAAAAATTTTCAATTTATTAAAAAACAAGATTTTTTAAAACTTTTTTGTTACTTTGTAAATGATAGAATAATAATTGTTAATTTTAACCTTCTTGTAACTCCCTGACAAAAGTATTGGATTAAATTTCAATCAAATTGAATAAGTTTTAATCAGTATTCTTCCGGGTCATTTAGAAATTTGTTTCCGAGCCAATCAGTTTTTATCCGAGTCTAAAAATGGATGTAACTTGACGAAAAATTCTTTCCGAATCATTCCGAAGCTAAATTTTAATCCGTTTAAATCACGTTATTTCATTCCGAATCAATCCATTTCATATTCGAATAAACACGACTAAAATTGCAACGGATTGATTCGGAGTGAAATAACGGGATTCAAACGGATTAAAATTTAGCTTCGGAATAAAACGGATTATTTCGGAATGATTCTGAAATAATTTTTCGTCAAGTTACATCCATTTTTAGATTCGGATAAAAACTGATTGGCTAGGAAATAAATTTCGGAATGCCCCGAAAGAATACTGATTAAAACTTATTCAAACTGATTCGAATTCAATCCGATACTTTCGCCAGGGGCTATAATGAGCCTGCAATGCAGTGTATATCGTCAATTGTCTTTTAATAAAAATGTATTTACGAAATTTTGAAAGCAATAAAAGTATGTGACATACTTCCAGAACTTATTTTTAGCATCATAAAGAAGCCTTAGATTAAAATGAAATTTTGTAAATATAAACTAGAGTATATTGTTATCATTTGGGATGAATAATATCAAAATGGGCGTTAGCTGTCTAACGCCCTTATTGCACCTAACGCTTCAATTGCAGATTTGGTTAAAATTAAACTTACAGAAAAATCGAGTTCTAGCTCAATTTCAAAAATGGATTCTAGTTTTCTTTTTCTAAATCTGTTATTGTTGATTTAGGCTTTTATTTATTTATTTAAGAAATATACGGGCCAATGACCCTTTTTACAAAAAAAAATTTACAATATTTTACGAGATAAGTCCTAGTAAATAAAAAAACACTTACAACAAATGGTTAGTTGTTTACAAAAAGTAGTTTCCCAAATTTATTTTTCAAACTCCGGATATTCTGGTAATAGATTTGAAAGAGTAGAGTGAAATGCTGTAGTAGGGACGTTAGAATGGTGGGAGGAGAGGGTTTCAGGACGCACAGGGGAGTCACTCACTGAAGCCTCAGAGCATGCGCATCTCATTGCTGAATTTGCTCTCGGACCGTCGACACTATTTGCAGTACTCCGTTGCGGTGCACGATTCTCAAATTCGATTCTCCCTTCAAAGTTCGCTGTTCCTACTCCTTCGTGAGTTTTGAGATCTCTTCCTGCTGCCTTTTCGTTAAGTCCCAAGAAAGCCTCATATTTTTTATGAGAGGTTGATGGATAACATTCCTCTTTGCGTTCATAAAATCTTTGTGAATAGCCCTTGCAGCATCCACTGATCTGCACTTGATCAGGATTGGACGAAGTCGCGTGGAATTCTGTGCAGATAGAGAAGCTATGTCTAATTTTTTTAATGTACCTTCTACGGTTGCTAATCTGATTTCATGCCTCTTAACAGTAGCAACTGTTTCATCGACTTTTGTAGAGACAGAGGTGAACTTTGTGGACAAATTGGTGATATCCTTATGTAAAGTCGAGTATTTATCCTCCAATCCCTTCTGGAAACCCGCAATCGCTTTGTTGATTATGGCCTCAACACCCGCCAAGGCAATGCCATTACTGTCAGTAATATTATTTGAATTAAAGTGATAACCTTGTCGGGCAATTTGAGGGGGGCACTTTTGTTCTCGGACACCCTAAAGTTAAGGGTTTCGTGCAGCCTCTATATTTAGTACCATCACTACTTCTTTCATGTTTCACTGTTTATTTGCATCTTAATTAAATACTGAAGCATTTGTCGGACAATAAGATTGGGGATTTATTTAAAAAAAGTCGAAAAATTAAACTCCTGCACGAGGACTCGCGTTTTTTTAAGCGTGAAGTTCAGTTGAAAATGAAAGTTATAAGTTCAAATTTGCATGCATGTGTCATTTCTATTTATTGAAGAGGAATCATCTGGATATAAAGTTATGATTGTGAAAAAAATATTGTGAAAGAAGAATTTCTTCTCCCTCATAAGTAAGTGACTATTTATTATAAATTATTTAATACCCCCATTGAAAAGTAGACATGGTCCAGACTTGGCCGTGCACAGTTTTCCTGAGACTAGTTAGTTGAAAACTAGTCTTGGCCCACAACACAATTGATATAGTCGCATGCATTTCCTCCAAAACCCAATTGACCAAATTTGTAATTGCCCGAAATTTAATTGTACGAATTTGTAATTCTCTAAACTTGCATTTGTCAGAATTTGCAATTCCCCGAAATGGTGTTTGTCCGAACTATTAACTTTCTGAATTTGCATTTGTCATAACTTTAAAATCATCAAACTCGCATTTGCCAAAACCTTTAAATCAACGAAATTACATTTGTTAAAGTTATTAACTCATCGAACTCTCATTTGTCAGAACTTCTAAATCCCCGAACTTGCATTTGCCCGAACTTTAAAATCCCCGAATTTACATTTCTCAAAACATTCAATTACCAGAAATTGCATTTGTCCGAACTTGGAAATCACCAAATTGGCATTTTTCCGAACTTTGAAATCACCAAACTCGCATTTAGCAAAATATTCAACTGTCAGAAATTTTAAATCCCTGAATTTGCATTTGTCCAAACTTTAAAATCACCGAACATACATTCGTCCGAATTTTGAAATCACCAAATTTGCATTTGTCTGAACTGTGAAATCATCAAACTTACATTTGGCCGAAGACTTAAATCCCCGAATTTCAATTTTGTCGAACTTTTAAAGCACCGAACTTGCATTTATCCAATCTTTGAAGTCACCGAACTTAAATTTGTAAAACTCCTTAAGTCTCCGACTACGCGAGTCCCCGAATTTGCACTTGTCCGACCATCGGAAAGTAAGTTTTCTAAAGAAGTCTTTTGATTGGCTGGTAATGTTACCTGGAAATTTACAAGCCAATCAGACGACTCCTTTAGAAAACTTACTTTCCGATGGTCGGACAAATGGAAATTCGAGGACTCGCGTAGTCCGTGACTCAAGGAGTTTGACAAATTCAAGTTCGGATAAATACAAGTTTGGTGCTTTAAAAGTTCAGCCAAATGGAAATTTGGGGATTTAAGAGTTCGGCCAAATGTGAGTTCGATGATTTCACATTTCAGACTTCTGCTAAATGCGAATTCGGTGATTTCAAAGTTCGGAAAAATGCCAATTTGGTGATTTCCAAGTTCGGACAAATGCAAATTCTGGTAACTGGATGT
Source organism: Ganaspis brasiliensis (assembly GCA_037103525.1). Taxonomy (NCBI): domain Eukaryota; kingdom Metazoa; phylum Arthropoda; class Insecta; order Hymenoptera; family Figitidae; genus Ganaspis; species Ganaspis brasiliensis. The sequence continues at coordinate 790,277 of JAZKLR010000451.1, read as the reverse complement.
TTTGAAAAATGTGAATTCGGGGATTTAAAAGTTTGGGCCGAGCAGACAAATAAGAGTTCGAGGAGTTAAAAATTTTAACAAATGCAATTTCGTCGATTTAAATGTTTTGGCGAATGCGAGTTTGGAAAATTACAAATTCGTACAATTAAATTTCGGGCAATTACAAATTTGGTCAATTGGGTTTTGGAGGAAATGCATGCGACCCCTACTTTGAGATAAAGGAAAGTAATAATATTGAAATGCTGTACATTACAACTGAATAAGAAAATTTCCTAACTTGAAAAATGATATAAAAAATTCATTATTTAAAGGACGTATATTATTATTAATTTAAGTGCTATTAACCCTTTAACGCCCCTGGGACATTAGGGTGTCCGTGAAAAAGTCGACATTCGAATTTTGTTTACGGTAACGCCCATTCGCTTGAAACTTGTTACTTGAGGCTTTTTGGGCTTGCTGATTACGAATTTGATGTTAGTTTTTCAAAATTCAAAATGACGTATTCAATATAGCGGTCGACTTTTTTAAAATTCAATGAAATTCGCTTCAAACTTATTAGACGAGGTTTTTTGGGTCGCTGAATACGAATTTCATGTGCATGTGAAGTGCACACTTCTAATAACGGACTTCCACACTACCTTACAGGTCTCGTCTGTAGTACAAGTGGCTAGTGCAAGTGTCAATCCAATCCCATTTACTAATGAATTATTAAAAAGTCGTCCGCCATATTGAATTCGCCATTATGAATTTTAAAAAACTAACATTATATTCTTAATCAGCGACCCCAAAAACCCCTTAGAATGTGTAAGGTTTTTAAAAAATTTTCCCGCCTTTCCAAAGGGTGTTAAAGGGTTAAAGTTGGCTAAGTAACAATAGGTGTTTCGAATATCTCTTGTGCATATTAAAGTACTTTGTTAAAATTTTTTTGTGCGGATACAAAATTAAAGCTTTTAAAAGCTTTTTTTCCTATAATGTTGATTGATTCTCATTTTTAAGACCCTAAGGCACCTTACTAGCTACATAACAAATTTTTCACTTTCTGAAAGGATGACAGTGGTGTTACCCCTTAATCATCATTATATTTTTGTTCATTCCTCATTCCTGTAATAAAGAAAATAAAATTTTTTAATCCTAATGACAGCAATAGTAATAATGACTTTACATTTATTGATATTTTTTAAAGTATATTTCTCATAAAAACCATTAGAAAATTCTTTATTCTTTGCGATCGCAAATTGCCAGAAATCAATACACTTTTCTACCGACTATTAATTTAAACCAATATTTGTGTCCGACAATTATATTTTGTATCATACAGTAAGGTATGTTATATGTCCTTATATTGTCGGACAAAAATTAATAAATGTAAGGGCTGCACGAAACCCTTAACTTTGGGGTGTCCGAGAACAAAAGCGCACCCCTCAAACTGTCCGACAAGGTTATCATTTTAATTCAAATAATATAATTGAAAGATTCTGCAAAAATGAGATTGCTGCTTGTAAATAAAAAAAAATGATACATTTGACGTGTTTAGTGTGTCCGAGGCGCCAAACAACCCAAAATTGTTTTCGGACAGACAGTTTTTCTCATTATATATGACAATAACTCTCTATTACAACAACAATTGACATGTTGGTCACAAAGTTTTGTATGACGTGAAATTGCTGTATTTTTAATTGTATAAAACAAAAAGTCCCCACTACTACAATTAGCTACTTTGGAAGTTTGTCCGACTTGATCTGAATAACAGATCAACAAAGTTTCGCCGTGTTGGTAATAAATAAAAATTTCATGCGCGGATCCATGGACTATCATTTGCATCTGCTATATTTTCATTTAATGCATCATCTATGTCTAAATCTAAATCTTGCATTATTTTTGTTTCTGTATTAGTGCAACTTTGTCTTTTCAACTCGAACTGTCATATGAAAAATAAGGTTTTTTTAATTTAAATATTGGTTTGCATGTAAAATAAGTGTAATATGTATGTAATGTATCTAATGTAACATTAGAATATTGTAAAAAAGTTTATGACTTACTTCTATAAAATATCTTGCTTAACTTCGTATTAAAATAATTTAAATGTATTATTAAATATAATGTAGTAGTTACATCAAAATTATTAAATGGACTCTAGTTTGTATTTTTGTTTTTTCTTATGTCAATATTCAGTGTCAGTTGGTTGTTTAGTGGCAGATTTTAAGATCAATTATTATAAAACAACTATTTCGATGTTTATTTTAATTAATATTATTATCCAAACTATTTTTCTTAGGATGCTGCAATTTGGTACACGTATGTAGATTCACGTGTAGATTACAGGATAATTATAGATAACTTTTGTACAGGCGGTCTTCCTAGTGTTTACTAGCTAAAACGTATGATTTTTTGAAAAAAATTAGAAAAAATGAAAATGACCCCCACCCCCCAATCTTCCAAACTATTTTTTTTAGGATCCTGCAATTTGGTACACGTATGTAGATTTACGTGTAGATTACAGGATAATTATAAAGAACTTTCGTACAGGCGGTCTTCATAGTGTTTACTAGCTAAAAAGTACGATTTTTTGAAAAAAATTAGAAAAAATGACAATGTCCCCCGCCCCTTAATCTTCCAAACTATTTTACTTTGGATGCTGCAATTTGGTACACGTATGTAGATTTACTTGTAGATTACAGGATAATTATAGAGAACTTTCGTACATGCGGTCTTCATAGTGTTTACTAGCCAAAATACGATTTTTTGATAAAAATTCGAAAAAAATGCCCCTGCCCCCCCTAAATTTCTAAACTCTTTTACTTAGGATGCTGCAAATTGGTACATGTATGTAGATTTACGTGTAGATTACAGGAAAATTATAGAGAACTTTCGTAAAGGCGGCCTTGATAGTGTTTACTAGCCAAAAAAAAAATGACCATGTCCCCCCCCCCCTAATCTTCCAAACTGTTTGACTTGGGATGCTGCAATTTGGTACATGTAGGTAGATTTACGTTTAGATTACGGGAAAAATATGTAGAAGTTTGTTAATGTTCGTCTTCATTGAATGTACTATCCGAAATTCGTGTTTTTTTTAAAAAAAAGTTTGAATAATAATTGGTTAATTCCTTATTTTTTTAAAACATATTTAAAAAACTGCCCTGACCCTTTAGCTGCAAAATTTTTGTCTTATAGTGGTAAAAATTTGTACCAATAAAGTTTTATTTAGTGTATAGTAAAAAATATTTTTAAAAATGGTTTCCTGGTGGAAAATTTTTAGTCTCTGCCTCATATAGTTGAAAAAAATTAGAGCGGTACGGAACCCTTCGACTTGGTACGAGTGTAACTCGTACTTGCCCGATTTTAAAAATTGTCCGTCATATTGTGTCGGCCATTTTGAAATTTGATTTTTTTATCAGTTCGATAATCGGCGACACGAAGATCTTCTAATTGCATACTTGATCTTCAGCTTCATTATCTAAACAGTTCAAATTTTAATTTTTTAGAATTTCTTCATTTTTGGAGTTGTCAATTTTTGGGTAAGGAATGATTTTTTAAAATTCTAATTATGGTTTTCAGGGAGCCCAAAAATGTCAAGTGATTGATTTTTTAAATTCGTATAATTTTCTGTACTGGAGGTGCTGGCGGTATATTCTGCTAGCACCTCCACCCCGAATTTGGTTTTTAGAAAACAAAATAAAAGATCCAAAAAATTGGGCTTAATGCCTAAAATTAGCCCAAAATTTGTACGGAGAACGATTATTAAAAATCGTTTGTGGAGGTGCCAGCAGAACGGACCTGTACGAGTCTTACTCGTACTTGTTCGAATTCTTTCTTTATCCATTTACATTGTCAGATGCAAGTTCTAAGGATAAATAAAAAAGGCAATGCGCTAGATACCAGGATCTACAATTTGGGGAATATTTCTGAAATAATATAAGTATCGTGTATACCAATAGTTTTGAACACATGCCTTTGACCATTTATAAAGGAACTATCCTTTTTTATTGCATGTCATACAGGCATGTAACATACAAGTATGAACTTTCTATCTCTTTGAGTTCATAGAAAGCATACACAGTTAATATGTATAATATACATATCCAATGGGAATTCTATTCTGAAGATTCTAAAAATGCTTCCTATAAACTCAAAGAGATAGTAAAGTCCATACCTTTGTAATACATGCCTGTACACGCAGAAAAATAGTTGGATACCTGCACCTGTCTGTTGGATAGGACAGCTATTTTTGATGGACTCTCTAGCGCCATCCAATTAGATGGCTAGGTAAAGTATTTTTGTTGAATGGATAAGAATTGGATGTGGCAGCCAATTAACAAAGGTCCACGAAACAATAAAATGGATATATTAAGGCGCCTTTATACCTCGTCCCGTAACTTTACTTTTGTCTCATTCTACTACACAGTAGTGGCATAAGTTTGTCTCGTTCTTGCACTGTTTATGTGCACAAACCGTCTAGGACACATAATTAGGGCGAGAACGAGACAAACTTATCCCACTGCTGTGCAATAGAATGAGACAAAAGTAAAGTTCCTGGGAAAGGTATGAAAGCGGCATTACCCAATTCTATTGTATAAGGGTACCTTTGAGTTGGTCAGCGTCACATGCTCTTTTACATACTTTTAGGTTAGTTGTTAATAATTAACAGTTTCAAAAAAATTGTCAATGATTCTAAATGTTATGAATTAATGGAAAATTCAAAACAATATATTATTTTATTTAAAATAAAAACCTATGTATTGTTTTAAGGCCAAGTAAATATTCAAATTAAAATGTTGTTTTAAGACATAAAATTCTATTTGAAAAGTAAAAAAAAATTAAAATATCCTATCTGAAAAAAGAAATGAAAGTAGGGGGAATCAATTTTAAGTCGAATATCGAAAATCTCGAAAAAAAACTCGAATAAACTCAAATCAAGGTTCACAAGCATTTACGATAGAAAATTTCAATAGAAGGGCATGTAGAATGCATAAAAGTGAAAGAGGTTGATGGCGTTGTAGTCAATTGAGTGTTTATGATTGGCAGGCAATTTGACGTCATAATTGTGGGAGAATTTAAAAAATAATATATACGTATGCGATTCAATTTTCAAAATTATCACCTTTAATAATTTTGACAAATAAATTTAATTAATTGAAAAACTCGATTGCACGTGCCGAGGAAGCACCGGGAAAGACGAGCCAACAACTCGTTTTCCCGAGTGTGTGGCTTTCTTGGGTAAAAGAGACTAGTGTAAATGTGGAAGTGCAGACTATAAACGTCTCCTTCCTTGATTGGATAGCTTACTCTTTCTAAGAGTAACGCTATGAATCAGGTACGAGAGAGGAACCTTTAGGAAGGTTCATTCTCCTGTATGCATGTGGGGCATGCCCCCTTAATAGGAAGGACTGACTGATCCAAAGAGATCAGTGTGAATGACGGAAAATGGAACTAGAATGAAAGGGCATTTATGAATAGTAAATGAGGATCTCAATGGGAGCATCACATAATCACGCGGAACAAATATTTGCGATCGGCGACGTACTGCAGGGCACTGGGAGTGACGTGTCCTTATATGGTTTTTTTCAGGCCATATGGGGGTCCCGTCTGATGTGAGCTTGCCCTGCCGAGGTGTTTCTGTAGTGCGAAGTCAGGAGCCAGCCCCTTCGGGATTTTAATCAAATAGTGTGCAGTGGGTACAGGTGTCGGAGCCTGTACTGCTACGGTGAAGTCCGTTCCGTCTGTGTTGTACCGGGAATGGCTAAGCGTAAGGGTTGGGTCTCAGGGAACTGGGGTAGGACCGTCGTGTCCGAGGGTACACCCGCTCCCAACCCTTCTCCAAAAGATGCGATGGCAACCTTAAATAATGGATTTTTTGAAATTAAATATAAATGGAAACAGTGAGAGCTTGGAGACTGAGACAGATAAGTCGACGGATGCGCCATCAAAATTTGTTTCTGCTGCCCGGACACCGGAGACCCCGAGTAGAAAAGGGAGCGCTGCTCTTCCAAAACTCGAGGGATGGGAAGCTATTATTCGGCTTTTGAAAAAGCAAGTGCTCGGCACTAAGGAGCTGACAAAGTCATTGTTTTTCGTTCAGTCGAAGCGGCTGGAAAATAACCCAAACCCAGTGAATAAAACTATCGACGAGGTAGTGGAATGGAGTGGCTGCCTCGAAGAGTTAATAAAAGACTTGAAATATGAGATGATAAAGAAGCTAAGAGGCGCCTCCAAACCAAAGGGAAAGGCGAAGGTCTCCCCTCTCCCAAAACCCGATGAGTTGGGGACGCCAGCATCTCAGAGAAAAGGCGAAAAACAAGGAGAGAAGAGAGAAGCTTCGAGTACCCTGGAAGAGAGGTCCCCGAAAAAAGAGAAGAAGCCCGAGAAACCCCAAGGTGGGATTGAAAAATCCTTTGCTGGAGCAACCCGCGGGCTAAATGACCTTGTGGTAGAGTTGAACAAGGAGTGTCAGGAAGATCCAGCCACTTGGAGAAAGAAGAAGAAGAAAAAAAAGATAGAGGAAAAAGCGGAAGCCGCTAAAAAGAAGGCGGAGTTGGCGGCCTAAAGGAAGACCTCCAACGACAGGAAGCTGAAAAGAAACGACGCTATCAGGGTGACGTTAAAGGATAACGTCTCCTTTTCCGACGCTCTGAAGCATATGAAGTCAGTGGTCAACCCTGCCGAGACAAAAACGGAGGTTCTAACGATCCGGAGGACGATGAGGAACGATATGCTTCTCGTCCTCAAGGGCAGGGAGGACCGATCGGGTCTAAGCAGGGACTTGACTGCCGCCTTCGAGGAGAAAGGAGAGGTCACCACAGTGGTATCGAAAACGTCCTTGGAAATCAGTGACCTGGACGAGAGCACTGAGGTGAAAGAAGTGGTGAAAGCAGTGGAAAAGGCATTGAACAGAACCAATTTAGAGGTGTCATGCCGCCTCTTCGGTCTTCGAGCTGGAAACAGGCTAGCGGTGCTACAACTCCATGAAGCGTGCGCTGAAGCTTTGTTAAAATCTGGCAAGGTGAAGGCTGGCTGGATCAACTGCAGAATCCGGGCCAGGTTGGAAGTAGAGAGGTGCTTTAAGTGCCTGGGCTACGGCCACCTGACAAGGACCTGCAAGAGCACGGATACTAGTAAAGCCTGCCGGAAGTGTGGAGGTCCCGACCATCAGAGCAAGAACTGCAGTTGCGAGTTTCACTGCACTGCTTGCTCTGACAAAGGAATGACGGACGTCAAACACAGTCCAGGGAGCAGGTCCTGCCCTACTTATAGAGCAGAACTTAACAAGTTGAAAAAAAGGAGCTAAGGTGTCTAAAGATTAATCTTGGCAATCCGGATCTGAGCGTTAGCGATTTCCTGGGCACCGACAAGGGGTTCGTTTGGATAGAGGTTGCAGGTATACGTATGTATAGCTGCTACTTCTCTCCGAACGATCGCCTTAAAGATTTTAAGGCCGAAATGCAATCTCTTGAAAAAAGCATAAAAGCTTTCGGCGGGAGGACCCTTATAACGGGAGAGTTTAATGGTAAGTGTCCCGAATGAGGAAAACCCCGTTTAGACAGGAGGACAGGAGGGGCACTTTGATAAGCGAAATGGTGGCCAGAAATGACCTGGTCGTAGAAAACCAGGGCCAGGAGTTTACATTTCGGCGAGGCAAATCAGGATCAATTTGGATCTCACAATTGTCTCGCCTAGCTTGGCATGGAAAATCAGGGAGTGAGAGGTGCTCGATAAAACAACCTTGAGCGATCACCAGTATATTGAGTTCGTTATCCCGATGGAAGAGCTTTTGAGGGGCATAAGGCTTAGTAGTCTTAGTAAGAAACCCTCATGGAACGTCGGTAAGCTTGATCAGGATAAGGCAAGAAAGTACCTGGAAGAAGTCAAGCTGATCTCCGAACTTGGCTGGATAATGGAACCGGAAACGGTTGAGGAGAGAGTGCGTGCCGCGAGACATGAGGTGATTGCAGCTTGCAACCACTCCATGCCCCGACGTAGACGCGATTACTCCAGAAAGAGCTCAAATTACTGGTGGAACGACGAATTGGCAAAGCTTTTTTTTTTTTTTTTTTTTTTTAGTTATTATACACTCGTTTAACGACCTTACTGGTCCAATGAGTGTCCCCCGTAGGGAGTTCCTAGAATTGTACGTTGTATATATATTCTTTAAGTGTTTTTGCGTCTACAGAACGGCTTGAAATTAGGAGTACTCGCATTTGCCTGGACCACCCGGTATATTGGGTTTGCTCGCCAGTGGAGAGGAAAAACTGTAGAAAAACCTCTTCCTGAATACAACTGGTTTATCGACAGTCGAGTTATAGGGATATGCACAAGTCGATTACCGACAGTGCATATCATTATTCGTCGACGTCAAACCTTCCACTGAAGTTATCTCACGAGTTAGAAAAATCGGATTTTTCTGTTTCAGATTTTGAAATATATAATTTAAATCACCAATCTATAGGTAAATAGTATGTTTAAAATCAGACCGAAAGAAGTCAAAATTGGCAAAGCTAAAAACATAGTGCAATAAAGCTAGACGGAGATATACCCGCTCAAAGGGGGATTCCTCGCTAGAGCAGGAATAACACTAAGCCAGAAAGGCTTTTAAACAGGGAATAAGGCGTAGCCAACGGAAGTGCTGGAAAGACCTAATCAGTGACGTTGAAAACGACCCATGGGGATCATCAGAGCCTTATTCCCGTATGCGGAACCATGGTCTCGAGAGGACTATTCTTTTTGTCTAGTACGTAGCAAGGATCTTTTCACCCTTGAGGAGTTAAGAGCCGCAGGAAAGAAGTTGAAGATTGTCAAGGCACCAGGGAGGGACGGAATACCCAACGAGATCCTGAAATTGGTGATCGATGTGTACCCTGAACTTTTTCTTAACCCTTTGGACGATTACCTCAGGGCTGGAAAGTTCTTTATGGACTGGAAAAAGCAAATTTAGTTCTTCTCAGAAAAGAAGACAAGCCTCTAGAAAATACGTCATCCTATAGACCCATATGTCTTCTGGACACAATTGGTAAACTTCTAGAGGGTATGGTTTTGCAGAGACTATAGGGTCTTCTGACTGGCGAAAATGACCTATCAGAAAACCAGTACGGTTTTCGCAAAGGCCGACCTACCGTCGACGCTATTTCGGCGGTGGTAGAAGAGGCAAAGAAGGCCAAAGAAGGCAAGGGGAAAAAGAAAGGATTTTGCGCATTAATAGCAATAGACGTATTTAATGCGTTTAACTTCGCGTGATGGAACATCTGCATACAGTCGATGAAGAGGAAAGGGATACCGACCTACCTGTAGCGAATGATGGACCGAGTGGATCGAGTATGAGGGCAAAACATTTCAGATTCGCGAGATGACTTGTGGAGCTCCCCAAGGGTCAAAGGTAGGGCCATTCGTGTGGAACGTCATGTATGATGCTTCCCTGCGGATGAAAGTACCTACTGATACCAAATCATTCGGCTTCGCGGACACCAAATCATTCGGCTTCGCGGACGACAAAACTATCGTATGCGGTGCGAAAGCTACAGAAATCCTTAGCATAAGGGTCAATGAAACTCTGCGACGAGTTAAGCGCTGGATGGACGCCAATGGTCTGGAAATGGCCTTGGAAAAGACCGAAGCGCTGCTTGTACGAACCGGAGATCCTTTATTGACCCACCTATTGAGATTGATGGGACTGAAGTAAAATGGAGTAACACCATAAAGTACCTGGGCGTCGAGTTGGATAAGAAGCTTAGCTTCAACCAACGTTTAACATCCGCAACGATCAAAGCCATCTAATGTGGAGGAAATATTTCCCGGCTTATGCATAACATTGGTTGTCCCAGGGAAGCAAAAAGGAGATCAGTAGCGAGCCTGGTATACTCGAGATTGCTTTATGCAGCTCCAGTGTGGGCATCAGCCCTAGAAAAACACACTATCTCTATGAGACTACTTTCAGCCCAAAGAATAGTATTGTTGAGAATAGTCTCAGCCTACCGGACTATTCATACTAGCGCTGTGCAAGTCCTAGCAAGCGTTCCGCCGATAGATCTATTGGCTAGGGAATAACAATATGTCTATTTCCTCGCCAAAGATCGGACAAGCTTGCTCCCAGAAGAGGACAGGCACCGTCTAAAGGCCCAGATTTGTAGAATCGCGAGGAGTAGATTAGTCGAGGAGTGGCAGGTGAGATGGAATGGGGAATATACTGGAAGGTGAACTTACCGCCTTATTCCCCACCTCGCTAAATGAATAGACAGAGGGCACGGAGAAGTTAGCTACTACTTAACACAGGCGCTAAAAGGTCATGGTTGTTGCAACGAGTATTTAAAACGTTTTAAATTAAGAAGAGGGGGATCGTGCTCTTATTGCGATGCCCCCGTGGACACCGCGGAACACACCCTCTTTGCTTGTAGATATTGGGAGGAGAAAAGGCAATACATGTTTCGGGTGGTGGGTACTGAAGTCACTCCTGAAAACATGCTTGACCTTATGTTAAGGAATGTGGACTCGTGGCAGCACATTGAATCCTTGATTACCCAGGTAATGAAAACAAAATACATCAATGTTCGCAGGGGAAGAAACCAGGGTTAAGCTGGAGACAAAGGAAAGTAAGAAGATAGGGAAGAAATCCGTATAGAATCCTCCACCTGTCATCACTTCGAAGCCCGCCGTCGGTCGGTGGGGGTTCTTACCCCCAACGGTTTGTCGGCTGATCGAGATCTGATGCTGGGCTGAGGGATCTATGGGTATGGGTGGAGCTAGCACTCGGTGATGTTCGTGGCTTAGTTCAATCGTTCCGCTGAGTATTAAGTACTCCTATAAAGCGAAGAAAGTTTAGTGGGTATTACCCAGAGATAAACTTACCCGGGAATATTTATATTCCCAAGTAAACTATTCTCTGGACTCGAGTCCCACACACGGAGATCACCCTCCTTAAATGATGCGTGCATCATTCATTGTAAGGTGTTTTTTATGGTGCGTAAATGTATTTTCCAAACCTCGTAATAAAAAAATAAAATAAAAATAAAACACGAATGCGAAGTAATTTTCAAGTGATATGGAATTTAAAAAAAAATAAAAAAGTTAATTATTTAAATTAATTTTTTTTGTTTATTATAATAAATAAATGCAAAATATGATGCCTTAACCTGGGTGAGTTCAAAAATATATATATATTGTAATGGTGTTTTTACCTTTAACTTATTTACAATTAACGACGTAGACAACACCGACTTGGAATTCACGGACTACACCCCTTGAGCCCGTGAATTAACCCTCTAAGTCCGTTTATTTATTCGGAGATCCTTTCTCCGGGCGCCAGGTAAATCGAGTATTTACCCGGACTCCGTTTTCAAAACAAACGGCACCGTTTCCCTCCTGGCTAGCTCGACGTTCAAGCGGAAGTCAAGTCACAAGGTCGTAGGTAGCGTCGATATGGAAGAGGGGGTTGACAGGCACGAAACAATGCACTACTGATCACTAATGAAACAACTTCAACTGAATTTAATTATTAAATTAAATTTATTAACTAAGGCACTTCACTGAGAATTCTCGCAGAGTCTGAGAAGGAATTCGCACTTCGAGGTGAACGGTCAACCGGCCAGCGTGGTGAAGATGGCGGCGTCGCTACTTCACAACGTGGTCGGGTTGCTGACCACTTTTAACTAAAGAATTCGTATTCCAACGAATTCTACACAACTGGCACAGGGTAGAGAGGCTGTTCACCAACCTTTTAATTGTTAAAGCACCTTCCAGTAATCCATTTTTCTGTGTTTCTTATAGCAAACAATTCGTTGAGACTGTGGAACACGTGCAACAATTCAACAGGCCAAACCCGTACTGCTGGAAAAACGTGCTTCATGCATGCATTGGCGCTGTGAGGCTAGCTTTCGCGGCCCGCCGATGAGTGTTGCCACCATTCAGTTTTCGGGCCTCTGACTTTCCTCGCCGGTACTTGCGGCCCTTGCAATATCGACGTCGATCCTTCACGCCAACTGACCATCTTATGTTCGTTGATTCCAATTCAAATGCATCAATCACTAAGACATGCAGTTCCCGAATTTCTCAGAGAATTACTCAGTGATACAATGTTCTTTTAATTCACAACAACTTTTTCGTTGTTGTGAATCTTTTCTTAGTTACAGAAACAAATTATATAAAAAAATAAACAAAATATAAAAATCAAAATCAATAATAATCCAGATACAAAATAATATTCAAACACAAAGTAATATGAATCACTCTTCATACAGTGTTTTGAGTGTCGGTGAGTCCGGATCTGGCCATTATTCGCGATTCAATTAAGGATCGAATAAAATAATTTACTGCGTGGACTTATTGAAGTTGTTACTCGGGTAGTTCATCGGTGCCGTTGTTAAGGAACTACTTTTGTGACGAGTTTATAAAAAACCACGTCACAACTCCCCTTGGCTTAGCCGAAACATATCCTTGTTTCGTAAAGCTCTCGTAGTCGGTTTCCAGATTCTCTGTCCTCTGCCAGGTGACTCTACTTTACTTTCCATCATATCTCTCATGAATGACCGTGCTTCCGTGCTGGCTTAGTAGAATCTAATCTATTTTACAGTACCCATAGGATAGGTCTGTAATTTCTTTTCTACAACGAACAGTGTCCTGTCTACTCACCTTACCTATTTTCCATTTTCGATTACCTTAAAACTAGTACCGTTCAGTATGCAGGAATTCGGGACTATGGCACCTGGGACTGGAAAAATTATTGTTGTGTTCACTCAATAAAGGGAACTCCAATTTATGATCAAGGTAAACCACTTTACTCAGGTTATTTATTGATACAAATTCGTTAACTCGGTAAACCGAAAACTAGATAGTCCCTCTTTCTTAACTATGTGAGAGAGAAACAAAAGATAAGTAATATTTACTATGGAACGTAATAAAACTAAATCGGCCAATCACTGGCAAGACTTTAACAAAAATGTTCTTTACTTTTCGGCGAAATGAAAAAAAATCAAACTCGGCGACGTGTTGCGGATGCCGTTTGCGGCTTCTCCTCTTCTTCAGTAATAAAATTAAATTTCTAATTTCATTTTCGAGGTGACTAGCTACTAACTCATGCAAAGCAAAGCCAAAGCAACAACATTCTAAAAGCACAAAAAAAATCGAGGCTGTCTTTAGGAGATTGGGGCTCCAGAATTTCTCCTACCTCTTCCCTCACTAGAGTCGCGGTACGGGCCTTGAGTTCCTTTCCTTGGAGTTTTCTCTACGTCTCTTACACGCTGGCTGTACCACTAGTCTCTAACCAAGGTTATGGCCGCTATTGGTGGTGCCATCTCCTCTTCGTACATTCTCGAGAGAGCATCAGGGACTAGGTTTCTGCACCCTTCCTGTGCAGTATCTCGAAGTTGTTCTCTTAGAAGATCGAGCGCCCACCGAGCTAACCTAGTCTAGTCACCGCTAGACATTCCTTTTCGGAGACTAAGTATTTTCTTTTAACCTATTGGCTGCAGATCAGCTTTATATCGGTCAGCTATTGCTAGACCGATATCTCCCAATGCAGTGCCTGTTGCGCCACCGTCAATTAAGGCTTGTAGGTTTGAGGCATTCCCTATTCGCACTGTCGTGAATGCTTTCAAGAAAAAGATATGGTCTTCCGTTGGCGGTTCTTTTACTTCTAACCGAACCGGCTGTCTTGCGTCTGGGGTCGGTAAATCGAACGTCGCATTTTCTGATTTGAGGATACTCAGAATGGCCTGATTGCATTCCAAGGGCACTTGCCGTTACTTCCCTCCAAACAATCGTTAATTAAAATAGCTTGGCGGGCCTCAGACGGTCGGGTGGACTTCGCCGTGGTCGGTTTCTTATCAACAATTACCCTCGGAGATCGTGGCACCTCTTAGCACTTAGGACTCGTTTGCTCTGTGGGTGGTATGGAGGTTTGCGAACTATTATCTAGAGTCGGTTGTTCTACAAATACCGTTGGAGTTCGAGTTTCCTCTAGGCACTCAGAACTCGATTGCTCCGTAGGTAAAGTAACGTTACTTTCTTGGGTTGTCATATCAACCAAGCAAAAGGATTCGACCTCTACTTTCCCTTTTTTCTCTGGTTTCCCAGACAATCTTTACACGTTCGGGTTGCCATGCCCTCTTTCCCACAACGACGACAATCGATAAATTCAGTTATATATGTGACGATAATAATTGTTCCTTTTAGGTCGAGCACAACCATTTTGGTAGTGCCCTTCCTCTTTACGATTCCAGCATTTCACTATGACTGTTTCTGTCTCGGTTGAGATACTAGGTTGGGCGGGCTCTGCGGGAGTCTTCGAACCTTGCTCTTGTCTCGGTTGGCTCGCGTTCTTAGGTGAATACGGACCTTTCCCTCGTCTTTCATTTCCCGCTGCCCCCTTTTAATTGTCCGGTCTTTGTTGCGCGTTTGGTGAAACTTACTGTTTACTACTCACCAACGCTGCGATAAGCGCTTCTATCGATTTACTTAGCGCGTCACTTGAGTCTTTTGGTTTCGATTTTTCCGGATGTGCCTCCACCGAAGCAATCCTATACGTTGCTTGGCAAGTTTTACCCGATCCACGAAACGCGTACTCTGGGATCAGGGACCTTTCTGATGGGGTCGGCGGTAAATCGTCCTCCGCGTTTTCGGTTGCCCTTTCGAATTCTGACGCGAGTTCGCAAACTCATTATAATCCGTGAACTCGTATCGTCGAATTGATTTCCGGTAATCGGTTTTTAGATTCGCATGTATTCTGTTCATTTGTGTTGTCAGATCTATTGGTCTGGTTCACAACTGGTATAGACCATACATTCAAGTCAGGTAATCCGCGACTGATTCGCCTTGCCCTTGCCATCGCGAACGAATTTTTTCTCTAACCGGTCCTGGAATCTCGTTTCCCCGAATCTAGCTTGGAAGCTGCGCTTGCATTCTTCCCAAGAGAACCATCACTGACGATTCTGTCGAAACCAAAGCCATGCGATATCTTTCAACACGAAGGGCACCGCTACCAGCAACTCTTAATCGGTCATAAACGAGGCTGCGCGACCTTCTTCCACCCGCCACAGGAAATTGTCAATACTGGCGACTCTTTGTCCGTTAAAACTGATTTTCCAGACTTCGACAATTCGAGTGACATCTCTGGGTAATCTGTATTGCGCGTTTGTTCCTTGTGAAAATCGCTGGTTTTGACCTACGAACTGATAAGGTTCGCTTGGGTTCCCAAAATTTCCCGGATACTGATTCTGGGAAAACGGATTTCCTGGGCATTGTGAAATTGGACTATAAGGAGGATTCCGTTCTTGTGCGTTCGGATAACCGGTTGGAATATTTATTCTATTGAGCGGTACCCTATGTCCAAAAGATACGGGTCTATGGTCTCTTGAACCTGAAAATTGGTACCCCCCCCCCCCCCCAACGCGGCTAGAGTCGGGTTTGCGTGGGGTAAAAAACTGTTTGCTGGATACTCGGGTTGATTCCGCTCGTGTCTACTGTATCCGGTGTTTGGTAATCCGTAATATGTCTCTGTGTACCGCTGGGTAGTCAGTTGGTACCATTCGTTTTGCTGATTTTACTGTGTGTAGTCGTTTGCGGCGGGTCTTTGGCCGTAGGCGTCTGGTGGGGGTTGTCGCGTATTCTAACTCCAGCTGAGTCCTGTGAACTGTCTGTTATAGTGATCTGTACTGACGGTAGGGACTACTGGTGGTGCAGGTGCACTCGCTGAGGCACTGGGGTAAAATTCCCTCCCCCCGGTTCCGGCCGCAGTCGTTATCAGACCTTGGAAACAGTTTGGTCTTGTCGAATACGTTGTCGTAAGACAAGTTGGACCTGTCAGTGGTATGGGGACCGAAGTATTCGGTTGCGTCCCGTTAGCGTTTTGGAACGCTGTTAACCGTTGCATTAACAGATTTACTGTTTCCTTTAACTGGTGTACTTCTGCTTCGTTAGCGTTGTCGAGTTCATGATCAGCTTTTTGACTTCCTCGTGACCGTGTGTTAACATTTGGCAAGGGAGGTGAAGGGGGTAGCGTAGTGTGGAAATTAAATCGTGGCGTTCCCCCGGGGCTTTCACTATAGCTGCTACTTCCCTGACTAGACGGTAATCGAGTACTTTGTGCTAACTCTGAAACTTATGTGGAGGGGGCGCTCGCTGCTTTCTCCTCATCTACTGAGTACAACGACGTCCGTTCGTCCCATTTTTCTCGCTCGTAGCCTTTCTAGTCTTGACCTGACTATCTCTTCGCTTCCGGTATTATTGACGCCCGCTTTTGCTAATTCCGACTGAATAGTTTCTATTTCCTTTTCGCGACTATAGGGATTCGGTTCTACACCTTTATTTTCTATTGGTACGGTTTGGTCTTCCGTGGACCAGTGTACCTCCTCGCCCCCACTAATTCTAGCTAAAAGCCTTTCTAGTCACGAGCGAACTACTTCTTCGAATCCCGTGTCGTTGACCGCATGGTGTGATAATACCGCACCAACCTGCTCAACCGAAATATTTTTAGTGGTTGGTTCCTCCCCACTCCCAGATGATTGGCCCCCCTTGTCTCCTGTATCCATTAAAGAGCACTGTACAGGTGTACTAAACGCTAGAGGTGACCCCTGTGGTCCTCCGCTTTCACTTTGAGATGAGGGTACTACTGTCTCTTGACTCGTCAAAAGTATCACTGCCCTCTGCGCAATTCTCATTTGATTCCATCTTAATTCCCGTTAATTATCTAATACCCGAAAAGGAGAATAAGTAAAAAAAACGAAAAAAAAGTCTACTTGACAAACAAAGTCAAATTTTCCTTAGCTCTAATTGCTACTAAGAATCAAATAATCGCCAAATTCCGCTTTAATGAGAAAAAAAACTGAAATTTCTCATTAATTATTCAAATTTTTCGATTTCCTTCCAAACTTGGCGTAAAATTGAAAAATTTCCAAAACTTTCTGGTAAATTACCTCGTGACCTGAAATATTACCACATCGATTCTTTAAATTTCCATCTTCTTTGGTAAATTATCTCACGTTTCGATAAATTTCCACGCTCTATGAGTAAATTACCGCATCACTCGGTAAATTAGCGCGTTTATTGTGAAAATTACTGACTAATCACTAAAGTTACTACACGTTCTAGCTAGATTTCCAATTTAATTCTAAACTTTCCGGTAAAATTGGAAAATTTTCTATGGCCGTTGGTAAATTTCCGTAAGATTTTAAAAATTCTCTTGTTAAGTAAGAAAGTTCTCACACTTTCCTTACTCTTTTTCAGTTTAAAACCTCAATAAACCGTTAAACTAAAACATTTCGCATAAATGTCCTTAAATTTCTAAAATTACCATATCTTACCGGTAAACTACTATTGTCTAAAGTACTTTGCCAACGTAAGCAGGCAGTACACTATTACTATTTCGAAAATTTCCACCTTCTACACTAACTTTCCGACGAAACTGGAAAATTTCCGAATCTTACCCGGTAACTTACTGGTAAGATATTATTGTCTAAAGTAATTTACTAACGTATCCGGGTAATACACCACCACTATTTTAAAAATTTTCCTTTTCAAAACTAAATTTCCAACGAAATTGGAAAATTTCCGAATCTTACTTGGTAATTTACCACGGTCTGGCGTAAATTACTTTAATTCTTAATTAATTTTTAAACTAATGTGTAACAACGGTAATTTTTCCGGTTTAATCTTCTGATTACTTTAAAACCGAAAAACATTCTACAACAACAAAAACTATTTTTCGCGCGTTTAAAGCCTGTGTTTAATCATTTAATTTTAACTTCTTTACCGTTGCCTACTAATTTTAATTATTTTTCCAACCCTCGGTTATTTAAATTAAGAAGTTTGTTGCCGTTTTCTATAGTTAATGATATTGTACAGTTTCAAATTAACCTGGATAATAATAATAGTAATAATTAAGTACAAAATAGACTGTTTAGTAAAATTTCAAAATTAAAAGACAATGCTAATAAAAACAATGAATTAAAGATAGTGAATCTAAAATTACACAGAAAGAGATTAGGTGAATTTGATTATAAAGATCCTTGGTTAATCAATTGTACGAAAGTTGACATTCCGAATGAAGTAGAGGATATATTAAGACTAGGCCACAAATTTAGTTCGTCGTTCAATACCAAGAAAAAAATGTTGTACTAGAATGTATCAAAGATGTTGAATCTAATATTTATAAAATTAAAGAAGATGAGAGAGATGACTTTCGAAGAAAATTTGTGAATGTTTCATCAAATTTTTTGAAAAGTAATTCAGAAATAAGTGATAGTGACAGAATAATAGCTAAAAATTTAAATATTACAAAAAAATTTAAAAAAAATAATGTTAACTTGTTTATTACTAGAGCGGATAAAGGCAACAGTACTGTCATCTTAGATAGTTTAGATTACAAAAATAAAATGTTAAATATGTTGGGAGATGTAAACACATACGTGGAAGTGGAAAGTAACCCACTCATGTGTTTACAAAAAGAAGCTTTAAAAATGATGGAAAATTGGAGAAAAAAACAATATTTGGGTAAAACAACGAAAAAATTTAATTTGCATATTGAAAAAACGCAATTTTTAAGAATTTATGGGTTACCTAAAATACATAAACCGTATGTGCCGCTTAGACCAGTGGTTTCTCTGATTAATACTCCAACGTATGCTATGGCTAGAATGTTTAACGAGATATTAAAAAATTCACTTCCGGTTCCAAAATCCAATATTAAAAATTTCTTTGAATTTGCGAAAAAGATTGCCAATATTGATATTAGTGATGATGAGATTATGGTTTCGTTGGATGTAGTCTCATTATTTACTAATGTTCCAGAAGAGTTAGTTTTGTCTTCTGTTAATAGTAGATGGAATGAAATTAAAAATAAAACAAAATTTTCAAAAAGTGAATTTTTTAATGGAGTACAGTTTTTATTAAATTCGACGTTTTGTCAATTTAACAATAAATATTTTAAACAAATTTTTGGTACTCCTATGGGTTCTCCAATTCCCCTAATTTTAGCTGATTTAGTTTTACAAGATTTAGAGTCATTTGTTTTTAATAATATAAATATTAATGTTAAATGTTATTACAGATATGTTGATGATACTTTTATTATTATTAAGAGAATTGATTTATTCAAATTATTGGACAATTTTAATGCTTATCATCCAAGGTTAAATTTTACACATGAAGTGGAACATAATGGTGAATTGTCTTTCTTAAATGTAAAAGTTATTAGATCTATAGATGGTAAATTGATCACGGATTGGTTTACAAAAAATACTTATTCTGAAAGATATTTGAATTTTTATTCTAACAATCCGATCCAACAAAAAATTGCTTTAGTAAAGAATTTGGTTGATTGTGTTTATAATTTATCTAACGTAATTTTTCAGGAAAATAATCTTAAGAAAATTATTTTTGATTTATTACTAAATGGTTATCCTAGTGATTTTATTGTTAAACATGTAAAAAACAGATTAGAATTTTTAAATAATAATAATAATAATAATAAAAAAAAAATTTAGCTGAAAAAAATTTGATAGTTGATAAGTCCATTGTGTCTATTTCTTTTTTAGGTAATTACTCTTGGACAATTAAAAGATTGTTGAAAAATTATAATATTAATACAGTTTTTAGATCTTGTGCTACGTTAGATAACTTGATAAAATTGGGTAAAGATCCGATTGAATATAAAGAACAAACGAATGTGATTTATAAGTTAAATTGTTTAAATTGCCCAAAAACTTATATTGGACAAACGGAAAGATATTTATTTAAAAGATGTAATGAGCATGAAAGTAACGTTAATTTGAATAGTAAGTATCATAATGTTATCTCCCAACATAAAGTACAACATAAAATTGATGATACTTTTACTCATGAATTTGACTTCAAAAATATTAGAGTACTACATAAAGAAAATAATGATTACAAAAGAAAAGTAGGTGAAATGTTTTTTATAAAAAAAGAGAAAAATAATAGTCTGAATTTGATAACAGATTTAAATAATTATAATGGATTATATAATCTGATTTTGGATAAATTTTAAATATTTTTAGTTTTTTTTTTTATTATTTGATGAAACATAATTTTAGATGATAATTGTTAACAAAAATAATTTAAAAAAATGGGAAATTTGAATTTGAGTTGATTAATTGGATTGTGCTGCCATCTGTTGATATTGTAATGAGTGTTTGTCTAGAAACCTATAATTTTAACATTGACCATGATACACGTGTATACGGTATCTTATATTTTTTTAAATTATTTATTATTTTATTAATTATTGACGTGACGTTGTTGTGTGTCGTAATAATGTCTCCAAAATTGTGAATGAATTATTTATAATGTTGTGAGTTGATTTTTTTTTTTTATATTTTAGAATTGTAATTTTTAACATGTAACTTAGTTTGTTTTAATTAACCTTAAAATTAGTATGTTTTGTTTTATATTACGAATTTTATATTTATATTGTGTTATTATGTTCTTTTTTTAGTTGTTTTTGTCCTGAAGAGGCCTACATATGGGGCATTCCACGTGACATTTTCATTCAAAATTTTTTTTGCTTGGAATAATTTTTTTCTGATTTTCTATGAAAAATAAGAAACACGTATTTTTTTATTTTCTTATTGAATGAAAATTGCAAAAGTTATGAATTTTTGAAATTTAACGTTTTTTGAAATAGAGCATTTTTAACCTTCGTTTTTCTCCGGTATTATTAGTAAATTGAAAATAATGCCCAACATAAAGTTTGTTCAATTTTTCTTAGATTTTTTAGACATGTAGTAAAAAATAATGAATTTGCAACAAAAATACATGAAAAATTGAATTTACGCCTAAAAAGTGACTTTTCTCAAAACCGAAGGTCTCGATTTTCGTTTTTTTTTCTTTTAATGCAGTTACTGATTAATAAAGAAATTTTTCTTGTAAGTCTAAAAGTGGTGCTCTTTAATGTTTCAATGATATTTATAAAAATTCCTTGTTGCAAAAAGTTTAAATTATGAATTATAGAAATGAAACAACTTCAACTTACAAATTCCTGTGTGTAACAGTTCTTTTGTTTTGTAACAGAAGGTTAAAATTTAAAAAAAATGTAAAAGTAAACTATATAAATGCAAATATGAATTAAACCCTAAAGAGCACCACTTTTAGACTTAAGAGAAAAATTTCTTTATTAATCAGTAACTGCATTGAAAGAAAAAAAACGAAAATCGAGACCTTCGGTTTTGAGAGAAGTCACTTTTTAGGCGTAAATTCAATTTTTCATGTATTTTTGTTGCAAAATCATTATTTTTTACTACATATCTAAAAAATCTAAGAAAAATTAAACAAACTTTATGTAGGGCAGTATTTTCAATTTACTAATAATAACGGAGAAAAACGAAGGTTAAAAATGCTCTATTTAAAAAAACGTTAAATTTCAAAAATTCATAACTTCTGCAATTTTCATTCAATAAAAAAATAAAAAAATACGTGTTTCCTTATTTTTCATAGAGAATCAGAAAAAAATTATTTCAAGCAAAAAAAATTTTGAATGAAAATGTCACGTGGAATGCCCCATATATGTAGTGCGAAACGTCGACAGTTTTTATTTGTTTTTGACCTGACTTTACGTTGAAATAAATTGACTGACTTTTGTCTGGAGAATACGTGTTTGTTTTCTTACTTTGATGATAACTCCTGGACGTTAAACTACCTGTTTTGAAAAAAAGTTAGTAAAAAATTAGTAAAAAATGAAATATTGAACAAACAAATAAACTTTTGATAATTTTGGGCATACTAATGTAAAGCTTTTTAAATTCCGGATCTAACAAGCATAACTTGAAGTATTTTTGATAAATGAATGCTACTAAAATAATTAATAATAATTAATTAAATAAAAAATGTGTATTTATTTAGTATCCATTTATCAAAAAGACTTCAAATTATGCTTGTTGGATCCGGAATTTGATAAGCTTTACGTTAATAGTCTAAAAATTTTAAAAGTTTAATGGTTTGTGAAATATTTCATTTTTAACGAATTTTTATTAATTAATTAATAATTCAAAAACAAAGAAAAAATACATTTTCTCTATAGCGTGTATTGAAAGTGCACATAGACAGCTTTATTTTAAATGAAAAAAAAAGAAAAAAATGTCTTTTTTCAAAAAAAGTAAAAAAAAAATTTTTTTTTTAAACAATAGGTTAAATTTTGAAAATTTTAAAATTTTTTGGACCATTGAAAAGAGGAGAAAAAAACTTTTCGAAAACATGTAGGTCAATTTTTTGTCCACCCTGTTGCATAATAGTTATGATTTTTCAAAAAATAACCTCTTTACACTTTACCAGAATCTTCAGACCCCGCCCCCTTCTACAATTTTCATTAGAATTTCATAATAATTGGTGGTTTGAGTACTGACATAGAATACTACATTTTGTGCAAATATTAGCCTTTATTAGCCATTCTCATTTTTTTCGATTGGTACACTTGAGAAATTTTGCCCCAAATGTAAAACCGAAGTGCTTAATATAACCGCAAAGGATTTAAAGTAGATAAAAGCTTTTAAAAGGTACCTACACCTACTTTGTTTGAGTAATTATATTAAATAATTATTCAAAATGTTCAACAAAATTATTTATATAGTAATTTTTCGAGAGACATTCAATGGTCATAAAATTAAAAAGTCAAAAAAAATCTTAGACCCCTTATGGATTTTTAATTTAAATAAAAAGTATAATTTTTCAAAATCTATCCGTAATTTTGTAGAAAGTACGCTCTTTTTTACCCAGAAAATAAAGGGTGATAAAAAATAGCAAAAACTGTGAAATTTATGGAATATTTATGGGAAGAGAAAAATTTTGGAGGAAATTAAATTTTCAAAAAAAAAAATCCATTTTGTCTGGAATAAAAATTCTAAATTAATTTTTAATTCTTCAAATTGTACGATATTTAAAAGTCCTAAATTATTATAAAAAAAATTGGAGACCCTAAGCTAAGTGAATTTTGATGGGTTGAAAATATAGATGTACCCTTCCTTTAAAATAAATTCAAGAACAATAATTTTAGTATCAAAAATTAATAATATTTTATTAAAAATAAATTTAAATAATATTTAATAATATGTTTACATAATATGCATCTTACAACATACATCAGTCTTTGGTTTTAAAGAGGAATCAAACAAACAATCGGAAAAAGTCGTAAACATTCGAGAAAAGTTGATTTATTTACATATTTTATATAAAATATCCCTCCACTAAAGTGTTTTTAGAACTAAAATAATTTTGTTTATTTATAATACGAAATAAGGAAATGGAAATATTTTTTCCGATTGTTTCTATGATTTCTCCTTAAATAATACTTTTATGTAACTTATAAAATTAAAAATAAAAAAGTTTTATTTTTATTTTAATATTTATTTATTTTAAGCCTCCATCACTCTTCTTGATCTCGAAAGAAGACCTAAAACATTTGAAGTGTTATAAATAGTTTTAATTTATTAATAGTCCAGTCATCTGGTACTTTTAGACGGAAAAGTTCCTTACTTCTCGGTTTTTTTGCTTAAACCCTTTATTTTTGCACCAAAAAAAAAATTTTAATTTGCTACATTAATTTCGCTTGGGAACCACAATTTTTTTTTTTTTTTTTTTTGGTGTAAATTTTCAAAAAATTGTTCAGAGTGAAAATAAAGTGTATAAAATTTCCACTAATTTAAAAAAAAATTAAACGTCCTAAATTAATTAGGTAAAAAGTTATAGCCGTTCAAAAAAACCCGATTTTTTTCGATTTTTAGTAAAAAAACGTACTTTTTAGTTTTTTACCAATTGTGCGGTTCCCAGTTATTTTAAGCAAAAGTGGTCAACAGATAAGTTAAAGTAGACTAAATTATCTTTCATTTACGATGAAGGAGAATGTTATAACTTAATTAGGTCCAAAGTTATGATCTTCCAAATATGCCCTGTTTTTGACTATTTTTGGAATTTTGACAGTTTTTTAAACATAACTTATTTTTTGGGGATTTTCCATCACACTAACACCAAAAGTTAGACTTTACAGGTTGTTTGGAAGCCTTTAAGAGCGGATTTTTTTGCCTAGGCCGTAATGTAAATCTGATTTACTGATGTCGCAATCTGATTGGCTAACGCCGGTCTGCAGACTTCTACATTATGGTACATCAGTCAGAGCATCACAGAGTTACCTATTTAAATGTTTCACACATATTTCTTTTTAAATATGGGTTTCTTTGGCTGAAAGGTTTAACAAGAATCCAGTATGGTTTATGGGGGTACGGGGGACATGCCCCCAGGTGGGGGGGGGGGGGGGAGAGGAGGATAAATTTTAAACCCAAAAAATTAAAAAAATTATTTTTGTAGAAAAATACAGCGACTAAAAATTGTCTACGAGAGCATGACAAGCACTTTACGATTTTATGCCCCTGGGGGTAAAATGCCTCTGGAGATGAAATACCCCCGGGGGCAACTTGCTCCGAGGGGAAATAAAACTAAAAAATTAATTATTTTTAACAGCTAACCTGTCTAAGGATAATGTTTAAATACCCTCATGAAATGGGGCGACTTTCCCCTCAGGGGTAGAGGGGGGTTAAAACAAAATTCATAAAATAGTTTTGGTTGAAACAAAATGTGCCTAATGATGACGCCTTCAGAAGCTTCTCACCATCCCTTCACCTGGGGCATAATCTTCCTCTCGTGGGCGGGGGAGGGGGGTGCTAAAATTGAAATTATATAGAAAGTTTTAATTTCTTACTCATTTTGCCTTCATAAGAAATGAATAATACTGTCTCCTAATTCTGTTCCATCTAATGTCTACTCATAAGATTTATGAACATTATAACTGATCCCATACTCAATTTAATCGCCCCCCCCCTCCCGTGGGAAAAGTTATACCCCAGGTGAAGGGATGGTGAGAACCTCCTGGGGGCGTCATTCTTAGGCGCATTATTTTTCAACCAAAAAGATTTTATGAATTTTGCACCCCCCCCCCCCCCCCCCAGGGGAAAGTCACCCTATTTGCTGAGGGTATTTAAACATTATCTTAAGGCAGGATAGTTGTTGAAAATAATTAATTTTTTAGTTATATTTCCCCTCGGAGCAAGTTGCCCCCGGGGGTATTTCATCTCCAGAGGCATTTTACCCCCGGGGTCATAAAATCTTAAAGTGCTTGTCATGCTCTCGTAGACCATTTTTAGTCGCTGTATTTTTCTACAAAAATAATTTTTTTAATTTTTTGGTTTAAATTTTATCCTCCTCACCCCCCCCCCCCACCTGGGGGCATGTCTCCCGTACCCCCATAAACCATACTGGATTCTTGTTAAACCTTTCAGCCAAAGAAACCCATATTTAAAAAAAAATATGTGTGAAACATTTAAATAGGTAACTCTGTGATGCTCTGACTAATGTACCATAATGTAGAAGTCTGCAGACCGGCGTTAGCCAATCAGATTGAGACTTCAGTAAATCAGATTTACATTACGGCCTAGGCAAAAAAATCAGCTCTTAAAGGCTTTTAAATAACCTGTAAAGTCTAACTTTTGGTATTAGTGTGATAGAAAATCCCAAAAAAATAAGTTATGTTTAAAAAACTGTCAAAATTGCAAAAATAGTCAAAAACAGGGTATATTTGGAAGTACATAACTTTGGACCTAATTAAGTTATAACGTTCTCCTTCATCGTAAATGAAAGGTAATTTAGTCTACTTTAACTCATCTGTTGATCACTTTTGCTTAAAATAACTGGGAACCTCACAATTGGTAAAAAACTAAAAAGTACGTTTTTTTAGTGAAAAATCGAAAAAATCGGGGTTTTTTGAACGGCTATAACTTTTTCCTAATTCACTTAGAACGTTTAATTTTTTTTAAATTAATGGAAATTTTATACACTTTATTTTCACTCCGAACAATTTTTTTCATCAAACGCACTGCAAAACTTGTATACCCAATTTTTTGAAATTTTACACCTTTTTCAAAAAAATTTTTGGGGTTCCCGAGCGAAATTGATGCAGCAAATTTAAAGTCTTTTTTTGGGTGCAAAAATAAAGGGTTTAAGCAAAAAAACCGAGAAGTAAGGGACTTTTCCGTCAAACACCCTTTTTTCTGACCAGATGACTGGACTATTAAGAATCGTTAAATTATGGATCAATGCAAAAAACTGTATAATAAAAATACGTATATTAAGAATAAATAACATTTCAGAAAAGTCGTGATTTATTGTCATACAGGAAGCAGAACACCTGACTAGCAGAATAGACGTAGCCAATCACAATTTATTCTCTTGCGGTAGAAAGATTTTTATTGGTTACGTCTATTCTGCTAGTCAGGTGTTCTGCTCCCTGTGTGTCAATAAATCACGACTTTTCTGAAATGTTACTTATTCTTAATATACGTATTTTTATTATACAGTTTTTTGCATTGATCCATAATTTAACGTTTCTTAATGTTTTCTCAAAAGTTCAGTTGCTTTTCTCTAGTTTTAAGCTCGAAATACCTTTAGGATGATTGGGCATTGGATGATCGAGCAACCATCCCGATTGTCCAAATGCCGCTTGGACAATTGAGCAGACGGCCTGCTCAGCTAGCCAAAACGCTTGCTCAATAACCCCCCTTTTACCTAGCAGTTCACGAAAAGTGAGCCTAATGTTCTTGTTGCGTAAGGTCCCTTTTACCATAAATCGTCACATATATGGGCGATTCTCCAGAAACAGGGTACTTTTAATTCTTTGATTAATAACTTGATAAACACTATCTAGATTTGGTTAAATTTTTTTAAAATTTTTTTATTTAAATAACACCTAATGAATTCTCTAAAAATATAAAGATTTTTGATTTCCCAAAATTTAATTTATTACCTGAAAAGTGCTAAAAATGTACTTTTTCTAGCTCCACAAACGGAATTTGTCATCTTTGGACAAGCATTTTGACATTAAATTTTAAACTATAAAATTTTCCATTATAAATATTTTAATCTGTGGCTCAAAAACTGCTATTCCCTAAAAGAGGTTATAATTTTTAGTCCATTTTAATAAAAAACTGCTGAATTGTTACGTTTCTTCCTAAATTTTTTTTTTGGAACCGGAGTTGAGAAATGGATGCGGTTTTAGATGTTTTGCTCATTATTTTAATTAAATGCAAAGTAATTCTCACATAAATTAGGGTAAAAATAACAACTACATAAAAATCAGCGGTAATAATTAACCAATTTACCTTTAAATTCATATTATAAATCAATATATTTTGCGTATTTTTATTGTGTCTCAACTACGGCCCCAGGTAAAACAAGGCTTTTTCGAAATAATTTTAAATTTCAACTTACAATATCGATAAAAGTAATCAAATTTGATAAAACCTCCATAGGACTTTTCATTTAACCTTTAATTAACAGAATAATTAATGTTTTTCATGCGTTTCTTAACTCCGGTTTCCTCAACTCCGGCCCCTGAGTGTAAACGAGCAGGCGCAAGTTGATCATACCTATCTTTAAGATGTTAGTTTAAAGTTTATTTATTATTTAAAAATCTTGCAAGTAAATTAATATTAAATATAAAATTAAAACTGGTATGTAAAATTATAACATATAAATATATTCAACATAAATAATGGAAAAATCACAACTTTTAAATTTGGCAATTTTAATTATAAATCTTTTGAAAATAATGAACAGTTACTTTGAAAAATGCATATTCAAATACATTATTTCAAATTATTTGTTTAGATCTAAGCGTTTCTAGACTTTTACAAATCTTATCATTGCCTTTTTTGGTTTTTAATTATTTATACCTGTAGAAATTATACTATAACTTTGTGTTTATTTCCAGGCTGCATAATATTATGTTAAATAGAGTGTGTATAACAAGAAAAAATTATTTAAGTCTTTATTTCCATTATATTTTAAAAACTGACATCGGATTTGTAATCAGCAATCGTAAAAACCTCCAAGTATCAAGTTTGAAGCAAATTCAGGCAATTATCAAAAATATTGTCCTTCATCTTATATCCGCTATTTTGAATTTTTTAAATTGATACAGGATTCTTAATCAGTGACCTCAAAAACCCTTAAGTACAAATTTTCAATAGAATCTTACTGCTGGGTTTCCAGGGAGCATGAAACGGTTAAAGTAGCTTGTGACATATTGAAAAATTAGAAAACGTTCATGATTTGAGTTACTTTTTAAAAACGTTTTTAAGCTCAAATAACACAGCCCCACAAAAGAAAAAAAGTGTCATGTACTTTTGACCGGAATACCCTAGCCCTATGTATTTTGACGCGCTGAACACGAATCCGAAGTCCATTTTGCTCCATTACGTCAGGATTTTTTTCTAACCTCAAAAAACATGTCGAATTTTGAGAGGTAGGCGATTTTTTAAAAAAATTTATGGATTTACTTCAAACTTGGTATCTGAGGGTTTTTTGGGTCGCTGATTACGAATCTGAAGTTAGATTTTCAAAATTCAAAATGGCGGATCCAATATGGCGGACGAATTTTGAAAAAATTTGAAGATTTACTTCAAACTTGGTATCTGGGGGTTTTTTGGGTCGCTGATTGCGAATCTGACGTCATATTTTCGAAATTTTTATGAAATTTGGTATCTTCAGGTTTTTAAGTTGCTGAGTGTGATTTCGAAGCGAGTTTCTCACATTTTCAAATATGACTTCTATTACGATTTTATCATAAAATATTCCTTGGTAACAGATTGGATATGTTTGGTGCAGAAGCCAAATAAGAAAGTACTATGTTCCATTCTGCATCTTATTCCTGATGGACATATCATTGTCATTCTATGTCTAACGTTCTTATTTAGCTTTGGCACAATTTAAATCCTGCTGCTTCGCTTCCTGTTTATCGAAGTAACGAAGCCAGCGTAGGCGCGCTGCCTTGCAGGTGGGCGTTAGGGTGTGAGGATGATACCGTAGTGTGTCCGACGACGAGTTGACATTGTCCTCGTCAAAGTCGGAAAGCTCTCATACTTAGGTCTGGGGAGGTATGAGAGTTATCACCCCTAGGACGGTGGACTCGCCTGCGATCGGACCAGGATCCCTAACGTGCGGGTTATTCAATAAATCATGGCTTTTCAAAATCAAAACAACACAAAAACTTCAAATGCTTCAAAAATTAATTTTAAAGCATTAAGATCAAAACACATATGCAATAGCAATGCAGATGCATTTTGTTATATATGTGGACAGTTCGATGTTCCAAAGAATTGTAAACCAATCAATGACAATATTAGACAAATTTACAAAGATTGCTTTGATTTAGAGATAGCCGATCAAAATGAAAATTGGGTTCCACACAAAATTTGCTTATCCTGTCACATAATGTTAACTCGTTGGAATAATACTAAGGAGGATAAGTACTTTAAATTTAAAAAACCAATGCTGTGGAAAAAACCATTGAAACAAGAAGATTGTTACTTTGGCATGACCAATGTAGAAGGTTATAATAACAAGAATAAAGGAAAAATATTGTACGCTGATGTGACAACTGTAACAAAACCAGAAATTTTTTGTGATACACCTTCTTCTTCAAAAAATTTTGAAATCGACTGTTCAAAAGTAGAAGATGTATTTAGTGATATAGATGACGACATGAATATTGATGACAAAGATGACTATTACATTCCAACTGGTGAACAGGAAGAAGAAATACCTGAAAAGTTCACACAAGAAGAACTCAGCAATCTCATCAGAGATTTAAAACTACCAAAAGATGATGCAGAATATCTTGCATCAGTTCTTAAGAAGAAAAAAATGCTATCGAAAGGAACTACATCTTCCTTTTATCGCGATAGGGAAAAGGAATTCAGAAAATATTTTACAGAAGACAAAAAGCAGTCATTGGTATATTGTTCTGACATTAATGGGTTAATGGATCAATTAAAACCTGGCGTATACAAAAATGAAGATTGGAAGTTATTCATAGACTCTTCTAAAAGAAGTTTAAAAGCAGTATTACTTCATAATACTAATATTTATGGTTCGATTCCTATGGCTCATTCTACAGAACTTAAAGAAAGCTATGAATCTGTAAAACTAGTTTTAGATAAAATAAAATATCAAGAACATAACTGGCAAATTTGTGGGGATTTTAAGATCTTAAGTATTATGCTTGGACAACAAGCAGGTTTCACAAAAACGCCCTGTTTTTTGTGTCTGTGGGATAGTAGAGATAGAAAGAATCATTACAAAAAAAAGGAATGGCCAAAAAGAAAATCTTTTAAACCAGGATCGAAAAATATCATTAAGAAGCCATTGATTCATCCCTCAAAGGTATTGCTTCCACCATTGCACAATAAACTAGGAGCAGCAAAACAGTTTGTTAAGAGTTTAGATAAAAATGGAAAATGTTTTAAATACCTAGAACAAAAATTCCCTAAGGTCTCTGATGCCAAACTAAATGAGGGAGTTTTTGATGGCCCACAAATTCGAAAATTATTAAAAGATGAGAAATTTGTCAGAAACATGAGTAAAACTGAGAAAAATGCATGGATTAGTATTAAACTAATTGTTGAAAATTTTCTGGGGATTAACAAAAGCGAGAATTGGGAAGAAATCGCAAATAATATGATAACAAACTTCGGAAAGCAAGGATGCTTCATGAGCTTGAAGCTACATTTCTTAGAATCACATCTAAAGTACTTCCCCGAAAATTTAGGAGACTACAGTGAGGAACAGGGAGAGCGATTTCATCAAGACCTTAAAGAAATGGAACGTCGTTATCAAGGAAGGTGGGGCGTAAATATGATGGCCGACTTTTGCTGGATGCTGAAAAGGGATGTTGTACCAAGTAGTGTGTTTTAGAAAATTTAACTTCGGATTCGTAATCAGCGACCCAAAAAACCCCCAGATACCAAGTTTGAAGTAAATCTTCGATTTTTTTCAAAATTCGTCCGCCATATTGGATCCGCCATTTTGAATTTTGAAAATCTAACTTCAGATTCGTAATCAGCGACCCAAAAAACCCCCAGATACCAAGTTTGAAGTAAATCTTCAAATTTTTTCAAAATTCGTCCGCCATATTGGATCCGCCATTTTGAATTTTTAAAATCTAACTTCAGATTCGTAATCAGCGACCCAAAAAACCCCCAGATACCAAGTTTGAAGTAAATCTTCAAATTTTTTCAAAATTCGTCCGCCATATTGGATCCGCCATTTTGAATTTTTAAAATCTAACTTCAGATTCATAATCAGCGACCCAAAAAACCCCCAGATACCAAGTTTGAAGTAAATCCATAAATTTTTTTAAAAAATCGCCTACCTCTCAAAATCCGACATGTTTTTTGAGGTTAGAAAAAAATCCTGACGTGATGGAGCAAAATGGATTTCAGATTCGTGTTCAGCGGGTCAAAATACATAGGGCTAAGGTATTCCGGTCAAAAGTACATGACACTTTTTTTTATAATCATTAAAGTCACATTTCTAGTGATAATTAATTAAAAGAATGCAAAAAAATGTATTTTAAAATATTATTAGAAAAAATTTTCTTCTTTCCAAAGTGCCCTGTTTCTGAAGAATTACACATATGCCATAGAAAATATTTCCCTAACAACGGTTACTATAGAATGTTTTCCATTGTACCTTATAGCAACGTTGCTAAGGTGAACATTCCCGTAGCAACCGTTTCTATGCCGAATATTCCAATGTCAATATATATATAATTTTTTCTTAATTTGCATATATCTTCCTATATTACAAAAAGATATCGCCGCCGTCGCCGTCGCCGCCGCCGCTGTTTCAAGAATTTAGCCCTATGACATATATATATATATATAGCTATATATATAGCATATATATATATAGCTATATATAGCATATATATACATATATATGTACCTAGCTATATATATATATATGTCATAGGGTTCAAATATTGAAACAGACTTCAGCGATGGCCCCTCTCCTCCCATCTCCTCCCCATCCCTGCCACACCTCCACCTCTACCCCTCTATATATGTCATATATATATAGTATATATACCTAGCTATATATATATCTCCCTATATTATAAAAAGATATCGCCGCCGCCGCTGTTTCAAGATTTGACCGCCTACAGGGTTGCTACGTATAATTTACAGGCCTGGACCAGTCTTGAGCCAGTCTTGAGCCAGTCTTGAGCCATTCTTAAGCCAGTCTTAAGCCAGTCTTGAGCCAGTCTTGAGCAAGTTTTTAGCCAGGCCTAGGCCAGTCTTGAGCAAGGCTTGGGACAGTCTAGAGCCAGGCCTAGGCCAGTCTTGAGCCAGGCTTGGGCCAGTCTAGAGCCAGCTCAAGACTGGACTAGGCCTGGCTCAGTCAATTTTTAACTAGGCTTGGGAGCAAGGCCTAGGCCAGCCTTAAGCCAGTCGTGGGCGCAGGATTGGGTCTATGCCAAAATTTTCTTTAAAATAAATTTTAGTAATATTATGTATAATAAATAAAAAAGCATTTAAAATAATTAATGTTTTTCAATGAACTAACATATTGAGTTAAATTTTTTAATTTTTTTTTTGATTTAGGTTATTTTTAAATAACCTAAATTTTATGAATATAAAAATGAATTAAGAAAAATAAATTTTAGAAATATTATATAAAATAAAAAAGAAATTTAAAATAATTAATGTTTTTCAATAAAGAAACAAATTTTAATCAGCAATTAAATTAAATTAAAAATTGAATGAAAAGTAGAAAATTTTACATATACTTTGAAGATTATGTATTCTTTCTTTTTATAATTTTTCAATTTTTACACTATAAATTTCACATTGATTTAATCTCCTTTTTATAACTTTAAAATTTTGAACAATTCAAAAAAGAATTTTGATTCCATGTGGAGTTTTAAATTTTCATGAAAATGTATAAAATGGCAAATATAAAACATTATTGTAAATCTTAAATTATTTGTTTACATTTACAAATAGATATTTTCATGTTTTATGTTTGACAGTTCCACATTTGGCGCAAAAGAGAAATTCTAAATTATATTTAAATTAAATATTTAATTATATATTTAAATAATTTATATTTAAATCTAAAATATATAAATTATATTTATGTGAAATTTATAGTGTTGAGTATAATAATAATCAGTGTATTTAAAATATTTTAATAAATTTTTAGGTTAGGTGAGATATAAGATTGGTTTGTGATAAACTTTAAAGCTTATTACACCTCCTCGCGGTGCATCTTGGAAAGAAATTTTATGAAAATTAAGTAACCTAAAAATTTGTTTTAAGTTTATATGAATTTTTTCAAAAATTTTGGCTAAAAACCAATCTATAGAGTATTATTAAATTAAAATAAAGGTAAATCTATTTACAATTTTAACTTTTTGATATAAGTTTAAAATATTTGCATTTATTTTTATATAAAAACATACCTTAGATAAAAATTAATTGAAATAATTAACTATATAGGCTACTTTAATTAGAGAATCTAAATTTTAATGAATATAGTTATTTATGTATTTTAATATGTACATTAATATATATGAATATTTATTTTAAAACTTAAAAGTAAAACTTGAATTGAAACTCAAGTTAAAGAAGTTTAAAGTTAAAAGCAGGGGGGCGAAGCTCCCCTAATATATATATATATATATATATGTGTCGATTCAGGGTGAAAGGGACCTTAGCTGCAGAACTGAGTTTTACGCGTACGGCCGTTTGAAGTTGAGCCTCCCTATGTTACGGTTAGGTTATGCCTATGTTTCACCTCTAATAACACAAAAACTAATAGACATAAACAAGTTTTGATTTATGTATGTGAAAAAGCAACTCAAATTTTATCGATTCATAATAACAATTAAAAAGCAAATTTTTTGTATTTTACAAGAAGGGAGTTTAAACTTGTGCCTGCCTATGTTATTGTTAGGTTATGTCTATCTTTCATCGCTAATAACAGAAAAACTAATAGACATAAACAAGTTTTGTTTACTGTATGTGAAAGAGCAACTCAAATTCTATCGATTCATAATAAAAATTAAAAATCGAATGTTTTGCAGCTAAGGTCCTTTTCACCCTGAATCGACACATATATATAAGAAAAATTGAATTTTTGTGAAAAAGGAAATTAAAAAATCGTATATTTTTAATTCAATTGCAATATCTTGCTTAAAAGATCAGCTACACGGAGAAAAGAATCTAGCTTTTGTAGCATGAAGCGTCCCGCACTATCGTTGCATGCCCCTCTCTCATACTTAAAGTTCCAGGCAACACGATTTAATTGTAAGGACTCATGAAGAAACTGTATGGGTCCTTACAACTAACGCGTGTTGCCTGACACTTTCAGTATGAGAGAGGGGCATGCAACGATAGTGAGGGACGCTTCATGCTACAAAAGCAAGATTCTTTTCTCCGTGTAGGATTTCAAGTCCAACGGATTTGTGATATTCACATCAAACAGAACACTTCCTCATTAGCCGGTTTTCTCGTCATTATAGGTCGGAACTTTCCGGCTTCAAGACCACCGTGTTCGGTCGAAAATCAAGCCGGCATAACTAAATAATCCTACTGGAGGCGTAAAAAGGAAGGGTTGTATTAAATTTTAAAATATTAGAATATTAAAACTGTAACGAAGAGAAATTTTGCTATGCACCGAATTTGCTCGCCGGAGCCAAGGTTCTCAAATTATATTCACTTATACTGAAAAACTAGATTATTGATCATAAATTTGCTTAATTTCTACTGTCGCTCTGGGTTGGGTATAGTCAGTAAAACTCTCAGGATTTCTATTAGTAAGAAATAACAAAAGAATATATTGAAATCAAAGTGAATAATTGTTACGGCTCTATTCGTGGTAAGATCCGCTGTTCGATGCGTGAGTAATTCGGCGGTTTATTTCGCGGACCTATCCGCGTTTGACCCGCAGGTTGATTCGCGATTTAATTAGCAGACTGACTCGTGGTTAAATTCGGGGTTTAATTTGGGGTTTGATTCGCAGATTCATTCGCGGATTAATTCGCGGGCTTGATTCGCGGTTAGATTCGAGCCGAATTCACACGCTTGGTGGCGCGGTATTCGTGGCGCTCTCAGCGTCCTCGTATCTGGACTTCACACGCTCTAGGGCGCGGTAACTCACGACACAGAGGAACGCGACCTAATTCGCGGGTTTGATTCGCGGGTTAACTCGCGGTTAGATTCGAGCCGAATTCACACGCTTGGTGGCGCGGTATTCGTGGCGCTCTCGGCGTCCTCGTATCTGGACTTCACACGCTCTAGGGTGCGGTAGCTCACGACACAGAGGAACGCGACCTAATTCGCGGGTTTGATTCGCGGGTTAATTCGCGGTTAGATTCGAGCCGAATTCACACGCTTGGTGGCGCGGTATTCGTGGCGCTCTCGGCGTCCTCGTATCTGGACTTCACACGCTCTAGGGCGCGGTAGCTCACGACACAGAGGAACGCGACCTAATTCGCGGGATAATTCGCGGGGTGATTCGCGGGTTCGATTCGAGCTAAACTCACACGCTTGGGAGCGCGGCGTTTATGACACTCGCGGCGCCCTCGTGTCTGTTCTTCACACGCACAGTGGCGCGGCAGCTCACAACACAGAGGAACGTGTTTTAATTGGCACGGAGGATTGGGTGCAGGCTTTAAAGAAATAGTCAACGTTTGGAGGAGCTAACTTTATTAAAGCGAGAGTCCACGCGTCCGGTTTGGCGAACCGGAGAGGACTGCCAAACAGCTCTGAGAGGGCAGTTTATATAGGGAAACGCTCTGTGTAAAAAAAACTTACACAGAAAGTTCCCCCTTCCCAGCCCTTCAAGTTTCTAGAAGCTTCTAGACTCTTTCCAGAGTGTCGGCCTACAAAACACAAAATACACAAATCACAATAATGATAATAATACAATAATAATAATAATAATAAGTGTAATAATAATAATAATAATAATAATAATAATAAGATCACTCCAAGATGGAGTGATAAATACTTTGGTGTATCGCAGTCGAGTGATGCATATATCTGTCGACAATACCAACTGTCGAGCGTGCAGGCAATACCCGGAGACACTTAGTCACATTCTAAGTGCGTGCCCGAAGTATGCATGTTACAGATATGTAGAAAGACACAATGCTGCGCTTAAGGTGTTGTATTATCACCTTCGACACCAATATGGTATAGATAAAGAACCCATCTTGCCGTATGCCCAGGGGGATCAGGAGTCCGTTGTGGAAAATGATCAGTGTAAGATCTACTGGAATTTTTCTTTTTCCACCACTCATCGTATCAGCGCCAATAAACCTGATATAGTGCTCCAGGATCATAAAAGTAAGGTCATTTGTGTGATAGAGTTTTCGGCACCTGCTGAGAGCAATATCACTCAAAAGGAGGATGAGAAGCGGACAAAGTATCAAGACCTTCTGTTTGAATTGAGTAAAATATATCCAGGCTACAGGGTCAGATTAATTGTTCTTGTACTCGGTTGTTTAGGAGGAATGCGAGCTTCATTTGTGAGCCAATTACAAAAAATTCCTAGCTGCGAGCACAAGGCTAATGCGTTGGCGGTTCGCATGCAGAAGGCTGTTCTTCTGAACTCTCTAAATCTGGTTCGGCAGCACTGTTCATTATAAGATTCTATTCGGTAGCTCTAAAAAAGCATCCAACAACGTTCTTGACCACTGCTTAAGAATATCGGCGGCAATGGGTGAGAACAACAGTGTAAGAAACGAAAATAACAACTCTAGTAAATGAATCACGCTTTTGCTTACCCTCCAGGACTGATGGAGCAATAGTGGATTAGAATATGTAAAGCAAGAATGGGAGAGGTTGTTTTAGTGAGGTATTACCACAGCACGTGGTCGAGTGATATTTGGTGCTATCCGCTACCAGATATCACAGAAACGCTTGATCGATTTGGTCAAGTCCTTAGTTGCCCTTTCCCAAACATCGTGGAAATACTTGGTTTGTTAGGCCGAGTGTTTAAAGGGCATCTAAGGTGGGGTTGCTGGACCTCAACCGGGCGCGTCCCCAGGTGGTGGATAGGGGGATCCTCCTAGATATAGGTGGTATCGGGGAAATGAAATACCCGACGCGGACCATAACCAGATAGGGCTTGACACCTGGAATAATTCTCAACCCTGTGATGGGTTAACCACCCCCACAGGGTAACTTGCGGTTACGACAACTGTAACGCGCAGTGCCACCCACAATAGGTCTCTTTCGGATGGAGACCTGGGTTCAGTTGGGAGTGGCAATAGGATAGAACCCAGGCGACGACCAGGCTACGCCCGTGGACAAGCTCGTGAGCGTCTACGATGGACTGAGGAGATGAAGAGAGATGCCATCTTATGTTGGCGAAACTCTTCTTTTGACCGTAGAGGAATAATGAAGAGATGTTATGAGCGATGGATCACTATGTATCCCCAATACGCTCAAATAACATCTCAGAATCTAAGAGATCAGATATCCTCTCTGTTGGGTAGGGGATATGAAGCTCTCCTTCAAGAAGATCGAGACCCCGTAGAGAACAGACGATCAGTTTTCACAACACAACAAATGGTCGAGCATAGTAATGTGGGCGCAAGAGAAACCAAAATTCATCACAAGGTTTCCATTAAAATGGACAAATTGGCAGCGGCGAACAGAGAACTTTCGGACCTTTCAGAAGATGTAGACCTCTGGACATTGAACTGTGCAGTTTATGAAAAGGCGGTTTCTTTGCTTCGCGAAAGCAACAGAAAATCTGTTTCTGAGCGCATTGCAAGAACAAAACAACGAATTAAACAGGTACAGTTCAAGATTGGGGTGGCCAGACGGATGGCTTCTCAATTGCAGAGTGTGATTGCATATCTAGCAACAAATAGAGCATTTACTCCTAGAGTTTTGGGCATAGCCCAATCTCTAAAAAGATTGCATCATACTCTCAAGAAGTCTAAGCTGCAGAATATCAAGCAGCATTGGATTGAGAAGATACGTACTGTTGTAATTATAAGAGAACAATTAGAACGGCGTGTAAAATGGATAGAGCAAAATAACACTTTTGCTATCAATCCGTCCCGCCTGTTCCCAGTACCTTCTCCAACCGTTGAAAAGCCACCTAGTCGTGAAGAGGTTGAAAACTTCTGGAAGAACATCTACGAAACCACATGTTCTCTAAACGATCAAGATGCATCTATACCACTCTTTCGTAGCTTCTGTCATCGGCAGGGGCTTGAACACCCTATGGAAGAGTGCTCACGAATCACTGAGGAGGAAGTGAGAAATGTAGTTGCTAAAACTAAGAACTATTCAGCACCCGGTCCAGACAAGATTAATAATCTATGGTGGAAGAAGTTCACTTTTACCCACCAACATTTGGCCCGTATATTTTCTAGCTTTCTTAACGGAGAAGATCACGTACCTCAGTGGTTGGTTGAAGGAAGAACGGTACTTCTACCAAAATCAGGAAATTTGTCTAATCCAATGAATTATAGACCAATAGCTTGTCTTAACACCTGTTACAAGCTATTCACTGGTATCCTCAAAGAGAGGATATTAACATCCATAGAGCCAGTGTGGAGTGCAATAGGTGAACAGCGAGGGTGTAAGAGAGGCCTAGCAGGTTGTAGGGATAACCTACTGATAGATAGGTGCGTGACCCAAGATTCGATATTTTATCGGCGCAACCTGTCAATGGCTTGGAATGATTACCGTAAAGCATTCGACTCTACGAGTCACGAATTGATTATCAAGCTTCTTGAATGCTTACAGGTACATCCAAACATTGTGAGATGCTTGAAAGATCTAATGCTCAAGTGGAGGACAAGGTTTGTTATAACATCGAACAAACAACAGGTGAATACTAACATCGTCACCTATAAAAGAGGAGTTTTTCAAGGAGACTCACTCAGTCCTCTACTTTTTTGCATCTCCCTCTTGCCTCTGTCTATTGTTCTTCGAGAAAAGCACTCTGGATACATGTGTGGCAAACCAAAAAATAGAGTATATAAGATCAACCACCTTTTTTATATGGATGATCTTAAGCTCTATGCCTCCAGTAAGGAGGCACTTAATATCTTAGTGTTTGCAGTAGCTGTGTATTCCAGAGCTATAGGTATGTCTTTTGGATTGGACAAATGTGCCGTGATTCATCTAAATAGAGGAAGACGAGAAACGTCGGATTTACAAAGTAACTCTGAGGACCTTCAGCTCATTGGTGGCAACACCATACAACATCTTGGTGTAGGGGATGCTTACACATATCTTGGGATTCCACAATCGGAGACTCAGGATGTTTGTAAGCTTAAAGATCATCTCCAAAAGAAATATCGAGGTCTTCTTAGAAAAATTTGGTCATCTGAATTATCTGGGAAGAATAAGATACAAGCCACAAATACATTAGCCATTCCTTTACTTCCCTATACATTTGGAGCTGTTAAGTGGAATGTGGATGACCTGAAGTTACTAGATAGAGAGACACGTAGGATGATGTCAATACATCGATGTCATCACCCAAGGTCTTCTGTACCTCGAATTTACCTTCCACGCGATCAGGGAGGGAGAGGTCTACTTAGTGTAGAGTGTCTTCATCGCCGTATTGTATTGGCTGCGGCGTGTTCGGTGATGAACAGTAATGATCCTCTTATGCAATTTGTCCACCATCATGAAATTGCAGATAATGGGGCATTTTTATACAAAGCGGCAAACAGAGCGGCAGATGAACTTAGTCTTCCGTTTGATACCAGCGATACAGAACAGGGATTGGCATCATTAACACCTTTGATGCTTAAAAGACAAGTGAAGCAGGCTGAACATGTACTTCTATTGGAGCAACATGTTAGGAAGCCTCTTCATGGGCAATTCTATAAGATTCTTAGGGAGATGGAGTTGTCTAAGGATCTGTCTTTTACATTTCTAAAATCTGCTGGTTTAAGATCGGAGACTGAGGGATTTTTATTTGCTTGCCAAGATGGTGTTATCAATACCTTATATTATCGCAGTAAGGTCATGCAGATACCTGTCGACAATTACAACTGTCGAGCATGTAAACAATATCCGGAAACACTTACTCACATTCTAAGTGCGTGTCCGACGTATGCATGTTCCAGGTATATTGAAAGACACAATGCTGGACTTAAGGTATTGTATTACCATCTTCGACACCAATATGGTGTAGATAAGGAACCTGTCTTGCCATACGCCCAAGAGGATCAGGAGGCTCTTGTGGAGAATGAGAATTGCAGAATCTACTGGAATTTTTCGTTTTCTACCACTCATCGTATCAGTGCTACTAAGCCTGATATAGTACTCCGGGATCATAAAGGTAAGATCATCTGCGTGATTGAGTTTTCGGCTCCTGCCGAGGGCAATATCGCTCAGAAGGAGGATGAGAAACGGCAAAAGTATTAAGACCTGCTGTTCGAATTGAGGAGAATACACAGAGGCTATAAAGTCCATTTAGTTGTCCTTATTCTCGGCTGTCTAGGGGGGATGAG
Organism: Ganaspis brasiliensis; assembly: GCA_037103525.1. Taxonomy (NCBI): domain Eukaryota; kingdom Metazoa; phylum Arthropoda; class Insecta; order Hymenoptera; family Figitidae; genus Ganaspis; species Ganaspis brasiliensis. The sequence goes on along the minus strand of JAZKLR010000451.1, from coordinate 749,968 downwards.
AGCTTCATTTGTTAGCCAGCTTCAAAGAGTTCCAACCTGCGAGCGTCAAGCTGACGCATTGGCAGGTCGAATGCAGAAGGCAGTTCTGCTGAGCTCTCTTCATCTGGTCAGGCAGCACTGTTCTTCATAATATAACATCACGAAGGTAGCTCTAAAAAAGCATCCAATAGCGTTCCTGGCCACCGCGTAAGAACAACAGCGGCAACGGACAGGAACACCTACAGAACAGTGAACTGAAAACACCTCGAGCAAAGGAATCGCGCTATTGCTTACCTTTCAGGACGGAAGGAGCAAAAGCGGATAAGAATACGTAAGGCAAGAATGGGAGAGGCTATTTATAATAATAATAAGAATAGTAATTAGAATAATAAGGTTAATAACAACAATGACAATAATAATAATAATAATAATAGAGAAACATTAATTAACACTAAAAATTACTACTTTAATTACAATGTAATTAACCTAAAATAATTGTACAGAAAGAAAAAGAAAGCCGAACGAAAAATGTACCAATTCGCTTGCATTGGCGAGCGCCTGCTGGAACTCGGTGGTAGGCCCTTGCGGGGGAGAAGGCGGCGGCTGGAACTCGTTCCTTGGCGTTTGCGGGGGAAGAAAACTCGGAGGCGAGTACCGGTGAAACCGGTTTCTGCTGGCGCCAAAAGCTGGCTAAAAATCTTCCGCGAAAGAGGCTGTCAACGGAGGATCTGTGCAGAGGTTCTCTTTCGTATGTTGGCGGGATTTTTATATGTTTGACATATATCAAAATGTACAAAAATAATATTATAGTATAAAAAGAAATTTAAAGGTGTATTCCTATGTTCGGGCTTCAAAAAATCGATTTTTTTTTCTTTACATATTTCGAAAGTACACTATATTCATAGTGTACTGTGTAAATTGTAGCCATAAATACAAAATATTTACTAAGGTATAGCCTGTTGCCGAGAACAAATCAGGACCACCTACTGCGAACCGAGCGACAAATGCAACGGTCTTATCTGCGTATTGTTATTCCATATCTTTATACCTAAGTAGCTCCATAAAAGTTTAAACCCAATGAATAAGAATGCTCATAGATATTTTTCTGTATTTTCATTTGTTTAAACAAATGAAAACAACACCAATTGCAATTGTTTAAACAAATTATTGTTAATAATTATTAATTTTTTACAAATGCACCTAGAAGACACAACTTTTTCTTAATTTTACAAATTAATTAAAAAATTAAAAAAAGTATTCAGTAAAATTAACCACAACAGCAATTGCAATTGTTTAAACAAATTATTGTTAATAATTTTTAATTCTTTAAAAATGCACTTAGAAGGACACAACTTTTTCCTAATTTTACCAAATAATTAGTTGATTAATTAAAAAAAATATCAGTAAAATTAACCACAACAACAAATGCAATTGTTTAAACAATTATTATTAATAATTAATTATTCTTTACAAATGCACCTAGAAGGACACAACTTTTTCCTAATTTTACAAATTAATTAGTTGATTAATTAAAAAAAGTATTTAGTAAAATTAACCACAACAACAATTGCAATTGTTTAAACAAATTATTGTTAATAATTATTAATTCTTTACAAATGCACTTAGAAGGACACAACTTTTTCCTAATTTTACAAATTAATTAGTTAATTAATTAAAAAGTATTCAGTAAACTTAACCACAACAACAATTGCAATTGTTTAAAGAAATTATTGTTAATAATTATTAATTCTTTACAAATGCACCTAGAAGGACACAACTTTCTCCTAATTTTACAAATTAATTAGTTAAATAATTAAAAAAAAGTGTTCAGTAAAATTAACCACAACAACAATTAGGCCTGTGCGGTTCTTAAATTTTATAACCGGTTTCCGGTTATTGCAATAACCGGTTATGAACCCGGTTAACCGGTTACAACCAAATAACCGGTTATTCGGTTATTATGAAATAATCGGTTAACCGTTTATTCGGTTATTATGAAATAACCGGTTAACCGGTTTTTCAATTATTTTGAAGTAACCAGTTAAACGGTTGTTTTTAAATTAGAGGTTAACCGGTTATTCTAATTTTTTGAACTTACCGGTTATTAGATTAAACATACATGGAAATAACCTGTTTTAACAAAACACAAAATAACCGTTTATTTATTTTTAGAAAAATAACCGATGAACAGATTACGCGGGCAAATAGCTAAAAACCGATGTCTCTTTCAATCTCGTAAAATTAATTTATATATTCATTATGAAATTCATGTGTAAAAAATTGTTTTTTAAACAATTAATTTGCAAAACTGAAGACAAAATTGTCAAATTTAAATAAAAAATTTTTAATCGCTTTTTAGATTTTGTAATGTAATTTTTCAAATGAATTTTTCTTTAAGCATATACAGTTTAATTGCACACACTAAATATGTTTTTTGAAATTAGAAAATGGAAAATGAATAAAAAGTATATACCTTCTGCGCCTATTAAATTAAGAATAAAAATAAATTAAACATTTTTTTAGAAATAGAATACTAATTTATTTCGGTCTTGGCACAAGTTTTTTGTTCATAGACAAAAAATTTAGTTGATCCGCATGTTCACCTGTCAAACAAGTTCTCTGATCGCTGATAACCCTCAAGTAAAGCAAACGAAACATCGATATATACCAAAAACCGTATAACCTTTCATAACTGAGTAAACAGTTAAAATAAATTTACGGAATAGCAACCGGTTATGACAATAACCGGTTTTATAACCGGTTAACCGGTTAACCGCACAGGCCTAACAACAATTGCAATTGTTTTAACAAATTGTTGTAAATAATTATTAATTCTTTACAAATGCACCTAGAAGGACACAACTGTTTCCTAATTTTACAAATTAATGGCCTCTAATTAAAATGAGACAAATTATTTGTTTATTTGTTTATTTAGTTCATAGACGGGTAAAAAAACCCATTAATACATAAAATATATAATTTACAAATCAATCGCTATATACATGTTCGCTTCATTATACATTTTACACTAATAAAATTTAAACGAATCAGAGCAACAATGTTCGCAACTCAGAAATGAATTTGTTCAGACTCTTGCGAAAAAAATCTATATCCTCACTATAGTAATTTGCCTCTCTATTGATTCTGTTGAAAAGAGAGTGTCGCCCATAATTTGTTCTACAATAAGATATATAGAATGGGGAACAATATCTCAAAGGTCTCATAGGAGCTGAGAAATCAACAGAGGCTAAGACAGCCGGAAACTGAACGATTCCGCTAATCACCTTAAATAAAAAAAGTAAGTAAGTAATTATTGACTATCTATATTAATAAAATCAGAGTTTTGTCTGTACATTGCTTAGAACTTTAAATTTCATGCATAATTTTTCGTTTTAAGCATCAAGGAATTCAAATACACCCATAAAAAATTTCATGTCTGCATGTATGTGGGGCAAAATTCCTGAACTGTCCAGGTCAAAAAATAAAATTTATTCAAACTTTGCTAAAATGTTTCCATTGTTGGTAGAAGTGTGAATACTAAATATTTTCAAATTCCATGAAATAGTTTTTGAGTTACACAGTTTTAAAATTTTGAATTTTTTAAAAATGTAGCTTTTTAAATTAATTATATTTCTAAGTATATTGCATAAAAGTTAACATATATATAGTGATTTTTAAAGCTTTTTTTACAGGCTATTCGATAATAATAAATGTTTTCTTGTAAAAAAAAAATTTGACCTTTTAATTCAAGGTCAAAATGTTAATTTGATTGTATCTCGAAATCGGAGATTTAAAAAAAATTGTAACCTATCTCAATGGAATGCTTGACTTTTTTCCTATAAGATATGTAAAAATTAGAGTGGAACTCTAAATACTTCTGTCAAAAATAGATCTCAAATACCCGCGCGCGCTCGAATAGCGCGACCTCGCGCGAGTAACCACTGGTTTTTTCCAGTCTAACCACTCTAATTGTTACATATCTTATAGGAAAAAAGTCAAGCTTTCCATTGAGATAGGTTAAAAATTTTTTTAAATCTCCGATTTGGAGATACAATCAAATGAACATTTTGACCTTGAATTAAAAGGTCAAATTTTTTTTTTACAAAAAAACATTTATTATCATCGAATAGCCTGTAAAAAAAGCTTTAAAAATCACTATATATATGTTAACTTTTATGCAATATACTTAGAAATATAATTAATTTAAAAAGCTACATTTTTAAAAAATTCAAAATTTTAAAACTGTGTAACTCAAAAACTATTTCATGGAATTTGAAAATATTTAGTATTCACACTTCCACTAACAATGGAAACATTTTAGCAAAGTTTGAATAAATTTTATTTTTTGACCTGGACAGTTCAGGAATTTTGCCCCATGTATGTATGTATGTATGTCTATATTGATAAAATCAGAGTTTTGTCTGTACATTGCTTAGAACTTTAAATTTTATGCATAATTTTTCGTTTTAAGCATCAAGGAATTCAAATATACCCATAAAAAATTTCATGTCTGTATGTATGTATGTATGTATGTATGTATGTATGTTTGTCTGTATGTCACAAAACCTTTGTTCGCGCATCACATAAAAACGGCTTAACCGCTTGAAACTAAATTTGTCAGAGTCTTAGGTGTTAACCTAAGTGAGGTTTATAAATTTACAGATTTGAAAAATATTGATAAGAACGGGAGATATACCATTTTTTTCAAAAACTGAAAATATCTAAAATTTTCAAATTTTACATATTTGTTGATGAACTGCTTTCAAACATTCAATTATTTTGGGACCAAATTTGGCAGAGTATTAGATCTTGACCCAAGTTAGGTTTATAAATTTACAGATTTTAAAAATATTATTAAGAACGGGAGATTTACGAGTTTTTCGAAAAATTAGGAAATTTAATATTTTCAAATTTTACATTTTTTGATGGACTACTTTTAAACTTTCTATAATTAAGCATTACATGTTATTTCATTACATTTCAGCATAATTTTGTGGAAAATATTGTCTTATTACCGAGATATATAAGTATGTATAAAATTGTTTTATATAAAAAAAAAAAAATCGGAAAAATTATAATCTTAATTCAGTGATATCTATATTAATAAAATCAGAGTTTTGTCTGTACATTGCTTAGAACTTTAAATTTCACGCATAAATGATAAACTTTCTATAACTAAGTATTACATGTTATTTCGTCATATTTTAGAATGATTTGGCAAAAAGTATCGTATAACTGAAATATATAAGTATAAAATTGGTTTCTGGATCAAAAAAATTGAAAAACCTACATTTTTTGTTATTACTGACTTTGATGACTTTTAATATTTTTGCATTAATTTTGTTATGTTCCTTACAACATATTTTGCTATAAATTTTAAAAAACCTATATTAATAAAATTAATATTAGGTGACACAATGCAAAAAAAATGTTGAATCTGAATTTTTTGGCGTAAAAAAATAAAAACCAGAAAATCTAAGGAATTAAATTTCAATCTCATTTAACCTAAATCCTATTTAACCTAAAAACGTTTAGCCTAAAACCCATTAAACCTAAATCTTATTTAACCTAAATTCCATTTAACCAAAATCCTATTTAAACTTTAACGCATTTAGTTTAAAACACATTAAACCTAAAAATTATTTAACCTAAATCCCATTTAACCTAAAATGCATACATTCTAAATCTCATTTAACCTAAAAACCATCTGCCTAAGACCCATTAAACATAATAAATCTTATTTAACCTAATTTTTATTTATCCTAAATCCCATTAAACCTAAAATGCATTAAACCTAAATCCCATTTAACCTAAATCCCATTCAACCTAAAATGCATTCACACTATGACCCATTAAATCTAAAATGGCATTAAGTCTAAAACCATTTGTTCTAAATCATGTTTAGCCTAAATTTTACATTATAATTTTCGTTCAATGGGATTTAGCCCAAATTTTTTTAAGCTATATGCATTTTAGGTGACAAAGAATTTAGGCTGAATGCATTTTAGGTTAAATTGGATTCAGGCGGAATGCATTTTTGGTTCAATGGCATTTAGGCTGAATGCATTTTAGGTTAAATGGGATGTAGGTTGAATGCATTTAAGGTTAAATGGGATTTAAGTTTAATGGGATTTAGGTTAAAAGTGATTTAGAATGAATGCATTTGAGATTAAATAGAATTTCGGTTAAATGCATTTTAGGGTAAAAGGGTTTTAGGGTGAATGCATGTTTGTTTAGATGGGATTTAGGCTGAATGCATTTTAGGTTAAATGGGATTTAGAATGTATGAATTTTAGGTTTAATGGGATTAAGATTAAATGGGTTTTACGCTGAATGCATTTTAGTTTTAATGGGATTTAGGCTAAATGCATTTTAGGTTAGAAGGGATTTTGGCCTAATAAAATTTAGGTTAAATGGGATTTAGGCTGAATGCATTTTAGGCAAGATGGTTTTAGGCAACATGGGATTAAGGCTAATTTGGTTTTAGGTTTTTCTCGAAAAATATTTATTTGAATGAAAAAAATTTTACAACAGGAAATGCGTATTTTTATCAGATCAACAACTTGACAAGGTTGTTGCAAAGTAAAAATGCCTTGCCTCAATCTTGCCAACATTGCTGGAACATCGGGTGCTGTTCGGGTATGTGCTAATAGGAAGTATATCTAAGAAAATATATTAGGATTTAATCATTTTTGAAAGAGAATTCTCTTGCTTAGATAATTATTTTTTAAATCATTTTTGTCAGAAAATACTTATTGGCAAAAAATACTTTCTGTTAGAAAATCATTTTTGTCAAAAAATGCTTTCTGTAAAAAAATACTTTCTGTCCAATAATACTGTTGATGGCACGCCACTAGATTTCGTGCCCGCCGAAGGCGGGCTCGAAAGCTAGTACGTTGTAAATTAACAATAATAAATTATTTAGACAAAGTAAAAGTAATAAATAATAGTTAATATCTTGTCTTATTCTAATCGGAGGTCATTAATTTTACAAATTAATAATTAATAATTAATTAATAATTATTATGGACCACCCTAATATATATTATATATACAGTATGGTCAATTGGCAAGTGGTCAAAGGGAAGCGTGAGTGCGAGTGAGACTCAAATAGCTTTACGCATATAAGAGTGTCCTTGTCGCACTCGTGGGCTGACTGCTAGACAATTGACCTTACTGTATATACGTTTGTGTACGAACTTTTAGGGAGCTGCTCTCAGGTATGAAGGGACGGAATATATGTGTATATACTATTTGGTTTATATAAGTGTTTCGCTGTTAGTCGTCAGTTGAAGCCTGACTTTCGGTTACTAAGCATCTTTTGAAAATGGACAGAAAACATTCTAAAAGTTCCAATAAACGCGCATGTTATGGTGAAAAGAAAAGAAAGTTTCGTGGAAATAAATATACGTCGGAAAAAGATACAGAATTATCAAAATTATCAAAAAAAGTGAAGGCCACAAGTAGAGCAGACAAACCAGCGGAAAACGACGCGTACGAGGAGACAGAGGGTCTGCTCTATGCACCTGGCATTGCCGATTAATGTAAGTATAATTTTTTTACAAAATAAAATTATTTACATAAATTTTAATAACAAACTCGTAATCAGTGACCCTAAGAAGCCCCGAGTAGCAAGTTTCAAGCAAGTAGAATTATTTTTAAAATTTCTTGTCCGCCATATTGGATCTGCCATTCTGAATTTTTAAATTTTGACTTCATATTTCGTGATCAGCGACCTTAAAAACCCTCGAGTAACAAGTTTCAAGCAAATACAATTATTTTTTAAATTTCTTGTCCGCCATATTGGATCCGCCATTTTGGATCCACCATTTTGAATTTTTAAAAAGTGCCTTCAGATTTGTAATCAGCAACCCCAAAAACCCCTGAGTAGAAAGTTTCAACTAAATACAATTATTTTTAAAATTTCTTGTCGCCATATTGGATCCGCCATTTTAATTTTTAAATTTTGACTTTAGATTCGTGATCAGCGACCCCAAAAACCCCCGAGTAAACATTTTTTAACCATTTCAAACATTTTTTAATGCATAGCATACTTGAATATTATTGTTCAACTTTAAACGCGTTTTTCTCAAAATGACATTTTTCAAAACGGTGCGAGTGATTGAAAGGAAACTATCGATCCGATTGCTTTCATTTTTTAATATGTTATTCTATACAACCATGGCTCTGGTCCGTAGTAAAATTATTTAATTTTAATAATTTTTTTTGTATTCATTTTTATTCTTTTTTGTTTACAAGTCAGCCATTTTGTTATTTATTGATAAAAATGTCTTATTTTACTACGGACGATAACCACAAGCATACAAAACGATAATCTACTGGATTTATTTGTTTTAGAGGATGTTCAGGGGAACGAGAATCTGCACCAACCACCTACCTCACTTCGAAGCTGCCATCTTTAATTTATAATATTGTAAACAAATTAAATTGAAAAAGTTTCAAAAAATTTTTTTTACATAGTTGAAAATGTAAATAAAAAAATGTAAAAAAAAGTTGTCATAATTTAATGTTATTTTGTGTAAAAAAAAATATTGAAATAAGCCTCCAAAACAGCCTTGAACATAGGAATACACCCTTAACAAAATATAAATCAAGAAATGAAAGAATTTAACAATAAAATAAATAAAATAACAAACAAATGTTGCTAGAAGAGCCGACGTTTACAATAAAATAACAGAAATCCTCTTTAGATTATTCCAGGACTTCACCCTGCTAGTAACTGGTTAAACTCTGTATTATCGGTATCTATAAACAGATTAAATAAAAAATAATGTAGATTAAACAATAAAATTAATATATTTAATTCAATTATCCGGAATAAATCGGTAAACCCCGTCTCCAATACAATATAAATTACGGACGAACCGCTAAAAAATATTGCCACCGACGTTCATCGTGATGTTAAAATAAAATCGTCCATCTAGACACGTATGGTCGATTCGCGGATACGTAAACTGAAATTAATTATCAGGTAAGAAAAGAAATTAATTCATTCATTTTTACGTTAATTACGCGTTTCAGCCCGGTAAAATAATTAATATCTGAACGCGTAATTTCAGGTGCGCGGTGAATTTATTTGGATAACAGTTAAACAACGTGGGTGTTCGCCTAGCATACTCTGTTCTCTAATGACGTAGCACAGGGGAAGCCCATGCGACAATCTACGTCAATGATACGGAGCGGGAGATTTAAAATTGTTTTGAACACTTTCTTACGCCATAAGTGTTCTTATACAATTTTCTCGAATTTCTTGACCATTCGTGATGGACCACAACGATGATCAAGAATTCGTCACGGAGTGACATTACTCCAGTCAGGATTTCTTCGTCTACGTCAGGGATGCACAGAAACGACAAGTGAACGCAGCCAAAACAAGTGCAACGCAGCCACTAAATTTTTTTGGGAAAGTTTTTGCCTAATTCTAAATCCATGACAAATTTCTATTGTTGAAAATAGAGGGAGTATTTTTTTTCTAAGAACTCAGCATGGTATATAAAGCTAATAAAGAGTTAGGACCCAAAGATTTATTGAGGGTTAAGTTGACCTACTCCTGCCGCAGCCACTTCGTTGCGTTGGCTGCGAAACGTAGCCTTTTGGTCACCCCTGGTCTACGTAGTTGATGTCCAGAACTTTATCGTGCCTGAGACTCCACGGTGGACCGTGACAAATCTCAGGACGATCTAGGCTAGAGGAAAGCAAAAGGTTTTGTTCTTTCGATTTTCATTGAAGGACCAATGCCAAATCTCCAGAACGTTCTCCAGGTACCATTCTTGAAGGACCAAGACGATGGCAACTAGAGGAGTCAGAGGGGCTTTTCCCGAGATGTTGCTCGGTTCGCTCGTGGGAGCTTACTACTCGATCTACAAGCATGCAGGTCAATATATTGACTCGGCTCGCTAAGGAGCTGCGTGATCATACTACTTAGCGCCATCTGCGCTGTGTCAGTCCTTTATTTCAACGCATCAAACGTGTCGTCAATAATAAAAACCGTCGACGTTTCGCCATACATATATGTAGGCCTCCTCAGGACAATATAAACTAAAATAAACAAGATAACTATATAAATACAATGAAGATTATACACAAGTTTGAGGTTATTCCAACAAAACAATACTTTCTACAACTTATCAAAAATTCTTTCCTTATCTTACATAACCTCAATTCTGTACAAACGTTGATAAAGTCTTTAACTATTAAAAATTTATCAATACCAAATTCGGTTCTAATAAATTCAAAAAACATTCTAAAAAATTCATAAATTAGACGAACAATTAATAAATAAAATTTACAAACACCGTTGAGACATTCACACAAACAACAATGTGAAACATTCAAAACACAAAAATCAACTGTCAATTTTTAAACTCTCAATTTTTTTTTTTTCGATCAGTTTAATCTGATTCATTTTTTAAAAATTGACAGTTGATTTTTGTGTTTTGAATGTTTCACATTGTTGTTTGTGTGAATGTCTCAACGGTGTTTGTAAATTTTATTTATTAATTGTTCGTCTAATTTATGAATTTTTTAGAATGTTTTTTGAATTTATTAGAACCGAATTTGGTATTGATAAATTTTTAATAGTTAAAGACTTTATCAACGTTTGTACAGAATTGAGGTTATGTAAGATAAGGAAAGAATTTTTGTTAAGTTGTAGAAAGTATTGTTTTGTTGGAATAACCTCAAACTTGTGTATAATCTTCATTGTATTTATATAGTTATCTTGTTTATTTTAGTTTATATTGTCCTGAGGAGGCCTACATATATGTATGGCGAAACGTCGACGTTTTTTATTATTGACGACACGTTTGATGCGTTGAAATAAAGGACTGACTTTGTCTGGAGATTACGACTTTTCATTCTTCAAAGATTATATTGTTCCCAGACGTAAAACAAAAAAACATTTTTTATAAAGCAAAGTTTCATATTGTTTACTAAATTTTCTGCTCTTAATGTCAAACTGTTCTGAACTATTTACGAAACTTTCTGTACATTTTATAAAACAGGTCTGTAAAAAAACTTCTGTAGCTCATATAAAACTAATTCAGCAAAAGTTATCAAATTATTTTGTGGAAAGTACAAAATAGTCCTATCTAAATATCCAAATGTCCATCTATTAGGCAGGTGCAACATAGAAAATTTGAATGATATCAGTATCTTGAAACGATTCGTAATTATGTGCTAATCTTAAACTAATAGTGAGGATTAGTTAGGAAAGATGTTTGAGCACCCGAGGGAGCGCTAGTGAAACATAGTGTGTAGGATTACAATATCAATTTTTTATTTATTCAAAAAGAGGTAAGTTTTTATAAAGGTAGAAATTAAAGTTTCTTATTGATGAGATCAACTAAACATCCTTTTTTCTTTTAATTAAAAATAACGTAGTAAATTAAACAGAAAATTTCTCGTTCTGAGCGTCTGAACTGAATTTGGTTTATGTCGCTAACAATAATAGGTTTTGTATTCCTTGAGTCAATACTAAATCAAAAACGTAGTCAAAAATATAAAAGTCAAGAAATAAACGCTAGGTGTATTTTAAGAATTCAAAAAAAAGATCTCTTCTTCTTAGGTATCCCAAGAGTTGGATTTGTTATATCATTTGATATCGGTAAGTTTCTTATATATTGATTTAGTAATTTTTTGAGTATAATTGAATAATTATTTTATCTCTTTTCTTTTCCAGGTATAACGACGGTCGATCCAATTAAGATTATCTTGACGAAGGCGTGTCTTTTTATAAAAATTAAATCGAAGAGAAGTATGTATAAAAGTAAAATTAAGAAAAATAATAAGAACGCTCTTTTCTTAATTTTTTAGTATCACGATGAGAAAGAGATCATATTATCACTTGGATCGGTTTTTTTATAAACTAGTTTATTCTAAAATTTAGTGTTTTTAGTCCTTTCTTAATTATCACAGTACGGCAAAAAGAAAACGCTCCCGAAATCACTTTTCACTCGGAGCAAGGATTCGCGGCCTAATCGACGGGAGTCAGCAGTTGGGACAACGTGCACTGACTCAAAAAAAATACTCTTGGCAGCTGGGGTAGCGTACACCGAGAGTGATAGCCAGCAGTAGGACTTTTTGCACTGGCTGAAAGGAATGGAGGTAGTGGAAAAAAATTCTTCTCAGCAGTCTAGTCGACGTGCACTGAGAAGTTTTTATAAGAAGAACTAGATTGACCGGAGTTTGAGCAACGTGCCCGGATCCTCTAGAGGATACTTACAGCGAGAACCAAGTCGAGGTGGTGCTGTTCGTTCATCTTCTGACTAGCGCGTCTTGAAGAGAACAATTTACTGTCCCGATTTCGTCGCCGCGCGGGTTTATAATACCTCTCTAAGCAAACTCGCCGTTGAGTGTCGTAGATCTTAGCCCTCTGTGGGCACAGCTCTTAACTAACGGGGTCTCTGGCGGTCGTATGTCGGTTCTCAGAGACCTGGGAGCATGCTCGAGGTTGGATCGCTTCTTTATGTGCGCTGTATCGTTACAATCTGTTACAACAAACTTTTAGCGACTGTTTGAAACTAATAGAAAAAGAGAAATACCTTAAATTTTGTATTCATAATATAAATTATGATTTGTTTACACTTCCAAGACAAACAATTTTCAATCCAATGTCTTCTTCAATTATTTTGTTTTTTAATGTTTAATATTCTAGTTTAAGTTTAAATAAAAAGTACTTTTCAAAGAGTGTCTGAAAAAAAATTACGGAAAACCAGAAGATGAAACTTTACAATATCTTTGATATTTAAAAGTCACTTGCTTTTGATAAATAGGTAATATTGGTTAATATTGGTTTATTGGTTGGATTTTTCAAAATATTTTATTCAATAGTTATTAGATAAATAAAATTTGATTTAGATATATTTTTAAAGACAATGTTATTTAACGAAAGCTAGCAAATAACGTTTTAAAGAGAAAAATGAGCAATTATTTGTCAAGATTGGATAAAAATTACATATTTCTACTAGATCCAAAGAAAAAACATAAAATGTTAAATAATTATTATTTGACAACAAATTTTAACACAACATAATTTTTTCTAAGAAACGTGAAACTTGATATTTCAAAATTTGGTGAAATTAACTTTAATAATATTTTTAATCGAGACGCATGACTATGTTCTAATTCCGATTAGTTCGAACTTTCATTTGGTCGAATTCCATTATCCAGAACATTCTTGTAGCCGAATTCTCATTTCATAGAAATAATATTTGACGGAAGTCAAATGAAACCAATATTTCATATACTAGAATTCATGTATACCCGAAGTTTTATTTGACAGAATTCATATTTGATCGAATTACCATTTAACAGAATGCCTAAGTGATGGAATTTCTATTTTATAGAATCGACACTTAAACGCAGTTTCTTTTGCCCGAATTTCAATTTACACGAAGTAATACTTAATAGAATCCTTAATAAAACGAAATATTATTTGATATAATTCCTATTTCATTAAATATTTATATAGTATAATGTACAGGTAAGTGAACTTTTATTTAATAGAATTTATATTTATCGAATTTTCATTTAACAGAGTTTCCAGGTGAAGAAATTTCTATTTTATAGAATGCCTGTTTAAAAGAACTTTTAAGTGAGTGAATGCATTTTTAATAGAAATTCTACATGTTCGAATCTGTATTAAAACGAAATATTATTTAATATAATTCGCATTTCATTGAATATTAATATAATAGAATTTACAGATAAGTGAACTTTTATTTAATAGAATTAATATTTGGTCTAACAAATGCTTATTCAGACATTCGCGATTTGTGTGCTACGTGACATTCTTTCTACGATTTTTACAGAGCTCCAAAGAAACTGCAGTTTAACCAGTTTTTGCATCTCGAGTACCCAAACTGGTCAGTCACTGTTGAAAATTAAGTGAACTTTCTTTACGCGTTCCCAAATTTTTTATATTTATTTCAAGGGTCAGTTATGAGTCTAAAACCAAGTTTTCGGGGGGGGGGGGGGGTGCACTGTGCTCGCTATTTTAAAAATAAGAGTAGAATTAGTTTTTTTTAAATACTGTCGTAACTAACAATGTACCAAAAAAATTGTAAAATACTTTTTTGTAGAAAGCTTTCTAACCTACAACTTTTGTATAAAACTTTTTCTCGTTTATATAATATTACAACAGTTAGTAACTAAATTGTATTAAAAACTAAAGAATAAAACTGTCAAAATAAATTTGATCTTTTATTAGCTATTAGCTATTATTGGTATTTTTATCTTAGCAAAAGTCTTAAGTACTTCGTTGAAAATTGCTTATATCACTGAATTATTGTAATTTATTTTCTACCTTGTCTCAGAAAAAAATTAATAATGATTACACTACTCTAGCAGTACTGACATTATTTCGATTGACAACGAACTTAATACTGCGCCAGTACTAATTGAACTCTTTTCCACACCACCCTCGAGGTAGAGTTACAGGTGCGTTTTTTTATGTGGTTTCCCCTTTAGGCCTAATCCACGTTAAAATTTAATAATTTTTATTTTTACATCAGTTTTATTCTTTTTGGTGGTCCAGGTTGTAAGTTTTCTTCCGAGATTTCTTCGTTCTCTTGTAGAAAAGATGCAGTGCAAATTGTTTCTGTTTGAGTAGATATTAATAAGGACATATCCTCCATTTCTTCTTCGTCTATCAAAAGGTCTACTTCTGCCACGTTTTTACAAGTTTCACCATTGCAGTTTTGACAGATTGCAGAACATTTCAAACCAGCTTTTCGACATCCACAGGCTGCCCCACACTTTGTTTTGCACCTACAAAAAATTAATTTAAGGAGTTCAGGAGGTGCAGCTGCCTTGGTACTTTGTATTGGAAGAAAAATTTGTGATGTTTTTTTCCATCCCCAAAATTCAGGATCTTCATATCTACCTAACCATGTTTGTATTTGGTGATACACTCTTAATGTATGCATGTGAACTGCATCTTGTGTAGGTGGTAGCGAGGAAATGTTGAAAGTACTTTTAACGACAGATTTTGCAAACCGCTTATAACGTAATAAATTAATTGAGTCTTTGGAATAATCACCATCGTATAACGCAACAAAGAAGCGTTCACCGATTGTCGCTAATATATTTGAATTTACTTTTTCTTGTTTAAATAATTCTACAGCCGTTGCCAACTCTGGATGTTTCTTAAGGGTTGAAAGAAATTTCATTTTTCCTATGTTATAAGTAGCTGATGTCGTGTCACAGCCAGAGAAAGCATGTTAAAATAATATATTTTTAATTACTGAATCATCATGATTCAAGCTTGATGAAGAATAAATTGCAGAAGGTGAACGTCCTTTTTTCGGTTTCAAAAGAAAGATATTATTATGATTTTTGCCTAATTCTGTTAGTAAAACAAGAATATCAATGTCTTCAGCAATAATTGTAACGGAATTATAAAATTCTGATTCTTCAAGTGCAGATTTTACAATTAATAAATCTGCGTCTCCTTCAGCTTGGTCAACATTGTAATTTGAGTCAAGTAATTCATTTTTCAGGAGTTCGATAAAAGCTTTTTTGTTATTTTCGTTACCCAAAAACTTTTCTTGTGGAATAGTTGGGACAGTGATATTATTGCAGATTACGTCTGCAGAACTGTACTTTTTTGATCGCCTTAGACGCTCCCATGACTTGGTACCAGCGATGTTTGGGTCATCTGAGTAACCGTAAAAAATAATGGTTACGTACGAACCATAATGATTTTTAATGTAATTGACGTATTTTTCACAAATTTTTTTGAATGATACATTTCGTTCCCATATAACCGTGTGAAGGAGATATCCACCATCGATAACGAAATATTTTTTTGGTCCAAGATCCAATGGTGCATCTAATGGAGAAAACGCATTATAAAGTGATGATTTTGTACCCTTTCTCATGCCCTCTTCATTAAACAAGGATAGTGGAAATGGTGCGAGTTCAAATTCAAAATACTTCTTCATATCTCCTAAGGATTCTTGCGATATACACATCCGTTGAAAAAGAAGCAATGGATTTATAATAACACAATTTTTCTCTACATCAATTGATTTTGAAGCTGCATCCAAAGGAAGTACTTTGTTTTTTCTCTTGAATGATACATCGTGAAATTTACGACCAATAATATTAGAAGTCATCATTTTTCCAATCTCAAAAGCACGGTTACAGTTGATATTTTCAGGAGCAACAATGCCTGTAAAAATAGACATAAACTCCAATCTCTCTATGAATGGATCATGAGAAGCCAACCAATGGTCCAATTTTTCAACATCCTCATTATCCCGAATTATTCTTGCATCTCTGTGGTCGACATGTTGATCTGAGGTACCTACACTGATGTCGCAAAAATCTTCTACCTGCTTACAAATATCCTGCATGCTTATCATTCCCAACGTCCAAGAAGCGAGTGTTCTCTCAGTTATACCACGACCATGTGTTAATCCCCCCGATGTCTTCATCGTCCTCATAAGCGTTTGTTCAATAGTTTGGTCAGACATTATTCCACTCCAAAAGTTATTAGATCGCCTAATTGTAAATCGACCATTTGTCGTGAAATCCTCAAATTCTGGAGGTGGCATTTTGTCATGCAACTCTCGCATGTCTTGAAGATAGAGATGAGCTGACTTTGCATACAAGAAGTGTCCACTAGAATGGAAGATAGGAAGCATTCTTTGTACGGTATCCAAATGTAATAACCAGTTTCCTGATCGTTCAGCTTCAATAAAATGTTTAACAAGTGATACCATCTTAAAGTATTGGATCCAAAGCTTTGATGTTGGCCCTCTTTCTTCTAACATAACCATCGTTTTCTCAAATTTATTTGCAACCGCAATAAATTTTTCCGTTTCGGCTACTTTAAAAATTATTGTTCTATCAAGGTCTGTTACAATATTATCCATTGTATTACGATCTTCATCACTGAAATCTATAAAGTCAATAATTTTTTTCGCTAAACATAAGTGTACTAATATGTGAGCTCGAACAGCCCTTGAGTACGCGTGACCAACCATTATATGGTTGACGCAATTATCAGCGTAAATTAATTTAAGAGCAGTTTCTAGGCCACTTCCAGACATGATGTATCCAATAGAACCCATGAAAGACATAAGTAAATGAAAGCCACCTAATCGAACAACAACTTTTGCAAGGTCACTTCCTGGATCAGCAGCAGCAATGATGTCGCGAGCTTTCCAATACAAAGGTTGATCGAAAGTCACAATGCAAGTACTTTGATTGGAAGCTTTACACTTATCAATAGCATAAAGAATTGATGTTAAAATCGTGTCGTAATTGGTTGGTGGAGCATTAATAAAAGGAAGACATACAATTCTACTTTTATCAAAATCTTTTTGAGCAGTACCTTCAATCATGAAGCCATTCCAACCACTAATTCCAGGGCTACAAGACCACTTACCATACAGCCACATGAAATCGTAAGCAGTAGGGACAATGACTTGTGTTAACGATCGCATTTTTTCAACATCAAGTACTTCAATAGTTTCGATTCCAGAAGACTTTGGTTTATAATACGAGGAAATAGGTATTACACCGAAACTACCTTTTACAGAAGCTGGAATTTTTTTAAAACAACGAGTAAAACTTACGTCTGTTTTGACTCTATTTTCAGGAGTAACGCACTGAATTCCACCCATAGCATGAAATGTATTTTTCCCATCAATAGTATTCACATTAAAATCTGCATTATCAAAAGCAAATTGTATAAATGCATTTGGTAATATCTCCCGTGCCGGACGAAATGCACACGAGTTTTCAAATTGTGATATGCAGGCATACGATGCAGAAAAACCTAACGAAGATAGGACATTTATAAGATTTTTGGAATCATATTTTTTGAAAAGAAAAGCCCCCACTCCTGTAAGTTATGCAGAAATGAATGAAGACGGTCGTGTTGCTGCAATAATAGAGTGACTGATTGATATGCATTTTCTTTCTATTTTTTCCGGTGACCCACGTTTTGATTTGCAAATTATATTTCCTATTAATGTTTTTAAAGTTTCAGGTATAACGGATTCAACGTTATTCAGAAAATTGTCACAGGGTGGATATGCTTCTGTTTCATAAACTTCTGAACGAATATCTTCTAGGATTATCGCAGCAGCTTCACGAACAACACGCAACCTTTCTTCACGCGGATTATTATTCTTATTTTCATACCAGGAATGTGATAAAATTTTATAACCAGTGTTTTTAAAAGAAACTATTCCCTCACGACCTGGTAAATCAAGAATTAAGATATCGTCTCCATATTTTTTATGCAATCGATCCCTAATGGTACGTCTATCTGGAATATAATCACCTTCAATCGCATTAATCAAATCTGACATTTTAAATTGACATTCCTCAGAATTTTCCTGTAAATAGAAATATATGCACTCCATGGCTTGTTCGATTTGATCGCGTTTGCGTTTTTCTACATTTCTCATGATATTTTGCTTCAACGGCAACTAAGTCAGGGACATCGTTTATACGACCTAAAATCTCAGTAGCATACTCATCAGATCGAATATTTAACATATTAACAAGTGATACCTTAAAAGCTGCCTTCGAATACCTGTTTTTTTCGATCATCTATGTTTTTGGCACAAATAAAACAGTTATTAGCAAAGTCAAATGTGGAAAATGATGAATTGGGTGAAGAAAACGACGACGTTGATGACGTAGTACTGCTTACACTTCGACGACAAAATGCGTCATCATTTCTTTTATCAGAGTGATATTTGTAGCATGATACGTGCAATGTTACTTCATGAACATTAAGAAAAAATGTCTCGTTTTCTTTTTGTCCTTTAGCAATACATCTTTCAAGTAAAGATTTTACACCTTTAGCTTTGACTGTAAAAGATTTGCTCTCACTTAAAGATTTTGAACACAAAAAACATTCACTACTCATATTTATTTCATAAAATGAACTTCACAAGTAACATAAAATGTTATAAAAAAACTATATAACACACGAATATAAAGTCAATTGAAAAGTAAGAACAATAACTTTAAAAGGAATTTTAAAGTATAAATTGAAGATAAAATTAAAAAATTGACTAAGATAAACTGACGAAAATATAAAAGATGTTTACTTGACAAGAGCTGTCAAATCACTGAAAACTCTCGGAAAAAGGATTCGAAAAATGTCAAAACGTGGTAAAATTTATTAACATTGCAATTTAGAAGAGAAGGGATGTGAAGGACGAGTAACAAAAATTTAAGAAAAAAAACCATAAAATTTCCGGAAAAGGGATTCTAAAAATTTGCAAACATGTGGTAAGGATTTTGGAAACTGCAGTCTATACAGGACAAGGAGTTTAAAGAAAGAGCAATAAAATTTGAAGGATTAAAATCATAAAATTTACTATTTCTTATTAATGGATTATAAAAAGGTACGTTAAGGACAGAAATGCTACAATAATTTTAATACCTGGCTTACCTAAAAAACTTAAAACCAGATTTGAAAATATTTCTGTGCTCAGAAACATATTTGTACAAGATGTTTAATGCTAGTGCCCATTCCCTAATTTTTTTTTGCTAGTTGTAAAACTACATCATCAGCTGGTGTGAAAATGAGTGTCATATAAATTTACATAGTATGCCTCAGTATTCAAAAGAATTACCTTTATAATTAATAGACCATGTGCAATAACTATTAATACTGGCGCAGTACTGATACAGTCCTGCCTAATACTTTAAAAGTTCTACAAATATTGTGCCAGTACTTAGCCAATTTTCTGATAGAACTCCACCTATTTTCAGAATAATGTCAGTACTGCTAGAGTAGTGTAATCATTATTAATTTTTTTCTGAGACAACGTAGAAAATAAATTACAATAATTCAGTGATATAAGCAATTTTCAACGAAGTACTTAAGACTTTTGCTAAGATAAAAATACCAATAATAGCTAATAGCTAATAAAAGATCAAATTTATTTTGACAGTTTTATTCTTTAGTTTTTAATACAATTTAGTTACTAACTGTTGTAATATTATATAAACGAGAAAAAGTTTTATACAAAAGTTGTAGGTTAGAAAGCTTTCTACAAAAAAAGTATTTTACAATTTTTTTGGTACATTGTTAGTTACGACAGTATTTAAAAAAAACTAATTCTACCATTATTTTCAAAATAGCGGACACAGTGCACACCCCCCCCCCCCCCGAAAACTTGGTTTTAGACTCATAACTGACCCTTGAAATAAATATAAAAAATTTGGGAACGCGTAAAGAAAGTTCACTTAATTTTCAACAGTGACTGACCAGTTTGGGTACTCGAGATGCAAAAACTGGTTAAACTGCAGTTTCTTTGGAGCTCTGTAAAAATCGTAGAAAGAATGTCACGTAGCACACAATAGACTAAAATTATTCGTCAGAAAATTCTCGAAAAAATTGCTTGGAACTGATTTTACTTCAAATTTGTAAATAACGGAGTTATTTTAATTTAGAAAGTTTCATCACGCCATTTTCAATAAATTGTTGTTTATAACTTTTTAAATATTGCCAAAACGAGAAAAAGTTGTATATAAAAGTTGTAGATTAAAAATGCTTCTACAAAAAAGTATTGAACAATTTTTTTTGTTATATTGTTATTTACGACAATATTTTGAAAAAACTAATTCTACCCTTATTTTCAAGATGGCGGGCAAAGTGCACCACCCCTTGTCCCGAAAACTTGGTTTTAGACTCATGACTAACCCCTAAACAAAATATAAAAAATTCGGGAACGCTTATCAAAATGTTGGGTGAAATGACCATTTCACTGTACTAACAGCCACACAATAAAAATAAAGTTCCCTCGTATGAAACCGATATTTTCCTATGTATTTTGATGTGCTAAATCCGAATCAGTCATCAGAATTGGTCCAGCGGGTCTGATTTTGGACCTAACATCAAAATCAATAAAATATATTTTTGGTTCGATAGTATCTGAGCCCGACCTAAAATTTATACATGTCTAGAATTAATAGAAAGCTTGATTTCAGACCTTCGAAAGGCTTTTTTAAAAATTATTTCACGATGTTTTTTAACGAAGATATGATATGTTTTACATCAAATAATTTTTTTTCACAATTTACTATTCACGCGTTTTTAACATTTTAAAAAATCATATGTTAAATAAAACATCATATCTTCGTTAAAAACCATCGTAGAACAATTTTTAAAAAAGCGTTTAAAGGTCATAAATCAAGCTATCTATTGGCCCTAGGCGTGTATAAAAGTTAAATCGGGTTCAGATTCTAATAAACAAAAAGGGTCATTTTTTTAATTTTGAGGTTAGGTCCAAAATCAGACCCGCTGGACCAATTCTGATGACGGATTCGGATTCAAAGCATCAGAATACATAGGAAAATATGGGTCTCATACCCAGGCCAGGGAACATTTTTTTGTGTGGCTGTGTTATAGTTAACGCATGGCGTAAAAACAGTGTCAAACTAAATTGTTTGCAAAAGCTAAAATAATTAAGGGTTCTTAAAAATTATTTTTGGTAGAACTTTCTAATACCCTCTTGAATAACTTGTATGATTTAAGTTTACAAAATTCAATACTTCGTCACTATGACTTTTTGCTCAAAGTCATAGTGACTCGGACAAAAAAAGTGTATAAGGAAAAATTTTCGCATTCAAATGCTTTATCGTTTACAATTTTTCATTTTCTCGAATTTTTTTCTCCAGATAATTTTTCCATCATCTTATTTGACGAAAAACAAGACAGACAAGGCCTTCGAGCGTAGATCGAGTTCTTCATCCCGGCCGCTCAATTGTAGGTTTCAAAGAGTTATTGACAGAAAGGGGGATTACCTCGACTGGGACAGAGTTGTGTGTGGAGTCCCACAGTGGGATTTTTTCAATTTACTGTTCAAAAATGTCAATAGCTTACAGTTTTGAACCAATTTAAGCGTTCTTTTTTTTAAATTAAAGAGGACTAAATTCTTAAGAGATCCCTCGAGGCCGATTTTTAAATTTCCAATTGTTTATATTTATTTTTTTGAATCAAAGTTAACAAATTAACACGTTTTTTAAAAAAAGGACGTTTAATTTCTTATTCTATTACTGCACATGACCAGAATCAGTTCAAAATAATCTAATACGATCTCTAGACGAATAATAAAAAAAATTTTTTTTTTTATTGTTTTAAACAATATTAGTTAACAAATAGTTAACTTAGGTTCCTCTGCGCCAAAATATTTTTTTTCACATTCATATTTTAATTTAAGTACATTTAAAAAATATATGACCTTTTTGTTTGATAAATAATTTATTTCAGTTCTTATAATCAATATTATTTAACAAATAGTTAACTTTGGTTCCTCTGCGCTAAAATATTTTTTTTCACATTCATATTTTAATTTAAGTACATTTAAAAAATGTAAAACCTTTTTGTTTGATAAATAATTTATTTCAGTTCTTATAATCAATATTATTTAACAAATAGTAAAGTTTAGTTCCTCTGCGCCAAAATATTTTTTTTCACATTTATATTTTAATTTAGGTACATTTAAAAAATATATATCCTTTTTGTTTAATGAATAATTTACTTCAATTGTTATAAACAATATTCGTTAACAAATAGTTAAGTTAGTTTATATTTTAATTTGGGCACATTTAAAGAATATATGACCTTTCTTTTCTGTTAATTAAAATTTTAATTTTGATTCTTTTCTTAAAAAAAATTTTTTTTTTAGACTTATATTTTTTAGTGGTATTGGACATAAAAATATTTATATTATTATTTTATTAAAAAATTATTTTGTGTTTATATTTGTTATTTTTAAAAATTAAGTTTTTTTTTCTTGTCTTTGCGAGTTCACAACATTAAAATAATATGTTAAACAAAATTTTACCTATAATTTATTGTCTACTTTAAGATTTGTAAAAAAACTTATCAGTTCAAATCTTTTCTGTAAATAAAACAGCTTGTTTAGGGTGGCCCAAAAATGCATTGTGAAATTTTTTTTCGTCGAAAAGGGCATGACACCCCCGCAATTTGTTCCAATGCGAAAAAAATTGAATACCTATTTTTGGATTTTTCAAAATTTTCATATTAACTGGTGCCGCCGGGCACCTCAATTTTCCCATGTAAAATGCATAGGAAAATTTTCGAAAAATCAAAATCATTCTCAAGGGTTTGACAAAAGTTAACATTAAGTTACTGGATATTATAGTAGACTCTCTGACGATTAATTTGAACTATATAACTTTTAATTTTAATAACCCTAACCCGGTATAAAACTACCCCAAAGTTGCCCCCTTTTTAAATTTTTGCACTTACACGCACTTTGCCCAAGTAAAATCCATGTCTCACATATTTATCAATTGAAATAGTTATTATTATTAAACGTTGACTTTAAATAAATAAACATCATTACAAACCAGTACAGGCCATCAGACAAATTTTTTAGTTAAACTGGTTCTTATTAAACTGTTATTATTATTATTTATCTGAAGTATTAATTCATGTTTAATTAATTATTTTACGAATATTTTTAACTATTTGACAATTGTTTTTAAACAATTAATTTTTTCTAAAAAACCATACAAATGACTTTTTTATGTGTACATTTTTATGTTTTTTATGTTCAAATAAATTAATGAGTTTAAACAATTAATTTTTTCTAAAAAATCATACAACTGAGTTTTTTACGTTTTTTTTTATAATGTTTTCGTTTTGTAATGTTTTAAATTCATGTACATTTAAATTTCAAAATTTTTGATAGAAAATTTTAACGAAAACATTACAAAAAACATAAAAAACTCAATTGTATGATTTTTTAGAACAAATTAATTGTTTACACATTAAAAAAATAAAAATATATACATAAAAAAGTCATTTGTATGGTTTTTTAGAAAAAATTAATTGTTTAAACAAATTAATTTGTTTTAACAATTGTCTAATAGTTAAAAATATTCGTAAAAAAATTAATTAAACAATAATTAACACTTGCGATAAATAATAATAACTATTTCTATCGATAAATATGTTAAACATGGATTTTACTTAGGCCAAATGCGTTTAGGTGCAAAAATTTAAAAAGGGGGCAACTTTGGGGTAGTTTTAAACAGGGTTAGGGTTATCAAAATTGAAATTTATATAGGTCAAATTAATCGTCAGAGAGTCTACTATAAGATCCAGTAACTTAATGTTAACTTTTGTCAAACCCTTGAGAATGATTTTGATTTTTCGAAAATTTTCCTATGCATTTTACATGGGGAAATTGAGGTGCCTGGCGGCACCAGTTAATATCAAAATTTTGAAAAATCCAAAAATACGTATTCACTTTTTTTCGCATTGGAACAAATCCCGGGGGTGTCATGCCCTTTTCCACAAAAAAAATTATTTGGGCCACCCTAAGCTTGTTGCAGCAATTGTTATCATTTAATAGGCACTATATTACCCTTAAAAGACATACTCAATTTTTAAACATCATTGTGAAAAAAAAATTGTTGGCGCAGAGGAACCAAAGTTAACTATTTGTTAACTAATATTGTTTATAAAAATTGAAATAAATTATTTATCAAACAAAAAGGACATGTATTCTTTAAATGTACCTGAATTAATATATAAATCAAAAACAAAAAAATTTTGTCGCAGAAGAACCAAAGTTAACTATTTGTTAACTCATATTGTTTATTACAATTAAAAAAAAATTATTTTTTATTATTCGTTTAGAGATCATATTAGATTATTTTGGACTGATTCTGGTCATGTGCAGTAATGAAATAAGAAATTAAACGTCCTTTTTTTAAAAAACGTGTTAATTTGTTAACATTGATTTAAAAAAATAATTATAAACCAGGGACTGACACGAAAACCGAAACAAAATATATTTAATTTTTTTTCGTTTCGGTTTTGAAAAACTGAAACAAAATATCAATTTAATTTTGTTTTGTGTTGAACCTGAAACGAAAAGGCTCAGAATCACGTTTTCGTCTCATGCCCGAAACGAAAAGGCTTCGAATTTTGTTTTCGTTTCATGCCCGGAACGAAAATCCGCTCCGAATTCCGTTATCGTTTCTCATAAAAAAGGCTCTAAATTTCACAAAAACAATTTTAAACACAATTCTTTTCTTGCAGGAGACGAAAATGAAATTCAGAGTCTTTTCGTTTCGGGCATGAGACTGAAACGAAATTCGGAATTGATTTTCGTTTCGGGCATGAGACTAAAACGTAATTCAGAGCCTTTTCGTTTCAGGCTCAATACAAAACAATATTGATTGTACATTTTTGTTTCGTCACAACAATTCAAAACAGAAACAGAATTCGGTTTTCGTGTCAGTCCCTGTTATAAACAATTGAAAATTCAAAAATCGGCCTAGAAGGATCTCTTAAGAATTTAGTCGTCTTTAATTTAACAAAAAGAACACTCAAATCGGTTCAAAATTGTAAGCTGCAGACATTTTTGAACAGTAAATTGAAAAAAAATCCTATTTGTGAGTCCTTTAGGGAGCTTCGTTATCCTCATTATTACCTAATATTTATTTTAGATCTCGGGAAGGGACTCAAATATTGTAAATTATGCTGATCATTTTAAGTTTTATTTTTATTTATCATCAATTTCACAGTGCTTCAAATGGTTCAAATGAATATTGATTATGTCGTGAATGGGGCAAACGATACAGGACTTGTTTTAAATCCAGATAATGCTTCAACAGATACATTGCTAGCCTATGCTCCTTTATAAGTAAAAATAAGTCTTATTGTTTAAAGGCAATCAGTGAAAGATTTAGAATTATCAGTAGATAGAACCCTATCATGAAACGAGCATATTTTTGTAATTACTCGTAAAATATTTATATGGTTCTTTACCAATTAAATAGAAGTAAGGACTCTCTTCCAACTTCCACTCTTCTACTGCTAGTTAAATCACTTATTCTTCCAATTCTTGATTATTGTTGCGATATCACTGATAATTTAGATTTTAAGTTGGAAAAATCTTTGAATGCTTGTATCCGATTTATAGACAATTGACCTAGAACTGTAAAACTGAGAAAATTTCACAGTATATTATAAAATCAGGGTTGTTGTCGTTGTTAAAAGTTGCCATTAGAAGATAATTTTTTATTGGAAATCTACCTTCCTCTATTTTTTTTAATAATAAGTCTCCTTTTTATTTATATGAATTGTTTTAGTTCAAGAATTCTGATAAATTAAATTATTGCAGGCTTCGAAAAAGAAAAGCAACATTAAA
Source organism: Ganaspis brasiliensis (assembly GCA_037103525.1). Taxonomy (NCBI): domain Eukaryota; kingdom Metazoa; phylum Arthropoda; class Insecta; order Hymenoptera; family Figitidae; genus Ganaspis; species Ganaspis brasiliensis. Next base: position 723,797 of record JAZKLR010000451.1, on the reverse strand, counting down.
AATACCTTAACATAGAACCTTCAAAATGCAAAGGTCTTTTATTGTTAGAGGTACGAGACTCTGGAATTAATTATTATCAAGCAAGATTAGTGATGTACACCTAGGTGCATAATTGCTTCACCTCGGACCTCTCTTTCTTACTCACGTATTCTCATGCGCAGGCACAACTAGTTCTGGGTAAGTCATTTACAGTACCGCTCAAAAGGATTTGCCCTCCCTACGGCATGCAAGGGCTTTACAGAAAGTTTTGTATCTTCATTAATAATAAAGATAAATCCTTCATCAAATATTTATTTTAAAGTTTAAGTATTTGACTTGAAATGACACCTAAAAAAATTTAAAAAAAAATTTTTTTTATTGTTTAACTGCTTAAACTAAAAAAAAAAATTTTTCACTTTTTTTAAAAAATTTCAAATTGATACCATTTTTGAAGAAATCATCACATTTTAATTCTACAAATGTCATTTGAAAGCATTTTTTGTCACCTTTAAAATGATGTTTTAGAAGTTGCTCTACGATAATTTTTCAGGAAGATATGATAATTTGTTTATAAAAATAGCCTCTTTTTTCAATTGTTGGTAACTTGAGAACAACTGACTTTTGGAAAAAATTGTTAAGGAAAAAAATGTGCCTTTTTGTGCATAGAATTAGGAAAAAAATATTTAAACATTAAAAAAAAAAATTTTTTTATCGATATATAATCGATATATATAAACATGTATATGTTGTCCGTCTTAAAATATATTATACAGTAGGAAAAATGGAATAAATTTTATTTTTTTAAATGTTCAAATATTTTTTTCCTAATTCTACGTACAAAAAGGCACATTTTTTTCTTTAACAATTTTTTCCAAAAGTCAGTTGTTCTCAAGTTACCAACAATTGAAAAAAGAGGCTATTTTTATAAACAAATGATCATATCTTCCTGAAAAATTATCGTAGAGCAACTTCTAAAACATCATTTTAAAGGTGAAAAAAAAATGCTTTCAAATGACATTTGTAGAATTAAAATGTGATGATTTCTTCAAAAATGGTATCAATTAGAAATTTTTTAAAAAAAGTGAAAATTTTTTTTTTTAATTTAAGCAGTTAAACAATAAAAAATTTTTTTTTTAAATTTTGTTTAGATGTCCTTTCAAGTCAAATACTTAAACTTTAAAATAAACTAGCCTTCGAGCCCGCCTTCGGCGGGCATCGTAATCTAGTGGCGCGCCACCAACAGTATTTTTTGACAGAAAGTATTTTTTGACAGAAAGTATTTTTTGACAGACAATATTTTTTGTCAAAAATTATTTTCTTCCACTCATGCATAAAAACTTGAGTTTGTACGTGTGAAGCAGGATTGAAAATCAAAGTTTTAAGGTGAGATGACGTCAGAAAGGAAAAAAGACTCAGGACAGTGAAAAAAGTGCTGCGCAGCCGCTTCGCGTCATTTTGTTCCCTACCCTGAGTCATTTTTTCCTCTTTGACGTCGTCTCACCTGCAACTTTGACTTCAACCGCTTCACTCGTACAAACTCAAGTTTTTCTGCATTTGTGAAAGAAAATAACGTATGAACACAATATTTTCGTCAAAAAACTTGGGTTTTCCACCCTTGGTGCATACTATACTATTGTGACATAAATTATTTCCGAGTTAAACGTATTTGAAATAAACTTTTCTTAGCAACATAATTCTCTTCAAAAAGTTTTTATATTTTAATATCTTTTATTAAATTTCACGCCAAAAAAAATATTTTTACATGCAAAATAAAGATATAAACTTTTAGATTAACACATATTTCCTATTTATTTAAAACTGCGTATACTTACATATTTTGATGCGCAGATTACGATAACTAAAACATGATGAAAATTGACGCAGATTTTATTATAATGTTAAAAAGTAAAAAACAAATACATTTTATGGTTTTTGGCTGTTATCTCATAAAATATTCTTAATTTCAAAAAATATTTTAGACAATAGTTGTACTTCTGATAAAAATACTTAGGTCAGTGTCATAATAAGTCTAATTCTTTTAAAAGGATGCAGGGGTTTGGTGTGCTATAAAAATTGGAATCTGTTTTTAAATCCAATTACACAGGTAACAATTGTTTAAGTTTACCAGACTAATGTTCAACAATAATAAAACTACAGACTATTTTCATGGTCGTTGACACATTTTGGTAAAAAATGTATAAAACATGAAATATGTATTTTTATAAGATCTAGAACACCTATCTTTCATTAAACTCCACAATAAAAAAAAACATTTTCAACTCAACATAATAAATAATAGAATTTTGTGTTAAAAAACTTATTTTTATAATCACATGTTTACACTGAAAGAAATTTTAAAATAAAATTTAATATAAGATTATTGAAAGGAGACTATTCAAGATCTACTGGAAAAACTAATTGTTTTACTTTTAAACTGTTACAGTAAAGAAAAGAGAATTTAGTAGAGACTATATTAAACACTAAAACAAAATTTTGAATAAGTAGTAGAGCTATGCCGGTTCTAGCTCACTTATATACCTGAAACCTGCAGGAATCTGTTTTACCGGCGGAGGATAGAAATCTACTATACCGGCTGAGTGTAGGAATCTGTTTTACCCTAGTTACCGACAAGATGGCGCTGTATGGGGGATTCCCCGCGCCATTTTGTATTTTTACCCCCACTTTTGCGCGGGAATTTAAATTTTACTCCCACTTTTGAGCGGGAAGTTAAATTTTACGCCCACTCTCAGGATTTTAAAGCCCGCCATTTTGAATTTTTACCCCCACTTTTGCGCGGCAAGTTTAAAATTACCCCCACTTTTAGGTATTTGAAGCGGGGATTTCCCTACTTTTAAGCGCTTTTAGTCTGTTGTAAGTGAGAGTTCTACGTTACCGACAGTGATTTTAGTGAGTTAGTACACCGGCCACTACTGATAGACGGCGCTGCAATCGGATCGCGCCAAGTTTAACTTAAAATGCTAACCCTTTTAATTTGCATAAAGTGTTATGTAAGAACTAATTTGCATATCATTAGTATGCAATACCATCTATCTATCTAATTTAAATTTAATTTACATAAATTGTTATGTAAGAACTAATTTACATATCATTAGCAGTTTCAAAAGTGAAAGGTGCACAAGAAAGATGCGCGTGCGGTTAACGGGGATCCTAAGTGAAAATAGAGTTGCGCGCGCAACAACAAAGTGGGGGTAAGAAGAGTGGGAAATTGGAGAAGGAGTGGGGTTCAAGAGATATAAGAAGGATTTGAAGCCAAGTGGAGACATATCTGTTACAGACTACATCAGCAGCTGAAGCAGCATCAGGAGCAGCTCCGAATCCTCTACTAGGTAAGCCCTCTTCTACCTTAAAGCCTATTTTTGATTTTAGCTTATTAATATGTTTTAATCTAACAGCTCCATTTTGATTTGCTTACAGATATTCAAAAGAATGGACGCCACCTTAAGCAAAATCAACTCTCTTGGACGTTTGCAGCATCTACTACCCACGAAGCCGCTTGCTGAGTTGGATGTCAACGCCCTCTATACCGTAACTAGTATAAAGAGGATGTCAACCAAGTATGGCTTCAAGTTTGCAGTTGATTTGGATGGTGAATTTCGGACGTTCCTGCCAGCAAGATTTACGAATCTATTGTAATTTATGCTTTATAAACCTTCGCGCCATTCTAGTTTATGCAGTGCGCATGTGCGCCATATTAGCGATCGCGTCTCGTACGCGCATGTTAGTTAGTTGTCTCGATGACTTTGTTGAATAAAGAGACTAAACATACAAAATTCGTGTTCTGCTTATTTTGAATCTTAGTTTAACAATAGGTTATGGGCCCAGGACATTGTTTGGGCTTGTGAAAAGAGATTCAAGGGTCAATGAAAGACTTATTACGTGTGAATAACGTAATTTATGATATTTGCTTAATGCGAAGATTGTTTTTTGTGTGTACGTGACTTTTAGTGAAGGCAAAATGGCCGATATGATTTCAACGCGTCATATGGACAAGTTCAATGGTTCAAACTATCAAATATGGAAGTTTCAAGTGAGAGCGATTCTCACAGCCCACGGCATTGACGATGTTGTCGATGGAACGCGAATAAAACCTGCAGCAGCCGACGCCAACGCGCTGAACGCCTGGAAGAAAGACGACGCCAAGGCCATGTTTTTTATTTCATCGACTATGGAGCCTGCTCATATCGAAAACGTCTTGACATGTAATTCGAGCCACGAGATGTGGAATAAGCTTGCTTTAATACATGAGCAAAAATCGGAAACGAATAAACTCATAATGATGCTACGTTTTCACGAGTACAGGATGGAGTCGAATGATATGATAAGTCAGCATATTTCAAAGGTGCAAAACATGGCTGCTCAGCTGAAGGACGTCGGCGAGACAGTTTCTGACACTGCCATAATGGCAAAAATTCTATCCAGCTTGCCTTCTAGATTCAACGCTTTAAAAACTGCATGGGACAGTGTCGAAACCGAGAGACAGACATTAGAAAGTCTCCAGGAAAGACTGCTGAAAGAAGAAACGAGATCCTTGGCAGATGACGGCGCGATGTCGGCGTTTGCAACGGCATCAAGAAGCGCGAAAAAGCCTGAGACTAAAGAAAATAAAAATTTGTCAGACGTCGAGTGTTTTTCTTGTCATAAAAAAGGCCATTTCGCTTGGCAATGTCTAAAAAAGAAAAAGAAGAAAAATTACATGACAAGGAAAAATGATGAGAAGAAAGACAAATTGGACGAATGTGCATTCATCATAACCAATAAAGAGGAGTCTCGCCATTCAATCGAACGATTCGACAAGATGGACGTTAGTGACGTGTGGCTTCTCGACAGTGCTGCCTCTAAGCACATTTCCTTCAAGCGCGAGTGGTTTACAGATTTCTCCATTACCTCCGGTGAGTATGTCATGCTCGGTGACGACGGAGAATGTGAGGTGCGCGGCATTGGAACTGTAAAGATCCGAAAACTAGTGAAAAACGAGTGGATTTCTTCTACAATAGAAAACATACTGTACGTTCCAAAACTTCGAAAAAATTTATTTTCGGTCGGAGTTTGCGCAACACGAGGTTTCACTGTGACATTCTCGGAAAATCGCGTAGTGATTTTGAAACACGGAGAAGTCGTCGCGGAAGGTGAGAAGCAGGCAAACGCGATCTATCGCATGTTTTTTGTTGTGCCTCCCGTTCACAAAGACTGCACAACCGAGATTAATGTGAGTGAATCGTCGGCTGATCTGAAGTTGTGGCACGAACGTTTCGGGCATGCAGGAAAGACTATTCTTAAAAGGATGTTTACGAGCGGAATGGTAAAGGGAATCAAGGTAAGCAACACGGAAGAATTTTTCTGTGAACCGTGTCAACTTGGCAAAGCACATCGTCTTCCTTTTCAAAAATCAGTTAAACACAAACAGTGGCTTGTTGGCGAGTGTTTCCATTCTGACGTGTGCGGGCCGATGCCCGGATTAGAATATGTGAATGCCGAACTAAAGCATTATCTCGCAAGTGAAGGTATCGAGATGACAAATTCAGCTCCGTATACGCCTGAGCAGAATGGTAAATCGGAGCGCGCGAATCGGACTGTTGTTGAGGCAGCAAGAACGATGCTGTTGGCAAAGGATCTTCCGGTTTTCCTTTGGGCAGAAGCTGTGAATACGGCTGTGTACCTTCAAAACCGTATCGTGTCTAGATCTCATCCTGAGAAAACGCCATTCGAGTTTTGGAACAATGAGAAGCCCGAGCTTAATCACCTTCGCGTTTTTAGAAGTGTTGCATACGTACATGTTCCAAAGCAATTACGAAAGAAATTGGATGCGAAGTCGGAAAAACGCATCATGGTTGGATACTAAGGAAACTCGAGTAATTTCAGAGTTTACGATCCTATTAAAAAGAAAGTAACCGTGTCAAGAGATGTTATTTTCAACGAGAAAACAGCCAGCGACAAGCCACAGTTGAAGTCTTACGATGGCGAATTCACTTGGCCGTGTAAGAAAAACTCGAACGATGACGAGCAAATCTTTAGTGAAGACGAGGACGTTGAAGATTTTCGAGGTTTCATTCAAGTCGAGGAGAGGCCGCAAGAAAACGGAAACAGCGACGGAGCGACAGATGGGCGGAATGTTGAACAGGAGCAAAAATGTAAAATACCACACGTGTATAATCTTCGCGAAAGATGCAGTATTAGCGCTTCAAATCGTTATCAGGCAAATTTGGTGGAGTATCCACTGCTTTCGTTCGAAGAAGCAGTTAATGGTCCCGAATCCAGTGATTGGAAACGAGCAATCGAGGCGGAACTCGACTCGCATCAAGAAAATTCAACATGGGAATTCGTCCCTCGAACAGCTGATATGAAACTCATCGATTCCAAGTGGGTGTTTAAAGTTCTTCGAGACGAAAAAGGGAATCCTGTGAAACACAAAGCTCGACTGTGTGCTCGAGGGTTTCGCCAAGTCGAAGGCCTTGATTACAAAGAAACGTTTGCTCCCGTAATCCGATACGATTCTCTTCGCCTTTTTCTCGCTCTTATAACGCATCTGGATTTGGATTTGGTGCAGTTCGACATCAAAACTGCTTTCCTCTACGGTGATCTTCAGGAGGAGATCTTCATGGAAGTGCCGGAGGGGATCAACAGTGCAAAAGAAAACAGTGTGTGCCGATTGTTGAAAGCGTGGTATGGTTTGAAACAAGCCGCGCGATGTTGGAATGTGAAATTTACCCAAACTCTCAAAGATTTGGGGCTTGAAAATTGTGAAAGTGAAAAATGCATTTTTCGTGGTTTTGTGAACGGCGACGAAGTTATTGTCGCGCTATTCGTTGATGACGGATTAGTCGCGGCGAAATCGCAAGAAGCGTTGAAGATTGTAATCAACGCCTTGAGTGAATCTTTTGAAATCAAGCTGGGTGATTCAGCATGTTTTGTCGGATTGGAGTTTGTGCGTGATAGATGCAATAAGAAAATTTTTCTTCATCAAAGTTCGTACGCATCAAAAATTGTGAGTAAATTTAAAATTAAAAATGTCAATCCAGTTTGTATACCCGCGGATCCAAATCAAGTTTTATGTAAGTCTGAAGATGAGAATGTGATCGAGAATGTGCCTTTTCGCGAAGCCGTCGGCTCCTTGATGTTTCTCGCCGTAGTATCGCGTCCTGACATCGCTTACGCCGTAAACAATGTAAGTAAGTTTCTTGAGAAGCATGACGCGAGTCAGTGGAATGCAGTTAAAAGAATTATTAAGTACTTAGCAGGTTCAATTGATCTAGGAATTGTTTACAAAGGAATGAGTAAAAATTTCATTTTGACGGGTTTTTCTGATTCAGATTTTGCGGGGGATGTTGACACGCGACGTTCGACGTCCGGTTTTGTTTTCTTTTTATGTGACGGAGCTGTCACTTGGTGTTGTCAAAGGCAGAAAAACGTCACGCTAAGTACGACGGAAGCGGAGTACGTCGCGGCAGCGTTGGCCGCTCGCGAAGCCATTTGGCTGCGACAAGTTTTGAAGGATCTTGCTCGTGAGCAAACTGATGCGACTTGTTTGTTCGTTGACAACCAAAGCGCGATTCGATTGATAAAAAATCCAGAGTTTCACAAACGAACGAAGCATGTAGACATAAAGTTTCATTTCATTCGGGAATTAGTCGAAAATAATATATTGGTTGCAAAATTCGTGTCTTCAGATGAGCAATGTGCAGATATATTTACGAAGGCGTTCCCGAGAAGTAGATTTTGTTTATTGCGTGAGTGTCTTGGTATGAAAGAGAGAAAGGAGTTTCTCAATGCATGCGAGGACTAAAAATTGTTTCTTTCGTTTTTCATTATTTTTTAGTTTAAATTTGTATTTTGTGCAAAGTTATCAAGCAGGGAAGATATTGTAATTTATGCTTTATAAACCTTCGCGCCATTCTAGTTTATGCAGTGCGCATGTGCGCCATATTAGCGATCGCGTCTCGTACGCGCATGTTAGTTAGTTGTCTCGATGACTTTGTTGAATAAAGAGACTAAACATACAAAATTCGTGTTCTGCTTATTTTGAATCTTAGTTTAACAATAGAATCTGTTTGAGAAGGAGCCAGACAACTTCGAGGTGCTCGACGAAGCCGTGGAATCCAACAAATTAAAAATAAAATATATTGGTGGAAAATATAATAATCTAGAATTTGAATTTATCTAATAAATATTATAATAAAGAGAATTGTAATATACTGTAAATATTCAAGATATGTGTTTAAATAAATGCAAAAATTTACTTATAAATTGTATCTTTTTATTCTACCTTTATATTTTAGAAATGTAAGAAAAAAAAAATAAAAATAATAAAAAAGAGAGAAAAAATATAATGAAAAAAAAAGAAAAAAAGAAAACAATAAAAAAAAGAAATAAAAAAATAAATAAAAAAAAAACAGAGAAAAGAATTAAAAAAATATAAGGTAAAAACACTTTGGTCTTCAGTATACGATTTTTAGCAGAACAAGCGTGTTCAAACAAGTCTCAACTTGCTTTTTAAACAGAACAAAGACATCGTCTAAGAATTTATTCATAAATCTTTTTATTATAATACTAAGGTTTAGGTAAAGCAGTAAAAACACATTGATTTTTTAAAACTATTCAATTCATTTATTCATATTAAAAGTTCAAATTCATTTCAATGCATATTCCCATTGCTCATAATAAGATTTTAAACTATTAGACAGAGGATGTAATTCATCAGCACCTACTATAGATTCAATAGGTTCACACACTAAATTTTTAAACCAATTTCGAAGAGCTATTACATTGTTTGCAGCACAATTCTCAGTTCTTATACCATGGTGTGTACATGTAGTTAACAATAAGTCTTTTCTTACATTTCTAAGCGGTGGACAATCTATATCTTCTAAATTTCGTACATTTAACAAATATTTTTCTAACCACTCTTTCTTTTCAACACCTTTTGTATAGATAGTTTTCGCTCCTTGTAATGTTTCTTGAAAAATAGCTCGTAGTTCATCATAAGGTATTTCTGCTTTACCCCAATGGAGTCCATGGTAATTGAATGTCAACCAAGTGTTCATACTTCTGCAACGTTTCGATAGTGAATCATAATGATAGGGTGGTTGAAAGAAATAAACTTGAGGTGTAGCATCTGCTTTCAGTGGAAGAATAGCCAACTCCTTGACAATGAAATCGTTGCTGGACTGTTTAAAGCCTTGAACGTCTACTATGAACTCCATCCTGGAATAGAAATAAAATTCTATCCCAAGAACACAACTTATATACCAGTTCAGTCACTCCCCCTCCACTTTTACAATTTCTTGACAATACCGCTGATTGGTTTATATTGCACAATGCAATCATGAATGACTAGACAGTATGCAGTTGTTGCATCGGGGATATTATCTGTGGACTCAAATTCCAAACGTACATCGACTGAGGTCTGCTTCAGGAACTCGTTTTGTTTTGAGCAGTCAATCACAATTAATGGAGCCAATGATTTAAAATTTGACATATTTAATATAGGTTCCGAATCTCTTCCATAGTAAGAGGATTGAAAGTTAGCATACATATCATATAATATAGAATACTGATTTTGATCAAAGTGGAGATTTAAATTTCCATAAGGATAAGATTGTGAGTTCAAAAACAGTTTCACATTTGTGAGGTTACAGTGGTCAAAAAAACACGCAGTAACTCCCAATTTATCTTTTCTTTCAGTTTGAAATCCAACAATTACATATCTTGGTTTCTCTAATTGTGTTGAAGATTTAATTTGCCACATAACTCTTGTACTCCTGGGAACTAATGGATACTCATACATTTCCCAAGATCTAAAACTTATTGAAATTAATGGATCTTTTTCAATAAATTTCAATAATTATATTTTATTATTGTCAGATGGCAATACATATGGTACCAACCACTCAAGTTTATTAATAACAAATTTGAACTCAGGGATACCAACTGGTCCATCATAAATAATAGAATTTTTATCATTACGTGATCTTATTAAAATAAGTTCATGTTTAGCATTCGTAACAATTTTCTTATAATCTTCAGCAAAACCGAAAATCATACTGTGGTATTGTTACATTAAAATATCCATTTGTCAATGACATTCTTGAAGTTGATTCAAACTTCACAAATCCTGCATTTTCTACACGGTTAACTTGAGAAGGTGTTAAAGATACTAAGTTTTTTATAGTTGTAGTGTGTCCAACATACTTGCATCGATCAATCTCAATACTATTTAATTCATAACGAATTTCATCAAACAAATAAGCTGTTGCATTATTTGTAAGATGGACATTTTCTGTAAGAGTGATTCCATCATTCTTAGTTATCCTTCCACATATATGCAATGCACTTTTACTTGGTAAAATAGACAAATCTTGATTTTGTACTACAATTCGGATTTCATCACTGTTATTAAAAGATGATGATGCATATGGTTGATGACTATAAATCTCATAATTAGCAATGGATTCATCAAAATTCACTGCTGTTGGAATGCTCAGAATGTCTTCCATTTTTCTTAGAACAGCTGCACATAAAAAATAGGTAAAGTTGATCTCTTCTTTTCCTCTTTCTTTTTCTTATTTTCGAGGTTTGACTTGTAGACCGAGTTGCTTCAGGAATAGTTGATTCTGAGGTGTTAACACTCTCCGAGTCACATTCACACTGATCTTCTCTGCACATGTTGATTGACTTTTATAACTGCCACCAACCTTCTTTTTGTGATTGTACACGATACCCATTACATAGATTTTATATGTAAACGTATTGTTATTGTTTCCCCTCTGAAATTAACCAAGCTACCGTCCTGATCAATTAAACGAAGCTGAATATTATGTATTGTCTTCACGGTGATTGGAAGGTAAATGATTCGAGTTGGAACTTCCGTGATCTTATATCCAGGTGGAACAACAGGAAAAAATTCATGTATAGTATGCACTTTTTGATTATTTATATACGCTCCTGTTGTAATATTACATTCAACTCGTAGAGTATTCACTTTCAATATAGATGCAGGTAAATCAGAATTATGAGTTTCATCGGCTTTCAGTTCACGAGGAGTAAATCCTAATAACTTACCAATTGAATCTTCATAATAAAAATCAATGTTACGATTAGATTTAATTTTACAACCTAATGTATTGTTGTTAGGTGTGATAAGTAAATCAATGTTATTTGGTATCTTTGATTTAATATAAGATTCAATATCTTTAATTTCATAACTACCTGTAGGTATTTCAATTATGAAATCATCTATATACAACTTATTACAACCAATATCAATATTAGGAATTGAATTATATGTAAATAAATCAACAAGTCCAAGCGCATAATTTTTGTTTTCTAATAGTTCAATTGGTGGGAAGTATGCAGTTTCAAGAACTGAAGAGTTCCCCGTTAACGTTAAAGTGAAAGAGTCAGTCATGATTGACATCTATTTTTATACTGATGCTTACAGTTAATTATACATTCTTATATAGTCTAAAATTATTCTTAAGATTAAGTTGTCCACATAGAAACTTAAGACATAAGTGTCCGCATATAAATGTATCGAAATTTTGATATCTCACATGATTATATTTTATACAGCTACCAACACCTAAGTAGACAATTAGATCTAATGGTGGTGAAAGATTTCCAAAACTATCAAAATATTCAGTTTCATTATTTATCTTTTTGTAAGCTACCCAATGGGTTCCAGGTCCTTCCTTGTCATCAAGATTAATTATTGCGGACTCATATTTCCGAGGTCCTGCAGTGGGTAATTCATTCCACATAAAAACCCCGCGAAAATGAAGTATTTTCATAATTTTAGCAAATTTAAATAGATCAAAGTTCGTTAGCGCGCGGTGAGGTAGCTGCAATATTAGTTTTTTTGAATCCTTTTCTTATTCTTCAATCCTATTCCTTGATACGGCTGGAGATAAAGACCAAGTCCTTGGCGATAAGGTTTTAGATGTAATCCTTTTCCTAAGGCAATAGCCTCCATTGTTTGATTATGTCGTTGGGCTTCAGAAAATTGTTTTTTTGGCTGCATTAGCATCATTTACAGCTTTTACTATACCACCGATCCCTCCACTCAAAGCTCCTAGAGCACTAAGTCCCGCAAAGATTGGAATAAGTGGTAAAATACCACCAACTTTTGAGGGCACGGAAAGAATTCGAGGTGCTGAAATTTTAGATTTACCTCCAAACTTCTTTATTGCTTTTTTTGCACCAATCATAGCAGTTCTAATAGTATCTGTTGAATTATTGTTAGGTTTCATACTCTTTTTAGCAGCATTTACAACCTTATTCAATGTGACACGTTTCTTATTCTTAGAAACTGTCTTCTTCTTCTTCTTCTTCTTCTTCTTTTGCATCTTTTTCTTTGTCTTATCTTTAATTTTTAAACCCATGCCGAATTTAGATTTAACTTTCATTATGTTGGTTACCGCTAATGCAGCTGCTTTTTCACTAATGCTAGAGTCCTTGGAAAGAACTCGTTGCCAAGCCTTTTCAGCTAGTATTTTGTCTGCAGAATTTCTCGCTGTTATGTTCTCCCGATCTTTCGAATATGCTATATCGTGCTCTTTGCAAGCTGCATCCAAAGAGTTTATACCTGGATCACCACGTGCCAAACGTTTTTTTAGCTTAGTACCAGGTCCACAATATTGATATCCAGGTAAATGCAGCTCAAACGGTAATTTATTGATTAGATTATTAAGATAACCTCATTGAAACCAAAGACAGTGGGGTTAAACGTCATGGAAGTCTTTTTTCGAATAGCATTCACGCAGCTTTTTGCGGACCCTCAAATTGCGGAAAAACGAATGCCCTTCTTTCTTTGATTATACATCCAAATGGTTTAAGCTTTGAAAATATTTATTTATACTCAAAGTCATTACAACAACCAAAATATAAATTTCTAGAAAAAATACTGAGTAATGTTGATGGAATAAAGTACTTTCCATTCAGTGAACATGAGCAAGTGGTTTCACCTAAAGATGCTGAACCCAATTCTATCTTTATTTTCGATGATATTGCTTGTGAAAAGCAGGACAATGTCAGAGCATTCTTTTGTATGGGTAGACATGTTAACGTTGACAGTTTTTACCTGTGTCAAACCTATGCCCATATTCCTAAACATCTTGTTAGAGATAATGTCAACTTACTGGTTCTTTTCAAACAGGATGATAGAAATCTTAAGCATGTTTATAATGATCATGTAAACACGGATATGACTTATACTCAATTTAGAGATTTATGTTCTACATGTTGGAATTCTGATAGATATGGGTTTGTGGTTATAGATAAAGATAGAAATTTAAATGAAGGTCGTTATAGAAAAGGTTTTGATTGCTTCATTCAGTTATAAATATCAAATGTTTCTAAACAACTACTTTAGTGCAATTTTAGACTACAATATACAAACATGTTTCGAAAAGACGTGGAAAAACTTCATCAAATTGCAAAAGCAAGTAAAGCTATACGACGGAAACATCGCATACTTAAAGGTGGTAGAGAGGATGCAGAAAATATGTTAAGAGAAACTTTTCAACCATTGGTTACTCCATTAGAAAAATTAGTGAATATAACTCAAACACCTATCAAGATTGAAAATGTTAAGAAAAAAGAAGAAATAAAAGAAGAGGAAGATGATGATTTTGAAACAACTTTTAAGAGTGCTATTAGTGGAAATATACCATTCAATACATCTACTTATGATAACAGCATAGAGTTTTCGGATCCTTTTGCTCAAGAAGCAAATCTACTTAATATGCAAAATGAAAATGCGACTAATGAATTAAAAAATGATGAGTTCCATGATGTTATTTCGAATCAAGAGAATATACTTGCTAGTGATTCTACAAATCATGATTATAATAAATTGACGAATAAACTTATACAAATGCTGCATAAAAATAGAAAGCAGTATTTGGATATGGTTTATGGAGTACGTAAACTTTCTGACGGTACGTTTGTAATTGGTGATACACAAATAGATTTTGAGGGTCCATACATTAATCTAGTGGGAAAGAAAAAATATTCAAAAACAGATGATCTATTAGAACTTTTATTCAGACAGAAATCTGATGAAACTGCAATAAGTTCAAATGATTTAGAAAACTATAAAGAAATTCTCACTTCTACAAATGCACATAGAAAAAATTATAGTCCAACTAAACCTTTGCGTACGAGCACGAGTTCTAAATTCACTAAAATTATTGCAAATCTTTTCCCAAAAACTGGAAATTCCTTAAAGAAAAAGAGTCTATTACCACAAGTTATGATAGTCAAGAGAAAGTCCTATCCAGACTACGTCTATTGGGATGATCCAAATGAACTTGTAGACCGTTTACGGTTGCTCATGGCTTCCCAACAAGCGGGTAATTCAAGTCATAACAATGAAATTATTTCGATTATTGAAGAATTACGTGAAGCTCAAATCATATATTAAGAAGGTGAAATAAAATTAAGATCATTACCAAGTTGAACATTGATGTATTCAGATGCATGAAAAATCATTGAAAATGGTTGATAAAAAGTTAGTAGTAGTTACAGAATTACATAGACAAGCTAGGAGAAATTACCCACGTCGTAAAGTGCAAATGCGTGGAATAGATGAAACCTGGCAAGCAGATTTAGTTGAAATGCTACCATATTCTAAAGTTAATAAAGGTTTTAAATATATACTTACGGTTATAGATATCTTTTCCAAGTATGCATGGACTATACCTGTAAAAAGCAAAACTGGAAAAGATGTTTCAGCAGCAATGAAATCTATACTTGTGAATGGACGGATTCCAAAAAAACTGCATACTGATAGAGGCAAAGAATTTTATAATTTCCAATTTGAGAGTTTAATGAAGTCATATAAAATCAAACTTTATTCAACCTTTAGTAACTTAAAAGCTTCAATTATTGAAAGATTTAACCGGACTCTGAAAAATATGATGTGGCCACAATTCAACTTGCAAGGAAATTACAAATGGATGCATATTTTACCATCACTTGTTTCACAATATAATAATAAGAAATATCGTACTATTGGAATGAAACCAAAGGATGTCAGCAGAGAGGATGAGTCTGAACTATTGAAGCGCATCTCCAAGCAAAGGGAAATTAAACCTAAGAAGACAAAATTCAAAGTCGGTGATCGAGTTCGAGTAAGCAAGTACAAAAATGTTTTCAATAAAGGATACACACCCAACTGGACAACTGAAATATTTACCATTACTCAAGTGAAACCAACAAGCCCAGTAACATACAAGCTGAAGGATTATCAGGATCAACCCATCGAAGGCGGCTTCTATGAAGAAGAGATCTCCAAAGTGAAATATCCAGATGTTTACCTGATAGAGAAAATTCTTAAGCAGAATGGTGATAAAGTCTACGTAAAGTGGCTTGGATTTGATAACTCACAAAACAGTTGGATAAAAAAATCTGAATTGTAATCATATAGTACAAGTTAAAGATAACTTTTAAAAAAATTAAAGGTAACTTTTAGAAAAGTTAAGGTTAACTTTTGGGAAAGTTAAAGTTAACTTTTGGGAAAGTTAAAGTTAACTTTTGTGAAAGTTAAAGTTAACTTTTGGAAAAGTTAAATGCAATTAACATGTAAATCCCATAAGAGATGAAGTTAACTTTCGAAAAAGTTAAAGTTAACTTTTAGGAAAGTTAAAGTTAACTTTTAGGAAAGTTAAAGTTAACTTTTAGGAAAGTTAAAGTTAACTTTTAGGAAAGTTAAAGTTAACTTTTAGGAAAGTTAAAGTTAACTTTTAGGAAAGTTAAAGTTAACTTTTAGGAAAGTTAAAGTTAACTTTTAGGGAAGTTAAAGTTAACTTTTAGGAAAGTTAAAGTTAACTTTCAGAACAGTTAAATATAAGATTCGAAAAAGATAATCTTATACTAAAATAATGTTAAGCTG
The DNA here is from genome assembly GCA_037103525.1 of Ganaspis brasiliensis. Taxonomy (NCBI): domain Eukaryota; kingdom Metazoa; phylum Arthropoda; class Insecta; order Hymenoptera; family Figitidae; genus Ganaspis; species Ganaspis brasiliensis. The sequence continues at coordinate 707,911 of JAZKLR010000451.1, read as the reverse complement.
TTATATTGAAATAATGTTAAAGTAACGTTAAAGAAACTTTTCGGTTATGTAAAACTATTTCTCAGAATGTAATAAGATGTAAATATATTAAAGTTTTCTTCAATAAACAATTCATGAAATAAATATTTATGTAGCATCTGTTATTAACCTTATCTCTTCGTTTCAAATAATTTTTAAGTAAAACAGAGTCGCAAAGCATGCATATAAAGGTTTTATTAAATGAAGTAGACAAAAATTAATATAGATATAGTTTCCATTTATTGTTCTCTCTTCCCCCCCCCCCTCATTTTTTTGAGTATTTACAAATAAAAGTAATAATAAAATGTATAATAACAAAGATAATTTACAATAAATTTACAATCAGTTTGCTTAAACTAGTGTCATTTCTACATCATTAGAATCTAAATTGTTTATTTTACAATGACCCCAAGCGAGGGTGTCGGTGCTATTTTTTAATAAATATCTTTTGTCATCATATGGACTTAATGCTATTTTTGTTTGTTTTAACGTATGAACATTGTGAAGTTTAGATCGGATTGTGTATTGAGTTCTAGTCTGAATTTTGACATTTTTTAAACAGTATACATAGTCATCGAATGTTATTGTTTTCTTCACAACTACCTCCTTAACACCTTTAGCCTTTTTTATAAAGTCCTGATCCTCTACGAGCATACTATACATTTTACTCCACAAGCCAAAAAATTCTGTAATAATTCGCCCATTACACTCATCTTTCATGAGACCTAAAACTTTTTTATTGACTTGCGGCATTCCATGTATATTATCAACAGGATAATCAGAAGTGTCAAATTTGCAAATATCTGCTTTCATATCAGAATAGATATTTTTACATTTGACGTGATAAACAAGACTATCGGTGTCAGTATAGAGCAATTTACAGTTATCATTATACTTTTTTCGCATGTAATCGTAATGAAAATCATACATGAGTGTTTTGGAAATGTCTAAAACGCTAAGACCAATATAGATTGGTTTATTCATAAGCACTTCCGTTTTTCTAAGCTCCACAGCAACTAAATTTTCGCTAAAGATAGATCGCGAGTGGAAGTTAGGTTTAGATATAAGAGCTTCAGCTCCATACCTACCCTCCCACTTAGTGACAAGTTTAACATCTACACGTTTCCGTACGTTTTCCATTGTCTTACCGTACACTGCATTATTCATTAGCTTAAATAGATTTTTTTCAAAATCATTTGTAGCGTTCGTTCGCATCATGGTATTAAAATCCACATATCTTTTCAACCAAGCAGATTGTTTGAATTGTAAAATTCTGTGAATATGTGTAAGTTTAATACCATGTGCCAAAGCTTGCTTCAGTGCACGGTAATGGATAACGTATTTTTGTTACGGTAGAAGGGTAGTTAGTAACTTTGTCTCTTTTGAGCCTGGTGGTTTTAAGTGTTCTGAACAGAATGGCAGATCACTGTGATTGTTGTGCAATTCATCGGGATAGACTAAATCAACTTCTAAAATATAACCAACAGGAGCATCATCTTCAACGTTAAAATTAAAATTATTATTTACATTTGGCACCCACTTAAAACCACCGTAGGGAAGTGCTTGTATCATAGCCCAACCATACAGGCTGTTCGCATCCAAGTACATAATGTAAGTTGACTCTTCTTCTTCTTTATATTTTTCCATATACTGATTATTAGCTCTGGCATATCTATTTGAACACTGGCTTACACCACCTCTAATGCCACGTTCAATAAACATAACCATATCTATATCAGTTAGAAGTTCCAACTTTAAATTACTATACTTTAACATTGCATCCCAGCTCAACCCAGGTGTTGTGTAATAATGAGCTGGATCTAAACCGTACGCAATAATACACTGGTTTCTAAAATTTTCAAAAATATCTGCGAGTAGTAAAATGTCAGTTTTCATGTACAAATATACATAATCGCAGAGATTTTTGCAATTAAATGTATTCCAGACTTTTTGCGCATGTATATAATCATCATTACTTACATGCGAAGCGTTTAATGTACTGTAAAATTTTTCTATTGGAGGTAGTTGTGCCTCATTAAGTTTTGCTCTACAGTCCAAATACTCGTATGGAAAAATTCCTTTTCGGGTTAACAGTTCTACGTTATTTTTAGAGAAGGTAGAAAATTCGGAATTTATTATATTATGTTGAGGAAGATAAGATGCCAATTTATCCAAAGACGATGCCATAAATTTGAATGAATCTATGAACCGAAAATTGATGATACTCCCTTGAACATGTTTGGTGAAGCTAATATATCTTTCTTTGTTAACGGGGAGGAGGTGAACTTTACCCTCAAACTCAGTGGCAATGGATTTTATAATAAAATGCGCATCGTATCCACTTAAATTGTGGAATACTACAGGAATAGTTCTTGAATCCTGATAGTTGATGTTACAATCCTGATGCGCTACCCCCCTGTACTTTCCAGTTATATGACAATGATCTTTTACTTTCACAGCCCCATGCGCGATAGACTTTTTACAGATGTGACAAATGTTAGTGCTTCGAAAAGCAGCTTGTTGACTTGCATTTAGTTTCTCCATCGGAATGGTGACCATAAATACAGTCTCAATATCCTCTGCCAACTGTTTTAACTCTTTAGCAAACCATTTTGCAGGATCTTCTTCATTCTTAGGTGATGCTTTGTATACTGATAAAGTATCATCATAACACTTTAAATAGTATCCAATGCTCAGAAGTTTATGGTTTTGAAATACTTCTGTGCAATCACCTAAGGTTGAAGATTCCGTTTCAGGAAGTAATAAACTCTCGCAGTCTGCATATATGATAAATAGAGCACGCTCCTTATTATTGAAATTCTTGAATTGAATTACGTTGTTATTAGGCTGTGGTAAAATTACTTTAGTTTTATTCAATTTGTTACAATCTTCAGTATGTTCAATAAGTTTTTCTTCCCTATGAAAGTAATGCAAACAGCGATCGCAAATATACGTCTTGTGATCATGTTTAGACAATTGACTGCTTACAAGTCGCGATAAATTCTTTATCCAAACGTAATGATAGTTTAATGAAACGATTGTTTTATAAGCAGAAGCATCTTCCTCAACATTCAAACTTTCATCTATGTAATGATCTTCAATGCGTAAAAGATTCACATGAGAATCTCTTTTCTGTGATGTAAGATGTAATGGTGTTACACTAAAATCATTATTAACCTTTTGAAGACCGTATACATTGACGGAAATTGTATTTAACGTCTCGAATTTTGCAACATCATTTAGAGCTACAGGAAATTTAATCCCAGTAAAATCTAAATCATGTTTAAAATCGTCGTAAGTCGTTAAACGACATGGATTAGAAGAATCTGGATGTAATGCTGATAAAATCGACCACTTGAAGCATTAATTATCATGATCATTTCTAACATTGATGCAGGCACGCTTTAGTTTAATAATAGTTGGCAGAGTTATGTAAGAACTAGCGCTCAAGGGGTTGAATTTATTAATATTTACATCAAGTCTATGGATGGAGTCAAGAGTCCAATTAAATTCTTTCTCCTCAAATTCCTCCATTTTTCTAAGTGTTAGCTGGTTCACATTAACATTATAAAATTCATCTAACTGAGTTGAAGGTAAAATTTCCCTCGCTTTAACTGCAAAGTTTTTTAAAGAGAATTCTTCTGAACCGTCAGGTAGGGATTTCTTAAATTTGGCGTACAATACCGTATACGTTTTTACCGGACCAAGCGTGTTCAAACAAGTCTCGACATGATTTTTAAAGGGAACAAAGGCATCGTCTAAGAACTGATTCACATCTAAATGCGTTAAATTTACTATTGTTCTCGACTGTAATTGATTATTAAAGGCTGTATCCGTGTCAACCCACTTGATTGTTTCATTCGAGTTATTGAGTCCGGCACCGCTCTTCTCTAATAAATTAAAATTACACATCAAATAATGTACTCTGTTTAATAAATTTAAGATTTTTTGTGTATGAGAAACCGTGAAGCTATATCTCCTATAAAATTTTTTTAAAATAGCGTATTGCTGTTTACATTTATGTTGCCATTCGAATGCACTAATAGGTTGAGCGTCTGCCGGTTTGGACTTTATAGAGCATAACTTTAATTCCGCAGTGTCAATGAAACTGGTGGAGCATTCACAAATTTCATCAACACTGTAAGGAGAGGCGAAACGTTTCTGTACGCTAGTTCTACACGGAGGCATTTTGACAATTTAAAAAAAAAAAATTTTTTTATAAAATCTGAAAATGATAAATGAAAAAAAAGTCTGAAAAAATGCTGAAAAAATGCTGAAAAAGAAGGCTGAAAGAGAAGCTGAAAAAATAGAAACGGAACGAGCTGCGTTGTTCTCACTGAACTTAGTTACGGAACTTAGTGCTGACACCTAGCGTATTTGTATGTCCTATCCAGGTAGGCAGTGTAACAAGTGTACCTATAACAGAAGGAGTGGAGAGGGGGTGTTATTAACAAAAAATAATTTTTTTTATTTGTAAATAAACAAAAAATTGTTATTTTATTTGTAAATAAACAAAAAATTGTTATTTTATTTGTAAATAAACAAAAAATTGTTATTTTATTTGTAAATAAACAAAAAATTGTTATTTTATTCGTAAATAAACAAAAAATTGTTATTTTATTTGTAAATAAACAAAGTTTTGAATTACTTACAGAGTTTATTATTGACAACCGTGAACCTCCTAGAGAAGTAGGCAGAAACTATGTCTATGTATCTGTAATATTAAAAAACATTATTATAAACAACGAATTGTTATTTTACTGGTAAAATATACAAAATCTGTAAAGCTAGAAATACTTACGGAGCTGCTCTTGGGAGAGAACCTGCTCCTACAAAACTCTGAAGCGAAATAAGATTTCATCTCTTGCGAACGCCTATACATTAGAGGCTCTCCCACTCTCACAAGTCCCCCCACACTCGATAGCTTTGGGAAGCATGCGTGCAGCCTGCAGCAGCTTGCCGCGCTGAGTTGCGTGGGCTGGGTCCAAGCGCCACTCACTCCCAACCACCCACTTGAGTCGCCCACTTGGGCCCGAGCGTTAAAATCACCTTCCCTTGATTCCTCACGATTTTTATTATGATTTTTGAATTTTGATAACATATATGCAAAAGTGGGTGGTGTTTTGAAAATTTAAGTCCCAATACATTAGTTTCGTAGATGAGTTGTGGGTGGTATTGAGAATTGAATAGAGATATTTAAAACATCTACTAGATGGGTGGCAGGCGGTGGGTGGTAGGTAGAGTGGGTGGGGTAAGAGGGGGGAGGTAGGGTAGATGCAATGGAAACATATAGTGGTGGGTGGTAAGGCCCCTCGCCTCTCGCCACCCACATCCCAACCACCCCCTACCCCCACGCGGAGTTGTGGGTGGTGGATGGTAGTGAGAAGAATGCAAATAAGGTGGGTCAGTGGTAGGTGGTAGGTAAGTTGTAGAAAAGAGTTCAAAAAAAATACATAGCGTATGCAAATTAGGTAGGTGGGGGTAGATAATATGCAAATTAGACAAATTGGGTGGTATTGCATACTAATGATGTGCAAATTAGTTCTTACATAACACTGTATGCAAATTAGCCGCACGGGTGGTATTGCATACTAATGATATGCAAATTAGTTCTTACATAACACTTTATGCAAATTAAAAGGGTTAGCATTTTAAGTTAAACTTGGCGCGATCCGATTGCAGCGCCGTCTATCAGTAGTGGCCGGTGTGCTAACTCACTAAAATCACTGTCGGTAACGTAAAACTCTCACTTACAACAGACTAAAAGCGCGCTCAAAAGTAGGGAAATCCCCGCTTCAAATACCTAAAAGTGGGGGTAATTTTAAACTTGCCGCGCAAAAGTGGGGGTAAAAATTCAAAATGGCGGGCTTTAAAATCCTGAGAGTGGGCGTAAAATATAACTTCCCGCTCAAAAGTGGGAGTAAAATTTGAATTCCCGCGCAACAGTGGGGGTAAAAATACAAAATGGCGCGGGGAATCCCCCATACAGCGCCATCTTGTCGGTAACTAGGGTAAAACAGATTCCTACACTCAGCCGGTATAGTAGATTTCTATCCTCCGCCGGTAAAACAGATTCCTGCAGGTTTCAGGTATATAAGTGAGCTAGAACCGGCATAGCTCTACTACTTGAATATTAATATAGTCACTATTAAATTTTCTTTTTGTCAATGTAGGAGTTTAGTTGCCATAATAAGTTGAATTTTTTTAACGAATACAGGGGGGTTGGGGTGCTCTAAGAAATTAAATTTTTTAAACAGATGCAGGGTGGTTGGGGTGTCATAAAAAATTGAAACTATTTTTATATCAAAATACACAGATAACATTTGTTTCAGTTTTCAGGCGTATCAGACTGTTATTGTTCATTGTTCAGAAATAATACAACTATAGACTCTTTTCATCTTCCTTCACACTTTTTGGTATTTCTTAAGAAATTATTAACTGTTAGTAAAAAATATATACAACTTAAAATGTGTGTTTTCATAAGATCTACAAATTTTGTCTATAATCTTTTTTATAATTGCGAATATTTTATGAGATAATAGCGAAAAGCCGTGAATAATTATAATAGTTTTTTATGAATTTTACTATAATAACCAACTTTGCGCTTATTTTCACTGTCATTTTCTTCCAAAAGTGAACAGCTACATTATTATTTACCAACTTACTTATGTTTAATAAGATTTTCTGAACAAAAGTGTACAAAACTACATTTTTTGCTTTTGACCTTCTAAGGCCCAATTTTTATTTCAGATAAAATATGAGTTACCGACCTATAGTACACCCCTATACACAAACCATCAACTATTATTTTTGAAATGTTTATGAATACACTGTCACAATGACGTAATGTATAGTATGATTATAGAAAAAAATGAAAGTTTTCAGAAAACTGCATCGTCCAAATTTTATAAAACGGTTTACAATAAATTTAAGAATGTTTGATTTGTGATAAAATTAAATTAAGTTATTGTTTTTGTTTTAAATATTGTCTAACTTAAAATCATAAAATCTTTCTTTATAAGGCCAACATTCGAAAAATATATTGGTGTAATAAGTTGTAAAGAACATTTTAAAAATGTTTCAAAATACTCAAATAACTTTTTTTTAATTAAAGATTTTAGAGTATTGTATCAAACAACATTTTACACTTTAGGCAATATAAGCCCCAATTTTAATTTTAGACCAAAAAATCAATTGCGACTTAATCTTTTACGTGTTTTTTGATTTTTTATAAAAATTTGTAAACAGAATTGTGTCGAATTGCTTTTTTATTTTGGGTCTTATAAGGCCCCTCTTAACGGAGGTGAAGGAGGCGTTGATATTCCATAATTAGTTGGGTTAATTTAAAAGAGATACCGGGGGGTTGGGGTGCTATAATAAACTGAATTGTTTTTAAACTAATACAGGGTGATTCGGGTGTCATAAAAAATAAAAACTGTTTTAAAATAAAAATTGATAGGTAGACTATTCATGTAGACTATTTCATCGGCGTTGACGCGTTTTTGTATTTTTTTGTAGAAAACTGTAAACTTTTGGTAAAAAATATATACAACACAAAACGTCTATTTTTATTTGATCTACAACTTTTGTCTAAAATATTTGAATTATTATGGTAGTTTTTTTTTATGGTTTTTATCATAATAATCAAATTCGCGCTGATTTTCACTATTATTTTCGTAATTAGCGTATTAAGATACATAAGCGTATCAAGTTTCATTAAAATGCTAGGTACGTCATCGTTTTCGAAAGTACACCTTTTACTTCTTTTCTAACATTTTCTAATTTTGAACATATAAGTGTGCAGAAATGAATTTTTTATTTTGTGCCCTATAATGCCCAATTTTTATTTAGAGACAAAAATGAACAGCAATATTATTATTTACAATTACAAAATTGAAAAATTTCTTATATTTTAAAAGATTTTCATTTCTGAAGTGTACAAAACTACATTTTTCATTTTGGGTCTTATAAGACCCAATCTTTATTTCACTTCCAAAAGTAATTTGATATACTATTATTTGCATTTTTTATGATATTGAAAAAAACTTTACACTTACAACACAGGAGAATTTTGTATTTTTAGTCCTATAAGGCCCAATTTGTATTTTAGGGCCAAAAATAAACAGCTCTGTTATTAGTTACAAAATTTCTTATGTTTCAAAAGATTTTCAGGTCAGAGATGTACAATACTTCATTTTTTATTCTGGGTCTTATAAGGCCCAATTTTTATTTTGGGCCCAAAATGAACAGTTGTATTATTAGTTACAGAATTACAAAATTTCTGATATTTTAAAAGATTTTCAGGTCAGAAGTGTACAAAACTACATTTTTTATTTTGGGCCTTATAAGGCCCGATTTTTATTTTGGGCCCAAAAATGTATTTCAATATTAATGAACTACAATAATACGGAAATAAACACATTTTTTGCAATACTTCAAAAAATGATTTTCTATGCATGTGTATGCGTACTTATGTGGCACTGGCATATCTCAGGTTCTAATTAATATTTTTGAAGTCTGTAAATTGGAGATCCTTAGTTGGGCTAATAGACATTTGCACACAAAATTTCACTTCATTCGGTCAAGTCGTTCTCGCGTGATGCCCGAACAAAGTTTTGGTGCCGACAGACAGACAGACAAAAAATTTTTTAATGTCATTTTTGGAGTTTTTGCAACTTGAAATGAAAAATTATACATGAATTTTTAAATTCGAAGCAATGTACAGACAAAACTTGGATTTTATAGATATAGATAGATAGATAGATATTTGATGAAGGATTTATCTTTATTATTAATGAAGATATAAAACTTTCTGTAAAGCCCTTGCATGCAGTAGGGTGGGCAAATCCTTTTGAGCGACACTGTATGCACCTAACCCCCACAGCACCTAAACTGGCCTCAACTTTGCCAACCTTTCCTCAAGTATAGACAACTTTCAGAAACTTTGCTGCAAGTTTAAAAACTTGACGCAAGGTTGGCCAGGTTGAGGCAAGTTTAGGTGCTATGGGGGAAGTGTACCAAAGTAATTTATGTATAATATAATTACAGATTGCTCAACATATTTGTTATTATAATTATAGTAGTTACTTGCATTAGTATGATAAATATTATTTTTATCAATGATTTTTTCAATTCTAAACCGATATCTGGAATCTGACTTTTGAATCTAAAAATTTTTATTATAGACGTAAAAAACCTAAGAACTTTCTAAATCTAAATGAGTAAAATTTTTTATTATTCTAATTAGTGACTAACTTTTTACTTTTAAATTAGTAAAATAATTTCTTTTAAGTATAATTATCGAGTACTTCTATTAAAGTGTTTCTGGCTGCCAGAAAAACTTTTACACTTGAAACACATCCATTTTCTGTAAAAAAATTGAGGATGTCGGTTTCCGAATACCCTTAAGAGACTTTACACCACAATGAGAAGGGTATAACGATTAAGGCGACCGTACACCACTTTTGCGTGTTTTTTCAATATTTATTTTTTTATAGTTAGAAGTGCAGAAACACTAGGCTTCTATTACATATATTAATATACATATTCAGATTTAAGAAAAAAATATTTTTGAATTTTTTCTGCCCTTTATGTTGACAAAATGTCGGCTGAAGTGTCTGTCAAAAAAAAAAACTGGTTGACATGATATGTCTGCTTGAAATTGTCTGAAACAAAAAATTCAAAGAATTTCTTAAAATATATGTCAGTGGCTATGGCGTGAACCACAAAAAATGAATTTGAAAAACAAATGAGTAAATGGCGGCGGTTTTAATTTTTTCACATTTTTTTCATCCCTGACCCGGTTAAAAAAAAGGGTTGAAAGTGGACGTAAAATCTTGATTGTGGTTAACGCGATAACTACACATGTGCAGAATAACCCTTGAAAATTTCAGCCCAAATGGATAGATAGTTTCTTCAAAAACGTGTCAACCAGCTCAAAAAACGTTGTTTTGAGAAAAACGCGTATAAAGTTTTAGTACGTAAGGCTACGTCGGTTGGAAGCACTTCCGTGCGCGTTCAGAGGGACTACCTAGGAATCGACTTTTCGACATATTCTCGGTCGGTGATCGGTAAATCAAGGTTTCTACACTAATTCTACATACATATAGTGCACGAAAATAATGTTTTTGAAAAATCTAAAATTTTGAAAAAAAGTGGTGTGCGGTCCCCTTAAATAAATTTTGGTAATCTCTGAACCTCAATCATTAACGCTATTAATTTACCACAATACTCTTTCCTCGATAATCCTCCGCCAAAAGGAGATTCCGCCGACAGGATTGAACTAGTGTTGGGAAATCAGAAAACGAGCGAACTACTAGAATTTTCTTTCAAATCAAACTTAACACTTTGGCCGAAATCATCAGAGAACAAGGATTGATAAATGATTCGGATCGCCTATGATCCAAGTAGTAAGGTCTCGCCAATCGAGAGACAAATTTAAGATCACGAGGCGCAGACATGCGCAAAAGATACGGGGACCTGAACCGGCCATATTTATTTTCCTCGAGACGCAGAAGTTTTGAATTTAAAAGCTATTTTGTATTCGCTTCCGAGCATTTTAAAAAGTAAATATTTATCTTGTGTCGTGATATATTCTGCAAAATATATTTTTAATCTATTATTTCCTCTTATTTTCGAATAAATAATTTTACATGCTTCGCAAATTTAATTTTTTGAAAGTCGCCGCTGAATAATGGCTGGCTCAGGGCTTCATTCTGATTGGTTTCAGTTTTTTTTACTTGCGCGTGGCGAGACCTTACTACTTGGATCATGGGATCGCCACAAAGCAGCACTGATTGCACTCACAAAATTAACTTTATTATTCCCAGTAGGGGTGGCAAAACTATCGATACTATCGATAGATTTCTGTTGTCGATAACTATCGATAGTCTTAAAGGCTTAACGATTCTATCGTTAAACGTTAAGTGACGTCATTATATCTAAAATCAAGACATATGGTTTAAAAGACCTGAGAAAAACAAAGAAGTAAATTTGAAGTTTAAGCTCTATTTTCATTGTTTATCCTCATTTATTATTATTATAATTTACAAAAATTAACAAGTTTTGTTGAAACTTGTTACTCGGCCATTTTGAGTTTATAAATTTAGACTTCAGATTCGTAATCAGCGACCCCGAGAACCCCTGAGTAACAAGTTTCAAGCGGATTTGACCAAATTTTAAAAAATTTAATTTCGCTATTTATTTATCAATATTCTACCTATAGTTTGTAATAATTAAAATCGTACTTATAACTTGGTTCCAAATTGTTTTGTAAATATTGCATTGCAATATTTGTTTATTAAATAATATATATTTATTTATGTTGAAACTCATTTTAAGTAAAGATTAAATAAAGACTGAATTGATTAAATTTATTGTCTTATTTTTAAATGTTTACTCATTCTTTAATAATTTTTTGAACCTTGTAGTTTAAATTTTTAATTTTCCCACCATAGACTTGTGGAGGGGGTAAACTATCGATAGTTGACGATAGATTTTTTTATCGATATTTGACACCCATAATTCCCAGAGAGGTTCTCAAACACAAGTTCTCAATAAAAGTCTAAATTATATCGTCTATAATATAACAAACGTTATTTCTTTTCACGCAGAAATCACGAATTAATTGTCTGTAGTCGGTCACGTGGATTGCCACTTTCATCCTCAGCCCCGTGCGACAAGGGATAACTCCTCCCCTTTTCTCGCAGCATCTCCCTTCTGCGGCCTGACCTCTCGCTCACTCATCGGACGAACACCTGAAAAATAAAAGAGGTCGCTACTGGAAAAACGCGAGAAACGTTAGAAAACCCCGCGCACACCCCTCTCGAGCTCTGTGATTCGCTAATTGCTGACCACGCGATTCAGAATACAAATTATCGGGGCACTGCGACGAAGCAGAAGTCAAGCGCAATTTAGGTCCGTAACCAGAAAAAGAGCACCTGCGCTGCACCGACTCTTCCTTTAAAATTGTCAAATACTTAATACTTAGAACTAAATAAATAAAATATCTCTTATATTCTAGATAAATTCGTCAGTGACGAACTGCTTCGTCACAAGCGTAAATAAGCATGCGAAACTAAGCGGGAGGTGCGAAACTTTTCGGCAGAGAAGAGAGAGGACAGCCTGAGATTGAGAGAAAGATTCCAAGTTTGGAACTGTTATCGTGATAGTTTCACGATTTGATTTATTTGTGCTCTCTGAGATAAACTTTTATAAGTCTATTAGCAGCTAAAATATGGTCTTAATGTGTTGTCTGCCCAAGTGTGTTGAATTAGTTCATTTTGCTCTGATTAAATTGTAATTTTAAAAACATAACCTCAACTCCGGCGTGGTGCCATGTGAACGTGCTTTATATACAAATGAATATCCGCTTACATCATAAATTCTGTTCACTAATCGTGTAATATTTGTTTACTGGCAAGTCACTCAGGTGTTTTAATTTATTTAATTGTTGACAGTTTGGTTCGCTGATTCTCTGTCGTTGGAAGGTGTGGAGGAGGCTATTCAGTACAAGTGGAAATTTTATATGTACTGCAACTTTAAATATTTATGCACTGTTATGAACTGGATATCTTATTTCAATGACGGAATTTACTGCTGGTGGTTAAAAGAAGTTTAATTTATGCGGAATTTTTATCTTGTGGATTGCGAATCCCAACATAACCTCAAAGTGTCAAGGGCGGTCATCATTTATCCAGGTCATTTAGACTGATTTTTTTGGGTTGACTCCACATGGTGTCTGGTATTTGGTAAGTTTTGCTAAAAGAACTTTATACATTGGTGCATTGGTAGACTTTTATAGATAGTAATTTTAGTAATGCTTTCTTGGTCTCTTTGTAGTATAAATTGGAATTTTCAAATCAAAGAATAGATAGTTTTATGGAAATTTCTGAAATGTAGTTTAGTATTTTATTGAAATTTTGCTAAACTATGGTAAATAATGACTGATTGTTGTTTATTATTTTGCGCTTGGCTGGCATTGTGAAACTTAGCTGTCAGAGAAACTTATTTCAGATTGAGCTTTTGTTAATCTTTGTCGAGCAAGCATTGTTTTGTACATGATTCTGAACTCTGTATTTTGTGTTTGGCCAGCATTTTAATATTTTATTTGATTGTTTTGGGGATTTGCCATATTTGACTAAATTATAGTAAATTAAATTATTTTTGTTTTATTTATTATTTTGCGCTTGGCTGGTATTATGAAATTCAGCTGGCTAGCTAAGCTGATTTCAGATTGAGTTTTTGATAGTATTTATTGAGCGAATATTGCTTTTTGTACATTATTGTGAACCTTGTACTTTGTATTTACCCAGCATTATGATTTTATTTTGTTAATTTTTCAGAATGGGGATTGGTGGCTATGCGGAATGTTAATGACTTCCTGCGTAATTCAGTATTTACGATTTGGTCTGCCAGAATTCCCGTGTTGATTTATGTGTTAGACATTGGCTCAGACGTTCTGCTGGGCTTGGATTATACAGTAGATTTGATTCCTGATGGGTGACAGGGGTAGAGGTGCTGCTAGCGATAAGAAATGGATTCCTAGCAATAGGCCAAGAAACGTTCAATCGGCATCCAAACCTTCGACCTCGGCTTCGATTCCCTCGCCAACCAATATCCTGGTGAAACATAATTACGTCAAGGACCCTAAAAAGCGTCAGAGATCTTTTGGCACTTTAGGATTTGATTCCTTAAATCGATTAACGGTTAAAAAAACCAGAGATTCTCCCTCGACTGTTGGGGGTGCTCCTGTTGATAATGTTCTCAATATGGCGACCTTTCTAGAGATACCGTCTGTGAATTCGAATACATCTGAAGTAGTATCTGCCAATGTTGGTTCCGATCCTGAATTTAATAATCAGGTATCGGCCAACATGTCGGGTCCCATGTCGACTCCTCTCTCCGGTGAGACTGTGGAGGTAGCTTACCCCTCCCCCTCAGATCTCTTATGGTCAAGGACGGAATCCGGTAAGGTGGAACTTTTCAAGGAGGGCTCTTCCCCCCCGTTTATAGTTTTACTCGAATCAGTTGGGGATCGTAATGTAGGGAAACTTAATAAATTATCAATCGGCATTCTTGTAGGTAAGATTATTTCTGGGAAAAGAAGAATCATTCCTAACGGCATAAACCAGTTGAAGGTCTTCTGTGAGGATTGGAAGGATGCAAACCTTCTAATTACTTCTAGTATTTTAAAGGAAAAGAATTACAAGGTCTTTGTCCCTGCTTCCCTGTTTAAAAGAAAGATTTTGGTACGGGAGGTGGATTCTGGGCTCAAAGCTGCTGAGATCTATGAGTTGCTTGATCTGGAGTTTCGGGAAAGTGTTTTGGAAATCCGAAGACGTACTACAGAGACTAGTCGTCCGAATTCGGATGAAACGATTATTGTTCCTACTGAGAATGTTGAAATGACGATAGCCTCTAAAGATGTGCCTAATTCGGTGTTTATCGCGGATGTCACCTTTGCTGCAACACCTATTTTGCCCTTCCCAATTCGTTGCTTTAAATGCCAAAGATTTAAGCATATCGGTAAGCAATGTAGGAGTTCCAAGTCGATATGTGAGCATTGCGCAGAGTTCCACGATACCAAGAGATGCATTAATCTTATCAGAACGGCCTTATGTTCTAACTGTGGTGGTGCGCACAGTGAGTCCTCCAGGGAGAGCCCTTTATATATTTATGAAATGGACATCATGAAGGCTAGACACGACAATTTTTGTGGGTATGATGAGGCGGAGGATTTTCTGAAGGCAGGAGGCTGTGTTAAGCCGTATTTTCCTGCTTCTAGTATCAGAGTCACAAGGAGGCCTCCCGGTGCGCAGGAAGGGGGTTCTTTGGCTCCTGGAACCTCCCGTTCGGCGGGTGACGTGATTGGTTCAACCATGCATGAAATCACGGCTAGACGTCCCGGACCTGAATTTCTTGCCAACTTGATTTCTGGGGCGTCCTCCAATTACCAAAGGGGACCTTAGACGGATATGGAGCAGTGATTGGATTATACAATTTTTCATTGTTGTGTTGTTCACCAATCCCCTGTATTGCTGGTCTTTTGGCGTTGTATTTGTTTTTCATACATGTCCATTAGAAATTTGAAATTTGGGCTGTGGAATGCTCACAGCGTTCTTAATAAAAAGGACGAAATTGAGGCGTTGTTGTATTTGTACGATTTGGATGTACTCTGTATTACTGAAACTTGGCTTATGCGAGAGCATCGCTTCAGAGTTTGGGGATATACGGTGTTTAGGAATGATCGTGGTGGTAACAGGGGTGGAGGGGTGTTGTTTCTCGTAAGGAACAGCATCTCGGTTGTGGAGAAGGGAATACCCCTCTATCTTCCCTATGAGTTGGACGCAGTTTCGGTTGCAGTTGAGACGACCTCGGGCTGGATTTCCTTTTTTGGTTTATATTGTCAACCTAATTTAGATGTCGATCTTGAGGATTGGCGAAAGATTTTTGGCTGGCATCAACCTAAGGCTTCTACCATAATTCTGGGCGATTTTAATGCCCATCATGAAAGCTGGGGCGCCTCGCAAGCGGATGCCAGAGGCAGATGTTTGGCCGCAGTGGCCGATGAATTCGGAAGCATTGCTCTTAACGATCGCATGTCGACCTTTCGTCCCTTAGACAATCGATCGCGGTCCAATTTGGATTTGGTCTTTGTCCCAGCGGACAGAGTGCAGCTGTTCGACATCGAAGTTACAGATTACAATTTTAGATCGGATCATGTCCTTATAAGAGCAGAAACTGCTCAGGCTGTCAAGTATTGCTCACCTTCGTCCATTAGATTCAACACTGAGAAGGTAGAATGGGTGGCCTTCAGGGCGTCGGTTGAGGAGGACATCGACGGGCTGAGGATGTCTCTGGATGGGGGATCTCCGGTTACGGAGGTATATGATGCATTTGTTGAGCTTGTTTTGTCTGCTATCCAGAGGTGTGGGGCTTTTCTGCCGTCTCAAAGATCTGTGGTTAGCAAAGTCAAACCTTTATGGTGGTCGGTTGAATGTGAGGATGCTATCATAAGGAGAAGGGAAGCTATTAGAGCCTATTGGAATGATCTCACGGCAGAAAAAGAGCGGAGGGCCAGGCAGGTTGATCAGGAGGTTAAGTGGATACTTAGGAATAGAAAGAGAGGTTCGTTTCGTCAGATGGTTGAGCAACTTAACCCGGCAACGGGTTTGGCGAGAGCTTGGTCCCTCACCAAATCCATGGCTAGCACGGCTCAAAATCGACAGTCTGGTAAGCAGTGCATTCCGCAGGAGGTTGGCTTAAGATTGCAAAATGAGTTGGTTCGAGAGGAGATTCCGCGGGAGGTCTTGGAAATGGTCCCATTGGATTTAAGGGAGGAAAAGATGAATGACAATTTTACAATGCAAGAGCTTAGGGCAGCCTTGATTAAGGGGAAGCCTAAGTCTGCTCCGGGTTTGGACATCATCACCTTGGAGTGCATCAGAACATTGCCAGAAGCTGCGCTCACCCTATTATTGAGATTATTCAGTCTATTCTTTTCGCAGTCGATCTATCCTCAGGCATGGAGGGCCACCAGGGTCATATTTATACCAAAACCTAGTGGGAGCGGGTTCAGACCCATTTCCTTAACATCTTGTGTGGCGAAGTTGATGGAGCGTATCGTTCATCAAAGATTGGAGCACTTTGTTGAGGTCAATAATTTAATTCCATCTTTTCAGTATGGCTTTAGAAAAAATACATCGTCCATGGACTGTGTGGCGGCTGTTACTGTTGATGTTCTTCAGGCTTTCAGCCAGGGTAAAGTTACTCTGGCCCTTGCCTTGGATATTAAGGGATCATTTAATAATGTTCGTCCAAAGATCTTAAATGAAGCCCTGATTCGAATGGGAGTGCCGAGCAGAATAATTAATTTTGTTTCTTTCTTGACAGAGCATAGCATGCTTTATTTTTCTGATTGCATCGAGGGGCGGATGAGTTGTGTGGGGGTACCCCAAGGAGGGGTCCTTTCCCCATTATTATTTAGTATCTATTTTTCGGGCATCAATAGCCTTATTGCGCCTGACGTGAAGATTACTCAATTTGCCGATGACATATTCATTTATTCTAGGGATTCTGATTGGAAGGTGGCCAAGGATAAGATTCAGGCAACGATAGTGCCGTTATCAGGCTGGCTGAGAGATAAGGGTTTATGCATTGAGCCTTCCAAGTGTGTTTTAACATGCTTCTCTCCGAAGAGCATTGACGTGAGTGATCTCCAAGTCAGAGTCGATGATTTACTTGTTCCCTGCTCCTCAGAAGTGAAATATTTGGGGGTCATATTGGATAGCAGGCTTTCATGGGTTTCACACATCAAGATGGCGCTGGGTGTCATGAGGACAACTCCAATAGCTGTTTTATTATCTGAGGCTAATAAGCCCCCTCTATCATACAGAAGAAGGTTACTCATTGATAGATTTGTTATTCGCAATTATGGCTTTGTGAGTAATCCCTTGATTCCCAAATTGATCTACTTGGCGGAGCGTGTTCCCACTGGATGCAGAAGAGTGTCGATCTCTAAGACATCGTTGTTGAGATCATTTCGCGGGTTAGAGGATGATCTGGGGATTTCTCACAGAAGGACCAGACCTCTGGATTTTGATTTTAAGTGGGAACATATTACGCGAGAGATGCCTGTTTTTAGTGAAACATTTTGGGAGGAATTTAATCCGGCAATCAGTGCTGAGTCTGTTCTGGACAAAATATTGAGGGAGCGCTTTCCCAATTATTCTATTATCTTCACGGACGGATCTGCGAATCTTAATAGACCAGATCGCAGTGGTTGTGCCTTTTACTCGCCAGCTGAAAACCTTCGCTTTGAATTGGGACTGCAGCGGGGAACTTCGGCTTATTCTGCGGAGGCCTTTGGGATCATCACTGCAGTGAAGCATATTATTACTCGGGGTTTTCGTATGGCTGTTGTTATCTCTGACTGATTGACAAAAGTTCAATCACAGGAACGTAAAAATTCCTGTTGAATTTTAATAGGGACACTAAGCGATTACATAGCCTCTTGTATTCAAGTGCTTGCTGCACGTTCTCGTGGTGTCGGTCGGGCAATACACTGTTTTTACACTGTAGCTAAGTCAGCAAGCGCCATAGCTACTTGTTGACATCTGTGAATCCTGGTTGCTGTTTATGCAGCCGTTAACCAAGAATTTAGCGTCCCAAAATGCCGCCTGATGTCAAAGTGAAGAAATCGATAGGCTAATGGTCAATGGACATGTGGTGTGTGCTCTTGCCGTGTTAGGACCCGATCAAGGCCTGGCGAATGGTTCTCTTCGTCAGTCCCTTGTAAGGCCGCGGGGGAAGTGCACATTGCAAGTATGATTGGTAAATCCTAGAAATAAGGAAGTGGACACGGCTTCTCACCTAGGTACCCATACCTGGGTATAATGGTACCATGGGCGACCGGGATGGCCCGGGAAGATGTGAGTCTTCCCTCCCGGTCATTTGAGGTCGGACTCGTGGTGGTAGTGGTTGAAAGCTCAATGCTTGAGCAAGATATTGAAGAACACTTGAGCCCGACATATATTTGGACGTCGGGAGTCAGTGTCGGACATGTCGATGTGTGAGTTGCATGTCTCGACTCGGTTCAGCGAATTTGCAGAAATCGCGAGGGCTAGGAAAGTGCCCGCTTCCAAACCGAGGAGTCACATTGAGGGCGATCCCCTCAATGTGAAAATCGGTAGGTAGTGTAGAGCCTGGGAGGCTGCTCCAGCGGCGACCTTAGTAACCCCCTAGTAAACTGAAAGTCTCGAAGGGATTGTGATCGGGACAAGTAGGTGGAACGGCTGGCGAAAAGTGATCCAAAAGAACCAGAGGCCCAGCTGCAAATAATTCCTCTCGTGGGTTTTGTACTACACTTACCGCGCGTGGGAATTGCACAGAAAATCACGGATGCTCCTGTTATCTCTGACTCGAAACAGGTCATGGTGGACTTGGAACGCAGTTTTACTGTTCCTCCGGAGTCTCACCTGATCTTTGACATCAGGAGTCAACTTATTCAAGCTGAATCTGAGGGTATTGTCATCAAATTGTTGTGGGTGCCGGGTCATAGGGGAATTAGGGGTAACGCCGTTGCCGATGCTCTTGCGAGGTTTGCAGCCCGTACTCCCTTCAAGGTCAATTACGGTATCTCTGGATCGGATGTTGGTAGGAAGGTTGATAAAGGTTTTTCTGTTAAGATTGAGTCTGATTGTCCGCATTTTGGCAGACCACCCAAGGGAGAGTTTTACTTTGGGAATCTTCCCCGCGAAAACATTAGACCCTGGTTCAGGAATTTTGAACTGTCAAGATCTTCTACTGTTCGAGTAACGCGATTAAGGACTGGGCACATTGTGACTAAGGAGAATTTTGAGCGGATGAATTGGCTCACTGAACTGAATTGCCCCTGTGGATGTGAGGAAAGAACATGGAGGCATTTAGTGGTTGAATGTCCACTGTTGTCTCCGGGACGTCCTGAGTTCTTTCACTTTTTAAGTGAGAATGCCGGCTTGGAGAACCCGGAAAACTTCCAACCTTCTGACCTGATTTTTTATCCTACCAAAGAATATATCAAGGAGTTAGCTGCCTTTTTTGCAAGGGCTCAACACCAAATTATTATTTAAATATAGGATAATCGCTATAGTATTTTAGGTTATATGTTAGTTTTAGGAAATTAAGGTTCGGTATTATTACTTGATTTTGTTTGATTTGAGATTTTGAGTAGGTGGTTGGGTACTGTAAGAGTTAAATTGCCTTTCGCTGCTCTCTGGCGTATCTGGGCGCCTTCCCCCTGGGTGAATTGAGTAGCCTGGGTTCGCGGCGTTCAGCTGGTGCGTCCGGGGTAGTGACCGGTGTATTTTTTTCAATTTTTTTTTGGATTGTTTTGGTGTGTTTGGTATTTCTGTACTTTTGCTTTGCTGTGATTGGGCTGGGCTGTTGTTAATTGATTTGCTTCGATTTGATACTGCCGCTCTTATTTGAATTCATATGTTGGTAACATTGAATGTAATACCACTATATTGTATCTGGTTTCTTTTCAGACAACACTGACCGAATCACTAGCTAAGCTAAGACTGTAAAATAGAGAGTTCAATATTAGTTATGGCTGTCTGCTTTGCAAAAGGCCACTAAAGAAAGAAGAAGAAGAAGAAGAAGAAGAGATTGAGAGAAAAAAGAGAAATGCCTTCTGCTCTTTTTTAGGCAAAAAATTTTGCACATCCCGCTTAGTTTATTCTTAGCTTTCCCAGGCCTGGGTTCGTAAATAGTCTACTTCACTATAGAATTTTTTTCTCCGCTTAGTTACTTAGTTTACCTCACTACGGTGTAAAATCTCATATTGATTGTTGATGAGACTTATATCTTTATTTTCTGATCACCCACTTAACGACACCCACAAACCTCATCAACCGGCGAAAAACATAGAAAAATGATCCCTCTAAACAATTTTGAACTCAGAAAAAAATTTATTTTTGTCACCTTTACGACATTTGAACTTTATGCCGTCAGTATGGAACCACCCTCCCCTATCAAAAAAAAAATTTTGTTTAGTTCCCGCTTTTCACGCATTTCTTTCAAGCAAAACACCATGGGTGCCAACACGGAGAAAAAAATAGCTTTTTAAGCATGAAACTGACTCTTACTTTTAAAGTAGTCATCATTGCTTACCTATTAAACCAAAAAATCGTGCATTTGTAGAGTTAAATGTGTCCATGGTCAATAGGTAAGAACGGCATACTGCAAAAGCAAGAGCTTTACGCTTTTTGGTGCTGAAGTGTGCAAGCGTGTGCAATGGTATGGTTAGAGGGGATAAGTAGGCTCGTCAAATCTCTCGTTGCACCCGCTTCACCACCGAAAAGCTTTATGCTCATGCTTTTGCAATAGGACTATTTAACCAACTTGCAATTTATTTTTAATATTTATTTTAATAATTATTTTAAAAGAGTAAAGAAATTTATTGCGAAATTTACAGATATATTAGACTATAAAATGAGAATCAGGCATGGTCGGTAATAAAGAAGTTTATATTGTTAGGAAATTATTTTTAGGATTAGAAATTGTATTAATATACAATCTGTTTTTGTGTATTAGGCGCGTGGAATTTACCTTTACTGCTGTCCTTATGTTGTCACCATCAGGTATATCATCACTTGCAGTACCAAGTAGAATTTGTGCTTCTTCCATATAATAATTGCTTGGTATTTTTGTGAATAGGCTACAAAAAATTAAACATTATTTTTACATTTTTAAAAGTTTACAATTTTTATATCAAAAGTGGATAACAACTCAAGTATAAGTATATAGTCACGTTTATAAAAAGGTTGTTAAATATTTAAAACTTAATAATAAAAATTAAGAACGAAATCTGCCCGGAAATCCACGTGGAAATCTGTGCGAATTCGGGTGGATAGTTTCAAATCTCCGTTCTAATTTTGGAATTAAAATTAGGACGGATTTTTTCAGCTGGGATATCGGGATTTTTGCAGAAAAAAGTAATAAACAATTCAGTTTGGAAACCCAAATTAAAATAAAAAATAATTTCGGTTCGTTATAAATTTGAAACAAAGGTAAATTGTAATATCGTTTTGGATAAAATCTGAAACGGAAGTCTTACCATTTAGTTTCTGGTAGCAACTAGAACAAAATTTAAAGTTTTATTTGACTCTGTTTTAAGCGAAAACAGACTGTGCAGATTTTATGAATCTGTTTCGAACGAAACTAATGTGCTACTTTTTATTAAGTTTTAATTTAGCAGAACACAAAAGTTTGGATTAACATTATTTTTTAATCAAGCTCTAAAAAAATGTATATTCATGTTTATTTTTGTATCAAAGCCAAAACAGAATTACGTTCTTCTTTACTTTTTTTAGAGTTCTGTACACCTTTGGTGTTCGACGGAACCCTTATAGCGACTCTTGCGTCCGTAGTTAAAAACTATTCCCCTCCCCCTAAACTTCTAAACTATTTTAACTAGAGAGCTTATATTTGGTACACATATATGTATTTTCACATGTAGATTGCACGAAAAATATAGAGAACATGATTAAAAGTGATGTTCATAGCATTGTCAAGGAAATAACAACTTTTTTTCACAAAAATTCATTAACCCTAGAAGGACTAACTTACTTTTCTCACCCTCTAAGGACTAACTGGGGTCCTTTGTTCCCCCAGATTTTAAACGTGTATATAAGATTTACATTTTACCAAAAACAGCTTTTATATAGTGAATTTTTCTCGTTTCTTATTAAGGAAGAAGATGGTGTAATTTATTTTTTAATACAATAAAAACAAATCTAAAAATATTGTAAAAACAAAAAAAAAGAACTAAATTTTCTCAAAATTGGCATTTTTTACAAAAAATATTGTAGTTTTTCAACAAATTGACCAATTTAGAAAAATCCTGTGGATTTTAGAAGCTGAATAGACATATTTGAAGAAATTTTTATGGACCTTTGAATTATTTGAAAAAAGTATATTTATTTGAATAGATGAAATTTTAATAATTAATAAACAATTACGCACGTGAAATTGACCAAAATCAACTATAAAAAAATTTTATTTTTACTCAAAATATTTTTGTTTTTTAAAAAAACTTTTTTTTACAAGTATAGTCATTACATTTTTGCTTTGTGGGTTTAATTAAACCGTTTAAATAAAAAAACAGAAATTTATTATCCTGACTTTTTTGAAACGTAAAGGATTAACTGGGGTATTTAGGGACCCCAGACTTACTTTAACTGCATACTGAAGAGAGACTTGCGCGCACAATTCGCACTAACCTACTAAAATCAACTTTCAGGTTACTAAATTGAATTATGGTTAGGATCCCCAACCGAAATTGACACTGTATGGGTCAGGAGCCTGCTTCAAACTTCGCGTGGGGTACAAAACGACCCCAGTTAGTCCTTCTAGGGTTAAAAAGGGACCATTTCCTCCATCTCTTAACTTCTAAACCATTTGACCTAAAGGTTTCAAATTTGATACACATATGTATTTTCACGTGTAGATTACACAAAAAATATAGAGAACATGATCTGGACTGATGGGAATTGCGTTGTCAAGAAGAAATTGCAAATTATCGAAAAAAAAAGTTTTTTTCATTCAAATTTGGCATTATTTGAGCTTAAAGGGATAAAATCTGGTATACTGGTGTATTTTTGCATGTAGATTATGGAAAAATTATGTTTGGAATTGAAATGGAATATTATGCGGTCAAAAAAAAAACTTCAAAAAATGACCAAAAAGAGGGTTAGACCCCTATGCTAGAGCTCACCCTAATTGTTCTACAGTACCCTTAAAACCAATAAAAGTACCAATAAAATTTTTATTTGTATACTTAGAGTCTGAAATAAAGATATAAAACGTGATTGAATATTATCACTTTTTTTCAAAATAATTAAAAAATTGTAAAGAAAATAAATTTTGAATCCTATACAAGGCTTGTTAAAGTCTGTCACAGGACCTATGATCAAGTCTGTTATGAGCCCGGAATCACAAAAAAAGTTTAGGGCCAACCTCTAAAAAAAAGTGTCTTGATTTTTATGTTGTTTATACGAAATACAAGCCTGTGCCCTTAAACAAATGTTTCATGTATTGCAAGGTAGAAGTTTTTTCATAATCTGTACGAAGATCTGTACGAAAAGAACATGTTCCAGAAAATAAAAATATAGGTCGCACCTCGTGTATATATATACACGAGGTACATATATGTTCCGCGCTGTCTTTCGTGTTGACGTTCGAAATATAGATTAAAAAGATATTATCAATGATGAATTACTCTTCCGATCTTTTTTCTCTGACTCGTTTTCTAAATCTTATCAATCGAGAATTTTATGCAAACATTTTGACTTTTGTAGAGATTAACAATAACGAAGAATCAAACAACACAAGAGCGATGAACATTAACGCATTAACGCCCATGCTTTGGGAAAAATTGTTATCAAAAAAGTGAATACGGGAAAGAGGACCGTAGACTAAACAATGATTTTTGACATTAAAAATGGTTTAAAAAATAATTTGATTAAACAATTTGTTACAAACAAATAGAAAAAACTAAAAATTATGAAAAATAAACAGCGTCATTCGATTATACGCAAAAAATTACGAAATGTCAAAAAGCATTATTAATTTTGTCCACGATCCTCTTTCCCGTATTCACATTTTTGATATCAACATTTCTCTAAGCATGGGCTAAGATTGGTTTAAGTGGTCATTGTTATTGTTTATTGATTATTTATAACAAATGGAGTGAAAAATTAAAAAATGTCACACATAAGGTAAATGTCCCAATTAGTGTCCTACTTAAAACTGTTTACTACTGTTTATCGTTTTTTAAAAATATAATGTTATTGTACCAATTTGTGCTCACACATGAAAAATGCATGGCGATTGTCATTTTTTTCTTGATTTGTCCAAATAGACAACAAGTCTATGGTTTTTCTGTAAAATTTTATATTTTTAAGTGAACCAGGATCATAAAACACAAATCAACACGAAGAATATAAAAAATTAAATTGAAAATATATATTTTTTATACTATTTTCGTATTATTTTAATTTTATTTTGAGCATTTAAATTCAGTTGAGTACAAATTGGTACATGGACACAAATTGGGACATTTACCTTATTCCTTTCGTAATTTTTCTTGTACAATCGAATGACGCTGTTTATTTTTCATAATTTTTAGTTTTTTCAGTGGTTTCTCAGTTGTGATTTGGAACAATTCGCCACTGAAAACATTCATTGTGAGGGTTGATTTATGACAGTTGGCCTGGAAGTCCCAAATCGTTTTATGGCCTTTACCCTCATAAAATGAAAGGAGTAATTAGTGGAAAAAAATACAACTTGCTAGGTATTTTAGGATAATAAAAGTAATAATTTTACAATAATAAATTGTTTAAAGAAATGAAAAAAATCGGGCAAGTTGAAGTTACACTCGCACTAAAATCGAGGGTTCCGTACACTGAGAAAATTCTATCTGTGATGATTACAGAACTAACCTGTACTGCAGGGACGAAATGACCATTTCTGTTTTATTTACTTATTAACCTTGTTGTTCTTAAGAATATGTCTCCTAATTTTACAAAACGTTCTGTAATCTGCCATAAGCTGTACTATACTTCGAATCAAATTTTTGTTCTGTTATTATTACAGGATTAGGAGGAAAAAAATTACCTTTAAATACAGTGGTCTGTCATAAAAGAAAGTTAAATTATTACAAAACTCATTATATAAAGCTGTAAGGTTCCTTTAGGCACAGAGTGCAGTATAGACAAGATAATTTTACAGAACTGCTTTGTAAGCATTACGTACGCAACATTAAAGAAGGTAACATTCGGCAGCTTTCGGCTTCTTCCGGCATCTCACGGCTTCACTCGGCAACAGACGACGCTACACACGACGTTGTAGTTCATATAGACGGGTCAAAACTAACTGACATGTGCTGTAATAGCTGTGGTCGTTAAGGCGTTCGTGATAGGGTCCGATCGGGTCGCGCGAGTTCGAATCTTTCACCATGCGAATTTGTTTTCAAATAGTTAAAAAAAATATATTTGTAAGCAACAGGAGGGAGGATGTATCAGTAAATAAGTGTAGGCTACGTTCGAGTTGCGTACATAAATTGACTGAAAGAGAACAACTGAAAAACTGAAAGAGAAATTTTTTATATGTGAACAGGTTAAATTACAGAACTGTTTTGTAACGTTTCACGGTGAGTTTATATCTTTTTCCAAGTTATAACATAAGTATTTCTTAGACTCTTTAATACTCGTTAAGCATATTTTGTCCTGTAATTTTATCACTACGTACGTTAATTTCTTTGTTCCTGTAACATTAAATAGTGTGAGACAATCTCGTTTTTTTATAAGATCATTTTATATACTATTTACTGAAGGTGGCGTTTCGTCCCACCAGTACCATAGCAGTTCTGTAATCGTTACAGATATAATTTTCTCAGTGTACACAAAACAAAATAATTTTTAATATATTTGATACTATTAAATATATAAATATATTATACATATTATATATAATATAATATATAAAATATAATATATAATGGATTTTTTATACAAAATGGAACACCCCCCCCCCCCCTATCTTCCAAAATATTTTACTTAGAGAGTTTAAATTTTATACAGGAATGTATTTTCAGGTGTAAATTACATAAAAATTATAGCGAACGTGATGGTGATTGCGCTGTCAACGAAAAATCCAGAGATTTTAGCAAATATCCATAAAAAATACTCAAAAATCATTTTATTTCCTTAATAACGCTATGCTAACTTCTACAATCATGTTCTCTACCATTTTTCTGTAATCTACACGTGAAAATACATTTGTGTACCAAATTTGAACTCTCTAAGTCAAATTGTTTAGAAGTTATGGGAGGGAGGATACGGTCATTTTTTAGCATTTTTTTTAAATCGTTGGTTTTTGTTTAAAAACACTATGATAACGATCTGCAACAAAGTTCTCTACAGTTTTTCTGTAATCTATATGGCAAACTACATATGTGTACCAAATTTCAGCACTCTAAATACAATAATTTGGCAGATAAAGGGCAGGAATGGTACAAATTAAACGCATTTTTTCGAAAAAATGACCGTATTCCCCTCTTATCTGCCAAAATATTTGACTTAGAGAGTTTAAATTTGGTACAAAAATGTAGTAGCATATGTAGATTACAGAAAAATTATAGAGATTGTTGTGGTGATAGCGCTGTCAAAGAAATGGCAAAAGTTATCAGCCAAAAAATATCAAAATTTCTCAAAAATCTTGTTATTTTCTTGACAACGCTATGATCAACCCCTAGAATCATGTTCTCTATAATTTTCCTTTCATCTACACGTGAAAATACATATGTGGGCCAAATTTGAACTTTCTAAGTCAAATAGTTTGGCGGCTAGGGGGGGGGGGGATACGATTTTTGACAAAGTCTTGCCAATAGGGTTCCGTGCGTACACTTGTGGTGTACGGAACCCTAAAAACAGAAAAAAATATCTGTAAACAGTAATAACTTTACGATATGTTTACAATTTTCTTGAAAAGCTGTAAAGTAACAATTAATTAGTATTTAAAAAAAAAATCTTATTTTTTTCATTAAGGCCAGGTTCCTCCAAAAAACGTGTTTTTTTCAAAGTTATTTTATTGATACTACAAAAAATATTTTTGAATCAAACTTTTTTCATATACAAAGACACATAAAAATACTAATTGAAAAAAATATTAAAAATTTTTTTTTCAAAATGGCGGCACCGAAAATGGCTGTTCAAAAAAATCCCTTTTGTTGGTGGGTGTCACGATATCTCTGGATCCATTCAATTGACAGCAAAAATCTAAATGGTTTATTATTCTGTATGACATTGGCTATGGTGTGAACTAGAATGAAACATTTTCACCAAAAACAAAAAACAAAATGGCGGACTTTTCAATTTTTAACCCTTTTTTCACTTTTAATTGTTTATAACTTTTTTAAATGATGATGAATATTTTTGGTTCTAGTTCACACCATAGAGAGACATTTGAAGAGTAAAATGCCGTTTGGTTCATGTTGATAAGTGCAATAGTTTCTAAATAAGAGTGACACCCAGTTCAAAGAACGTGGTTTCGAGAAAAACGTGGTTTCGAGAAAAAGGCTATTAACGTTTTTGTTCGTGAAAAATCGTAAAAAAAAGTGGATTTTACACATATATCCAATACCGTTGCGTACACAACTTCTTCCTGGTCACCATAGGTGTCATTTTCAAGAATTTTTGCATTTCTTGCTGCAGTTCTGTAATCTTTAGACGCTTCTGTGGCCGCTCGAGCGGCCAGATTTACCGCTTAGCGCGCACCGCTCTCTCCTCTTTTATACCTACTTCTCGGTCGTGCGGACCTTCGAGACTAATTCTATATTATTTCTAAGAGTATTTTCTAGCAATTTACGGGGGAAAAAATTTTTAGATTTTTTTAAAATTGTTTGGAGTAACCTGGCCTTAAGGGGGGTTGTTTTTTAACTATATAATACTTAATATTAAAAAATTATTAAATAATAATTTATGGAATATGGTTTTTTTTAGGACTTTTAAAGATGTCATTAAGTGTATTGCTGTTTTTAGTGACTTTTGATAATTTTATCTCTTATTTACGAAAAGTGCGTTTTTTCACATGTAAAATCTATAGGCAAGGGCTTCGTTGACCAAGAAATGGCTGGGTCCAACTCAGATGAAAAGTTATGGTTTAACACCTTAAGGGGTTACACCACTGTAGAATTTTTAAAAATTGAAATTTTTTTTAATGTCTTAAAAATTCTTCTGAACCTTCTAGAATAAGAGACAAAAGGTTTTATAAATGTCTGAAATCGATTTGATAGAAATTTCAAATTTTTTTACCAAGCGTTTCGGGCTTGTGGGCTGTGTTCATGACATATTTTAAAACTTCAAACGCGTTTTTCTCAAAACTACTTTTTTGAGCTGGACGGAAACATAACTTTCACAAATCTCGACCGATTTACTCAAAAATTTAACTGTAGCTTCTTAACAACATTATCTAGAGAAAGACGTAGGGATTTGGTTTTATGTTGCATATTTTTTTAATTATAAACAGTTTAATGCCTATTTGTGAAGGAAAAAACTCATTTCTTTCTTAAAATGTTAAACATTTTTGCAAAAATCGCTTTAAAAAGAATTCCCTACGTCTTTCTCTAGCTTTTGAGATGTAAAAATAGAAAAAAATTTGTATTTTGTTTTAGGATGAAAATTGTAGCAAAAACCTTTTCGGCCGCGAGGTCATTCCCCTTAAAAAGGGTTTACATCATGTTCAGCTATCGCCAGATATGCTTTAACATTTTAACCCGTAGGTCCAATGGAAATATGTTAAAGCATATCTGACGATCAGTGTACCTGTATATCTGATATTAAAAAAAAAACTTTTTGAAGTATATTTTTTTTCTCTTTAAAGTGTACCCAATCAAGATATTTAAACATATTTTTTATTACATTTAAACTTTTCTTTAAAAAAATTATTAAAATTAGGCTTCTTTTTGATGTTCTAGAGTGGTTTAACCGCTTATATTAATAAACCAAAACTATTTATAACACTTCATATGTTTTTCAGGTCCTCTTTCAAGATCAAGAAGAGTGATGGGGGCTTAAAATAAATAAATATTAAAATAAAAAAAAACTTTTTTATTTTTAATTTTATAAGTTACATAAAAGTATTATTTAAGGAGAAATCATAGAAACAATCGGAAAAAATATTTCCATTTCCTTATTTCGTATTATAAATAAAAAAAATTATTTTAGTTCTAAAAACACTTTAGTGGAGGGATATTTTATATAAAATATGTAAATAAATCAACTTTTCTCGAATGTTTACGACTTTTTCCGATTGTTTGTTTGATTCCTCTTTAAAACCAAAGACTGATGTATGTTGTAAGATGCATATTATGTAAACATATTATTAAATATTATTTAAATTTATTTTTAATAAAATATTTTTAATTTTTGATACTAAAATTATTGTGCTTCAATTTATTTTAAAGGGAGGGTACATCTATATTTTCAACCCATCAAAGTTCACTTAGCTTAGGGTAACCAATTTTTTTTATAATAATTTAGGACTTTTGAAAATCGTACAATGTGAAGAATTAAAAATTATTCAGAATTTTTATTCCAGACAAAATGGATTTTTTTTTGAAAATTTAATTTCCTCCACAATTTTTCTCTTCCCATAAATATTCCATAAATTTCACAGTTTTTGCTATTTTTTATCACCCTTTATTTTCTGGGTAAAAAAGAGCGTACTTTCTACAAAATTACGGATAGATTTTGAAAAATTATACTTTTTATCCAAATTAAAAATCCATAAGGGGTCTAAGATTTTTTTTGACTTTTGATTTTATGACCATTGAATGTCTCTCGAAAAATTACTATATAAATAATTTTGTTGAACATTTTGAATAATTATTTAATATAACTACTCAAAAAAAGTAGGTGTAGGTACCTTTTAAAAGCTTTTATCTACTTTAAATCCTTTGCGGTTATATTAAGCACTTCTGTTTTACATTTGGGGCAAAATTTCTCAAGTGTACCAATCGAAAAAAATGAGAATGGCTAATAAAGGCTAATATTTGCACAAAATGTAGTATTCTATGTCAGTACTCAAACCACCAATTATTATAAAATTCTAATGAAAATTGTAGAAGGGAGCGGGGTCTGAAGATTCTGGTAAAGTGTAAAGAGGGTATTTTTTGAAAAATCATAACTATTATGCAACAGGGTGGACAAAAAATTGACCTACATGATTTCGAAAAGTTTTTTTCTCCTCTTTTCAATGGTTCAAAAAATTATAAAATTTTCAAAATTTAACCTATTGTTTAAAAAAAAAATTTTTTTTTTTTTACTTTTTTTAAAAAAAGACATTTTTTTTCTTTTTTTTTCATTTAAAATAAAGCTTACTATGTGCACTTTCAATACACGCTATAGAGAAAATGTCTTTTTTCTTTGTTTTTGAATTATTAATTAATTAATTAATAAAAATTCGTTAAAAATGAAATATTTCACAAACCATTAAACTTTTAAAATTTTTGGGCTATTAACGTAAAGCTTATCAAATTCCGGATCCAACAAGCATAATTTGAAGTCTTTTTGATAAATGGATACTAAATAAATACACATTTTTTATTTAATTAATTATTATTAATTATTTTAGTAGCATTCATTTATCAAAAATACTTCAAGTTATGCTTGTTAGATCCGGAATTTAAAAAGCTTTACGTTAGTTTGCCCAAAATTATCAAAAGTTTATTTGTTTGTTCAATATTTCATTTTTTACTAATTTTTTACTAACTTTTTTTCAAAACAGGTAGTTTAACGTCCAGGAGTTATCATCAAAGTAAGAAAACAAACACGTATTCTCCAGACAAAAGTCAGTCAATTTATTTCAACGTAAAGTCACGTCAAAAACAAATAAAAACTGTCGACGTTTTGCACTACATATATGTAGGCCTCTTCAGGACAAAAACAACTAAAAAAAGAACATAATAACACAATATAAATATAAAATTCGTAATATAAAACAAAACATACTAATTTTAAGGTTAATTAAAACAAACTAAGTTACATGTTAAAAATTACAATTCTAAAATATAAAAATAAAAATCAACTCACAACATTATAAATAATTCATTCACAATTTTGGAGACATTATTACGACACACAACAACGTCAGGTCAATAATTAATAAAATAATAAATAATTTTAAAAAATATAAGATACCGTATACACGTGTGTCATGGTCAATGTTAAAATTATAGGTTTCTAGACAAACACTCATTACAATATCAACAGATGGCAGCACAATCCAATTAATCAACTCAAATTCAAATTTCCCATTTTTTAAAATTATTTTTGTTAACAATTATCATCTAAAATTATGTTTCATCAAATAATAAAAAAAAAAACTAAAAATATTTAAAATTTATCCAAAATCAGATTATATAATCCATTATAATTATTTAAATCTGTTATCAAATTCAGACTATTATTTTTCTCTTTTTTTATAAAAAACATTTCACCTACTTTTCTTTTGTAATCATTATTTTCTTTATGTAGTACTCTAATATTTTTGAAGTCAAATTCATGAGTAAAAGTATCATCAATTTTATGTTGTACTTTATGTTGGGAGATAACATTATGATACTTACTATTCAAATTAACGTTACTTTCATGCTCATTACATCTTTTAAATAAATATCTTTCCGTTTGTCCAATATAAGTTTTTGGGCAATTTAAACAATTAAACTTATAAATCACATTCGTTTGTTCTTTATATTCAATCGGATCTTTACTCAATTTTATCAAGTTATCTAACGTAGCACAAGATCTAAAAACTGTATTAATATTATAATTTTTCAACAATCTTTTAATTGTCCAAGAGTAATTACCTAAAAAAGGAATAGACACAATGGACTTATCAACTATCAAATTTTTTTCAGCTAAATTTTTTTTTTATTATTATTATTATTTAAAAATTCTAATCTGTTTTTTACATGTTTAACAATAAAATCACTAGGATAACCATTTAGTAATAAATCAAAAATAATTTTCTTAAGATTATTTTCCTGAAAAATTACGTTAGATAAATTATAAACACAAACAACCAAATTCTTTACTAAAGCAATTTTTTGTTGGATCGGATTGTTAGAATAAAAATTCAAATATCTTTCAGAATAAGTATTTTTTGTAAACCAATCCGTGATCAATTTACCATCTATAGATCTAATAACTTTTACATTTAAGAAAGACAATTCACCATTATGTTCCACTTCATGTGTAAAATTTAACCTTGGATGATAAGCATTAAAATTGTCCAATAATTTGAATAAATCAATTCTCTTAATAATAATAAAAGTATCATCAACATATCTGTAATAACATTTAACATTAATATTTAAATTATTAAAAACAAATGACTCTAAATCTTGTAAAACTAAATCAGCTAAAATTAGGGGAATTGGAGAACCCATAGGAGTAACAAAAATTTGTTTAAAATATTTATTGTTAAATTGACAAAACGTCGAATTTAATAAAAACTGTAGGGGAGACCGAGGAGGAAAGTAACAAAAATCAGTTTTTTAATGCTAGCATTAAAACTATTTGTCGGATAAGTTCTGTAAACATATTAATCGATTGCTTGGACTTTCACCTATTGAATAAAATTGGAATTAAACATTAATAATAATTTGATAGTTCACTGCAGGACTTTTTAATCAGCTCTTTATTTGTTACTTTCCTCCCCACCCCTGAGGTGGAAAGTAACAGCACGAAGGAGGAAAGTAACACTTTAAAATTAAGGCTATCATTTCAAATATAAAACTGCCATTAATTTAAATTATTTTTATTATGAACATATAAAAAAACAAAGTGATATTAACTACATTTTGTACATAATTGGCAGATATTTTTGCACTTTTTTGAAATCAAGTTTTTTTTATCTATTTAGTATTCGTTGAATAGCAATGACATTAAAAAAGCATCGTTTTTTAAAAATTCAAATCAAAAGTTCAATATTTAATCTTTAAAATATGAAATAAACATATAAAATCACATACTTATAAAAAAGGAGAAGGTTTATAAAAATAAAGCATTAGATGAGGAGGAAAGTAACAACGTGTTACTTTCCACCTAACCCCTCTTTTCCTTGGATTTCAAAAAACTAGTTTAAATTACACAAAAGTATTTCGCATTTTTTAATTATGCACTAGCACGACTTAAAGATAAATAAAAAAGCTTCAAAAAAACGAAAAGTATATTTAAAATAACTATAAAATCAAAAAAATATGATATTTTGAAAATTTAGACAAAAACTTACTTTTGACGTAATTTTTGCACAAAAGGTCAGTATCAGATATATAGCTTATGGTAGACCCCTAACATAATTTGGGGGAGGTAGAGGGGTTAAAACTGACTAAAAGTTATTTGAGGACTATGTCTGTCCGCTCATTGGTTTAGAAGTTATAAGCGTTGTTACTTTCCACCTCTGTTACTTTCCTCCTCGGTCTCCCCTACTCCATTAAAAAATTCACTTTTTGAAAATTTTGTTTTATTTTTAATTTCATTCCATCTACTATTAACAGAAGACAAAACTAACTCTTCTGGAACATTAGTAAATAATGAGACTACATCCAACGAAACCATAATCTCATCATCACTAATATCAATATTGGCAATCTTTTTCACAAATTCAAAGAAATTTTTAATATTGGATTTTGGAACCGAAAGTGAATTTTTTAATATCTCGTTAAACATTCTAGCCATAGCATACGTTGGAGTATTAATCAGAGAAACCACTGGTCTAAGCGGCACATACGGTTTATGTATTTTAGTTAACCCATAAATTCTTAAAAATTGCGTTTTTTCAATATGCAAATTAAATTTTTTCGTTGTTTTACCCAAATATTGTTTTTTTCTCCAATTTTCCATCATTTTTAAAGCTTCTTTTTGTAAACACATGAGTGGGTTACTTTCCACTTCCACGTATGTGTTTACATCTCCCAACATAATTAACATTTTATTTTTGTAATCTAAACTATCTAAGATGACAGTACTGTTGCCTTTATCCGCTCTAGTAATAAACAAGTTAACATTATTTTTTTAAAATTTTTTTGTAATATTTAAATTTTTAGCTATTATTCTGTCACCATCACTTATTTCTGAATTACTTTTCAAAAAATTTGATGAAACATTCACAAATTTTCTTCGAAAGTCATCTCTCTCATCTTCTTTAATTTTATAAATATTAGATTCAACATCTTTGATACATTCTAGTACAACATTCTTTCTCTTGGTATTGAACGACGAACTAAATTTGATGCCTAGTCTTAATATATCCTCTACTTCATTCGGAATGTCCACTTTCGTACAATTAACCAAGGATCTTTATAATCAAATTCATCTAATCTCTTTCTGTGTAAATTTAGATTCACTATCTTTAATTTATTGTTTTTATTTGCATTGTCTTTTAATTTTGAAATTTTACTAAACAGTCTATTTTTTCCTTTATTATTACTATTAGTATTATTATCCAGGTTAATTTGAAACTGTACAATATCATTAACTATAGAAAACGGCAACAAACTTCTTAATTTAGTTTCTAATTGTACTTTATTTTTTAGTAAAAAATTGTAATCAAAATGTATGTCTTTAATTTCTTCATTTAGTATTTTTTTCTTTAATTTTCCTAATAAATCACTTATACTTTTATTTACAGAAAAACTATTAAATTTTTAACTTTTTATATTTTTAACTCCATTATTGATATTCTGAGAAATCAATTTATGCTTCCTGCAACTAAGTAAAAACTCTTTTCTATTCCTACATAACCTCAATTCTGTAAATCTCTTAATAAACTCTTTTACAGTTAAAAATTTCTTCAATCCATTTTCTTTTCTAATAAAATCAAAAAACATTCTAAATAAAAAATAAAAAAAAACTTTAACAAAACTTATACAAAACACTTAATAAATTCTTCAAAACTAGTCACAAAAGTAGTTCCTTAACGGCGGCACCGATGAACTACCCGAGTAAAAACTTAAATAAGTCCAAGCAGCAAATTATTTTATTCGATCCTTAATTGAATCGCGAATAATGGCCAGATCCGAACTCACCGACAGTCAAAATATTGTATAAAGAGTGATTCATATTACTTTGTATTTGAATATTATTTTGTATCTGGATTATTATTGATTGTGATTTTTATATTCTGATTATTTTTTTTATATAAACTGTTTCTGTAAATAAGAAAAGATTCACAATAAAGAAAAAGTTGTGAATTAAAAGAACATTGTATCACTGAGTAATTCTCTGAGAAATTCGGGAACCGCACGTCTCAGAGATTGATGCATTTGAATTGGAATCAACGAACATGAGATGGTCAGTTGGCGCGAAGGATCGAAGTCGATATTGCGAGGTCCGCTGGTACCGGCGAGAAAAGTCAGAGGCCCGAAAACTGAATGGTGGCGACACTCATTGGCGAACCGCGAAAGCTAGCCTCACAGCTTCAATGCATTCATGAAGCACGTTTTTCCAGCAGTAATGGTTTGGCCTGTTGAATTGTTGCACGTGTTCCACGGTGTCAACGAATTGTTTGCTATAAGAAACACAGAAAAATGGATTACTGGAAGGTGCTTCAACAATTAAAAGGTTGGTGAACAGTCTATCTACCCTGTGCCAGTTGTGTAGAATTCGTGGGATCACGAGTTCTTTAGTTAAAAGTGGTCAGCCACCCGACCACGTTGTGAAGCACGGACGCCTCCATCTTCACCACGCCGGCCAACTGGGTCGCCTTCATTTCCTCCAAAACCCAAATAACCAAACTCGCAACTAACCGAATTTCAAGCGTTTAAAAAGTCAACTAACGGAACTCGCAATTGTCCGAACTTCCAATCGTCGGAATTCGAATTTGTCCAAACTTCCAAGTAACTGAACTAGCATTTGTCTGAACTTTCAATTCCTCTAACTCGTACTTGTCCAAACTTCCAAGTAACTGAACTAGCATTTGTCCGAACTTCTAACTCCTCGATCTCACATTTGTCAAAAGTTTCAACTACCCGAACTCACAATTGTCGAAACGTTCAACTTCTTGACATCGCATTTGTCTAAACTTTAAATCTCCCAAATTTGCATTTGACAAAAACTCCAGCTACCCAAATTTGCATTTGTCCAAACTTTCAATTCTTCGAAATTGCATTTGTCCAAAATTTCAATACTCCAAACTCGCATTTTTCAAAACATGTATCTCTCTGAATTTGCATTTGCTCTAAAATTTAGCTCCCCGAACTCGCATATGTTAGAACAACCAAATCCTCGAAATTTCTTTTGCCTGAACTGTCAACTACATGAACTCGCATTTGTTCAAACTATTAAGTCCCCAAACTCGCATTGAGCCGAACTCTTAAGTACCCAAACTCACATTTGTCAAAACTTTTAAGTCCCCAAACTCACATTGGTCAAAACTTTTAAGTACCCAAACTCGCATTTGGCAGAACTCTTAACTATTTAAACTCGCATTTGGAGTTCTGCCAAATGCGAGTTTGGGTACTTAAGAGTTTTGACCAATGTGAGTTTGGGGACTTAAAAGTTTTGACAAATGTGAGTTTGGGGAGTTAAGAGTCCAGACAAATGCGAGTTTGGGTACTTAAGAGTTCGGCCAAATGCGAGTTTGGGAACTTAATAGTTTAGACAAATACGAGTTAAAGCAGTTGATAGTTCAGGCCAAAGAGATTTCGAGGATTTGGTTGTTCTAACAAATGCGAGTTCGGGGTGTTGATAGTTTGGGCAAACGCGAATTCGATGATTTAGTTTTTCTGACAAATGCGAGTTCGGGGAGCTAAATTTTAGAGCAAATGCAAATTCAGAGAGATGCATGTTTTGAAAAATGCGAGTTTGGAGTAATACAATTTTGGACATATGCAATTTCGAAGAGATGAAAGTTTGGACAAATGCAAATTTGGGTAGCTAGAGTTTTTGACAAATGCAAATTTGGGAGATTTAAAGTTTAGACAAATGCGATGTCAAGAAGTTGAACGTTTCGACAATTGTGAGTTCGGGTAGTTGACGGTAACCAACGGTTTCGAACTCCAACGGTATTTGTAGAACAACCGACTCTAGATAATAGTTCGCAAACCCCCATACCACCCACAGAGCAAACGAGTCCTAAGTGCTAAGAGGTACCACGAGCTCCGAAGGTAATTGTTGATAAGAAACCGACCACGGCGAAGTCCACCCGACCGTCTGAGGCCCGCTAAGCTATTTTAATCAACGATTGTTTGGAGGGAAGTAACGGCAAGTGTCCTTGGGAATGCAATCAGGCCATTCTGAATATCCTCAGATCAGAAAATGCGTCGTTCGATTTACCGACCCCAGACGCAAGACAACCGGTTCGGTTAGAAGTAAAAGAACCGCCAACGAAAGACCATATCTTTAGCTTGAAAGCATTCACGACAGTGCGAATAGGCAATGCCTCAAACGTACAAGCCTTAATTGACGGTGACGCAAAAGGCACCGTATTGGGAGACATCGGTCTAGCAATAGTTGACCGATATAAAGCTGATCTGCAGCCAATAGGTTAAAAGAAAATACTCAGTCTCCGAAAAGGAATGTCTAGCGGTGATTTGGTCAGAAAAAAAAAGTTGCGACATTACCTAGAGGGATTCGTCTTTACCGTCATTACGGACAATAACTCATTACGTTGGCTCCATAACCTGAATAACCCAACGGGAGGGTTAGCTCGGTGGGCGCTCGATCTTCTAAGAGTACAACTTCGAGATACTGCACAGGAACAGCACCGAACTTTCTCTTCACTGTTGTGTAGTGTCGGGGTCTGACAATATGCCTCCAATTTTTCCGATAGAAATTTTTTGTTTTAAGATTTTTTATAACAATGTTAAGCTGACGGAAACATGTTTTTTTGATGATTGTTGCTTTCCTGAACATTTTAGAAAAAAAGTTTAGTAATAAAGATGTGCAGAATGAAAAGACCTACAAAATGAACGGTCGCAACTTCATTTTCAATAATTTGTTTATTGTCAAATTAATAAAAACCACTAAAAACAGCCCTTTTTTAATTGTTAAATAACTTTGTTAATAATTTTTACATACCTTTGAAACTTGCTCGGGTTGTAGCTCTCGCGATTCTCAACAAATAGACCCTTGAGCGATTAACATCGGACCAATAGTTTTTCCAAAATTCTATTTGTTTATTACGAAATGTGTCTCTTTGAAATTACCCATACGTCAGGAAAATGAATATTTTACCACTTTTAAAGGCTCATTTTATTCGAAAATAATGGATCTTTTGATCAAATTAACGTTTTGTAACTTTTAAAAAAATTTTATGTGCAAAAAACGATGTTAAAAATAGGTACTTTTTTTTATAAACAATTAAGCATAACTCCTCAAATTTTTGTTCTATCCAATTGGGACAAAATGTGTTCAATTTCTTATGTTTTTTTACAACTTTTTAAAAAAAACCATGCATCTAGGTTGATTTAATATCTTAAATAAAGATATTAAATTTAGAATAAGAAGAAACATTTAGACCAGTTTAAAAAAAAAAGATTAAAATTCATTAAATTTTAAGGGAGATATGAACAATTTTGTAAAAGTGAAGAGTTGAATTCAAATTTTGCGCTAGCGGCTGCCACGTGACCGCGAGCCCCCCACTCCAACTACCGCTAGGTGCGTAATTCCTGTCATGATTTTCAACTCTCTGCTTATCCATTAAAAATGAAGTTTGCGATTCCATAATTTTCTATTGAATACATGCATTATTAAACTTGACATATGGCAAGTTTAAAAAAAAAATATCAATAAACAAACTGTCAGGAATTTAAAAAAAAAGCTATCCCCCCCCCCCTCAACCTAGATGCATGGTTTTTTTTAAAAAGTTGTAAAAAAACATAAGAAATTGAACACATTTTGTCCCAATTGGATAGAACAAAAATTTGAGGAGTTATGCTTAATTGTTTATAAAAAAAAGTACCTATTTTTAACATCGTTTTTTGCACATAAAATTTTTTTAAAAGTTACAAAACGTTAATTTGATCAAAAGATCCATTATTTTCGAATAAAATGAGCCATTAAAAGTGGTAAAATATTCATTTTCCTGACGTATGGGTAATTTCAAAGAGACACGTTTCGTAATAAACAAATAGAATTTTGGAAAAACTATTGTTCCGATGTTAATCGCTCAAGGGTCTATTTGTTGAGAATCGCGAGAGCTACAATCCCAGCAAGTTTCAAAGGTATGTGAAAATTATTAACAAAGTTATTTAACAATTAAAAAAGGGCTGTTTTTAGTGGTTTTTATTAGTTTGACAATAAACAAATTATTGAAAATAAGGTTGCGACCGTTCATTTTGTAGGTCTCTTAATTCTGCACATCTTTATTAATAAACTTTTTTCTCTAAAATTTTCAGGAAAGCAAAAATCATCAAAAAACATGTTTCCTTCAACTTAACATTGTTATAAAAAATCTTAAGACAAAAAATTTTGATCGGGAAAATTGGGGGCATATTGTCAGACCCCGACACTACACAACGGTGAAGAGAAAGTTCGGTGAAGTCAGCTTGCCAGAAAATGGCTTTTTTTTCAGAGGGCGCCTGGACTAAATGTACGAAGAGGAGACGGCATCACCAATAGCGGCCATAACCTTGGTTAGAGATTAGTGGTACAGCCAGCGTGTAAGAGACGTAGAGAAAACTCCAAGAAAAGGAACTCAAGGCCCGTACACTGCATTGCAAGTATTAGGTCCATCAGTGTACGAAATTGCGACAGAGGAAGATCGGTCGCTAGAAAAGTACCCGACTAAATTTCTAGTCCCGTACCGCGACTCTAGGGAGTTAGTAGTTATACACCCCGAAAATGAAATTAGAATGTTAATTTTATTACAGAAGAGGAGGAGAAGCTGCAAACGGCATCCGCAACACGTCGCCGAGTTTGATTTTTTTTTATTTCGCAGAAAAGTAAAGAACATTTTTGTTAAAGTCTTGCCAGCGATTGGGCCGATTTAGTTTTATTACGTTTCATAGTAAATATTACTTATCTTTTTTTTTCTTTGTTTTTCTCTCACATAGTTAAGAAAGAAGGATTATTTAGTTTACGAATTTGTATCAATAAAGAACCTGAGTAAAGTGGTTTACCTTCATCATAAATTGGAGTTCCCTTTATTATTAATTGGAGTTCGTTGTAGAAAAGAAAATACAGACCTATCCTATGGGTCGTGTAAAATAGATTAGATTCTACTAAGCCAGCACGGAAGCACGGTCATTCGGGAAAGATATGATGGAAAGTAAAGTAGAGTCACCTGGCAGAGGGTGGAGAATCTGGAAAACGACTGCGAGAGCATTACGAAACAAGGATATGTTTCGGCTAAGCCCAGGAAAGTTGTGACGTGGTTTTTTATAAACTCGTCACAAAAGTAGTTCCTTAACGGCGGCACCGATGAACTACCCGAGTAACAACTTAAATAAGTCGACGCAGTAAATTATTTTATTCGATCCTTAATTGAATCGCGAATAATGGCCAGATCCGGACTCACCGACACTCAAAATACTGTATAAAGAGTGATTCATATTACTTTGTGTTTGAATATTATTTTGTATCTGGATTATCATTGATTGTGATTTTTATATTCTGTTTATTTTTTTATATAAACTGTTTCTGTAAATAAACAAAGATTCACAACAAAGAAAAATTTGTTGTAAATTAAAAGAACATTGTATCACGGAGTAATTCTTTAAGAAATTCGGGAACCGCATGTCTCAGAGATTGATGCATTTGAATTGGAATCAACGAACACGAGATGGTCAGTTGGCGCGAAGAATCGAAGTCAATATTGCGAGGTCCGCAGCTACCGACGAAGAAAGTCAGAGCCAAGGGGAGTTGTGCCGTGGTTTTTAATAAACTCGTCACAAAAGTTGATCCTTAACGGCGGCACCGATGAACTGCCAGAGTAAAAACGTAAATAAGTTCGCACAGTAAACTATTTTAGTTAATCTTTAATTAAATCGCGAATAATGGCCAGATCCGGACTCACCGACACTCAAAATATTGTATAAAGAGTGATTCATATTACTTTGTAAATGAATATTATTTTGTATCTGGATTATTATTGATTGTGATTTTTATATTATGTTTATTTTTTTATATAAAATATTTCTGTAAATAAGAAAAGAGTCACAACAACGAAAAAGTTGTTGTGAATTAAAAGAACATTGTATCACTGAGTAATTCTCTGAGAAATTCGGGAACTGCATGTCTTAGTTATTGATGTATTTGAATTGGAATCAACGAACATAAGATGGCCAGTTGGCGTGAAGGATCGAACTCGATATTGCAAGGGCCGCAAGTACCGGCGAGGAAAGTCAGAGGCCCGAAAACTGAATGGTGGCGACACTTATCGGCGGGCCGCGAAAGCCAGCCTCACAGCGACAATGCATGCATGAAGCACGTTTTTTTATCAGTACGGGTTTGGCCTGTTGAATCGTTGCACGTGTTCCACGGTATCACCGAATTGTTTGCTATAAGAAACACAGAAAAATGGATTACTGGAAGGTGCTTCAACAATTAAAAGGTTGGTGAACAGTCTATCTACCCTGTGCCAGTTGTGTAAAATTCGTGGAATCACGAATTCTTTAGTTAAAGGTGGTCAGCAACCCGACCATGTTGTGAAGTATGGACGCCGCCATCTTCACCACGCCGGCCGGTTGACCGTTTACCTCGAAATGCGAATTCCCTCTCATACTCTCTGAGAGAATTCTCAGTGAAGTGCTTTAGTTAATAAATTTAATTTACTAATTAAATTCTGTTGAAGTTATTTCATTAGTGCTCATTAGTGCATTGTTTCGTGCCTGTCAACCCCCTCTCCCATATCGACGCTACCTACGACCTTGTGACGTGACTTCCGCTCGGACGTCCAGCTAGCCAGGAGGGAAACGGTGCCGTTTGTCTTGAATATTATAACCTACCAGGCGAAGATGCAGATGAGGAATATTCAGAAGATCCTTCTACTCCTCCTCTCGATAGAATTTTAGCTATCATTGAAAATTTACAACTGGATCATTCACTTCCAGAAGAAAAAGACCATGTCATACAACTAGTAAAGGATTTTCCTGAAAATTTTCATCTGCCTGGAGAACCCCTTACTTCCACACCCTTAGTGAAACATAAAATACCAACAATTAACGAGAAACCAATACATACGAAACAATACAGATTTTCACCCTCTCAGAAAGAAGAAATCGATAAGGTCATAGAAAGAATGAAATCGGAAGGAGCAGTAGCTCCCTCATCTTCACCTTACAACACTCCTTTATTAATCATTCCTAAAAAGAGTGACGCCAGTGGAAAAAGAAAATGGCGTATCGTAATTGACTTTAGAGCGCTTTATTAAAAAACAATAGGGGATGCGTATCCCATCTCTTGTATTGCCAGTATATTAGATTGCCTCGGAAAAGCACAATATTTCTCGATATTTGACTTAGCGAGGGGATTCCACCAAATAGAACTAGATCCATCAGATAGGATAAAAACAGCGTTTTCCACGATTAATGGACATTATGAATATATCAGGATGCCCATGGGATTAAAAAATTCACCAGCAACGTTTCAAACACTCATGGACTTGGTTCTGTTAGGATTACAGGGAATAGAGTTATTTGTGTACTTAGATGACATTGTTGTCTATGCAAACGACCTTGAAGAACATGATAAGAAGGTAAGACGACTTTTTGAAAGGTTAAAAGCAGCTAACCTCACTCTACAGCCGGAAAAATGTGAATTTCTGCGAAGAGAAGTGATGTACCTGGGCCACATCATCAATAACGAAGGTAGTAAACCTGATCTAAAGAAAATAGAGGCAGTGGAAAATTTTCCTACCCCTAAAACACCTAGAAACGTAAAACAATTCTTAGGACTGGCTGGTTATTACAGGCGATTCATCAAGGATTTTTTTGCCAGAGCAAAGCCTTTAACTAACTTGCTGAAAAAGGAAGTAAAATTTTCATGGGGTCCTAAAGAAGATGATAGCTGCAAGGACCTCCGATCTGCTTTATGCAAAAGTCCGATTCTTCAACGTCCTGATTACGAAAAACCTTCTATGCTTACCACGGATGCTTCAAATTACGCAATAGGGGCGGTATTAAGTCAAGAAAAGGATGGAATAGATTTACCTATTGCCTATCTGTCTAGGGTGCTAAATCCAGCTGAAACAAATTATTCAACAACTGAAAAGCAGTGTTCAGCTGTGCTACAAGCAGTACAGCATTTCCGACCTTATATTTATGGAAAAAAATTTACACTGGTGAGTGATCATGAACCTCTTAGATGGATTGCAATCATTAAGGATCCAGGACCAAGACTAGTAAGATGGCGTTTAAAATTAAGAGACTATGAATATGAATTCAAGTATAAACCAGGTAAGTTGAACTCGAATGCTGATGCACTATCCAGAAATCCCATTGAAACAACAATTGATCTCGACTCTCAAGAATTGGATCCCGAAAGATCGGATTCAAAAATAAAAACAGGTAATATGCAGACTAGCAAAACTAAATTACCAGATGATAAACCTGCACCCAATCGCCTAAATAGGAGTAAGTCACTGTCTGGACCTTCTGCAAAAATTCCTCCAAACACCAGCAAACCTGCGCAATTTTTACCATCAAATTCACCAAGATTGAAACCTGTTGCAATAGCTTCAACCTCAAAAGAAAAGCTGGATGAAAGCTCAATAGGAGGAAGATTGCTTGAAAGAAGAAAATTAGAAAACGAATCTAAATCAGCAATAATAGAAGAAAAGGACGCAGAATCTGGGTCAAGTTTGGAAACGGAAGCAGAGTTCAACCCTCAATTATTAACAAAACGCAGAAGCGTACTTCCTAGTCTAAATCTGCCTCCAGCTGCTTCATCCCATTTTAGGGCACCCAAAAGTGCGCCTCCAGATGCACCAGTAATTCAAGAAGAGTTATTTAAGCAACAGGAAGATGAGCCAGAATCAGCAATAAATGAACAAGAAATATTAGTAAG
Organism: Ganaspis brasiliensis; assembly: GCA_037103525.1. NCBI lineage: Eukaryota > Metazoa > Arthropoda > Insecta > Hymenoptera > Figitidae > Ganaspis > Ganaspis brasiliensis. The sequence continues at coordinate 663,842 of JAZKLR010000451.1, read as the reverse complement.
TTCACCAATGAGTGAAAGTGATGAAAGCTCAGAAGAAGAAAAAGCCCAAAAAAGCCCAGAACCAAGGCCAAGAAAAGAACTTGCCTCCGAATTGGAAAGAGCATTCACCAAATTGAATCAGTCGATATCTCATCATCAAGATTGGTTACAGGGACCAGAATTGGAGCCTAGAGATTGGCCAGTACATTCCGATGGAGATGATGATCCTGAAGTACATGAAGCAGCAAATTCCTTCGTAACAGGAACAAACAAAGAATTTTCACAGAAACTCGACGCTTTGTTGAATTGGGCCAATGCTGGCCTAACTGAATTGGAAGAAGAAGCACGATTACCAGTACATGAGGAAGGAGATAAGGATGAATTAGGATTAGGAGATGATGAAGAGGATCCGTCTTTGGTACCTCTGCCCCCTTAACCCCCGCATTCCCTAGTAAAGGAAGAAAAAGTGTAACGTTTGATTTTTCAGTGAAACAACCTGAAACCCCCTTTGGATTGAATCGTCCCACTGCGGCATCTACCCCTCATGTGGTTTCAAGATCAATTGAAACTACTATGATTAACGAAGATAATGACCTAGAAAAAGACAATGAGACTCAATCGTTGAAAATAGCATCAGAAAATAATAAAAATGAAGACGAATCCTGTGATGGTACGATTCAGGACCGGCATGCCGGATTACATACTTCCATAAGTAGTATTCAACCCTCGTTATCTTACATTCAAGATAGGAAAGACCGAAATTCGAATTTTCTCTCTGACGTAATAGGAAGTAGAGAAAATTTAACCTATCTTAGAAATAATTACATTCATTTCTTATCCGCTGATTGCGAGTTTACATCCCCTATAAGCAGATTATTAATCGATGTAGGAGCAATAGATCCTCAAGAAATAAAGAATAAAAATCCAAAAAAGGGTCAACTATTAATAACTCTAAGAGGAAAGTATAATATCTACACTTTGGTTATAAAACACAATCATTTTGATGACTTAAGAAAAGAAGATTTGAGAAATGGGCTTTTAAATCTTATGGGGATATTTCAACGTGAAAATGTTAAAGAAGCAAGAATATCACGCTGGGGTGATTTCACTGACTCCTTAGGAAAAGGTGAATTATTGGAACTTATACATTCCGTCTTTCAAAACAGCAGTATTAACATTTGTGTGTGTTATAGACAAGTTTCTGTTCCCGAAGAAAATAGTAAATCAAGTATAATACAAGAATTTCATTGTAGCAAGATTGGAGGGCATAAATGAGTCGTAAAAACATATAGACGAATTCGTGAAAAATTCTATTGGCCAGGAATAAAGGATCAAGTGACTGAATTTATCAGGAAATGCCCTACATGCCAAGAACAAAAATTGGTCCGAGTAAGAACACGAGAACCAATGTTAATAACGGACACGCCCCTTGACGTATTTGATAAAGTGTCACTAGACACTGTTGGAAAATTACCCACCACTTCCGACGGAAATTGCCACATTTTAACCATGCAAAATCATTTGTCCAAATATTGCATCGCTGTGACTGTGCCAGATGTTTCAACCACAACGATTGCTCATGCAGTAGCAACAGAATTGTATTCAAAATATGGAGCCCCTAAGACTATTTTGACTGACAAAGGAGGTTGTTTTGTAAGTAGATTAATAAAAAAATTGTCTAAAATTTTCGGCGTTCGTCAAGTGACCACTTCCGGGTATAGGCCCCAGACTAACGGTGCCCTCGAACGAAGTCATGCCGTATTAGTAGAATATATGTGTACGTCCATATGAAAAGGGCCCACTTTGGCACTATTGAACTTATCTATATGACCATATTCTTTATTAAATTTCGAACATTTCGAGAGGTCTTGGAACCCTTTAGATGAAAAATTCACAAAGTTATAAGCATTCAAAGTTAAAAGTATCAAAATCCTAGTTTTGAGAAAAACGAGTTTAAAATTCAAGATTTCCATTAGCGCCCATGCATTTTTAAAATTAAAAATAAGATTTCTTTGTGTTTTTAATTACTATAAAGTTATTGTAAATGCATGATTCGACGAAGGACATTACGTAGTTTGTTTTTCAGCAATAAAAAAAATTTCGAAAATCTGAATCTTCTTTAGAAAAATGCGAATATCTCGATAAATAAAATCGACAACCTGGGCCCTTTTCATATGGACGTACACATATAAAGAGTTACGCGGAAAGTTACGATGATTGGGATAAATTACTCCCTTTTGCTATGTTTTCCTACAATACATCAGTGCATGAAGCCACTAACTTGACCCCTTTCGAATTAGTATTCGCGAAAACTGCGCGAACCCCTACTTCTTTTCCTTCGGAAAAGCAATTGGAAACTTACAACTCATATTTGACAGAGTTAATGTATAGACTCATAGAAACCAGGAAATTAGCGGCAAAAAATCTACAAATCGCGAAAGAAAAGTCAAAGCTAAGGTACGACAAACAATTAAAAGCATTTTTAGGAAAAGTAGGAGACAAAGCTTACGTAGTAAAAGAGACCAAATCGAATAAGTTTGGTCCTCATTACCATGGCCCATATGAAATAGTAGATATTTTGGACAAACACACTGCTATTTTAATAACTGATGAAGGCCACAGGTTTCAAAAGCATGTCGACAAGCTAAAACTTGCGCATTCCTAAATAATAACATAAGTTTTTCTTTTCCAGGATGACTGAATCCATCATCAATACTCCACCACTCAAGGCCGAGGTAGTCACAAAGACCATCTTTCCAAAGGGCGATCTTAACCTAATAAAATTCCATAAGGGAACTTTGGAAGAGTTAACCGCCGAATACGACCTCGAAAAACCCAAATATAAAATTCATGACGAGAGCGGTCTTGCACACAACAAAATTTTCGTCATGAATTGCTTAGTGTATGACTGGAAAAATGACAATGTTTTCTCTGTAATAGGGGATGAAAAAAATACAAAACGGGAAGCAGAACACTCAGCAGCAAAAAAAATATTGTTTTTACTTTGGGCGACTTATTTCTTTAGTGAGGAGAAAAATCTCGCACAAATCACCGAATTAATTTATGTTCTGTCGTTGGACCAATTAAATACGTTAAAAATAAAATTGTTCAAATGGGAGAACTGCTGTGAGCTCTGTTTTCGCCGTGGTCATACTAGCGAAAATTGTAAAAATCAAATAAAAAACAAATTGTTTTTAAAATCACGTCCAATAAACGAAACTGTGGAAGATAACTCATGGGAACTCCCAGGAGCTTTTATCAACTTAAAAATCGAATAAATTTAAATCATAAAATATTATGATATATCGCAAATTTTCCAATCAGGATATTTTATGTAAAAATAAAATAAATAAAATTACTAAAAATTGTCTAGATAAAAATAATACTATTATTATAATTTTTTGCAATTGTTAGTATTATTATTATTCCACTAAATTAAACGTCGGTGTTCTTAATGTCTTATTAGTAAAAATTATAATTAACTAATCACTTTATTATTGATTGCTATATATACCATTATTACATACTAAATACATTATTAATATAGGTCATATACTAATCTCTTATTTTAAAAACGTTATTATTAATATTACGTCTATTGCATTAGTTTTAAACAATAATCGGAAAATCAAATTTGAAAATTCGTGTTTCGCTGCAATTCGAACAAACGAATAAACGATAGAATACTACAGTTACTGGGCACAACGTATACCGCTGTAAGAGCATGGCTCGCACGGCATCGCTATAGCAAAAGATATACGCACTATACTGCGAGCATACTAGTATATGCCTCTCACTAACCGTTCTCTTGCGTACTCTTTCTACTCCCGGCAGCCTTGAAGCGCACTAAGAGAAAGGGACTCCGGTACTCACCTGCCTGAAGAGAGAAACCCGCGAGTAAAGTTCGCGGTTCTACCTTTTTCTCGCGGTGTCTGCTGAGGAAGAGTAAAATGAATCGATCATAACTTCTGTTCTAATAACACGATTTTAAAGAAAATTTTTATGTGCACATATATGAAACTTGTACACTTAATAGAAATACGTGCTTTAGAAATAAAAATTAAATAAACATTACATAAAATTAAGTTAATTTAACGTAATAAAAATATAACCCGTTTATTCTATCATTATTTAAGAATTATAATTTAAATAACTAATAAAAGGAAGATAATATTAAGGATGCCCAGTCGAAAATAACATAGTTTAGAGATATGTACATCAATTCTCTTTAATAAAAACTAAAATATAAGAAAACAGAAAGACAAAATGAAAGAAGGAAGAGGATTTGGAGGTTGCCTTCTCTTTTCCTCTTTCTACAAAAAATTATCAAATTAAATAAACCAAAGCCATAAGAAAACACGTATAATGAGTCATGTCATAATATATATATATATATGTAGTCAAGGAACTGAATCGGTTACAGAAGATTGGCAAACGATTAATAAATATATTACGGTATATCCAAATAGCACGAAGTGCATTTAAATATAATAAAAAATAATTTAATCATCAATTTAATCAATACGATTATTATCTAATTAATATAATTATATATAAATAAATTTCTTCAAGAAAATAAAATAAGAATTAAATAACCAGCGTATAAACACTATTACCCCATAAGTATTAATTGTCTTTACTTTAATTCAGTAATATTTTATTTTACATACTATATTAAACGGTATTATTAAAAAATACTATAATTAGATTAGGAAATTAAAATGATTGACTATAAAATAAATAAAAATATTAACAGAGTGTGACTAAATAAGTGTTAACATTAGAATAAAATAATTTTTATAATCTAATTAATAGAATTCAACTGAACGCTACAGTTCAAAGCTTGTAAATATCATGTGTAATAACTAAATTTTAGCTAAAACCTTATATAGTTAACTTCATACCTAATTAATAGAAGATTAGATAAACTAGGATAAATTAAAATTATCGATGAATCAAATTATTAATCAACATACCTATGATTAAGAAATTATTATAAAAATTCAAATGAGAAAAATACTAATAAAAAAAAAAAAAAAAAGAATTAAATCTGATAGGTAACCCAGTAAGAGAAAGCATTGTCATGTAGTTATCAACAATGATATTAATTAAGAATAAGATATCAAAGGAAAATTATTTTCCACACTGAGAGAAATCTGATGCAATTATTGTATCAAACATAACCTCGATTAAGCATATAGAAGTACTCGTGACAATTTATGCTTGAATCCAAATAAAATTTGCTCGAACGCCAACTAGTTTTCAGGCGGAGTTTATACAACACAAGCTAACGTACACGCGGGTAAGCTTGTGTTGTATAAACTCCGCCTAAAAACTAGTTGGCGTTCGAGCAAATTTTATAAGCAGAACTGAGTGCTAAGAACAGTTGGATTCCTTGCAAATTTTATTTGGATTCAAGCATAAATTGTCACGAGTACTTCCATATGATAAATCGAGGTTATGTTTGATACAATAATTGCATCAGATTTCTCTCAGTGCAATGCAATTTTCTCGTTGTACAGATTCTATAATATCTACTATTCTAAAAACTTTGAAATTACTTGAAATTATAAATAAACATTTCGAACTTACAAACAAAAAAAAAAAAATAAATAGAGTTTGCTAAAATATTCAAATAAAGGTTTAACTACGACTTCAAATAATAGATATAAAAAAAAATTTTACATAGAAAATATACTAAAATAACACAATGTTTACAGATTAGCAGTTAGATGAAACAATGAACATACCAATAATCGGTTGGATTTTCTACGCAGTAGACTATGCATTGACATTCATCGAAATTGCTATGATTATATTAGTACTCGTTTTAGCCAAATATATGTATAACTTCTTCACGCTATTAAAAGGAAGAAGTAAACGAACCAGCAATAACCCCACAACAACACAAAACAGAAATTTATTCAATTTTCCAATAACCAAACTTTTAGAAGAAGGAACATCATGAGGAAATCAATAATAGCATGGATTTTCTCAGCCAAGGATTACATTACATTAGCCTTTCAATTAATCTGCGAACAACTACCGGTAAAAGAAAGACCCAATATGCACATCAAATCTCAAAACTCATCGAGGACGCTGAAATCTAAAGAGGGAGGGGAGACACTGAAAATTCAAAATCAAAATTACCATTGTAAGGTAAAGCAGTAATCTGTAATAATATTAACTTGTTATTAATACTATCATTATAGTTTATATCTCCATTAAGCTAAGGAAAAAAAACATGTTCTATCTTTCACTTAGATAGCTATTGAAAGACGATGGTTAATGAAATAGACATTTTATTAGGTTATTACTAGGTGTGGTCTTACCAACGGTTTAATAGTATAAATCTGTCGACGAGTTGCTGCTGTCATTTTTGATTAATCGAACTACAACAAAAATCTAATATACTTCTTGTCTTAACATAATTTTAGTAGTTAAGCCAAGTTTGATAACAGACACAAAATTCAAAATAAATAAATAATTACATATATATATAATAATAATAATAAATAAATAAAGATTTTGCTAATTTCAAAGATAAGGATAAATAAGCAAGCACGTAGGTGTGGGTATATTGAGTGAGTAGTGCGCGTGCGTCAGTATGTTCATGTAAGCACGAGAGTATTTGTACAAAAAAAGCGTTCAGTTCCATGTTATTACTATTATATTACTGTAACAACCATTTGATAGTATTGTTACCATTTTCTTTAAGTTTTCATGTGAAACAAGCGATCTGCAGAAGGAATAGATTTATTTTACAATATTGTAGAAATGAGGTTAGAATAAATGTCAAATTTCAGCTCCATGGTATCATATAAAACTTCAGCTCCATGGCCTATATAAAGTGTTCAGTGTGCTTCATGCAGAAAAAATTTTTTATCTGTGGTGGTTGTTTTAAAATATTATTCTATAAAGTAATTTATCAATGCCGGATTACACTGCTCGATCTCGAATTCAAATTATCCAAAAAATAAAACGAAATATTCATTATTAAATATTGTATTTGCTGTTCTTTTATAAAATTTTATATATGTTAACTAATATCTAAAATACTGTTAGAATAATAAATAATTTATGAATTTATTATTTATTTTTGTTTTAGCAAAATATCAAGAAGAGATTTTTATTTTGTACAAAATATTTGCAATGAAAGGATGCGGTTCAGCTCCACATGGCAGACAATTTTCAAAAATTTGCTATTATTTTCGTATAAATATAGTTGTAATAAAATCGTTTAAAATATAATTATATTATACCCTAATGAGAAAAATAAATGCAGAGAAACATTGAATAAGAAAAATTTTTTTACTACCAAAACTTATCTTGAAATCTGGCAGTTACGCAAGAATCGACCATATGCTTGTATGGAAGCGAATACGGACAAGAACTATATTATCATAATCACTACAGTAAAAGTTAATAACAGAAAAGAATTTTGTTATAAGGAAAAGGGTAATTGTAATATAATTCGATGTATTCATTATTTAAGGACAAAAAAAAATAAAAATTTGTTTTTTTTTTAATTAAATTTAGATGAAAATGACAAAACTTTCAAAGACAAAACTTAAGATTACGGGTAAATATAACAAAGACAATGAATTCAATAATACGATAGTACTATATGGCATCAAGCAAGGCAGGCTCAGTGAGGGAACCAAATTGCCTCAAAATCTGGAGTAGGCGAGTCCGGAGATCCCTGGACGTCGCCATTCTCGAGACTGGAACAATCAAAATTAAAAATTAATGTACACCAATCACAAAAATTTAGATGAAAAAAGTGGTCAATTGGGAACCCAATAGTTACGATTAATCAGAAACAAAAGCATGTTATACTTACTCGATAATACTCTGACGGTCATCATCAGTTTCAGCGGCTAAAAAGGGGGGGGGGGCAGGAGACTCCACTTCAATACGTGCATCTGTGTCCACCATCGGGGCACTGAAACAATCCAAGAACAACCATTTTAAATTAACATATAATGAAAATGCATTCTAGGATACGGAGAGTTAACAAGTAAATTCGGAAACTGACCAATAACATAAATTTCATCAGACAATAGAAAAACAAAAACAAAAAAAGAAGAAAAAATAAAGAAGAAGAAGAAGAAGAAGAAGAAGAGGAAAAGAAAGTAAGAAGAAAGCAAAAGAAACAAATTTTCATACTCACACGCGAGCAATAGGAGGATGATGTGGAGTAATCGTCGCAGTATCGATGGCCCGTGGATCTACGAAAAAATTATCAACGAGAGAGAACAGCTCCTCCCGGAATTCAGCAACTTTGGAGCGCCAGTAGTCCAGGTCCCGATGATAATGACTCTCGTCCAGTTCAGATGTAGAATGGGCTCCAGAATTATGCGGTCGTTTGGATGGCCGCCCCCGCCTTTTGGTAGCCGTGGTGGCCACAGGGGTGTCCAGATATTGTCGAAGACCCTCCACTAGCCGCGAACCATAGTAGAATTGAGTGATTAAGAATATTATTCTAGCCATTTTTACGGGATCCGAGCTGCGAAACGCTGTTGGCACAAGAGCTGAAAATTCAAACAATAATTGAAAATTAACATTAAGAAGAAAGCATCAAAATATAGTTTGAATGTAAGGCAAACAGGAAACGCACTAACAAAATGCTGGATAGCAGTGAAAAATTAGAAATTTGGTTTACACAGAAACAAATTAGTGGGGCCCAACACTGTACCCATGGGATAAAAAAAATTCTACATTATTTAAAATTAATCTTTTCAATTCCAAGGTCGACACTCTAAGTAACGCCCCACGTCGACGCCTGTCCAACAAATGAATAATCGAAAAACTGTCACGAAAAATACTCCCGTCCAACTCGCGACACAAATTAAAGAAAATTTCTATCACTTTCCTTGGGTCCACGTTCCAAACCGCTACTTTATACACTCCCAACTTTTCTTCTATCTCCGATAATCGGAGGTATATAGCATCGGTATTTGAAATTGATGCTGCATGTATGTTCACAATACTAAAGGAGAATCAATCGATTCAGAAGTAACATTTCCCGAAACCGAACTATTATTCACTCCCGCATCTTCGAATGCAGATAAATCAAACGAACGAACACTATTTTGCAGATCTATCGCGCTAATCTCGGAGGAGGATTGATTTGGGGAACACATCACTATCACTAGAAAGTTAATTATAAAGTGATAAACTTACCAGCGTTTGATTGTCCAGCGTTCATCTTGAACCCAAGTCGACACTTGATCACTCGAAATACACTAAGATGTCCCTCTCTTGTCACGTTTCTCTCGAGCAGCATAGCCTCGCTAAGTAGGGGAGAAGCAAACATTCCACATCTGGGAAGTTGCAAGATCAGCATTAAGGGATGCAGCGAAGTCTTATCTACCGTAAAAGAGGCCTCAAGCACAAATTGAAACAATTGTCACACTAATGCGCGAGTAGTATGTGTGTATACATAGATATGTTCTAGTATAAGCCCATACAAAAGTGTGTTGACAGAGTTAAATTATCCCGTACGTAGACATTAGTCATTTGAAAGAAGGTTGTTATTAACATGTATCTACTATAGCAATTTATCGAGGGCGATAAATTAATCTAAGGAGGGAGGACTGTTATGTCCCAATAACATAACTAAATTTTTTTTTATTATTATTACCCTTTAATCATAAAATGGCGCCTAAATATTGGCAGCCTCTAAAATAAGGGTAGTTTCCGTTCATTAATCAATAAATGACAGTAAGGATAATGCGTATTAAAAGCAATATAGCCGCAAGCGCCTACTTGTAGGCAACACGAGTTGCAAAATCTATTTAATTATTCCTATTAATAACAGAATAAAAATTCGGGAAGCTATATTACGATGCTTTATATTATTATAAAAATAAACAAAATATTAACCATGGTCGACCATAGAGCTATGAATCGAATTAATGCAATGGTTTATGCGTAGAAAGGATGTGAAATTCATATATTAACGATTCTAGAACCAAGTAAGGTGCCTGATTAACAGACAACCTTATGATTAAAGCGCAACTGTATTATTACTATTAGGAATAAATTATTGCAGGTAGTAAACATTGGTAAAAAGCAAAAGGCTCAAAAGAAGCCGATTTAGAATCAATTAGAATCAATAGCAAGAGCGCCTGTGCCTAGGCAGTCGCACTGGTAGTGTTCAGTTATTATCCTCAGTGATAATAAGATAAGTGGTCAAGGCATGGTAAAACAGAAACTGAACGATCCTGCTCTACATCTAAATTTTAAAGTGATTATCATAAGGTGATAATTATCATGAGTAAATATAATAAATAGTATGTAGAAATACATAAAAATTATTACAGTTTCTCAAGATTAATTTGAAGTTATTGCGTAATACAAACGATTATTAAAAACAATAAAACTTTAGACTTTAACACAAAGGAAAGTATCAGTATATTATATACATTATTATAATTGTTGGTATTGCACAATAAGGGATGAAGAGCGCGATAAATTCGTATAAATCTGTCGCCAGTACTGCCCTAGTGCGAGTGGCTATGCATGCGGCGAAAATCCGGACCACTCAGGTTCAAATCTATAACAATGAACTCGTTCTTCGACTGACTAATCAATAACATATTAATGACAATAATTTGGTCATTTAACCAATAATAAATTGTTCCATTGATCTAAATATTCAGTCACTGGACAATAATAACAAATTTTCATATATAAATATACCGATTAATAATAAATTTATCAGTCTATGAACGATTTCCAATTTCAATGCGTGCCATTCCACTTTTTTTGCATGGACGTGCCATTCCACACTTTTGCACAGACGACCCCCCACAATGAGTGGAAAAAGTCTTTAAATACAAGCGACGCCAACTGGAGGGGGTCGAATACTCTGATACCGTCAAAGTGTGGAATTGTAGAATGACCCGTCAGTCTAGGCAACGATTTCCGCCCTAAATCTTAATTACTGTGTAGAATCACTTATAACTAAAGATTACCGCGATCATCGATTGTGAAGCTGTCGCTAAATAAACTGTATTGAAGAGGTGTGTGTGTATGATTTTGTATGTATTTTGATTGATAAATCGCCGGATTGCTACGCCAATCATCACTAATCTTACTTGAGATCCATTGAAAACATTATATGTAAGTACTTTGCTATTTTATACGAATTTGAATATTGTTTGAGATTTGATTTGATTGCCTTTTGTGTGAATCACAAACTTATGATGATCGGCTTGACATTGATTTAATGATTATGGTCTAAAGTTAAATAACAATATTGTATAATTGTCACAAAGTTACTAAAGTATTAATAAACTTGTTAAAGTGTGTAATAATTGTGTAGTTTCACTAGAACGGAAACCTTAAGCGTTGGACCAATACTGGCTTAGTATTGGTAATAGTTTTTCTTTGACTAAGATAGTTGCCATTGCATTCAATCGACCAGGAATATGGGTCCTATACTGGTAGGTTATTAAAAGTAGTGTTTCATGATTAAATTGATGGTGGTAATTGAATTATTTATTTAAAACAGAGTCCATAGATCTGAAAGTGTACACCGATCTCTAAAACAAAATAAATATAAAAACTAGCTCCTAGCTAGTTGATCAGTCCTGTTACTTGCCCGTCATATTTAAATTTCACTTAAATATCCTTGCCGTCGCTCGGATGTAACACAACCTGGCCCGGATTCTGCAGTTGATCCAGCCAGCCTTCACCTTGCCAGCTTTCAACAAATCTTCAGCGCACGCTTCATGGAGTTGGAGCACCGCTAGCCTGTTTCCAGCTCGAAGAGTGAAGAGGCGGCATGACACCTCTAAATTGGTCCTGTTCAATGCCTTCTCCACTGCTTCCACCACTTATTCCACCTCAGTGCTCTCGTCCAGGTCACTGATATCCAAGGATCTTTTCGATACCACTGTGGTGACCTCTCCTTTTTCCTCGAAGGCGGCAGTCAAGTCCCTGCTTAGACCCGATCGGTCCTCCCTGCCCTTGAGGACAAGAAGCATATCGTTCCTTCTCGTCCTCCGGATAGTTAAAACCTCCGTTTTTGTCTCAGCAGGGTTGACCACCGACTTCATATGCAGGCCCGGATTTACCAAACATAAGGCCATAGGCAGACGCTGGTGGGGGCCTATGCAAGGAATGGATTTTTCCGAAATTTACTCAAGTCGAAAAAGCAGTTTCAAAACTTGACACTTTTTTAATGAGCGGGCTTTTTGAATTTCTAAAAACTAACAATTATTTTATAAAAGTCCCAGTAATAAGAGAGGAATTGAAAAGTATTAAAATTTGTTAATACTTTTGAATACCTTTTTTTTTCAATACATGTGTATCCGGCGATAGCATCTACTTTTACTCGAAAATCAATCCTTACTAATACACGTTTCTAAAAATTTTTAATCAAAATTAATGCGTTTATAATAAGAAAAATAAAGTTATTATTTTGTAAAATCCACAGTTAAGATTAATTGAATCCAAGTAAATCCCTTTATAATGAAAATAAAAGAAAAGTAAAACGAATATTTTAGAATACCCGCAGTACAGATTTATTAAACCCAAATGAATCCCTTTATAATTAAAAAAAAAATTATTATTTTGTAATATCCACAGTTAAGATTAATTGAATCCAAGTAAATCCCTTTCTAATAAAAATAGAAAAAAGTAAAACGAATATTTTAGAATACCCCCAATACAGATTTATTAAATCCAAATGAATCCCTTTATAATTAAAAAAAATTAATATTTTTTAATACCGGCAGTTAAAATTTATTTAATCCAAATGAACCCTTTTATAATGAAAAAAAGTGTATGTTTTCTAATACCCACAGTTCAGATTTATTTATTCGAAATGATTTCTCCTATAAATAAAATAATAAAATGAGTGTTTTTTAATACACATAATTCAGATTTACTTAATCCAAATAAATCCCTTTATAATGAAAAAAGGTATATTCTGGAATACCTACAGTTCAGATTCATGTAACCTATATAAATAATCAGAATAGTAAATGTTATACTAAACAATATTTAAATATTTTTTTTCTCTAAATCAAATATAAGGTAAAAAACAATTTCTGAAATATGTAACTAAGCTTTCTCAATTTTTTTAGATTAATTTTATTAAAATCAAACATGAAGAAATAATGTTATACAACAGGGGTGTCCAAGTGTCACTCATTCGGTGCTCCGAGTGACAGTGTCACTCAATTCTCTAGGTCAAATTCTGCTTCCAAAATTCTACAATGGAGAGTTTAGTTCCGGTCCTAATGAGGGTTCAAGCCTTTTAAACCGTATCGTCCCTATCGAGTTAAAAAAAATTTAAAAAGAAGTAAATTAAAAGTATCTAAAAATTTGCAATATAAATAAATAAAAAGTAATAACGAATTTAAATAAATAAATAGTGTTTATTCAAAGTTTTTAGAAATTGAAATTTAAAAAATTGAAATTAAAAAATATCTTTAATCACATATTTTTTTATAAACCTAAAATAGTAATTGTTAACAATGTTTTTTTAATAATTTAAAATTAATAAAAATTAATTTAACAAAAAAAAAATTTTAATGCAAAAAACTTCAAACTAAATTTGTTATTATAAATCGTATCGACCCTTTTGAGTTAAAAGCATTAAGCATTGACATTCTGAAGTATTAAAAATTCCAATTTCAAAATTTTAAATTTAAAAAGATGCAAATTAAAAGTATTTAAACATTTCAAATATAAATAAATAAAACATAAATATAATTAGTGTTTATGAAATGTTTTTAGAAATTGAAAACTCTAAATTTTTAAAAATACTCTAGTCATGTTATAATCACGTTTATTATTTTGTTGTTACTATTACTATCATCATTATTATTATTATTATTATTATTATTATTATTATTTTAATTTTTTAAAATCTAGAAATTAATAAATGAAATTTAAAAAATTAGTTCAAATAAAATATTTGAGTAAATAATTATTAGTATAATTTTATATAAATATTTGATTTTTATTTTATATATTTATTGCATAAATTTATTTATTCATTACGACCATTACGTTCTGGTAAGTTTAAAAGGCGTGAAAATTGGACTCATAAAACCCAGGACTGCCTGCTGTGAGTCGTACAATAGCCCTTTCTCGGATTTTCGAACATCGACGAAAAAAATTTCGTGTCACTCCGCACTTGCCGTTTCTGGACACCCCTGTTATACAAATTTAAAGAACTGTATATACTATACAAAGTGGGTATTCGAAAATATTCACTTTATTTGAATTTTATTTTCATTATAAAGAGATTCATTTGGATTCAATAATCTGAACTGTGGGTATTAAAATATATACATTTTATTTTTTTCGTTATAAAGGGATTCATTTGGATTGTAAAATATTAAGAAACGTATTAGTAAAAATTGACTTTTCGATAAAAGTTGGTGATATCACCGGATTCGAATAGATTGAACAAAAAAGGTATTAAAAAAGATTGAACAGTTTTTCTTTTTCTTCGAAAATCATAAAATTTCAATATTTTTTAATTTTCTCTTTTTCTTACTGGGTTTTTTCAGATTTTTAAATGCCTAAAAATATTTTTCGAAGTTATTTTTGTGGAAAATCTTATAGCTGGTGGGGGCCCTTTTTGGTGGGGGCCCCTAGGCAGTTGCCTAGTTTGCCTACATATAAATCCGGCCCTGTTCATATGCTTCAGAGCGTCGGCAAAGGAGACGTTATCCTTTAACGTCACCCTGATAGCGTCATTTCTTCTCAGCTTCCTGTCGTTGGAGGCCTTCCTTTGGGCCGCCAATCCGCCTTCTTTTTAGCGGCTTCCGCTTTTTTCTCTATCTTTTTTTTCTTCTTCTTTTTTCTCCAAGTGGCTGGATCTTCCTGCCACTCCTTGTTCAACTCCACCACAAAGTCATTTAGCCCGCGGGTTGCCCCAGCAAAGGATTTTTCAATCCCACCCTGGGGTTTCTCGGGCTTCTTCTTTTTTTTCGGGGACCTTTCTTCAGGGGTACTCGAAGCTTCTCTCTTCTCTCCTCGTTTTTCGCCTTTTCTCTGAGATGCTGGCGTCTCCAACTCATCGGGTTTTGGGCGAGGGATGACCTTCGCCTTTCCCTTTGTTTTGGAGGCGCCTCTTAGCTTCTTTATCATCTCATCTTTCAAGTCTTTTATTAACTCTTCGAGGCAGCCACTCCATTCCACTACCTTGTCGATAGTTTCCTTCACTGGGTTTGGGTTATTTTCCAGCCGCTTCGACTGCACGAACAACAATGACTTCGTCTGCTCCTTAGTAACGAGCACTTGCTTTTCCAAAAGCCAAATAATAGCTTCCCATCCCTCGAGTTTTGGAAGAGCAGCGCTCCCTTTTCTACTCGGGGTCTCCGTTGTCCGGGCAGCAGAAACAAATGTTGATGGCGCATCCGTCGACTTATCTGTCGACTTATCAGTCTCCAAGCTCTCACTGTTTCCATTTTTATTTAATTTCAAAAAAATCCTTTATTTAAGGTTACCAGCGCATCGTGTGGAGAGGGGGGGGGGGGGGTTGCCATGGTTAGGAGCGGGTGTACCCTCGGACACCACGGTCCTACCCCAGTTCCCTGAGGCCCAACCCTTACGCTTAGCCATTCCCGGTACAACACAGACGGAACAGACTCCACCGTAGCAGTACAGGCTCCGACACCTGTACCCACTGCACACTATTTGATCAAAATCCCGAAGGGGCTGGCTCCTGACTTCGCACTACAGAAACACCTCGACAGAGCAAGCTCACATCAGATGGGACCCCCATATGGCCTGAAAAAAACGATATAAGGACACGTCACTCCCAGTGCCCTGCAGTACGTCGCCGATCGCAAGTATTTGTTCCGCGTGAATATGTGATGCTCCCATTGAGATCCTCATTTACTATTCATAAATGCCCTTTCATTCTAGTTCCATTTTACGTCATTCACACTGATCTCTTTGGATCAGTCAGTCCTTCCTATTAAGGGGGCATGCCCCACATGCATACAGGAGAATGAACCTTCCTAAAGGTTCCTCTCTCGTACCTGATTCATAGCGTTACTCTTAGAAAGAGTAAGCTATCCAATCAAGGAAGGAGACGTTTATAGTCTGCACTTCCACATTTATACTAGTCTCTTTTACCCAAGAAAGCCGCACACTCGGGAAAACGAGTTGTTGGCTCATCTTTCCTGGTGCTTCCTCGGCACGTGCAATCGAGTTTTCGGCCCGCCTTCCACGATGAGCCGCGGCAATCCTATGGGGAAGAAACTACCTCATGCAAGGAATAGGCCGTTTATAGGCTACTCTTATTCCGCATTTATACTCTCAAATGAACCCACTTTTGGCTTTCCCTTAGAAAAGTTATAAAAAATATGAAGGAGGCCATCCTGACAGGAAGGAAGCCGTTTATAGGCTTCACCTTCTTCTTTCATACTCCTTACTCTTGTTTGTTTGTGAGTAAATATAATTATTTAATAATTGTGATTAATTTTCATTTAATTAATTTTCATATATGCATACGTATTATTCTCTAAATTTTTTCAGGATTAAGTTTTAAAGATTACATTTAATAAAATAATTTATGACTATTTCAATTAATTAAATTTATTTGTCAAAATTATTAAAGGTGATAATTTTGAAAATTGAATCGCATACGTATATTAATTTTTTAAATTCTCCCACAATTATGACGTCAAATTGCCTGCCAATCATAAACACTCAATTGACTACAACGCCACCAACCTCTTTCACTTTTATGCATTGTACATGCCCTTCTATTGAAATTTTCTATCGTAAATGCTTGTGAACCTTGATTTGAGTTTATTCGAGTTTTTTCGAGATTTTCGATATTCGACTTAAAATTGATTCCTCCTACTTTCATTCCTTTTTTAAGATAGGATATTTTAATTTTTTTTACTTGTCAAATAGAATTTTATGTCTTGAAACCACATTTTAATTTGAATATTTACTTGGCCTTAAAACAATACATAGGTTTTTATTTTAAATAAAATAATATATTGTTTTGAATTTTCCATTAATTCATAAAATTTAGAATCATTGACAATTTTTTTGATACTGTTAATTATTAACAACTAACCTAAAAGTATGTAAAAGAGCATGTGACGCTGACCAACTCGAAGGTACCCTTATACAATAGAATTGGGTAATGCCGTTTTCATACCTTTCCCAGGAACTTTACTTTGGTCTCATTCTATTGCACAGCAGTGGGATAAGTTTGTCTCGTTCTCGCCCTAATTATGTATCCTAGACGGTCTGTGCACATAAACAGTGCGAGAACGAGAAAAACTTATGCCACTGCTGTGTAGTAGAATGAGACAAAAGTAAAGTTACGGGACGAGGTATAAAGGCGCCTTAATATATCCATTTTATAGTTTCGTGGACCTTTGTAAATTGGCTGCCACATCCAATTCTTATCCATCCAACAAAAATACTTCACCCAGACATGTAATTGGATGGCGCTAGAGAGTCCAACAAAAATAGCTGTCCCATCCAACAGACAGGTGCAGGTATCCAACTATTTTTCTGCGTGTACAGGCATGTAATACATAGTGTTCACTTATGTGTGTAAATATATTTTCCTTTCATCATATTTAGAATTTAATTCTTAGGTCGCTGAATCGCCTTAAAGCCCTTATCAGTATGTCTGATTATATATATATATTTAATTCTCTTTTCTCATCTCTTTCTTGAATTTTCGATAGTCTTAAGTTAGTTACGTGTCAGCCGTCGCTAATAGCACACGTAGACCACAATTCATTTCGTTTCAATAATTAGATACTTTGTATTATTTGTTAAATTTATTGATGAGCAGTGTTAAATAAACAAGAGTTTTGATTTGAACTGATTGTGAGTGACCTGGGTTTTTATTTCTACACTTGAGCCCTGAATTGACTTCCTAATTTACCCTCAAAGAAACATTTGGCGATCCTGCCAGGATCACTTTATTCAGTTTAAACTCATAATTATTTAATAATAATTAAACCCTCATAATTATTCAACATTCTGAAGTGCAGTGAATTTTATTAAACAATACTGGTTTTTGTGAAGTGCAATTATATTTCTTGGATTACGTGACTATGTAAATCAATTATTTCTCTATCAAGGTGATTCCAAGGTTGCATTAACATATCAAACATTCCAGTGAACCAGTGTTTCTAATTCAGTGTACCTTGGTATCACTTTTTGTAATGATCTATCGTTTAACTTGCATATTTCTAACGTGGTTAACAAGGCGGTTAAAACTCTAGGTTTTATAAAGAGAAATACTCACAATTTTAGAAGTTTGACTGCCCTTAGGGTTCTGTATTTTTCGTTCGTTCGTTCTACGTTGGAGTTTGGATCTGTGATCTGGTGCCCTTTTCATAGAGTCCATACTCTTAGACTGGAAAGGGTTCAGAACCGCTTTTTAAGATTTGCTGCCTTCCAATTACATTTACAGTTTGATGTTTTAAATCATGACTATTCAATATTGAGATCGCAGTTGAGAATACCTAGGTTGGAGTCCAGATTTTTATACAACGATCTTATATTTTTGTACAAAATAATTAATGGCCTTATTAACAGTCCCCCGGTACTGTCTTGCGTTAACTTTTCTGCTCCACAGAGATCCTTACGACATCCACAGCCTTTTCATGTTATTTTTCACAGAACAAATTTTGGAAAAAACTCAATATTTAATAGACTCTGTGTTGAGGCAAATTATTATTCCGATGAATTAGATTTTTTTGACGGTAGACTCAACACTTTTATATCGGTCACCCGAAACTGTATATTTGGTCGTTGGTAATATAGATATTTTTCGACTAATATAAAATCGACCACAATTCACTGCAGTTAATATTATAATATATTTGTAATTTTAATTAATGGGTTTTCTGAATCCGTATATATATGTATTAAATAGAAAATTTGACAATTTATTTACATATTATGTCATCGCAGTATAGCTTCATAGAACCCGAATTTCTTCGGGTTTTTCTTCGACGATGCTTGGAATTTAATCATTCAACATTTTTCTCCATGCGAACTTGACATTGCTGAGCACACACCTGTCATTGGTAAATGGCTATACGTATCAATTCTCAGGCTGTATTCGACTTCCTTGTCTAAGACTTTCATGCCTATTAAGACTGAGACTTCTGACATTCTCAACTCAGATTCTGACTCCTTTGACTTAATTGTCAGCAATTTACACACAATTACCATAGTCGATTCAAAGATGTAATCGCATGAGAGCTCGTTAGAAGACCTCCTAATGGAGCAAGAGGATATTATTGAGAGTTTGCATCGCGCCTTCGCCGTCATGCAAAGCTTAAAAAAGGACACTAGTTCTGTGTCTCTTGCGAAACTTGCTTCCCGATTGGATTACATTCAATCTCTTTGGCCGAGATGTGGAGAGCTTCAGATTTCTCTTAAACAAATGTCGACTGTGGGAGACAGAACAACATTACCCTACTTCAAGGATAATCAATTCGCTACAACAGAAAACCTCTATTTGGATATAGTTGGGGAGTGCAAAGCTGACGTATTTGATCCACCTGGCGCTTCGAACAAGATCAATCAACAATCCAGGGCTACCAGGGATGCTGTAAAATCTTCAGTCAGGTTACCTCCTATTTCCTTACCTAGTTTTTCAGGCGCATACAAGGATTGGGTCACCTTCAGTGACTATTTTAAATCGTTAGTTTTAAATAATGATAATTTCGATAATTTACCAAATTTCCATTACTTAAAATCTTGCCTTGATGGAGAGGCTGCTAAATTAATTAGTAATATATCGGTTACTGCCGCGAGCTTTCAAACGTCTTGGAAAAAATTAGAAGATCGTTATTCAAATAAGCGATGTTTATTAAATACCCATTTAACAAATCTATTTGCGATAAAGTCTGTTTCTTCCCCTTCCGCGATAAGCTTGCGTAAATTAATTGATTCTGCAACCGAATCAGTAGAAGCGATGACAGTATTAGGGCGTCCTACTGCTGAATGGGATGACATATTAATTTTTATAATTACTAGAAAATTTGATAAGGCGACACGAGAAGCATGGGAGTTAAATCTGGAAGATTCTAATAATTTTCCTCTCTTCTCAGATCTTACAACATTCTTAAATAAACGAATTTATGCTCTCGAAGCAGCATCAATTTCACCAGAAAAATCTCCCACGCCACTCGCAGCTAAATCTACTAGTATACAGTCTCATCATTCAGAAGCCTCTCTACCTCGGTGCCTTGTATGCTCTGAAGCTCACGCTATTTACAGATGTAAAACCTTTATCGCTAAACCTATAAATGATAAATTAGAATTTATTAAAAGGAACAAATTATGTCAAAATTGTCTCACAGCTTTTCATCGTGGTAAAGCATCTGGAAGTAAAATGAATTGCTCACTCTGCACACTGGGCCAGGAGACCCTGTTTTCTGACCGAAAGTCGACTTTTTTAACTTTATCTTTTTTTAAAGTAGTTTATGTTATTTTAATTAGTGATATTTTTGGCATCTATTTTGTAAATAATTCAGTAATTTGTAAAAATCTGATAGTTTAATGACTATTTAAAGTTTAAAAATATTTAAAAATTTCTCTTGCAGTTTTCGTTGAATTACTTTATATTTCAGAAAATGGAGTTAATATTTTTTAATCGTTACTTCATGACATCTAACCTTAGTCTCAAACTAGGAAAAAAACCAATAACTAATTATTGGATATTATATTTTCACACAATTTTAACACTACAAAAGATAAAAATGAGCACAATTTGCGGAAAGGACAATATTTGATTCAAGGGTCCCCCGGCGTTCCCCAACTTTTTGAAAAGTTGTACATGTTTATGTATTCTTTGTTATACGTACTTTAAGCTTAATATGCTCATTTTTGCTCGAATTCATAAATTTACTTTAAAAATATAAATAATGATGTTTATGATCGCCTCACAGCATGCCACACACCTGAGGTCGGGTGGCTAAGAAGTTTTTTATTTGTATTTTGTAAAGAATACTTAAATTCATCAAGGTTTATTGTACTTAGTATAAATTCAATAAATTATATTAGAAACTGAGTAAATTTAGTTACAACTATTAATTAAAAACTGTTTAAACAAATACATTATGTTATTTACCAACTTTTTACACAATGCACTTAGAAAGATGCAGTTTCCTCCTAAGTTTGCAATTTATCGACACGGTAATTACAGATAAAAATTAAACATGAAATTGTTATTTAAACAATTTTTAAACAAATTATTATTGTTATTTTCCAATACAATGCACCTAGAAAGATGTAGTTTTTTCCTTCTTTTGAAATTTACCGATTTACTGCGCATCGTCAAACTGCATTGTCTAAAAAGTAAGTAAATAGTAATAATTCCTTTACAAGTTATTTAAATTATATTTCCATTTATAATCGTTATCGGTAATTATATAAAATTCGGTAAATTACAAAATTAGAAAAAAAACTGTATTTTTTATATGTATCGTGTAAAAACTTAGTAAATAACAAGAATTATTTGTTTAAAAATTATTTAAATAATAATTTTATTGATTATTTTTATGCATAATTATATAAAGTACGGTAAATTGCAAAATTGCGAAAAAAGCTGCATCTTTCTAGGCTAATTGTATAAAAAATGTGTAACTAAGAAAAAAATTTGTTTAAACAATTTTTAATATTAGTTGTTACCAGTTTAACTTAATTTTTTCTTTTATTTATTGATTAGTACTAACTAAAGCTAAAAAATAGAGAAGTTTTAAAATAGCTACTACTCTCTCTGTTCATTTGAAAAAGTTATAATTTGTCAATAATAAGTTGCTTAAACAAATGAAAAATTCAACGTAAAATTATTAAAATACAAAATCTGTTAATACACAACAATATTACCCCTATCCCATACAGAGGATAGGGAAATACAGAGGATAGGATACACAGAAAACTCCCCGAATGTGAGAGGATAGAGGAACTCACACAGAAAACTCCCCGAATGTGAGAGGATAGAGGAACTCACACAGAAAACTCCCCGAATGTGAGAGGATAGGGGAACTCACACAAAAACCTCCCCGAATGTGAGAGGATAGGGGAACTCACACAAAAACCTCCCCGAATGTGAGAGGATATGGGGACTCACACAGAAAACTCCCTGAATGTGAGAGGAAAGGGGAACTCACATAAAAACCTCTCCGAATGTGAGAGAATAAGGGGACTCACACAGAAAACTCCCTGAATGTGAGAGAATAAGGGAACTCACACAGAAACCTCCCCGAATGTGAGAGGATAGGGGAACTCACACAAAAACCTCCCCGAATGTGAGAGGATAGGGGGACTCACACAGAAAACTCCCTGAATGTGAGAGGATAGGGTAACTCACACAGAAACCTTCCCGAAAGTGAGAAGAAAGGGGAACTCACACAAAAACCTTCCCGAATCTGAGAGGATAGGGAAACTCACACAAAAACCTCCCAGATAAATAAAAGAGGTGTAGACTTATACTGCAACCTCCTCGTGGTATACCTTGGTAACTACTAAGATAGTAGGCTAACTGCAGGCAAACGAACCTTTCAGTTTTCAAAAATTCAACCACCTTATTTGATTCACCATTTTTTTTGTTGAGGTTTTGATGTGAAATTTGGATTCAGAAACATCGAAAAAACCCGTAAATAAAGTTTAGAAAAAATCCAAAAATTTTATTGAATTTTTGTCCGCCATATTGGACCATACATTTTTTTAATGAACATCCGACATCAGATTGGTAATCAGCAACCTCAAAAACCCCCGAGTAAAAAGTTTTAAGCAAATCTATAGTCTTTTCAGATTTCATGGCCGCCATATTGAATAAGCCATTTTGAATTTTGAAAATTCGACATCAGATTCGTAATCAGCGACCCCAAAAACCCCCAAGTAAAAAGTTTGAAGCGAATATAAACATTTTTTTAAATTTTGGACGCCATATTGGATCCACCACTTTGAATCTTAAAAATTCGACATCAGATTCGTAATCAGCGACCCTAAAAACCCCCGAGTAAAAAGTTTTAAGCAAATCTATAGTCTTTTTAGATTTCATGTCCGCCATATTGGATCCGCCATTTTGAATTTTGAAAATTCGACATCAGATTCGTAATCAGCGACCCCAAAAACCCCCGAGTGAAAAGTTTCAAGCAAATCTTTGCACTTTTTCGACTTTTGGCCAAAAATCGGGTTTCCTGGCCTAGTGTGCTCTGTAAGAAACGTCATCATACTCTAATACATTTTCATTCTGAAAGCGCAACTTCTGAAGAGGGGGAGAAAACCACTCCTACCAAGCCTTCTGTAATTCAAGAATCTACAAATTCTGACTCAGTAGACGATAGCCTTGTAGCAAGCTCACATTTTTCGAGTGGTTCTCAATTGTCACCTAGAATTCTTACTACAGCTTGGATAGTGGTTTCCTCTTCCTCTCAGCGATCTATTATTGTTAGAGCACTTTTGGATCAGGGGTCAACTCATACATTTATTTCAAAGAAACTATCAAACACGTTAAACTCGAAGACGTTCCCAATATCTGCAGAAGTTAATGTTCTTGGAAATCAGTCATTTAGTCGAGTCAGCCGCCTTATTCCGATCACTGTAAAGGCAACTCGCGGTAATGACACAGTTCTTTCCACTGAAGCTTTAATTCTCGATCATCTAACATCTTAGGTACCTAAATTCAGTCTTCCGGTTTTTAATTGGGATCATCTTCGTGGTTTGACATTAGCTGATCAACGACCAACAGATGATACTCCTATCCATGCTATCATTGGTGTCGACCTTTACCCATACGCACTCCTTGACGTTTATTCAAGTGTATAAGGAACTTGATAAAACTCTACGTCAATTCTGGGAAGTAGAGGAAGGACCTTTCCTTCAACCGCTGTCGGCAGAAGAAAATGAATGTGAAAAACATTTCCGTGAATCACATTCTCGTACTCCTGAGGGTAGGTATATAGTCAGGATACCTTTCAAAACTCCCCCACCTCTTAATATTGGTGATACTCGTGTACGAGCACAAATGGTACTCCGCTCAATTGAGAAAAGGCTCGCTCAACATCCTGAAAAGAAAGATTCCTACCATTTATTTCTTCGTGAGTACCAATCTTTGGGTCATATGAGACTAGTTGATTCACTCAATGATCAACCCATTCAACCCGTTTATCTACCTCATCATTCGGTAGTGAAGGCTAGCAGCACTACCACCAAAAACTAGAGTCGTCTTTAATGCCTCAAGTCCATCATCGAATCAAACGTCCCTAAATGATCATCAAATGGTAGGTCGTAAACTTCAAGTCGATCTTCCCATGCTGTTAACACGTTGGCAGGTACACCGCTTTGTGTACTGCGCTGACATAGAAAAAATGTTCAGGCAGATCCTTGTTGATGAACGGGACGTCGATTATCAGAGGATTCTGTGGCGGACTGATCTTACGGAGAAGATTCAAGAATATCAGCTGTTGACGGTGACCTACGGGACAGCTAGCGCTCCTTTTTTAGCAATGAGAGTACTGCAACAGCTTGCTTCCGATGAAGGTAAAAACTGTCCTTTGGCCTCCTTGATTATTCAAGATCAAATCTATGTCAATGATTGTCTTTTTGGGTCGCACAGTATAGAGTTGTTAAAACAGATGCAGGACGAATTAATTGCTCTTCTTAGACGCGCTGGTCTAGAACTTAGGAAATGGGCAGGTAACTCCTCTGAACTCTTGAATGACCTTGATCCTAAAAATCACGGGCTTGCTTGTGATAAGTCTTTACAACCTGATGCGAGTTTGAAGATCTTGGGTATTTCCTGGAGCCCAGCATCTGATACTTACCGTTTTTCCGTGAACTCAGAAAAGATGGAAATCTTTACTAAACGAGTGGTTCTCTCAATTATTTCTAAACTATTTGATCCACTTGGGTGGCTTTCTCCCGTTGTTATTCTTGCAAAAATATTTATGCAGTCACTGTGGCGATATCAAATCGATTGGGACGACATTTTACCTGACGAACTTTTCCGTTTCTGGATTAAATTCTATCATTTACTGGATATACTGGATGAATTACAAATCTCCCGATGGATTGGGTCAGATGATGAGACTTTAATTGGAGAAATCCATGGCTTTTCAGATGCATCAACAGTCGCATACGCAGCTGTCGTATATCTTCGCGTTGTTTCTAAATCTGGTTCAGTCCAGATCTCACTATTATTGAGTAAAACGAAGATTGCTCCTGAAAAACAAGTAAGTGTACCCCGTCTCGAACTTTGTGGTGCTGTATTATTAGCACACGTTATGAAAAAACTACTTGATTTACCTGAGTTCAGATCTTTTAAACCATTCTGTTGGACCGATTCTTCAATAGTTAGAGCATGGTTGAGGTTACCCTCGTCCAATTGGAAAACGTTTGTAGCCAACAGAGTCTCTGAAATCCACACTCTAGTTCCTGAAATTACTTGGCATCATGTTCCCGGTTCCGAAAATCCAGCTGATCTAGCCTCTCGAGGTATCCAACCTGAAGCTATTATTTCAAATTCCTTGTGATGGCAAGGTCCACCATGGCTATCTTTAGGCAATAGCGATTGACCGTCCGATGAGCCCTCTGAGCCAATTAGTATTTCCTTGTAGCAAAAAACTCCTCGTATATGTGCATTAACTTCGACAGTATATTCTGAGAATTATTTGGAAATTGCGAAACGGTTCTCATCTTAGGCACGTTTAATTAGAGTCACAGCCCTCATTTTGCGTTGACTATCTATTTGGAAAAAATCAAAACAATTTGTATCCCTTGTTCCGGATGCTGAGGAATTAAGATATGCTTCCATTCGGTGGATATCTCTTCTTCAATCTCGTCCCTTCCTAGATGAGATCAAAACTCTCAGAGAAAATGAACCAGATTCCAGTGGTTTTAAAACTCTCCAGGTAAACCAAGAGTTTAAACGCGCTAGTCCACTCCGACGGCTCAATCCGATTTTGGATTCTGATGGACTTTTGCGAGTAGGCGGAAGCTTATCTCTTAGTAATTTAGATTTTTTGGCAAAATTTCCTTATATTTTGAAAAATGACTCTGTGTCCCTTCTGATCATTCTAGACGCTCACAAACGTTGTTTGCATGGTGGACTTACTCTAACATTGAGCACCCTTCGTGAATCCTAGTGGATTTTGCAAGCTCGTAAATTGGTCAAATCTATTATCTTCCACTGTATGATCTGCGCTCGCATGCGAGCTGAGATTCCGGTTCAGCTTATGGGTCCGTTACCTACTTCTCGGACTCAAAATCCGGGTTTTCCGTTTGCGGAGTGCGGAGTTGATTACGCTGGGCCGATAAATATTCGCATGGCCGGGGGTCGTGGTATTCGCTCTCGACCAGCATGGATAGCAGTGTTTATCTGCCTTGCGACAAAAGCCGTACACCTGGAAGTTGTTTCAAAGTACTCTACACCTGCATTCTTTGCCGCGTTTGATCGATTTTGTTCTCGCCGAAACAAGCCTCTTAAGATGCACAGTGATAGAGGAACCAACTTTCAGGGCGCGGACAAGGAACTGCGTAGAACTTTTCGTCAATTAACTTCCGATCCTGATGTACTCATTCGATTAGCTGATGATGGGATTGCGTGGCAATTTATCCCACCCGCAGCGCCACATTTCGGTGGCCTGTGGGAAGCGGCTGTCAAGAGCATGAAGCATCATCTTATTCGAACACTCGGTGCTCATACTCCTACGTTTGAGGAAATTACAACATTATTGTGTCGAATTGAAGCGTGCATGAATTCTAGACCGATAGGTTCGATTAACGACGATGTGGAAAGTCTTGACACCCTAACTCCGGGGCATTTCCTTGTCCACCGAAATCTTACGCCTGTTCAACGACCAAATTTGAATAACGTGCCAGTAATTAGATTATCCCGCTGGCAATTAATGCATTAACTTCTAGAAAAATTTTGGCGGGACTGGTCAAATAGCTATATTAGATCCTGTCACAGTCGGACTCAATGGCAGAAAAGAACTGCCGCGCTTAAGGTCGGTCAAATTGTATTGCTTCGCAACGACAACCTCCCGCCAACTAAGTGGAATCTGGGTCGGATAACACGCTGTCATCCGGGACCTGATGGTTTAATTCGGGTTGTAGCAGTTAAAACAGCGACTTTAGAATATACGCGACCTATCATAAAATTAGCCCTTTTTCCAATAAGTATAGATGACTAATTGATCTTTAATCTTTATAAATGAAGATTCCAGCCATGACAGCCTGTTTTCTGGGCCACAAAAATTGATACGGAAAATATATTTGTAATGAGATTCAAATATTGCGCTGCAACCATCGCAAGGCGGGCGGTATGTTCACTTATGTGTGTAAATATATTTTCCTTTCATCATATTTAGAATTTAATTCTTAGGTCGATGAATCGCCTAAAAGCCCTTATCAGTATGCCTTATTATATATATATATATATATTTAATTCCCTTTTCTCTTCTCTTTCTTGACTTTTCGATAGTCTTAAGTTATTTACGTGTCAGCCGTCGCTAATAGCACACGTAGACCACAATTTATTTCGTTTCAATAACACTAGTTTACAAAATTTAAAAAAAATTCTGACCTATAGCATTTGACTGTCATTTATTATGTAAAATTTCTCCCTGAATCGAAATATGAAGTCAGACTTTAAGAAAGTAGAACAGTTTTCGAGATATAGCCAAATTTAAATTTTTTGAATTTTTAAAAAAAGTAAGTTCACTAAATTACAATTATCTCCGGAAGTAGGGTCGCGGACATTTCCACCAAAACCCAATTGACCGAATTTGTAATTGGCCGAAATTTAATTGTCCAAATTTGTAATTCTACAAACTTGCATTTGTCAGAATTTGCAATTCCCCGAACTTGCGTTTGTCCGAGCTATTAACTTCCCGAATTTGTATTTGTCATAACTTTCAAATCATCAAACTGACATTTGCCAAAACATTTAAATCGACGAAATTGCATTTGTTAAAATTTTTAACTCCTCGAACTCGTATTCGTCTGAACTTTTAAATCCACGAACTTGCATTTGCCCGAACTTTGAAATCACCGAACTTGCATTTGTCAAAATATTCAATTACCAGAATTTGCATTTGTCCGAACTTTGAAATCACCAAATTTGCATTTTTCCGAACTTTAAAATCACCGAACTCGCATTTAGCAGAATATTCAACTCTCCAAATTTGCAACTGTCAGAACTTCTAAATCCCTGAATTTGCATTTGTCCAAACTTTAAAATCACCGAACTTACATTCGCCCGAATTTTGAAATCTCCGAATTTGTAATTGTCCGAACTTTAAAATCACCAAACTCACGGTTGGCCGAACTCTTAAGTCTCCGAATTTGCATTTGGCCGAACTTTTAAATTACCGAACTTGCATTTTTCCGAACTTTTAAATCACCGAACTTGCTTTTGTCAAACTCCTTAAGTCACCGACTACTGGTGTCCCCGAATTTGCATTTGTCCGACCATCGGAAAGTATGTTTTCTAAAGGAGTCTTATGATTGGATGGTAAATTTCCCGGTAACATTACCAGCCAATCAAAAGACTCCTTTAGAAAACCTACTTTCCGATGGTCGGACAAATGCAAATTCGGGGACACGAGTAGTCGGTGACTTAAGGAGTTTGACAAATGCAAGTTCGGTGATTTAAAAGTTCGGAAAAATGCAAGTTCGGTAATTTATAAGTTCGGCCAAATGCAAATTCGGAGACTTAAGAGTTCGGCCAACCGTGAGTTTGGTGATTTCAAAGTTCGGACAATTACAAATTCGGAGATTTCAAAATTTGGGCAAATATAAGTTCGGTGATTTTAAAGTTTGGACAAATGCAAATTCAGGGATTAAGAAGTTCTGACAGTTGCAAATTTAGAGAGTTGAATATTCTGCTAAATGCGAGTTTGGTGATTTCAAAGTTCGGAAAAATGCAAATTCGGTGATTTCAAAGTTCGGACAAATGCAAATTCTGGTAATTGAATATTTTGACAAATGCAAGTTCGGTGATTTCAAAGTTCTGGCAAATGCAAGTTCGTGGATTTAAAAGTTCAGACGAATACGAGTTCGAGGAGTTAAAAATTTTAACAAATGCAATTTCGTCGATTTAAATGTTTTGGCAAATGTCAGTTTGATGATTTGGAAGTTATGACAAATACAAATTCGGGAAGTTAATAGCTCGGACAAACGCAAGTTCGGGGAATTGCAAATTCTGACAAATGCAAGTTTGTAGAATTACAAATTTGGACAATTAAATTTCGGCCAATTACAAATTCGGTCAATTGGGTTTTGGTAGAAATGTCCGCGACCCCGGAAGTACTTAACCGATTTCAATTTCTTTTTTATGAAATTAAAGGTAGTTAAATTTCCTATCAAAAGTATGAACAACTTTTTTCAATCAGATTATCAGTTTAGTGTCTATTTATGAATTTGTTGAGAATTTTGCTTCATTTTTAACAAAATTGCAAAAAAAAGTGATTTACTGTGTATTACGTCATCAAAAAATATTTTTACTTCCGGTTTCTTTTTTGGATGTCAAAGTGTAATCTTTTTGAAAGAAAATGAGCCTTTGGTGATCAAATTTGTATTAAAAATGTAGAAGTTATAAGCATTGACGTGAATATAGGGAAAATCAATTTTTATTCAATTTTATAAATTTTTAACGAAATATGGCACAGTTTAAGATTTAAATAAATTTTGAACTTTAAAAGTAGTTCAACTTTGATTTAATATGTCTTTTGTGGACATTATTTGTTTCTCGGATGAGGAACCAACAAAAATCACCCATCATTGCTTCGTCCCAAAAGCCTTGATAGCGACGTTCCATGACTTTTATGTCCTGGTGAAAACGCTCTCCGTGTTCATCACTTTCTGCGCCCAGATTGTTAGGAAAAAAGTCCAAGTGGGAGTGCAGGAAATGAATTTTCAAGGACATATTTACTCCTGTGTCGATGAAATGTGATTAATATATGTAAATAAAGTTAGAAAGTTAAAAATGGAAAATTTCGAAATTATACCTATGTTCTTATAATTTATAAGCAAGTCTTCTATAAGTTTTTCGTAATTTGGACTTTTGTCATTTTCCAAAAAGCAAGAAACAGTTAAGCAAAATGAATCCCATGCTTTTGCCTCATCTGCTGACAATATTGAACGGAATTTAACATCAGTGATCAGTTTTTTAATTTGTGGCCCACAAATACACCTTCTTTTATCTTTGCATCAGATAGATTTGGAAATAGTTTTTTCAAGTAACTAAACGCAGCACCATTTCTTATTTGCAAAGCCTTTGCAAGGTTCTTAAAGAGACCAAGTTTTACATGTAAAGGTGGAATGATGATTCTGTCCTGTTCGACGAGAGGATCAAATTTGACATTTTCTTTTCCTATAGTAAAATTGATTCTCTCAGGCCAATCTTTCCGAACATAATGATCGCAACGTGCTCGACTGTCCCATTTGCACAAAAAACACATGTATTTTGTGTACCCTTGTTGCAAAACAATTAACATAGCGACGACTTTAAGATCAGAACAGATTTTCCAGTTATATTGTTTATATTTGATTAAATCTAGCAGTAAGGACATTGACTCATAAGATTCTTTCATACCAACAGCGTGAGCTACTGGAATTGAGGGTTTCTTGTTACCTTGGTGTAACAAAACAGCTTTTAAACTTAGTTTGCTGCTATCAATGAATAAACGCCATTCAGTTGGATCATTTGATTCGCCAAATTCATTGAACAAACCGTTTATGTCGTGGCAAAAACAAACGTTATCTTTCTTTGAATAGTAGGTAGCAAAACGCTCGTGACGAGTTCTATAATAAGTTATTTTAACCTCAGGTGTCACAAAACCTCGTTCTTTCATGCGTGATGTCAACATCTCCGACTTTTCTTTCGTCAGATCTAAATCTCTTATCCAGTCATTAAGTTCACATTGTGTAAGAGGCATTGCTTTTTTCTCTGGTTCAAAATAAGTGTCGCTTAATTCACTTGATTCAGGTACATCAGCATCATCAACAAGTTCGTACTTCCGCTTAGGAGAAACAGGATAAGGAATTGAATGTGAATGAGGAATCGGTTTTGAGAAAGAATGCACCTCTGCATATTCAGTGCTTCGATGACGTCCACATTGTTTAATTTTGGTCAAACAAAAATAACAGTCAACTTTATGACACATTGGCTCTCGCCAAGTTGCAGGAACATCAAATGGTAAGTAACGACTAGGGTAAAATAAAATAACATTAACTACTAAAGGAGTTTTAGAAAAATTTGCAAAAAAAACTTTAAAAAAACTTTACTTACTTTGTGCCAGCCATCCACATAGTTAAAGTAGTTCTACATGTATTGCACAAAACATTTGGTGTCCATGATTCATTAAGATTATCTGGATTAACTTTGAAATATAAACGATATGCAGTTTGCAAAGTAACAGTAAACTTTGGCGGTGTCAGAAAAATGTATTCTGCACAGGCATAGCAGAACTTGTTAGGATCATTTTTGCAATTGTATTTGCGTTTTGCATTACTCATTTTTTCATAAATGGACACAATATGTTTTTAATTTGATTACTGCTACCGTAAATAATCATAAACAATGAAAATAGCTTCACTAACAAAGTGTCGCCAACTTAAAAAATAGTGTCAAGAAGTATAAATAATATAAAAATATTACCAACATTATAATTGATTTATTGTGCTAAAATTTTATAATCTCATAAATACGTTAAAAACAGTGTAAAAATATGCCACTTTCCATTTCAATCATCCTTTTATACTCTTCAGAACGTTAGTCTTAAAATAGTTAAAAGAATCATAAAATTTGTCAAACATTGAATTTCTGTATTTTCACTTCAATGCTTATAACTTCTACATTTTTAATCCAAATTTGATCACCTAAGGCTCATTTTCTTTCAAAAAGATTACACTTTGACATCCAAAAAAGAAACCGGAAGTAAAAATATTTTTTGATGACGTAATACACAGTAAATCACTTTTTTTTTGCAATTTTGTTAAAAATGAAGCAAAATTCTCAACAAATTCATAAATAGCCACTAAACTGATAATCTGATTGAAAAAAATTGTTCATACTTTTGATAGGAAATTTAACTACCTTTAATTTCATAAAAAAGAAATTGAAATCGGTTAAGTACTTCCGGAGATAATTGTAATTTAGTGAACTTACTTTTTTAAAAATTCAAAAAATTGAAATTGAGTGACCTGGCTTTTTATTTCTACACTTGAGACCTGAATTGACTTCCTAATTCACCCTCAAAGAAACATATAGGTATGGACTTTACTATCTCCTTGAGTTTATAGGAAGCATTTTTAGAATCTTCAGAATAGAATTCCCATTGGATATGTATATTATACATATTAACTGTGTATGCTTTCTATGAACTCAAAGAGATAGAAAGTTCATACTTGTATGTTACATACCCGTATGACATGCAATAAAAAAGGATATTTCCTTTATAAATGGTCAAAGGCATGTGTTCAAAACTATTGGAATACACGATACTTATATTATCCAGAAATATTCCCCAACTTGTAGATCCTGGTATCTAGCGCATTGCCTTTTTTATTTATCCTTAGAACTTGCATCTGACAATGTAAATGGATAAAGAAAGAATTTGAACAAGTTCGAGTAAGACTCGAACAGGTCCGTTCCGCTAATTTTAGGCATTAAGCCCAATTTTTTGGCTCTTTTATTTTCTTTTCTAAAAACCAAATTCGGGGTGGAGGTGCTAGCAGAATATACCGCCAGCACCTCCATGACAGAAAATTATACGAATTTAAAAAATCAATCACTTGACATTTTTGGGCTCCCTGAAAACCATAATTAGAATTTTAAAAAATCATCCCTTACCCAAAAATTGACAACTCCAAAAATTAAGAAATTCTAAAAAATTGAAATTTGAACTGTTTAGATAATGAAGCTGAAGATCAAGTATGCAATTAGAAGATCTTCGTGTCGCCGATTATCGAACTGATAAAAAAATCCAATTTCAAAATGGCCGACACAATATGTCGGACAATTTTTAAAATCGGGCAAGTACGAGTTACACTAGTACCAAGTCGAAGGGTTCCGTACCGCTCTAATTTTTTTTAATTATATGAGGCAGAGACTAAAAATTTTCCACCAGGAAACCATTTTTAAAAATATTTTTTATTATACACTAAATAAAACTTTATTGGTACAAATTTTTAGCACTATAAGACAAAAATTTTGAAGCTGAAGGGTCAGGGCCGTTTTTTAAATATGTTTTAAAAAAATAAGGAATTAACCAATTATTATTCAAACTTTTTTTTAAAAAAACACGAATTTCGGATAATACATTCAATGAAGACGAACATTAACAAACTTCTATATATTTTTTCCGTAATCTACACGTAAATCTACATACGTGTACCAAATTGCAGCATCCTAAGTAAAATAGTTTGGAAGATTAGGGAGGGGGGGGGGGGGACATGGTCATTTTTTCGAATTTTTTTCAAAAAATTGTACTTTTTAGCTAGTAAACACTCTGAAGACCGCCTTTACGAAAGTTCTCTATAATTTTCCTGTAATCTACACGTAAATCTACAAACGTGTACCAAATTGCAGCATCCGAAGTAAAATAGTTTGGAAGATTAGGGGGGGGGCATGGTAATTTGTTTTGCATTTTAGGGCAAAAAAGCGGTTTTTGCTGGATTTCGGTATGTTCATGAGCTTGAATCGCGTTTTCCATATCATTTTCGTAAATCCAAGGTGAAATTACATATGTGTACCAAATGGGAAGTCTCTAGCTCATATACACGGTTGGCTGGAAAACATTTTAACCCTGAAGTTGCATCCCTTGGAAGATTCCTATTGAAACTTGTTCGGGATCCCTCACTGACCATTTTTCATAAATATTAGCAAAATCCCCAGAGCGGATTTTTTTTAATGCAACTTTTTGTATTTTTTATGGAAAATTCGAAAAAATTGGTTTTGATGATTACATAACTTAGTTTTAAATGGTCTAATATTTTCAAAAAATTTCTAATTTTTATTAAAAATCCCTTTATAGAACAAAAGGTTCAAGTATCTAGTAATATATATTATTCAAGGACAATTATATAAATTTAATGTTAAAAGTGATTAATAAAATGCTAAAAGTAGGGCTTAAAATTAAAGCATTATGTATTTTAAAACATAAATTGTTATCGGATATATCGTTCCCTGACATGTAGCGTAATCTGATTTCCGAATAAAAATTCTAAAACAAAAGAATTTTAATCACATTATGGTTATGAAACTCTAAAATTTGACAAGTTGTTAACTTGAGAATGAAAACAACCATTAACTAACAACAGACTTTATTTTTGGATAGAGGTAAGAAATTTTAAAACGACACCACTAAAAATATTGTGTATTAAGTGAAAAATGACCAACATATATATTTTCTCTAGTTCTACCAAAATGAAGATCCATTAAAAAAATATTCACATGAAGAAAATCTTACTAAGGTTATGTTTGAAAAAGGGAAAAACAATGCACATATTATCCGACTGTTTGAAGCAGAAATTCATGGAAAAACTTGATCTCAAAGAATTTACTTTCGAGGACAATCGATTACCTTCTTCCTTGTGTGAATCGTGTAAAAGAAAGTTGTATACATTTGATGCAAAAACATGCAGAGTGGAAGGCATAAATAAAATAGAGCTGCTTGATTATGTTTTGTCGATAATCGGATCAAAAAAGTTGCGGTCGCATGATAAATTGCAAAATTCAAGATATTGTTGCAAAATTTGTTAAATTGCTACTGCATTGCCTAACAAGAATCTGTCCCCTGGCTTCAGTCCGGGTAACATTAATAAAAACAAGTTAAAAGAAAAATGCAAGGAGAATAAGAAGACAGTGCCAGTTAAACGTGATTCTCGTGGAGAACGAGTGAGCAGCGCAACGAAATATATTGTGTCAAATTTTACAGCTCCAGAGAAAGAAATGATAATGAGTGAATTAATAAAGGATAGAATTACACAGCCCCACAAAAAAAAAAAAGTGTCATGTACTTTTGACCGGAATACCCTAGCCCTATGTATTTTGACGCGCTGAACACGAATCCGAAGTCAGTTTTGCTCCATCACGTCAGGATTTTTTCCTAACCTCAAAATCAATAAAATGACACTTTTTGTTCATTAGCATGTGAACCCGACTTAACATTAATACATGCCTAGGGCGAATAGAAAGTTTGGATTGTGACCTTTAAAACGCTTTTTTAAAAATTGTTCTACGATGATTTTTAACGAAGTTATGATGTTTTATTTAAAATCATTTTTTTCCATTACACCATACCACATCAATAACACAGGCACACAAAAAAAAAAAAAGGTCAAATACCAGAGGGCAGACCAACATATTCCTAGGTTTTTGGGGTCGCTGAAACCGAATATGGCCATGAAAATATTATCTGCTTGCCCATTTTCCCCCTAGCCCCCCCCCCTTACACCCCTCGGGGGGTGACATTTCAGTTTTTCCAAAAACGTCAAAAAGGCAGTCTATTCCTATGTTTTTTGGGGCGCTGAATCCGAAAAAGACCACCAAAAGCCAATCCCCCCCTCCTGCACCCCCTAACACCCCCTGGGAGGGGGTTGGAATTTCGAATTTCACGAAAAGTCGAGTTCGGTGGCTATTTCTATGTTTTTTGGGGCGCTGAATCCGAAAAAGACCACGAAAAGAAAATTCCCCCTCTCCTTCACCCCCTATCACCCCCTGGGAGGGGGTTGGAATTTCGAATTTCACGAAAAGTCGAGTTCGGTATCTATTTCTACGTTTTTTGGGGCGCTGAATCCGAAAAAGTCCACCAAAAGCCAATTGGCCCTCCCCTTCACCCCCTATCACCCCCTGGTAGGGGGTTGGAATTTCGAATTTCACGAAAAGTCGAGTTCGGTGTCCATTTCTATGTTTTTGGGGGCGGTGAAATTGGAAAAGGACACCAAAGGTAAATTCGTTCCGTTATTCACCTCTTAGCATCTAGTTACTAACACTGGGAGGGGGGTTGATATGTTCTCTTTTATGTGTAATTAAGAAGAATAAGCAATGTTTTTTTTACGCATTTGAATAAATAATAACTAGGTAGGCACCGATGATTACACAAGTATGTACCAGCACAATTTGATGGATCTTGATTTTACTACACTTAGCGCGACCTAGGAACAACGGCGTGGACGTGGTAGTTTTTGTTCCCTTTGGGGTGCTTTTTTAACGTGAGTCCCCTTGCCTCTCACGATTGGTGGCGCTGCTTTAATGTGTTTTTCCTTAGAACGAATTTCGCTCATTTAGTTTTTTTATAGTGATGCATTTGAGCGAGATCTCTTCTCAAAAAGTCTCGAAAAAATGAGAATCTCGTGAAAATTACATTGGAAACAAATGAATGTACTGTTTTCGTCTCTTTTATCTTTTATGAAAGGACAGATTCTCGAAATGCATCACTAGTTTTTTGGCATTCATTTCTGCCTATGGTACCGTACTCGCTTGGATTCGAATGACCTTCTGAGAGGTTTTCTTTTCTGAGCCCTTTTTGTTTCTGGTGAATCCCTTTTTAGTGTCCCACTCAAGGGGATATTAGGGGCTTAAGCGGGCGGGAATTAGCTTTTGGTGGTCTTTTTCGGATTCAGCGCCCCAAAAAACGTAGAAATAGACACCGAACTCGATTTTTTGTGAAATTCGAAATTCCAACCCCCCTCCTAGGGGGTGATAGGGGGTGAAGGAGAGGGGGAATTGGCTTTTGGTGGTCTTTTTCGGATTCAGCGCCCCAAAAAACATAGAAATAGACACCGAACTCGACTTTTCGTGAAATTCGAAATTCCAACCCCCTCCCAGGGGGTGATAGGGGGTGAAGGAGAGGGGGAATTTTCTTTTCGTGGTCTTTTTCGGATTCAGCGCCCCAAAAAACATAGAAATAGCCACCGAACTCGACTTTTCGTGAAATTCGAAATTCCAAACCCCTCCCAGGGGGTGTTAGGGGGTGCAGGAGGGGGGGATTGGCTTTTGGTGGTCTTTTTCGGATTCAGCGCCCCAAAAAACATAGGAATAGACTGCCTTTTCGACGTTTTTGGAAAAACTGAAATGTTACCCCCCGAGAGGTGTAAGGGGGGGGGCTAGGGGGAAAATGGGCAAGCAGATAATATTTTCATGGTCATATTCGGTTTCAGCGACCCCAAAAACCTAGGAATATGTTGGTCTGCCCTCTGGTATTTGACCTTTTTTTTTTTTTGTGTGCCTGTGTAATTGAATTGTTATTTACATTTGGAAAAAATTTATATTTTAAATAAAACATCATAAGTTCGTTAAAAATCATCGTAGAACAATTTTTAAAAAAGCGTTTTAAAGGTCACAATCCAAGCTTTCTATTCGCCAAAGGCATGTATTAATGTTAAGTCGGGTTCACATGCTAATGAACAAAAAGTGTCATTTTATTGATTTTGAGGTTAGGAAAAAATCCTGACGTGATGGAGCAAAATGGACTTCGTATTCGTGTTCAGCGCGTCAAAATACATAGGGCTAAGGTATTCCGGTCAAAAGTACATGACACTTTTTTTTTTTTGTGGGGCTGTGTTATTGAACAAAATTTAGATTCTAATAAAAAAAACATCAAATTATCGCTTAAGCAACCTAAAGGTGGAAAAAATTTAGGCATTGTTGTAAAACCCAGTGTAAGTAACAAAACAAAGTCAGTTAAAATTCCAGCAGATGGTGTTAAAAAGATCAAAATGGCGTTTAATATTTCAAACAACACTATGACTGGTATTGTAAGGGCATTTCGAGCAATCAGAAAAAATAAAAAACTCTTTGAGCCTGGAATAAAAGAGAAACTTGCGGTTGGCAATCATGTTTTAGATGGTTATTTTAATGTGAAAACAATAAATACTGTTTAGAAAGTAAAAAATCAGGTAACGGAATGTCAAAAAATTGCAATTTATTGTAACGATGTAGAAGCATTAATTGAAAAAGTGATGGATCATCGTGACGTATCTGAAGCTACTTTAAAATTAGGCATCGATAGCGGAGAGAAATTTCTAAAAGTTTGTTTGAGTATTCAGTCAGAGGAAGGTCCGGTTCCCGAGCCAGAAACACCAAACAAAATGTCGAATTAAATAAAAAATGTAAAGATTCAAGTGTTAAACGTCTACTTGTAATTGGATTGGTCCAGAATGCGCAAGAAAATTATGATAGTTTGAAAGAGTTGTGGGCCTTATTCACGGCGTTCTTGAACACGCTGAAAGTTCCAGTAAATTGTCAACCAAATCTGACTGCAGGACCTTTTTTCTAATGTCAGTTTAGGTGACAATTAATGTTATTTGAAATCGGATCTGCTTAATTGCTCATAAAATTCGAAAAGAAAATTTTGTTACTATAATTTTTATCGTCAAGCTTATTAGTTTCTTCTTGAAGTAAAAGTTGAAAATTATCTTTTTTTGTGCAATTTAATGGATTTAATTGTCAGAATATGATTCATATATAACACAAAGTTTTATAAAACATAATTCGTAATTAAGAACATTAGTTAGTAAAATGCGGATGTCCTATGAGTTAGCCGACAAGAAAAAAAAGTTTGTTTGAGATATAGAAACTTAAAGTTGTGCACAAAATGGAACCCATGATGGGGCTATTTTGTGCATCAAAGTTTGATTGTTTATAAATTTGTGTAAACAATGTTTTTGATCGTTTTTGCTGTATGAAGTTTTATTTCTACATATTCTAGAATACTATAAAGAACAACAAAGCCAGAAATACTTTTTTTGTAGGAATTGTTTAATTAATTTAAAAGTTAAACACTACAGTTTTACTAAAATGTAAATTAAAAAAAAAAGTTATTTCTTTAAGAAAATTTTACTTAATATAACTTTTATTAAACTTCTTGAGTTATTTTAAGAGAAAAAGTTTCAAAATTAACTTGAATAGCATCTTATTCAAAACATAATTCTAAAGTATTTTTTACTATCTAGAAAACAAATTTTTAAAAAATAATTGATTTTAAAGAATGCACAAAATAACTCACCAAATCCTGGTTTTTTAGTTTTCTACACTTTTTTTAAAAATATGCAACAAAAAGTTTGCGCATCACGTATACACCATCACAACTAAATTGTCAACAAGTATGATTAATACTTTTAGAAATACTTTTCAACTTCCGGAGATCTGTACAGAATTATTAGAACTTTGAAAATTTTTAGCTTGATTTTCACGACTTTACGATTTTTTCGGATATCTGATAGAGAATTAAGTAATTTCATTTAGTACTCTCTATAGTCTAGATATCAGAAAATATTTATACGATGTAGCAAACTTAAACAACTGAATAAAAAGTTTTTATTCATTAAAAACCTCACGTGCACAAAATAGCCCCACTAGACGGTACTAAAATTTCTAATACTCAATCCTAAAACTCCCGTGTAGAAATTGAATCTGGGCTCTAGCCATCCCATGGCCGGGGAGCCCAGATTGAACTTGGGATCTGATCAGGCACAGGTGGGGGAGCCCAAGTGTCAGCTGGTCATTGTTCGGGCTTCTAGCTGGCTCCTGACCAGAAGTGTCTCCCCGTAATATTTAGGGAGTATCTGGGCGATATTTCGAGGTATACCGGCTATAGCCCGATCAGAGATATTAGGATTAAAAAAAAGCTTCTAAAAACAACAGTGCATAAATTTGAATTAATGGTGGACATATAATACATGAAAGTTAACCTCAAATTGTGAAATATTGACTTCTCCAAAGTACGTAAGTACCCAACAGATGTCCAGGTCATTTTCGGTCAACTTCTTCAGGGAAGTTAACCTCAAAATGTAAAAATCGACATCTCTGAATTACTGAAGTACCTTGTAATGGTGTTTTTCCCTTTCACCTATTTTACAATAACGACGTTGACGGCATTGACTGAATTCACGGACTCCACCCTTGAGCCAGTGAATAACCACCGAAGTCCATTTATTTATTCGGAGATCCTTTCTCCGGGCGCCAGGTAGATCGAGTATCTACCCGGACTCCGTTTTCACAACAAACGGTACCGTATCCAGACTGGCTAGCTCGACGTCTAAACTGACTTCCCGCCTCAAGATCGTGATTCACGTCGATATGGGAGAGGGGGGTGGACAGGCACGAAACAATGCACTAATGAACAATGAAAACTAATCAAACACTTTAACTGAGTTTACACCATTGAATTAAATTTATTTAACGAAACACTTCACTGAGAATTCTCGTCGAGAGGCGTAGAGGGAATTCGCACTTCGAGGTGAACGGTCAGCCGGCCGGCGTGGTGAAGATGGCGGCGTCCGTGCTTCATAACGTGGTCGGGTGGCTGACCACTTTTAATCACAGAGCTCGTGACCCCACGAGTTCCAAACACTGGCACAAGGTAGAAAAGCTGTTCACCAACCTTTCAGCTGCTCGAGCACCTTCCGGAAGTCCATTCTCGTGGTTTCACAAAACGAACAAAAAAGACAAATCGGTCACACCGTTGAGCACGTGCGGCGATTCAGTAGGCCAAACCCGAACTGCTCGAACAACGTGCTTCATGCACGCATTGGCGCTGCGAGGCTAGCTTTCGCGGCCTGCCGATCAGTGGCGCCACTATTCAGTTTTCGGGCCTCTGATTTTCCTTGCCGGTATCCGCGGAACTCGTAATATCGACGTCGATCCTTCGCGCGAACTGACCATTTCACATTCGTTGATTCTAATTCCAAATGTACCAATCTCTCAGACGTGCGGCTTTCTAATTTCTCAGAGAATTGCTCAGTGGTACAATATTCTTTTAATTCGCGACAATTCTTTCTTTGTTTTGAATCTTTTCGTATTTACCAAAACAAAATAAATATCACAATCAATAATAATTCAGATACAAAATAATGTTCAAATACAAAATAATATCCAAATACAAAATCATATGAATTACAATATTTTGAGTGTCGGTGAGTCCGGATCTGGCCATTATTCGCGATTTAATTTA
The DNA here is from genome assembly GCA_037103525.1 of Ganaspis brasiliensis. NCBI lineage: Eukaryota > Metazoa > Arthropoda > Insecta > Hymenoptera > Figitidae > Ganaspis > Ganaspis brasiliensis. The sequence continues at coordinate 622,923 of JAZKLR010000451.1, read as the reverse complement.
AAAATTAACTAAAATCATTTTCTGTGCGAACTTATTATTATTTTTTTTTTTGCGTAGGATGTGAAAACCTGCTCTCAGGTACCCTGTAGCCCGTACTACAGGGTTATGCGGGGGTAGCGACTTGCTGACCCGCTAAAAACACACCCTTATTTGGGACCTTAAGACCACTCCCAGGTAGAGCCAGTTTACTGACGTATCGCCTTCAAGAGTGGTCTTATATCCAGCCTCTATCGCCTAAACGATATCATCCCTCGACCTACGGGAACTACCTTTGTTGGCGGCCATCGAGATCTTTAACTCTCATAACATGTTGGATGAAGGTCTCGATGTGCCGCCAATTCTCTTTGGATCGAGTCATTAACAGGACCATGTTCTCCGGTGTAACTTGGCAGTTTACACCGGCGAACATGACCCGTCTTTCGTCGTTCCATCGTGTGCATGTAAAGAGTGTGTGCTCTGCGTCATCTTTTGGGGATTTGCAGTACGCACACTCTGAACTTTGTCGTCTTTTGAAGCGCTCTAGGTACGAGTTAAAACACCCGTGACCTGTGAGCGCTTGGGTGAGGTAGTATGAGACTACTCCATGCTTTCGATCTATCCAGGTGGCGAGTGTAGGTATGAGCCGATATGTCCATCTACCCTTCTCATCCCCGCTCCATCTTGCTTCCCATCTTTCGACGAGTCTGCTTCTCGCATCTCGGCGAATTTGGCCCTTGCTGGGTCTATTGTCATCCGTGTAACTGGTGGACATCCTATCTTTGAAAAGGAGAAAAATTTTCTCCCTTTCTTGCGCCAAAAGATCTGCCGGCGGGACGCTGGCAAGGACCTGAGCAGCACTCGCAGATACTGTCCTGTAGGCAGAGATTATACGCTTAGTGATAATCCTTTGCGAGGACAGCATCTTCTCCAAGATGGTCTTGCTTCTATCTGTTCGCAGGGAGGGAGCCCACACTGGTGCTGCATAAAGCAGCTTTGAGTGGAACACACTCGCCATCAATCTCCTTTTCTTTTCAAAAGGCCCACCGACGTTCGGCATTATACGGGCTAAGCTTATCGCACATTTTGCAGCTTTGTCGGAAGCCACAGCTATGTGATGCTTAAAATTCAGAAACTTGTCGAGTTGTACACCAAGATACTTTATATGCGTGCTCCACTTGACCTCGAATCCGTCTACTTCGATCCGGGGAAGTTCGTAACCACGTCTGTCTGTGACCATGAGCGCTTCGGTTTTGTCCAGGGCCATTTGAATCAACGCGTCGTCCGCGAAGCCGATGATCACCGCACCTTCGGGTAGACCCATTCGCAAGAAGTCATCATAGGAGACGTTCCATACGAAAGGTCCTATCCTCGAACCTTGAGGGGCACCTCTTTGCATCTCTTCCTTCAGAGTGCAGGTGTCTCCCTCGTATATTACCCACCTGTCGCTAAGATAATTATTCATTATCCGCAACAGGTAGGGCGGTATTCCTTTGTTTCTCATCGACTTGATGAGATCTTCCCATTTAGCGGTATTAAACGCGTTGCGTATATCTATAGCTACTAAAGCGCAGAAGCTCTTCTTCTTCCCCGGACCCAACTTGTCCTTTCCTTCCTTGGCTAGGTCCACTGCCTTTTGTATGGCATCTACTGTGGACAGGCCTTTACGGAAACCAAATTGGTTGTCGGATAGACTATTCTCTCCAGTCAAGTGGAGCTGCATCCTCTGCAGAACCATGTCCTCTAGAAGTTTGCCCATCGTATCTAACAGGCATATTGGCCTGTAAGATGAGACATTATCTAGAGGTTTGTTACCTTTCCTTAGGAGGACCAGCCTCTGTCGTTTCCAGTCCCGGAAGAACTCTCCTCTTCTTAGGCAGTTGTTGAAGCAATCTAAGAGAATCTGGGGTGAAACAAAGATCACTTGTTTAAGTATCTCGTTACTTATCCCATCGATTCCAGGCGCCTTGGCTGGCTTCAATCTTTTGCCGGCCTCGTGAATCTCTGCAAGAGTGAAGAGTTCCTCCTCACGGATTTGACAGTCACTCCAGTCCATCCTAGGCCATGGTTCTGCTGGTGGAAACAAGGCCCTAATTATTTGACGCACCCAATCGGGATTGTCCAGGCCGGGGGTCTTTTGCTTCGTTACCAATTTCTTGGTGACGATTTTATAGCCCAGACCCCATGGGTCCTTCTCGACATCCTCGATCAGGGTCTTCCAACACCTTCGTTGTGAAGCTCGAATCTCCTTTCTGAGGATCCTCTTAGCCTCTGTATATGCGTCCTTTAGCATAGGATCTCCCTTAGAGCGGGTGTATATCCTTCTTGCTCTGACGCATGCTTTTCACAAAGAGGCCAGCTCCTCTGACCACCAGTATACATTACGTCTTCTGGGAGTGGTACTTCTACGACGCGGCATTGACGCGTCGCATGCGGTGATTATCATGTTCATCACCGGCCGCACCTCCCCATCCAGATTGTTCGGTCTCTTCACCCATCCAAGTTCCTCAATGAGGCGGGATTCTTCAAGGGACCGACCGAACTTTTTGACGTCTAGCTTCCTAATGTTCCACCTAGGGCCTTTCTTACAGGAAGCAGCCTGCTTCTTTGCTTTAGGTGTGTCTCCTCCCGAGACTGAAAACTTAATATACTGGTGGTCACTTTCGGTATGATCCTCAGAGACGTGCCAGTCTTTAATGCGCTTGTTTAGGAGAGATGTTGTTATCGTTAGATCGATAATTGATCTGATATTATGGTCTCTCCTAAACGTCCATTTATGGCCCTGGTTGACAACCATCAGATTGTTCCTGGAGACCATTTCTACGATTAGGATTCCTCTATTGTCGAGCCTTGTCTCGCCCCAGTCTGGCGACTTTGCATTAAAGTCGCCGGTGACGAGAACATCCAGCCTCGATTCTTGCAGGCTCGACTCGAGTTCATCTATCTTCGCTTCGAAGGTTGTCAGTGGGTCGTTGGGCGAGAAGTAGCAGCTATACATGCGTATACCTGAAATTTCCACCCACACAAACCCACTGCTCGTCTCCAGGAACTTGTCTACCCTCAAGTCGGGATTAAAGACCTGAATAGCTGCCCTACCCGATGAATCCTGGTACCAGGGAGCGATGTCGTTTCTTTTGTTCTGTTCACTAAGGAACAGAACATCGATCCGCTCCTCACTAGCTGTCACCAGCAACAGGTCTTGGGCCTTTTTCGCTGTATGCAGGTTAACTTGCAGAAACCTTAGGCTTTTGCCTGTTTCAGTTTTTGCAGTTCCTCTTTATATACTGGACAGGCATTACTACCGGCCCAGTGTCCGAGATCAAACTTATTTAAATCAGAGCACGTTAGACATTTTGGCTCTTTTACCATGCAGGCCTTGGAAAGGTGGCCCGCGTCGCCGCATCTCCGACAGTTTTTAACCCTGTCGGGGCCTTTGCATCCACGGGTTGCGTGTCCGAACCCTAAACACTTTTGACACCTCGGGACTTCGAGACGTTGTAATGCTCCCTAAAGTTGATTATCTAGAATGTTGGATAGGTCGAATTTCATATGGCAGAATTTTTATTCTTTTGAATATTTGTCTCCTCGAATTAGTATTTATAAAAATGCGTAGTTAGACGAATAGTTTTAAAAAAGCATGATCATTTATTATAATTTTTGTTAAAAGTAATTTGCAAATGCTAAAAATTGAAGTTGAAACAATTTTTATTAATATGACTTTTTATAAAAATGAACTTTGTTAAAAGAGAAATCTTTTGTTCCCAAATTTGCATTTAACAGAATTATCCTTTAACAGGAGGACTATATAACCTTATTAGATATTAGATATTTTTTCTTTAAACGAATCATTATATCGTAGAATTTTTATTAGGACAAATTGCCATTTAATAGAATGTCTACTGAATAAATTATTATTGTTCCAAACTTCTTCTTTAAAGACATTTCTATTTCATAGAATCTTTATTTTGAGAATCTTTATATGATAGTACAAATATTTGATCGACTGTTTGTTTAACTGTTTGTTTATTAAATCGAAATTAAAATTAAATAACTGTCTATTTAACCAAAATGTATAATTAACCATTAACATTGAATCGAATCTCTAATTGTTCGAACATTTGTTTGCTTAAATTTTTATTGAAAAGAATGTTCATTTAATTTTTAAATAGTAGAAACTGTAGTTAACTTAATTTTTAAATGTACGAATTTCAATTTAATGGTCATTTATCCAAACCTAAACTTCACTTGGACAAATTTTTGTTGAATAGATTGACCGTTTAATATAAATGGCAGATAACCTGAGTTTAGTGTGGCAGAATTTTTACACAACCTTATTTTTATATCTTATAATTTTTATCCCAATAAATTATAATTTGAAAGATTCTATACACTACAGACATTTTCTTTGATAAAATATCCATTTAGCCGAATTTAAACATGCTAGAATTACAATTTTACAGAAATACTAATAGCCGGAATTTTTATTTAACACAATATCTATTTAACAGGATGTTTAATTATTCGATATTTTGTTTGTAATAATTTCTATATTTTAGAAATGTTATTTAATAAAATTTACACTTGTTCGAATTTGTGTATTGCAAACTTTATATCTAACCAAATTTCTATTTATCTCGACATTTTTGTAGTAGTATCTTTATTTAGCAGAACTTATATTTAACAGAATTAAAATATAACCCACAATTCAAACAACCGAACTTGCATGTTACAAACTGTTTACGTACCAGAATTTTAATACGATAAAATCTCTATGTATCGAAATATTCACTATGTAGAACCTCCAAGTGATAGAACTTTTAACTGACCGACAACTCATATCGTCGAACTTTTGCTTGGCAGAACTTTTAGCCACCATCTTTCTTTCCAACCTTGTCGAATATCATTGTTTAGAAAAGGAACGACATAAAAATGGCGGCTAAAAGTTCTGCCAAATAAAAGTTCGACGTTATGAGTTGTCAGTCAGTTAAAGGTTCTATCACTTGGAGGTTCTACATAGTGAATATTTCGATACATAGAGATTTTATCGTATTAAAATTCTGGTACGTAAACAGTTTGGAACATGCAAGTTCGGTTGCGTGAATTGTGGGTTATATTTTAATTCTGTTAAATAAAAGTTCTGCTAAATAAAGATACTACTACATAAATGTCGAGATAAATAGAAATTTGGTTAGATATAAAGTTTGCAATACACAAATTCGAACAAGTGTAAATTTTATTAAATAACATTTCTAAAATATAGAAATTATTACAAACAAAATATCGAATAATTAAACATCTTGTTAAATAGATATTGTGTTAAATAAAAATTCCGGCTATTAGTATTTCTGTCAAATTGCATTTCTAGCATGTTTAAATTCGGCTAAATGGATATTTTATCAAAGAAAATGTCTGTAGTGTATAGAATCTTTCAAATTATAATTTATTGGAATAAAAATTATAAGATATGAAAATAAGGTTATGTAAAAATTCTGCTACACGAAACTCAGGTTATCTGTGGTTTATATTAAACGGTCAATCTATTCAACAAAAATTTGTCCAAGTGAAATTTAGGTTCAGAAAAATGACCGTCAAATTAAAATTCGTACATTTAAAAATTAAGTTAACTACAGTTTCTATTATTTAAAAATTAATTTTAAACATAATTTTATTAATCGATAATTTGATTCTAATACTTTCGTCGACATACGCGCTTTTACAAATGCTAATACGAAGAAACAAACATTCGGTGAAAGAAACATTCTGCCTGATGAAATTTTGCATATCAAAAATTCTAGATAATCAACTGTAGGGTGTATTCTTCCGTCTCTAAATCAAAATGATTGACTATAATTAATCGAATAAATGAACATTCTTTTCAATAAAAATTTAAGCAAACAAATGTTCGAACAATTATAGATTCGATTCAATGTTAATTGGTTAATTATACATTTTGATTAAATAGACAGTTATTTAATTTTAATTTCGATTGAATAAACATACAGTTAAACAAACAGTCGATCAAATATTTGTACTATCATTTAAAGATTCTCAAAATAAAGATTCTATGAAATAGGAATGTATCTAAATAAGAAGTTTGGAACAATAATAATTTATTCAGTAGACATTCTATTAAATGGCAATTTGTCCTAATAAAAATTCTACGATATAATAATTCGTTTAAAGAAAAAATATCTAATATCTAATAAGGTTATATAGTCCTCCTGTTAAAAGATAATTCTGTTAAATGCAAATTTGTGAACAAAAGACTTCTCTTTTAACAAATTTCATTTTTATAAAAAGTCATATTAATAAAAATTGTTTCAACTTCAATTTTTAGCATTTGCAAATTACTTTTAACAAAAATTATAATAAATGATCATGCTTTTTTAAAACTATTCGTCTAACTACGCATTTTTACTAATACTAATTCGAGGAAACAAATATTCAAAAGAAGAAAAATTCTGCCATATGAAATTCGACCTATCCAACATTCTAGATAATCAACTTTAGGGGGCATTACAACGTCTTGGGTCTTCGACCTGTAGCCTGATTGCTGCATTAATCCAGCCAAAACGGACTTTGCCTATCTTCAGGACAGCTTCACAGTCTTCTCATGGTTGGCGGACCAGTGCCATTTGCATTCCGCCAAAACGTGGGATGAGGCGGCACGGCGGGTCCAGGTTGGTGTTCTCACTCGGGCAGTTCATCGGTGCCGCCGTTAAGGAACTACTTTTGTGACGAGTTTATAAAAAAACACGTCACAACCTATATGATATCTAGGTGATTTTCCGTCAACTTTCTTAAAGGAGTTCACCTCCAAATGTGATAAACGACTAATCTGAAGTACTTAGGTACCAACGCGATGTCCAGGTCATTTCCGGACAACTTTTTTAGGGAAGTTAACCTCAAAATATGTCAATCGACTACTCTAAAGTACTGAAGTACTCAACTGATGTCCAGGTCATTTACGGAATACTTCCTCAGAAAAGTTAACCTCAAAATATATAAATCGACTTCTCTGAACTACCGAAGTACTCAACCGATGTACAGGTCATTTACGGACAACTTCTTTACGGAAGTTAACCTCAAAACATGACAGTCGACTTCTCTAAAGTACCTAAGTATTCAACCGATGTCCAGGTCATTTCCGGTCAACTTCTTCGTGGAAGTTAACCGCAAAATATGGCAATCGACTTCTCTAAAGCATCGAAGTACTGAACCGTTGTCCAGGTCATTTGCGGACAACGTCTTTACGGAAGTTAACCTCAAAATATGACAATCAACTTCTCTAAAGTACCTAAGTATGCAACCGATGTCGAGGTTATTTCCGGTCAACTTCTTCGTGGAAGTTAACCGCAAAATGTGAGAATCGACCGCTCTGAAGTACGCAAGTATCCACCCGATGTCCAGATCATTTCCGTTCAACTTCTTTAGGGAAGTTAACCTCGAAATATGGAAATAAACAACGCTGAATAAACTAACATACTGACACTGTAAAACTAAATGCCTTGTTTTGAGACGTTCAGTCCCTAAGAAAAATGATTGGAAATGAAGTAGATATCGGTTGGGTATTAAGGTACCTCAGAGAAGTCAAATTTTTTATTTTGTCTTTTGACTTTCTTGGAGAAGTTGACAGGAAATGACCTAGAGATCTGTTGGGTTCTTCTGTACTTCAGAGAAATTGACTTTTACATTTTGAGGTTAACTTCCCTGAAGAAGTTGAACAGAAGTGATCTGGACATTGGTTGGGTACTGGGGTACTCCTAGTAAGTAAATTTTTTCATTTTGAGGTTAACTTCCCTGAGGAAGATCTCTGTAAATGACCTGGACATCGGGTTGGTACTTGGGCACTTCAGAGAGGTTGATTATCACGTTTTGAGGTTTACTTCTCTGAAGAAGTTGATATGAAATGACCTGGACATCGGTTGAGTACTTAGGTACTTCAGAGAAGTAGATTTTCCAATTTGAAGTTAACTTCTTTGAAAAAGTTGACCGAAAGTGTCCTGGACATTTGTTTGGTACTGGGGTACTTCTGAGAAGTCGATATTCGCATTTTAAGGTTAACTTTTCTGTTTTTGTTGACCGGAAATGACGTGTATATCAGTTGGGTACTTGGATACTTTAGAAAAGTGAATGTTCACATTTTATGGTTAACTTTCCTAAAGAAGTTGTCCGGAAGAGACCTGGACATTGGTTGGGTAATAGGGTACATCTAATAAGTAAATTTGTTCATTTTGAGGTTAACTTCTCTTGAGAAAGTTGTCCGAAAATGACCTGGACATTGCATTGGTACTTGGGTACTTCAGAGAAGTCGATTATCACATTTTGAGGTTAACTTCTCTGAAGAAGTTGATCGAAAATGACCTGGACATCTGTTGAGTACTTGGGTACGTCGGTGAAGTCGATTATCGCATTTTGTGGTTAACTTTTCTGAAGAAGTTGATCGGAAATGACCTGGACATCGACTGAATACTTGGGTACTTTAGGGAAGTCGATCCGCACATTTTGAGGGTAACTTCCCTAAAGAAGTTGTCCGGAAGTGACCTGGACATCGATTGAGTACATCAGTACTTTAGAGAAGTCGATTCTTATATTTTGAGGCTAACTTCCACGAAGAAGTTAACCGGAAATGACCTGGACATCGGTTGAATACTTAGGTACTTTAGAGAAGTCGACTGTCATGTTTTGAGGTTAACTTCCGTAAAGAAGTTGTCCGTAAATGACCTGTACATCGGTTGAGTACTTCGGTAGTTCAGAGAAGTCGATTATCACATTTTGAGTTTAACTTCTCTGAAGAAGGTGATCGGAAATGACGTGGACATCGGTTGAGTACTTGGGTACTTTTCAGGGAAGTCGATTATCACATTTTGAGGTTAACTTCCCTGAAGAAATTGACCGGAAATGACCTGGACATCTGTTGGGTACATGGGTATACTTTAGAGTAGTCGATCTTAACTTCCCTGAAGATATTGAGCTGAAAAATCTAGTTATGCTTTAGATACACTAAGCCCAGCCAGTTCCCTACTGTTTTTGATGTTCTCATTTTAACAAAAATTAGCTCTTCCTGCCCCTGACCAGAAAGCAATTTCTATTTGGGCTAACTAGGGCTATTTCTACACGGGTCTTGTTTCCATACATAATCTAATATGCAAACCAGTACTTAGTCTAGTGTAGTACTCAAGTAGCAACTGCAATATTCCTTCAAAATAAATATTCAGTACATTTGAAGAAAGATAACGAAGAGTTTTCGTATCCGAAAAGATTTTCTGGATTACACATTATACGTATTTGATCACGAACGATGTTTAATAAAATGTTTTATTATGAAATGTAAAGCATATTATGTGAATTAAGCAATTACAGTAAAACCTGGACCAATTGATTCTCTTGTCAAGTTTTTTAAATATAAAAGTAATTGTTTATACTTAAAACATTAACTAATTGGAATCTTTTGTATTTTTTCGTGAAATAGATAATTTTTATTATTAAATCGAACAACAAAAGTTAATTTTTAACTTTTACTTCAAGATGAAACTAGTAATCTTTACGACAAAAATTATTGTAACAAAACTTTCTTTCTACTCTTGATTTTTTACGTTTTGTTTTTAATTTCATGAGTAATTAAGCAGATCCAATTTTAAATAACATTAATTGTCCCCTAAAATGACATTTAAAAAAAGGTCCTGCAGCCAGATTTTGTTGACAATTTACTGGAACTTTCAGTGTGTTCAAGAACGCCGTGTATTAAAATTAGATAATTTGCTAGCCTTTCTTGCTATTGATTTGAAAGTTGCCAATATGATTATCGGCTTAAGCACACATTCCAGTTCTTATCCACTACGAACAATTGCAAGTATTCGAAAGAATTACGGTGAATGGAAAAGGGGTGGGTGTAAGAAAGAAAATGCAAAATTATTTAAAAGTTGTATTGAAGATCCTCTATTGAAGAATTGCAAAGATGACACAGAAGTACTGGACATTATACCACCACCAGAACTGCATTTACTCATTGGCGTTGTGAATAAAATGTACACTGAAATGTCAAAAGAGATTCCAACAATTAGCGAAAAGTTTGCAGAAGTATGTTTCGTCAAACACGAAATAAAACAAAATGGATCTGCTTTTAAAGGTATTTCGTGTAAAACGCTACTAAACAACGTAGATAAATTGAGACTTCTTAGTGATACCGCAATTTCATGCCTGAAGTATGTTGATGCTTTCCAGAAGTTTAAAAATGTTGTGGATTCCTGTTTTGGAAAAGAACCTAAGTCCGATTATGTTCAAAAAATTAAATAATTTGAAAGCAGCTAAGGTAATGGAACCAATAGTCAATCAACATCTTGAGATAAAAAAGTAAGATTTTCAATAAAACTCAATAAATTCAAAACGAACTATGCATTTTGAATTTTCTTTTTTAAATTATGTAGTGGAAGCTCTGCAAATGCGTAACCGTTGACATCGAATTATTTTGTATAAGTTACTTATTGTAAAATTAAAATTTAAAAAGGACCTTCTTTTGGGGGTTAGGGACCCAATAGTCGATCAGCGGCAAAAATGGCTGAAAACCTTTTGCACCAGTAGTCGATCAATCTTGGACCAATAGTCGATCACACAACTTGAAATACAATTATTTAGTTAATTAACTAGAAAAATGAGTCGTAGTACTTAAAAATTAATGTATTTATAAGTTTTACAAATAAAATTAACAACAAACAAATAAAAATTACATGTAAAGCGCAAATTAATCGACTTATATCAAACTGTATCAAACTGATCGACTATTGGTACCCGATCGACTATTGGTGCCGTTACCTTACAGAGTTTTATACAAGTACACAAAACTTACTTTTGTCGTCGGTATTCAAATATAAACATTAAAAATAAAATAATTTATCTAACACTATCTTGTAGTGTGTGAATCAAACTACATATAGGATTGTTTAAAATTTGATGATTTAATAGGTCACGAGCTGCGTTTAAATAATATAAAATGCGTGTATTAAAAGTGCACATATTAAGCTTTATTTTAAAGAAAAAAAAAAGAAAAAAAATGTCTTTTTTAAAAAAAAATAAAAAAAAAAATTTAAAAGAGGAGGAAAAAACCTTTTGAAAACATATAGGTCAAATTTTTGTCCACCCTGTTGCAAAATAGTTATGATTTTTCAAAAAATCTTCTCTTCACACTTGACCAGAATCTTGAACCCCCTCCCCCTTCTACAATTTTCATTAGAATTTCATAATAATTGGTGGTTTGAGTACTGACATAGAATACTACATTTTGTGCCCTTTTCATTTTTTCGATTGGTACACTTGAGAAATTTTGCCCCATACATAAATATTTTTAAGAATAAATTTTGTTAAAGTTATAGAGAATCTGATTGAAGAAGTTGGTTCTAATGTTTTGAAGGAAATAACAATTTTTTTTTTAACAAAACTACATTTAAAACGGACTAAGGGGCCGTTCATATACCACGTGGACATTTGTCTAACCCCCCCTCCCCTCCCCTAAATGTCCACGTGGACAATTTTAGTGAAAAATAGTTTTTGGATGTTAAAATCAAAGAACTATTCAAAGGAAATATGAATATTCGAGTAAACTTCACAACTTTTTATGACAAATTCTTTGAAATAGGATGCTCTTTTACGTGAAATTAGGTAAATCAATAGATCTTCAATTGTTCTTAAAAAATTTAATCACAGCTTTTTATTAATACGAAAATACTTTATAAGTTCTACTAGTAAATAATAAAAAGTTTAAAAGAAGTTCTACAAGTAATAGGTAAATTGCCATCTTTGGTAGAATACTTTGGAAGGAACATTTTCAATTATAAAAAATAAAAATAATTTTTTGTCACAAATCTAATATTCGTTATTAGATATTTCAGGATTATCTTCGGCAATCCACGGGGGCACTAACCACTATGAAATATTATCAATGTTAGCAAAACAATCGTCATTTTGCACCGTTGTGGAATCTATTTATTATTATTGGATATTGAAGAATGAATTAAAAATTTTAAAAAAATTGAAAATTCAAAAAAATTATTAAAAATTGAAAAAAAATTGAAAATTTAAGAAATATATTGAATTTTTTAAAAAATAATTGATAGTTTTAAAAAAAAGTACTAAATGACAAAAATAATTAAACATTAAAGAAAACAATTGAGAAATGAGGAAACTAATTGACAATTTTATAAAATGACTAGATTAATTCACACTTGAAAGAAAAAAATTGAAAAAATTAAAGAATAATTATAAAACGTTAAGAGAATAAATAAAAATTTAAAAGATTGTATAGGAAATAACTTAAAATTGAAGAAAATAATTAAGAATTATAGGAATTATAGGAATAATTGTTGGAAATAGTTGCTAATTGAACAAATGGATTGAAAATAAAAAAAAAATAGTTGAAATTGAAGAAAAAATTGAAATTAAGGAGTGATATTAAAATTTAAAGAATCTAAATAAAAACACAGCCCCACAAAAAAAAAGTGTCATGTACTTTTGACCGGAATACCCTAGCCCTATGTATTTTGACGCGCTGAACACGAATCCGAAGTTCATTTTGCTCCATCACGTCAGGATTTTTTTCTAACCTCAAAAAACATGTCGAATTTTGAGAGGTAGGCGATTTTTTAAAAAAATTTATGGATTTACTTCAAACTTGGTATCTGGGGGTTTTTTGGGTCGCTGATTACGAATCTGAAGTTAGATTTTCAAAATTCAAAATGGCGGATCCAATATGGCGGACGAATTTTGAAAAAATTTGAAGATTTACTTCAAACTTGGTATCTGGGGGTTTTTTGGGTCGCTGATTGCGAATCTGACGTCATATTTTCGAAATTTTTATGAAATTTGGTATCTTCAGGTTTTTAAGTTGCTGAGTGTGATTTCGCAGCGAGTTTCTCACATTTTCAAATATGACTTCTATTACGATTTTATCATAAAATATTCCTTGGTAACAGATTGGATATGTTTGGTGCAGAAGCCAAATAAGAAAGTACATTGTTCCATTTTGCATCTTATTCCTGATGGACATAACATTGTCATTCTATGTCTAACGTTCTTATTGAGCTTTGGCACAATTTAAATCCTGCTGCTTCGATAAATGTAGTAGGCGATGACAACTGACCCGAAAGGGGATGTGTAGAATGATTCGCTTCCTGTTTATCGAAGTAACGAAGCCAGCGTAGGCGCGCTGCCTTGCAGGTGGGCGTTAGGGTGTGAGGATGATACCGTAGTGTGTCCGACGACGAGTTGACATTGTCCTCGTCAAAGTCGGAAAGCTCTCATACTTAGGCCTGGGGAGGTATGAGAGTTATCACCCCTAGGACGGTGGACTCGCCTGCGATCGGACCAGGATCCCTAACGTGCGGGTTATTCAATAAATCATGGCTTTTCAAAATCAAAACAACACAAAAACTTCAAATGCTTTAAAAATTAATTTTAAAGCATTAAGATCAAAACACATATGCAATAGCAATGCAGATGCATTTTGTTATATATGTGGACAGTTCGATGTTCCAAAGAATTGTAAACCAATCAATGACAATATTAGACAAATTTACAAAGATTGCTTTGATTTAGAGATAGCCGATCAAAATGAAAATTGGGTTCCACACAAAATTTGCTTATCCTGTCACATAATGTTAACTCGTTGGAATAATACTAACGAGGATAAGTACTTTAAATTTAAAAAACCAATGCTGCGGAAAAAACCATTGAAACAAGAAGATTGTTACTTTGGCATGACCAATGTAGAAGGTTATAATAACAAGAATAAAGGAAAAATATTGTACGCTGATGTGACAACTGTAACAAAACCAGAAATTTTTTGTGATACACCTTCTTCTTCAAAAAATTTTGAAATCGACTGTTCAAAAGTAGAAGATGTATTTAGTGATATAGATGACGACATGAGTATTGATGACAAAGATGACTATTACATTCCAACTGGTGAACAGGAAGAAGAAATACCTGAAAAGTTCACACAAGAAGAACTCAGCAATCTCATCAGAGATTTAAAACTACCAAAAGATGTTGCAGAATATCTTGCATCAGTTCTTAAGAAGAAAAAAATGCTATCGAAAGGAACTACATCTACCTTTTATCGCGATATGGAAAAGGAATTCAGAAAATATTTTACAGAAGACAAAAAGCAGTCATTGGTATATTGTTCTGACATTAATGGGTTAATGGATCAATTAAAACCTGGTGTATACAAAGATGAAGATTGGAGGTTATTCATAGACTCTTCTAAAAGAAGTTTAAAAGCAGTATTACTTCATAATACTAATATTTATGGTTCGATTCCTATGGCTCATTCTACAGAACTTAAAGAAAGCTATGAATCTGTAAAACTAGTTTTAGATAAAATAAAATATCAAGAACATAACTGGCAAATTTGTGGGGATTTTAAGATCTTAAGTATTATGCTTGGACAACAAGCAGGTTTCACAAAAACGCCCTGTTTTTTGTGTCTGTGGGATAGTAGAGATAGAAAGAATCATTACAAAAAAAAAGGAATGGCCAAAAAGAAAATCTTTTAAACCAGGATCAAAAAATATCATTAAGAAGCCATTGATTCATCCCTCAAAGGTATTGCTTCCACCATTGCACATTAAACTAGGAGCAGCAAAACAGTTTGTTAAGAGTTTAGATAAAAACGGAAAATGTTTTAAATACCTAGAACAAAAATTCCCTGAGGTCTCTGATGCCAAACTAAATGAGGGAGTTTTTGATGGCCCACAAATTCGAAAATTATTAAAAGATGAGAAATTTGTCAGAAACATGAGTAAAACTGAGAAAAATGCATGGATTAGTTTTAAACTAATTGTTGAAAATTTTCTGGGGAATAACAAAAGCGAGAATTGGGAAGAAATGGCAAATAATATGATAACAAACTTCGGAAAGCAAGGATGCTTGATGAGCTTGAAGCTACATTTCTTAGAATCACATCTAAAGTACTTCCCCGAAAATTTAGGAGACTACAGTGAGGAACAGGGAGAGCGATTTCATCAAGACCTTAAAGAAATGGAACGTCGTTATCAAGGAAGGTGGGGCGTAAATATGATGGCCGACTTTTGCTGGATGCTGAAAAGGGATGTTGTACCAGGTAGTGTGATTTAGAAAATTTAACTTCGGATTCGTAATCAGCGACCCAAAAAACCCCCAGATACCAAATTTGAAGTAAATCTTCGATTTTTTTCAAAATTCGTCCGCCATATTGGATCCGCTATTTTGAATTTTGAAAATCTAACTTCAGATTCGTAATCAGCGACCCAAAAAAACCCCAGATACCAAGTTTGAAGTAAATCTTCAAATTTTAAAAAAATTCGTCCGCCATATTGGATCCGCCATTTTGAATTTTGAAAATCTAACTTCAGATTCGTAATCAGCGACCCAAAAAACCCCCAGATACCAAGTTTGAAGTAAATCTTCAAATTTTTTCAAAATTCGTCCGCCATATTGGATCCGCCATTTTAAATTTTAAAAATCTAACTTCAGATTCATAATCAGCGACCCAAAAAACCCCCAGATACCAAGTTTGAAGTAAATCCATAAATTTTTTTAAAAAATCGCCTACCTCTCAAAATCCGACATGTTTTTTGAGGTTAGAAAAAAATCCTGACGTGATGGAGCAAAATGGACTTCGGATTCGTGTTCAGCGCGTCAAAATACATAGGGCTAAGGTATTCCGGTCAAAAGTACATGACATTTTTTTTTTGTGGGGCTGTGAAATTAAAAAATGGAATTGAAAGAAGTCGAGATATATCGAATATAGAATACAAAACTTGAAGGAGGGAATTAAAGTTTTAAAAAAATAATGTCAGTGGTGCGCAATTGAAACGTTGAATAAAGGAAATATAAGAAATAAAAAAACATTTTTAATGGAGACATTTTGCGAATCACACATAATTGTCCACGTGGACATTTGACGAAACCCCCCCTCCCCCCAACGTGGACAATCGTGGACATTTGGCGACCCCCCCTCCCCCCTAAGCTGTCCACGTGGTATATGAACGGCCCCTAAACACTAGGACTTGCAATCCGCAGTTTTCAATCCCGCGGGATTATTTGCCGGATCCGACAACAATCCCGCGGCATCCTGCAATGTTTTTGAAACACTCCCTGCGTTGAGGGTAATTAATTAATTAATTTATTACTTTTGTGATCAAGAAAGAAAATATATATATGTATTTAAGTATTTATTGACATTGGAAGTATATTCTGCAATCTGTCTTATTCATTTAATTGAAAATATTATGTCAATCCCGAAAGACGCTAAAAGCCACCTTAAGGAAATGAAAGTGTATCCTGCTGCTGAAAATACTTTTTTTGCTTCTACACTTAGTAATGTTATAGCTTTTAAATAGTCATGAAGAATAGACAAATGTTTGCCCTTTGTTCCGTCACTTTTATAGTCAGACATTTCTTTCTTTAATACTTTCTTAAGTATCTCAGTAATTTACAATTTTTTCAATTAACTCGAAAATTTTATCAAAAGTGTAAGATGCCCCCTTTTTGGCTTGCTGGTTAAAACCTTACCCCCTATTGTTTCTTTATTTACTCTAACATTTATTTTTCATGAGACTTTAATGTTGAGAATTTTTTTCCAGCGCAAAGTGAAGTATTTTAGAAATAAAATTAAATAACTAGTATTTTTATTTGAATTTTTCTGTTTTCAGCAACTTTCCCAGAAGGCGGCAACTTTTAAGCTAAAATTCATGAGGTAAATTTAAGCTAGTTTTGAAAATTTGGTGAAAAATTTTATTTTAAGAATTCGAATGATGTTTGTTTTAGGGTTCTGGATTTTTAGTTCCTTTTTCCAATGAGAATGCCATGTTGACATTAAGAATATGTTAATTTTATAACAAGTTATAATCAAGAAAGCTAAAGGGTGTCAACCTAAAGCTTTTCCTTTAAGCGTTTAGGTAGAGTCAGCAAAATTAAAAATGTCTTACACTCATTAAGATATGTAAACAAATAAGAGTAAGCAAGACACGCTTATATATGGGTGATTATTTCTCAAACGTCCCAGCTCAAAAGTAAAAGTTTTTGGATTAGCTTCATACTTTGGTAAAATGTTGTCCTATACGAAGGAAACAAATCCCTAAAATATTAGGGGGATTATTTCTTAAGTGACACAGGTCCGAAAAGCAAGTTTATTCTATCGGGCTGAAATTTGGACAAAATGTTGACCTATTAAATAGTAATGAATACAAAAATAATATTGACTATAGAAGAAATATTTAGCGTGGGGATGAAATTTTTGACTTTTTTAAGGAAACTGTTTACTTTTATAACTTTTTGTTCTTATAATTTAAAATTAAAAAATTCTTGTAATACCAGTTTCGATAGATTTTTTCACGCTCTTTCGATTGGTCATATGGTTTTTTACATGAAAAAATTTTTTGATCCCCAAAAATGGAAAATAAAAATGACTTTTTCTTCAAAAAGGACATTTTTTAATTTTTTTAAAATTTTTTTAAATGAAAGCCCTACTTTTTTCCTATAAAAAATCTTTGAAGTAAAATATTGGATGAGGACTCCTAATCATCGAAAATAAAGGTTGAATAGAACCTAACGCCTATGACGCTCGCTGCCACGGAACTGGTGCAGCGCACCGGATCACTGCGCTGTACCAAAGTGCCAAAATTTTATTGTTTATTTACAAAATTGTAATAGACTTAAAGTTACATTCAAACACTGTCTGGATTTACAGGGTTGAGATTGTCATTACTGGAATTTATTTTCACTTTATGACTATTTTGAAAAATATTTTTAATTGTGCAAATTAAAAAATATGTTATTGTTAAAATTAATACTATCTAAGCAAAATTAAAACCAAATTTATTTGACTTGAACCTAAATGAAGAAAATTGCTCTTATGTCACATTAAAGAAACCGTCCACAGTTTACTTTAAGTTAATTTTTTCACCACTTTTAATAAATAAATTAATTAATAAAAATGTTAAATTTTAATATGATTCTTATTAAATTTTAAGTATTTATTAGATTTACAAATAATTTTTTAAAACTGTTAAATTTAGATGTTTTGGAAAATAAAAATGTTTGCATTAGTAACAACATATAATTATATGTTGACAATTAAAAAGTATGTAGAACACATTTTTTTTTTAAAGAATTATAACTTTATAATTTAATGCATTTTTTTTAGATAAATTAGCTTGATAATGACAGCGAAATAAGCTAAGATTAACGTTGTCAAGATAATATAAGCATTAGGAGTTTTTATTATTTGCTTCTTAAATCAAACAAAGTTTCCAAAAAAATTGTTTCTAATTTGCCTTAAACCAAAAAATATTGTTTTGGCTTTAAAACTTGTCTTCATTTGTTTTAAATATAGCGTGTATTTAAATTTAAATTAGGAATAATTATTTAAATATTTATTCGTTTGGGCAAAAAATATTGTCAAATGACTGGAATCTTTTTTAGTACCGTCAAGTGGGGCTATTTTGTGCGCCGCGCCGTGGGGCTATTTTGTGCAGCGAGGTTTTTAATGAATAAAATCTTTATATTCAGTTGCTTAGATTTGCTACTTGGTATAAATATTTTCTGATAACTAAACTACAGAGAGTACTAAATGAATTTACTTAATTCTTTATCAGAAATCAGAAAAAAAATCGTAAAGTCGTAAAAATCAAGTTGACAATTTTCAAAGTTCTCAAAATTCTGTTCAGATCTCCGGAAGTTTAAAAGTGTTTCTAAAGGTATTAATAATGCTTGTTGACAATTTAGTTGTGATGATGTATACGTGATGCGCTAACTTTTTATTGCATATTTTAAGAAAAAAGTGTAAAAAACTGAAAAACCAGGATTTGGTGGGTTATTTTGTGCATTCTTTAAAATCAAGTTTTTTCAATAATTTGTTTTGTAGTTAGTAAAAATTACTTCAGAATTTCGTTTTGAAACATTTTTGTCTTAGTTTTGTTTAAAAGACAAGAAATAAGCATAAAATCTCAGTTTTGCACATGGTTCCTTAAAAACCCCAAAAAAGTAACATTAATAATTACATGCTTTTCAAGTTAGTTTTGAAACTTTTTCTCTTAAAATAACTCAAAAAGTATAATAAAAGTTATTTTAAGTAAAATTTTCTTAAAGAAATAACTTTTTTTGTAAATCTACATTTTTGTGAAATTTTAGTGTTTTACATTCAAATTAGTTAAACAATTCCTAGAAAAAAAAATTTCTGGCTTTGTTTTACTTTATTGTACTCTAGAATATCTAGAAATTAGGCCTGTACGGAAAACCGGTGTACCGGTTTTTTCCGATTTTTCTGGAAACCGGTTTTAGTTTTTAAACAGGTTTTTTTAAGAAAAACCGGTATCGGTTTTAAAACCGAAAACCGATTTCAAAACCGGTTTTGGGTTTTCAATACCGCACAGGCCTACTAGAAATAATACTTCATGCAGAAAAAGCGTTCAAAAAATTTTTTTACACAACTTTATAAATAAGCAAACTTTGATGCACAAAATAGCCCCACCATGGGGTTTATTTTGTGCACAACTTTGAGTTTCTATAACTCAGACTAAAATTTTTTTCTTGTCGGCTAACTCATAGGACACCCTTAGAAAGATGTCTACAAGATAACTGAATAGATAAATTCTTTATTTTTTCAAATTCTGAATTTTAAGGATTGTCAATGGCGTGATGCGCGGTAAGGGGATTGTTTCCTAATCCCCGTGTATTAGCTCCATTATCACGCAGGGTTTCAACTTAAAGAAAGTAAAATATTTATTTCTCAAACTTGCTGAAAAATATTAATATATAATATTTATCGATTGATTTACTTGAAAAAGTTGGAAAAATACATAATGCATAAATATTTTTATTTAAATGTTACAAATTTTGCTAAATAAGACTTCTCTCCGTTCGTGTAAACTGTTCTTTTTCTACAGTTTTTTCTGCTTCTTCAGGCGTTCCCCAGGGCTCCCACCTCGGTCCACTCTTCTTTTTGATTTACGTAAATGACATTCACTATGTTATAAAAAATAGTCAGTTCTCACTATTTGCAGATGACTTGAAGCTCTACAAAACAATACATTCAGTGCAGGATATGCTTGGTTTACAAGCAGACCTCGATAACTTGTTGGCCTGGTCTGTCAAGAATAATTTAAATCTTAACATTAAAAAATGCTGTGTCTTATCTTTCTCCAGACGTACCTGCATTAAAAGTTACTGCTATAGTGTTAACAATGAGGAATTGACAAGAGTGAGTCAGGTGCGAGACCTGGGTGTCATATTTACGCCCTCTTTAAACTTTAATATCCACATCTCTGAGGTGATCAGAAGTGCCTCGAGATCGCTCGGCTTCGTAATTAGAAATGCCTGTCATTTTAAGAACTTGAATGTCTTAAAAACTCTGTACGTTACGTTAGTCAGATCTCACCTCGAGTTTGCATCGGTTATCTGGTCTCCGTTCTACAGTGTTCATTTTACTAAACTCGAACGAGTGCAGAACAGATTTCTCCGTTTTGCTGCAAGACAGATGGGGGTGTTTCATGACAGATTTAATCACGACTATTCTGAACTGAGGGGTCTGTTCTGCATTCAAAAAATTTCTACACGATTTCTTTTTGCAGATATTCTATTTCTATTTAAATTAATAAATGGTCTGATTAACTGTTCCGTCTTATTTGATAAATTAAACTTTAACTCCAACACCTCTAACTTAAGAAATCCACCTGTATTTAGATTGTCATTAAGGAAGACCAATGCGGGAGAGAACTCAGTTATCGATAGATTGTGTAGAGAGGCTAATTCTGCCCAAAATAATGTTAGCTTTTTTGGAGTCACATTAAACAGGTTTATTTTGCAGCTGCGAGCGTATGTAAATGAAGATTCTAATTTTACTGCTACTACGTAAGCAGATATTGTTAACAGCTCGATATTTGACTTCATTAATTACTTTATATTATCTGCGATATTTGCAATCACATAATTTATAATTGTTAGTACCCAGTGTACGAAAGGGCTCTTCTTTGTTTTTTGCCCGTTTATGTAAATAAATAAATAAATAAATAAATAAGCTTCATGCAAAAATTAGTAGAAATTATGTTGGCAATATCCACTTTAGATTTGTTGTGCGCAGACGTAGTGTTTATGTAATCCTAACCTCAAATTTTGTGTATTCCTTGAAATCAAAGAGTCTTGAAGTTTTGAAATATAAAAGTGACTTTAATATTATAAATGTAAAGATGTGCAACTTGTTTTATTAACCAAAAAAATTAACATTTTTTAGTGTAGAAGAAAAATTTATGGTTTTTGTATTACTACATTTGAATTAAGTGTAATGTTACCGCGCAAGTGCTAGTTTCAAGGTCATCATTCATTTTTGGTGAAAAACAACTTTGATAAATATTTATTCAGTAAATCCATGGTCAATTTTTTCTAAACTTTTTTAATTAAAATTTGACGACATTTTCTTCCTAATATCTAAATTTCAGAATTTAAGCTCATTTCCATCAATTTTTTTTCGAAGATTTTAGGAGGAATCGGACAAACAATCGGAACAAAAGTTAGTCCAAATGAATAATTTTGATTTTTGATATAGAAAACACATATGTTAGTGTAATTATTTTCATGGGAAGTGTGGACACTTGTAGTTTTTACAAAATGAGCCGTTAAAAATTGCAATTTGATGAAAATTAAAAAAAATTGACAGGAAAAACGATTATTCAATTTGGGTTAATTTGAACCTCAAATTGAATAATCGTTTTTCCTGTCAATTTTTTTTAATTTTCATCAAATTGCAATTTTTAACGGCTCATTTTGTAAAAACTACAAGTGTCCACACTTCCCCTGAAAAAAATTACACTAACTTATATGTTTTCTATATCGTAAATCAGAATTATTCATTTGGACTAACTTTTGTTCCGATTGTTTGTCCGATTCCTCCTTAAGTGAGTTTCCATAAGAACCTGTGTTAAATTGCACATTTATTTTAATTTTTAAACAAAAACTAAGTGGTAAAAAATTTTGAAAAAAATCAAGGCTTCCTGAATTGATTTGAGGAACAATATGTCAAAATTTCAGACTTCTAGCTCATTTCCTTCAATTGCCGGTGACAATCCTTAATAAAGCATAGAGTGGAAAAAGAGCGGTTTTGTACACAAAATAGCCCCACTTGATGGTAGCAAGAAAGATAAAAAAATAACTGCTAAAAAACTTGAAAGTAGATTTGATGCAGCAGAGACGGTCAAAGGAACAATACAATATGACGCATTTATACCAACTAAAGATGCAAGACTGCAGTTAAAAAAGTTTTCCTTGGACACTAAATGTGATTACTTCCCAAAAGATAAAAAGCGTACTAGACGTACTAGACTTGCCAAATAGATTATAACTCAGATATTAAAAATCCAGGAGTTTTAATACATGCAAGTATAAATATAATTTTCATTTTTTCGATCAAATTTATTTATTTTTCGGAATAATTTTATATCAAACATTTTTTAATTTGTTCAAAATTTTTTTTCAAAATTTTTTAGTGAACGTAATGCAGGCATTCCAGTAATGACAATCTCAACCCTGTAAGTCCAGAGAGCGTTAAAATGTAACTTTAAGTCTATTACAATTTTGTAAATAAACAATAAAATTTTACACTTTGGTACAGCGCAGTGACCCGCCGCGCTGCACCAGTGATGCTGCTAGTGGCAGCAAGCGTCATAGGTGTTAGGTTCTATTCAACCTTTATTTTCGATGATTAGGAGTCCTCATCCAATATTTTACTTCAAAGATTTTTTATAGGAAAAAAGTAGGGCTTTCATTAAAAAAAAAAAATTTAAAAATGTCCTTTTTGAAGAAAGTCATTTTTATTTTCCATTTTTAGGGATCAAAAAATTTTTTCTTGTAAAAAACAATATGACCAGTCGAAAGAGCGTGAAAAAGTATATCAAAACTGGTATTACAAGAATCTTTTAATTTAAATTATAAGAACAAAAAATTATTAAAGTAAACAGTTTCCTTAAAAAAGTCAAAAATTTCATCCCCTCCCCAACGCTAAATATTTCTGCTATAGTCAATAGTATTTTTGTATTCATTACTACTCAATAGGACAACATTTTGTCCAAGTTTTACCCCGATAGAATAAACTTGCTTTTCGGACCTGTGACACTTGAGAAATAATCCCCCATTAACTAGTTTTTTAAAAATTTGTAAAAATAGGGGGGGTTGAATTTTTGACTTTTTATATTACCTTGTTATTTTCAATTCCGTGTAACTTTGACAAAACTTTATGGATTTTAATTTTTATATAGTGCATTTCAAAGCATTTTTCATGCACTTTTTTATACTTATAAAAAATTTTTTTATTTTTTTATTTATTTATTTATACAGATTAACGGGCTCTAGGCCCTTTGGTACGTAAGTACTTAACAATAAAATAGATAACAAAGTGAAAGAAAAACTAAATTAAAATAAGAATTAAACATAGGTAACAAACTGGAATTTGAAATTGAAAGTTGACCGTTAGGTTGAGGTATCGATTTTGAAAATTATATTTTTCAGATTTGAGATAAACTGACTTAGCGGTAGACTAAAATCTAAGTGCGAATTTAAAGAGTTGGCCTCTTTACATATTCTGTTTATTGTCACATTTTCACCGTATACAGTTTTATGTACGTCGAGATGAAATGGGGGAACTCGTTTGTAAGTAACACAAAATCTCTTCTTAGGATCTTGTCTTAAAATCATAATTGGCACAGCAAGATTTATTAAATCAAGGAGTTCAGAACAGATTAAAGCTCCACTAACTATTTTGTACAGAAAAACTATGTCGGCGTATAAGAACCTAAACTTCAGTTCATCAATCTTAAAAGCACTTCTTAGGTCATTGTAGTCATGGTTAAACCTGTTTCGGACTAGGCCCATTCTCCACGCCGCGAAACGCAAAAATCTATTTTGGATTCGTTCAAGTCTAATGAGATGAATATCCTGGTAGGGGTGCCAAATAACCGAAGCAAATAAAAGTAATGGTCTTACTAAAGATAGATAGAGAGTCTTAATAGCTTTGATATTATTGAACAAAGAAGCATTTCTGGTAACAAAGCTGAGAGTACGAAGTGATTTGCTAGACACGGCATCAATGTGTTCAGTGAAACTGAAATCACACTGAAGTGTAACACCAAGGTCGCGAACACTGACTACTCTTTTTAAAATAACATTATCGATCGAATAATTGAAAGAGAGTATTGACTTTGATCGTGTAAAAGTTATTACTGAACATTTATTAATGTTCAGAAAAAGATTATTTGTAATGGACCAAGAATGAAGACGATCAATGTCCGATTGAAAATCCAAAAGATCTTGATAGGAACTGATTATTTTATAAAATTTTAAATCATCTACAAAAAAGAAAAAAAAAAGTAAAATTTAAACACTGAGTTTATGTTATTAATAAAAAGTAAGAATAAGAGCGGACCGAGGTTCGAACCCTGGGGCACACCTAAGGTAGCATGAAAAACATATGAGTAGTCGTATCCAACACATACCTACAATACTCTATTGGACAAATAGCATACTAGCCAAGCGAGCAGATCCGGCGATAACCCCATATCTCTGAGCTTCGTCACCAATGCATTATGGCTCACCTTATCAAAAGCTTTAGAAAAGTCGGTGTAAGCCACATTTACTTGAAAACCTTTTTCAATATTGTTGATAACAAAATTAGAAAATAAACACAGATTGGTTTCCACAGACCTACCCCTCACAAAACCGTGTTGTTCATTTATAATCAAATTAGATGCATGGGAGTATAATACATCCAACACCAAACTTTCGAACAGTTTGGGAATTGCGCTGAGTATGGTAATAGGTCTGTAGTTACCAACCTGAGATTTGGAACCGATTTTGAAAATAGGAATTATAATTCCTTTTTTCCATTCAGTGGGAAAAGTACACGAAGATAAAGACATATTAAATAAAATATGCAATGGTTTCAAAAATATCATGTGACAGGATTTTAAAAGAGAAGAAGGAATATCATCAGGGCCTGCGCCCTTGTTGGCGTTAATTTTTTTAGCTTGTCCAAAATAGACCTTTTATTCAGTTGGAAATTATGGAAAAATAGCGAGTTATTTATGTTTTGTGTAGGAAAAGATTGATGAACCGAAGCAGGATCGTAAACACTGTCAAAATAAGTAGCAAACATGTTAGCGATGTCGATGTTTGTGTCTGCAGATTGATCGTTATGATACATGACATTTGGTAAACGATTCTCGCTTCGCAGAGTATTTATGTAATTCCAAAATTGCTTAGGATCATTTATAATAGAGCATTCGATTTTCAAGACATAAGTTTTATAACATATACTTAAAAGGTTTTTGCATTCGGTTCGCAAGCGAGAGAAATTATTGTAATCCCAAGGATTGTTAGTGCGCTTAAACTTCAGATGGGCTAATTTCTTAAGAAAAGTAATTCTTTTAAGCTCATGGTTGAACCATGGTGGAAAATTAGATCTTCGAATAATTTTGACGGGAACAAAAAAATCAAAAGCAGTATAAATGTGAGTATAAAATATGCTGACAGCTTCATTGACATTTGACGACTGTAAAATTAATTCCCAATTAACACCAGATAAATAAGAAATTAGACCAGCAAAAATTTTCAACAACAAAAAACTTCCCCCCTTTTTTCAAAATTAACATGTTTTTCATTTTTGACCCATTTGGAAGAATTTTTTTTTGTTTATTTCATTAAAAAGCTGAGATTTTTTCCTATGAAATATATAAATTTGAAAATAGTCTGGCGATAAGTTTGCGAGAAAATTAATAACAAACTAAGCGACGCGCCCAGCGTCACTGACGTCATTGAACGCACCGCACCGTGGAGTGATCGCATCTACTTCAGTAACAGATCTGCATTGTATAGGGTTGAGGCTGTCATCAAAATAATGCCTGTATTACAATTACTGAAAAGAATTTTTAATAACATGTTTTTAAAAATGAATAAAGAAATTAAAGTTAATAATAAATTTAAGATGTTTTTAATGTCAAAAAATATTTATCTAAATAATGTTGAATATAACCTATTTGAAATATCAGTAACTTGAGATAAATTTAGCAAAATTGTTTTGAATTTAAGAATATCTAATTACTTTTTGGATTTTGTTTTAGATTTCTTGGTCGCTTTTCTCTGTTGAGAAAATCGTGGAATACTTTTTACAGATTTCTTAGATAAATAGTCGCATTCCAGAGCAGACGAAAACTTTTTTAATTCTAGCGTCTTATCTTGAACGGTTAAAAAGAATAAATCATCAATACTACTTGTTAAATAATTTGAATAAAGTAGTCATTTAAGTATGCAATTATTATATACTTAATTTATAGATCTAACTACGGCAATTGACGATTAACAAATATATAACTTTGCAAATAATGAACGCTGTGGCTATTCGTCCCGCTAGTGGGACGAATAAGCGACGGTTCTTATTTGTCCCGTTTCGAAAAATAAAAGAGCGGGGTGACGGGACAAATAAAAACCGTCGCTTATTCGTCCCGTCACACAATAAATGTACTAATTCAATGTTCTCTAATTGAGGCAGTTGGTGCAGAAACCGCACAAGTCCATTTTTTTCAAAAACACTTTTTTGTGGAAAATTTATCTTTAAATGAAGCTCTACGATCTAGTAAAATATTACATATGTTACTAAACTCTAAACCCTTTAAAAAAAAAAAAAAAAATTTCGTTACGTGCAGAAACAGCACACGTCCATGATTCCAAGCTGCGCACAAAGATGCGCAATAGATGAAATAATATTTATTTGTGATATTTTTAAAGTGTTTTAGACGTTGTTAAATAATTTATATTAAACAGTTTATATTATAAATAAAATGCACTCAATGCGAGGCAGAAAACAATAATAGTGAATTATGTGATAATTGTTAAGAAAATGTTGGAAAGTGATTTTCAAAAAATGTTTATTATTTCTAAAATGCTAATAAAAATTATACAAATTAAAACTGTTTAATAAATGTTACTAAAAATTTACTAAAACTGTGATACTTTACTTGATTTAATACATTTTCTATGTTTTCCATTTCATTTTGTGCAGAAACCGCACAAGTCCAAAAGTTATTTTTTTTTATACCCTATATTAATTAAAATATAAATCAATCATATTGAATTTTTAAACTTATAGGTTAGTAGAAAATAATACAAAACGCAGAATTAAAAAAAATTCTCACATTTACAAGAAAAACAGTTTTTATTGATTCCTGAACAATTTCGATTTATAGACTTGTGCGGTTTCTGCACCAACTGCGTCAATTAAACCAGGTGAGAATTATGTCCATTTCATGGACATTTCGCTTCCAAGTAAGCAAAATAATTTGCTTCCTCATAGAGGAAGCAAGAAATTAATAATATATAGGGGAGAGTCGTCAGTTGTGAGACGGCTCCAGTTGTGAGACAGTCGATTTTTTTTACACGAAGTATAAAAAGGCTGATTGGTTTACATAAAAACATTTCTTTTTATACGAGCCAACTTTTGCGTGTACACCGAAGCGGATATATGTATTGTTTGTGTTAGATGCCAACACTGTGTGTGATAATCGACTAAAAAAACTTTTTTTCAATATGTGCAAAGTCCTTTTTTTTAAGTTAATTAATTGGAAAAGCTAATTGTTATGCATTTTTCTTTAGTATTTTCTTTATATTTTGTGATGCAATATTGCATTGTTCCAATCTACGGTTAGAAATCTGGGATAGCCTATACTTTTCGTTATGCAGCATAAAGCGGTCTGTTCAGTTTAGTTCGTTACGTACATTTGACAGCATAACAATTATTTAAAGTGTGCGAACATGCGCACAAGTTATTTCATTTGCCTACATTGCGAAGGCGATTTCGATAAAGAAAACTGATAGTCATATTTCAAAGAATAAATATTATTATTTAGTATATAATAATATGTATTATCAATATATTTAGTTGTTTATGCTAAACATAATGTTTCATGCCAAATTTTTTAAATTTTAGCATTTTTTTGTAAGTGTCTCACAACTCGACACCTTTTTTTTTGACTAAAAAGGTGTGCTCGGAAAATTGATCATAAGATTTTTCGAGTTCATCTGAACACTACACTATCTATGAATAAAAGTTGCGTATTTAAGTTACTTTTTGAACGGTGTATTTCATTTACGATTTCGTTTACCTATTTCCAATTTATAGGTCAAAAATAAAACCCGTCTCACAACTAGCGACTCTCCCCTAAGTTAATTAGGGAAGTTGTTAAAAAAAAATTTTTAATGCAAAAAAATATGAATTATTTTACGAATCCTTGATCAATTATAAAAGTTATATAGGTCAATCGATTCTTTTTGAGATAAGGAATATGATTTTTGTGTTCTTTAAGTTGTATTTTTAGCTTGAAAAAACTTTTTGTCAAAAAACGATTTTTTCGATGAAAAAAGGTGCTAAAAAAATTTGGTTGGGTATATTCAAAAATCCCTGTGTCCAAATTTAGATATTCATGAGCTTAATAAGTCATCTAAATTTTATTGGAATCCGTTAAAGCGTTCTCGAGATATCTTGTACACAAAAAACTCTATACACACACACACACACACACACATATACATCTGGACATTTGTCTAGGAATGAAAATTTACGCTTTTTAGATGAAAATAAGTCGATTTAGACTATTTTTGGAAAATCGAAAATCTTAACGATCAAAAAGCTTCCTCTATGAGGAAGCAAAAAGTGTTAAATAGTTTTAAATATAACTCAATAATTTAATCTCAAAATACAGGTATACCGAAATACCCAAATTCCCAAATATGTCAAATATTCAAGTCCGAACTTAACATTAAATCCACTATCAAACATTAGACAATCAAAATTATTTTATGAAATATAGCGCGAAATTCAAAAATGAGAATTTAAAGATAAATTTGTAGATTATAATGATAGATTCTTTTTATTTTCTTTAGTAAACTTTTTTACTTTCACTAGCAAAATTTGCGCCAGATTAGTTTTCCATATATTTTAGAAATTAAACTTTAATAATAAATAAAACAAATCGATGAATAATATTTATCTAATAAGAATTATTGTCATGAGTTTATTAAAGTTGTACATTGTTTTTCAATTAATTTCAACAAATTTCAATTATTTTCTTCAAACTTCAATTATTCTCTATAAATTTTTTATTTATACACCAGCTTTCAATTATTTATGTCATGATTCAATCAGTTTCTAAAGATTTCAATTGTTGGGTCAATTTTTCAAGTATTGTCTTCAAATTTTTAATTTTATGCACCAGTTATCAATTACATCAAATTACAATTATTTTTGTTATTGGTTAATTATCTTCTTGTAATTTCAATTATTTTTTTTAAATTTCAATTGGGTTTTTCAGTCTTCAAATTATTGTCAGGAATATCTAAATACACAATTTTTGTTATTTTCCAATTATTTTTTTCATATTTTTTTTATTTTTGCCATTTTAGAATTATTTTTTACAAATTGCAATTATTTTATTCAATTCTTTTTATTAGCATGAACTTTTAAATTTCTTACACCTGTTTTCAATTATTTTCATCATTATTCATATTATTGTTACGAATTTGTTAATTTTTTTAAACCTTTTCAAGTATTTTCTTCAAATTTTTAATTTTATTTTAAATTATCAATTATTTTTGTTATTTCTCAATTATTTTTTTAAGTTTCAACTATTTTTGTCAATATTCAAATATTTTTGACATTTTGGAATTATTTTCTTTAAATGTCATTTTCTTCAATTTTTTTATTATTGTAATAAATTTTTTAACTTTTGAAGATCATTTTTCAATTATTTATGTCATTATTCAATTAGTTTCTTCACATTTTAATTATATCGTTAATTTGCAATTATTTTATACAATTTATTAAATAGTGTATTAAATTTTTTATTTTTAACTTTATTTTTAAATATATTTCTCATTTTTCGTTAATTTTTTTTCTGAATTCCAGTTATTTTTGTCATTATTCAACCATTTTCTACACATATACATTTTTGATATTCTTTAATTATTTTTTTTTCAAATTTCAATTATGTTCTTGAAAATTCTATTATTTTTTTTCAATTTTTCAACTACTGTCTAAAAAGTGTAATTTTTACACTAGCTTTTATAATTATTTCTGTCATTATTCAATTAGTTTCTTGACATTTTACTTATTTTTTTAATATCTCAATTATGGTGTGAATTTTGTTTCAAATTTAAATTATTTTTGTAATTCTTTAATTATTTTTATATAATACTAATACCTTGCGTCAAGAACTCTACTAAGAAGTCTGTTTTTAGAGTTTCAGAGATTAAAAGGAGGAGAAACCTACTTTTAATCACAGTTATCCCCACCAGCAACGCCATTCAAGCACGCTTGCCAACCTAAACATCAGCTGTCGCGTAACGTGTTAGAACAGCAAGCGTACTTGAATGGCATTGCTGGTGGGGTTAAACTGTGATAAAAAGTAGGATTCTCTTCATTTTAATCTCTAAAACTCTAAAACCAGCGTTTTCAGTAGATTTCTTGACACAAGGCTATTAAATAAAATTATGTGTGGAACACGGGCGCATCTAGGAGAATCACGACTCGTGTGATTGTCGCACTCGGTTCGCTCGTGCGGCAAACTTCACACGAGTCTCGATTCCCCTACAGATGCGCCCTTGTTACACAAATAACTATTTTGTAACTTAAATTATTTAATTACTTTCTACATATTTAAATTATTATTGCAATTTTTTAATTGTTTTTTTCAAATTTGAATGGCTTTTCCTTTCGCTAGTGAAAGTATAAAGTTTACTAAAGAAAATAATAAAAATCTATAATTACAATCTACAAATTTATCTTTAAATTCTCATTTTTGAATTTCGCGCTATGTTTCATAAAATAATTTTGATTGCCTGACGTTTAATAGTGGATTTAATTGAATATTTGACATATTTGGGAATTTCGGTACACCTGTATTTTGAGGTTAAATTATTGCAGAGATCACAGCCTCTATTGTTAGTAAAAAAGGGGAATAGGGGCAATTTTTTTTAAAATAGGGGACAAAAAGGGGACACAAAATTCGCTTTAAAGTCTATGATGGCGACTTCCATTGAAAAATTGAAGATGTTAAATATGGTGTTAATAGTTTTTACTTTTTAAATAGAAGGAAATTTAGTGTTTACTAAAATGTCAAATTAATATTTTTTAAACAAATAGCGTTATTCATATAAACATTAAAATATTATGTATACTAGAAACATTAAAGTGCGCTATGGCGCGCGAGAAACTTTGCATTGTTATTTGTCATTCAAAACTATAAATTTTTGGAATTTTAAATAATGAAAATTAGGAGAATTAAATTTTTTTTAAAGTAACTGAAAAATAACGAAAATAATTGACAATTGAAAATAAAACTCGAAAAATAAATAACTGTTGGAAATGATTGCGAATTGAAAAACTGAATTGAAAATCTGAATTGAAAATCGACAAAAATAATTTAAATTCAAGAAAATAATAAAAACTTGAAGAAATAAATTGAAAGTTAAAGAATTGAATTGAAATTTGAAAAAATAAATTAAAATTGAAATCAAAACTTTAACAATGGCCAGGTTAATCCAAAATCGAACAAAATAATTATTGGAAAAATTAAAGAATAATTATAAAATTTTAAGGAATAATTTAAAAAATTGTTGCAAACAATTGAAAATTGAGGGAAATAAATAATAATTGAAAGAAATAGTTGAAAAGTAGATTAATTTACAATTAGAAAAAATAATTCAAAAAATCAAACAATATTAAATTTAAACAAAATAATTAAAAAACTATGGAAATTATAGGAATACCTAATTGTTGGAAATAATTGAACATTGAACAACTAGATTGCAAATTGAAAAAAATAATTAAAATTATAGAAAATAATTAAAACAAATATCGGGCAAGTATGAGTTACACTCGTACCAAGTCGAAGGGTTCCGTACCGCTCTAATTTTTTTCAATTATATGAGTCAGAGATTATTTGAATAGGGGAGTGGGCCCCAAGATGGACAGGGCCCCAAGATAGACATTTCGTATAAAATTTTTGTTTAAGGTGACAGCGCCTTAAGCTTTCTGTCATTTTTGTTGTTTGTATAGACGAACATTTTGATGCACAATTGAGGAAAAAAAAAAGTTGGTTTTTCTTCTACACATACTACGTAATTTTGTGTCTAAAAAAGTTTTGTAACAGTTTTTTCTCAAGTTGGTAAAGTTATTTAAATTTATGATTTAGAATGAGTACTGAACGTTATAATATTCTTTATTTATCGTATAATAATATTCTAAAATGATTTTACTAATTCAGTATTCATATATATATATTTACTGGGGATTAAAAAATGGTGTCATGTACCCTAAGATGGACAGGCCTAAAATCTCAATGTATTTTTTTTGCATATTTTCGATTTTATACTTTTTTCAATAATTTTTTGAGACAATTATTAAAAAAAATTTATTTTCCACCACAAAATGTGATTTTATAGTTAGAGAATTTATTATATTGATATTTTTCGATATTTTATTACTTTTTACTGTTAAGCTATTAAATTGAAGTTTTTAGAAATTTTATTTCTTGATAAATTCCGTAAAATGATTAAAACTTAGTTCAAGAATTGTTACACGATGTTAATTTTTTATTTACTACCATTTTCAGAGACTTTTAAGAAGGTGTCCATCTTGGGGCCACTTTTTTTTAGACCGAAAATTTTAACAATTGGAAAAAATGCTTTAAAAAATGTTTATGTTCAAAATAAAATTTTATCTCTGTGGCGATAAGTTACCTTATAAATTGTACTTTCATCCGGTATAAAACATTTTAATATATTTCATTCGGTTTGGATTTTTTGGATTTGGCCAAAAAATTTTTTTTTTTAATTTTTTTTATTTTTCAACTTTTAAAATAATTTAAACATAAACATAAACATTTTGTACAAAAAAATAATCTGAAACTATAAAATATTGTAGCTGTTTAGAAAAAAAAAATTTTTTTTTTGGTAAAATTTCAGTTTTTTGGAAAAAATGTTATGATAATAAATTTAAACCACAATTTTTATGGTTTTATAAAAAATTCTGCATAAAATTACACATTTTTAACCAATTCCCAACCTTTCAGGATAAATACGCTGAGCTCTAGCATAGGGGTTTTTTGTCATTTTTCAACTTTTCATTAATAACTTTTGAAAATTAAGTCCAGCAACGTTCGCTATATTTTTCCTGTAATCTACACGTAAAAATACCTAGATAAACCAAATTTCAAACCTCTAGGTCAAATGGTTTGAAAGATAAAGGGGGGGGGGGGGGGGGGACACGTTTTTTTTTGAAAAAAAAAGTTCTTCCTTGACAACGCTATGACCATCACCTCCAATCATGTTCTCTATATTTTTCCCGAACTCTACTCGCGAAAATACATATGTGTACCAAATTTCAATTCTCTAGGTCAAATAGTTTAGGAGATAGGGGGGGGGGGGGGGGTAAAAAGGCATTTTAATGCATTTTTTGAAAAAAATCTTGTTATTTCCTTGACAACGCTATGAACATCACGTTCAATCATGTTCGCTATATTTTTCCTGTAATCTACACGTGAAAATACATAAGTGTACCAAATTTCAACTCTCTATCTCAAATAGTTTGGCCGCTAGGGGGGGGGGGGGGTAATGGTTTTGGGCGACGGACAAACGAGTGAAAACATAAGGGTTCCGTTTGGACACTTTGTGTACGGAACCCTAAAAAGAGGAAAAAATTTAAAAATTAAGAAAATAATTCAACATTGCAAGAAGAAATTGAAATTTAAAGTGTTACGAGCGGAAGAATATTTTATTATTTATTATTTTGATTGAAATCTATGGATATCGCTAAACAAGTTACCAGAAATAAAACAATTAAATTATTCGGAGCAACAGTAAACCGGATCCTTTTATGAATCCGTTTTTATTTTATGGGACGGAAATTCTCTACTGGGGGTAGGTTTTGCCCAGTGTTACCTGGTAGAAAAATAACAACTGTTCCCCTTTTATACATTTATTCAAAAACTCCTTTTCTTAACCTTAGCTTACAAAGACATCAATTGGAACGATACAATTGCTCATTTGTTTTACTCACTATTACTGTAGTAGATGGTTATAACTACCATTTGAAAATTCGATCAAGGGATGCTCCTAGGACTGATTTTTCAATGGGCCAAAGTAATTGAACCTTTCGATTATTTTATTAATCGAAAATTCCGTTGATTTTTACTCGTGTAGTAAATTGTCCTCGCGAAAGATATGCACTCAATAAATCAATCGCGGCTTTTGACAATTAGTTTATTAACACTGCCTTTGGCTCCTTATCACTTAGTTATTATACTAATTGTCAACTTAACGTCAACCAATCAAATCCGCAATTAAATGAAAGAGGACGTTTTACGCTATTACACTTAAATTTTGAAAGAAAAGAATAAATTAATTACTTTAATTTCGTAAAGTAGTGAAGACGCAACCAATTCCGATATTGGAAAATCTTAATTGACGGGCAGAAGGTCCGTAATTAAACAATAAAATTACCCGTGTGAAGACACGACAAGACTGCATTGCTTTATTATTGAATTTTTTCTTTTATAGTTTAGCACTTCTTAATTCGGACATTGGTAGGGATCAGGTGGGGAATATTTGTGGTGAAATTGATGAGCTCGTAAAAGGAAGAAAAGAAAAGGGTCGTGTGCACCGCGGCCATTGAACTGCTTAGGTGTGATTTTACAAATTTTTGTTGACTTGCATTTGCAATCAACTTATTTCGCCATGGCTTGAACGAGCACTTGCGCTGTTAGTTAACAGCGCGGCATTTTAGTTTTCAGCGTAAAAATATATGAATTTCTTATTCATATAATTTTGCAAGACAGTGTCATTGACACCGCTGCAATTTGGAGGCATTGTATGGCTCAATTGTCCTACATAACGATATATATATATATCACTATATAACATAGTTCAATGGCACAATGTACAGCACATCTGGGTTTTTATTTTCTTTTAAAAAAAAATGAATATTTTGTTAGGAATTTGTATGGGTGTTGGACTGGTTATTCTCTTGTTTGGGTGCGAGCTGTCAAAGGAACACGTGCTCTGCGTGGATGCACACAGCACGTGCTTTGCGTGGAGTGGAAGGGGGAGTAAGAGGCTGGAATCTAAGAAGTAAGAAGTACGTCGCGAGTCGTATCAAAATTCTATGTCTATCCTTTAGTTTGGCCCTTTTTCTAGTCTCAGTCCTAGGGACATTACTTAAATGATTATTAGTTAACGTTTATCCCTTTAATCCCTTAAATTAATTTTATACTGACATGACATAGCGTAAATAATCTGAAAATGCATGACATGAATTTCTTATACGTGGCGCCACGACATAACATAATTATTACATAATTACATGTAGAAGTTAGATTTATTAATTTTAATTTTCCTCTTTTGATTTTAAGAGAATGAAATTGTCGTTTCCGTGCAGAGCGACTCCAAATACACCGGATGTCGTAACCATTAGTCAGCGGGGAGATTTGATACCTTCTTGCAAGGTCACTGGCATGCGTCTCAGAAAATCTTAAGAGAATTTCAAATCTTTAAACTTTATAAATTCATTCCCCGTTGGACTAATTGTAACAGTTCGTTACAAACCCACCATGGAATAATTTTCGTCGTCCCTGATCGAACCGGTTAAATTTGGAATCGATACCGTTAAGAGACGACAATTCATTCTTTGCTAATTTTTTCTCTTTGTTCTTAGAACATTGCCACCTACGTATGCTCTCTTTTGCTCTTATGCGTTGACTGAGAGAAGGGGGGAATGATACATTATGTGTCGCAGCGTCCAGCATTCTGCATACGGTATTCGTAATACAATTAGTCTCACTTCTTTCTTCTCGCGGTGAGCATGTATCACTTAATTAGAGATTCGTGGGCGGGGCGCGGTGCTCATGTTCCGGCGGTGTTAATTGATCAAAAAAAGGTGTCAAGTGATCCGGAAAAAGTGCTAAGTGATCCGGAAAAAGTGCTAAGTGATCCGAAAAAAATGCTACCCTTTGCCCATGAATTTTATCAATCCCGGGGTAGGGGGTATCGTCGGATGATAGGAAGTTTTCGGGATCTCTTGACAATTAGTGATAGCCCGGAGGTTAATTTTCGTCGCGCGGAGGCGTGTAGTGACTTGGTGCACCACATGTCAGAATTAATAGAAAGTGATAATGATCATCTAGAAGGAGTAGGTGATCCAGGGCCTGGGATGAGCACAGTGCCCCCCCTCCCCCCCAAGTCGTCGCCTGAGACGGAGAAACGAAGTAAGTGACATTAACTCATCTACGATTATCTTTTAACAATTCGGTTTTTAATAATTTATAATTATTGTGTGTGCAATTTTTGTTAAATTTACAATTTGATTGTGTTTGCAATTTTAGTTTTACACCCGATGTGTCATATCACATACATACATAATGAATTACTTTTGATCGATTGATTGATCAATTACATACTATAATAATAGTTCATTTATAATAATAAAACAATTAACTAAACAATTGTCAAAATTGGTTGGTTGGTCAACAATTATTCAGTTGATGCACACATTCTCTTGATTGCGTTTGTGGCACATTATATTTCTCAAAATGCCAACACAACATTTCACACGTCACGACATATTATATTTAAATTACTATATTTAAGCTATATTTGGGTTATAAAATTTTCAAGTTTTATCAATTAATATGATCACAACATATACTGTCACAGTTTAGTAATTGGTAATGGTTGTTGTGGTACCTTTTACAGTTATGTTTGCATTTTGGAATTGAATTTTTTTTTTTTTTTTTTTTTTTCGAATTGCACATACACGCGTTTTGTTTGGTCGTATTCTAATGCATATTGCCTGCTTTACGAATGTGGGCAAAGCGCTTTTCTGCTCGATTTTTCGTAATTATCGTTTATTGGCTTGTCGTTTAGTCAATATTAGTAATCCCAAAATCTATAACTTTTATAATTCTTTAGATCGTTAATTGGCGTAATTACGTTATATACAATAATTTTACACTATATTTTAATAACAATTAGACTAACCCTTATCGTTTCTAGTTTTACATATGTAAAAAGAAAGAAAGAAGGAAACCATAATATTGTTAACGTTATAATAATATGGTTCATGAAACATTCAATAATGTTTATTCTAAAATTCTAGTACCTTACAAAGTTAACTAAAATTGCATTAATCCAAATTTTAGCTAGAATATTGAATTTATTCGGAATTCAATTTCGATTATTTTGGCAATTTTTTATTATTTTTATGAGAATTCATTGATTTCGAATTCTCGATTTTTAGTACAAATATCATATTTGTATTATTTGAATTTTCTAAATTATAGAAATTGTTGTTAATCAAATTTTGAATATTTCCGAATTATCGAATTTATATACAAATATCATATTTTCTAAATTTTAACTAGAACATTGAATTTATTCGGAATTTGATTTCGATTATTTTAACAATTTTATTATTTTTACGAGAATTCATTGATTTCGAATTCTCGATTTTTAGTACAAATATCATATTTGTATTATTTGAATTTTCTAAATTATAGAAATTGTTGTTAATCAAATTTTGAATATTTCCGAATTATCGAATTTATATACAAATATCATATTTTCTAAATTTTAACTAGAACATTGAATTTATTCGGAATTCGATTTCGATTATTTTAACAATTTTATTATTTTTATGAGAATTCATTGATTTCGAATTCTCGATTTTTAGTACAAATATCATATTTGTATTATTTGAATTTTCTAAATTATAGAAATTGTTATTAATCAAATTTTGAATATTTTTTTTTTTTTTTGAATTATCGAATTTATATACAAATATCATATATTCTAAATTTTAGCTAGAACATTGAATTTATTCGGAATTCGATTTCGATTATTTTAACAATTTTATTATTTTTATGAGAATTCATTGATTTCGAATTCTCGATTTTTAGTACAAATATCATATTTGTATTATTTGAATTTTCTAAATTATAGAAATTGTTGTTAATCAAATTTTGAATATTTCCGAATTATCGAATTTATATACAAATATCATATTTCTAAATTTTAGCTAGAACATTGAATTTATTCGGAATTCGATTTCGATTATTTTAACAATTTTATTATTTTTATGAGAATTCATTGATTTCGAATTCTCGATTTTTAGTACAAATATCATATTTGTATTATTTGAATTTTCTAAATTATAGAAATTGTTGTTAATCAAATTTTGAATATTTCCGAATTATCGAATTTATATACAAATATCATATTTTCTAAATTTTAACTAGAACATTGAATTTATTCGGAATTCGATTTCGATTAATTTAGCAATTTTTATTGTTTTTGTAAAGTCACCCTCCCGACGGTCCTTCTTTATGTACAAATAGACATGTGTGTCTAACCACTACCTGTCTTTAATAGTTTCAACCTGGCGAACGAAGGTGGTCTTCGGCCATGACGAAACCACCGAAACCGATATTGAAGTGGAGTCGGAGATCGATAGTGATTGGGACGCCGGGCGATCTCGATCCGTTGAAAAAAAACGGTGAGTGAAAGGAACCGTCTCACCCCCTTTTTTTTTTTTTCTTTTCTTTTGTAATCATGGTAATGACAATTAGACACAAAAATTGCAAATAGGATTAGGTGCTAAGATTTATCGATACGTATTATGTTATATTACAGAAAATCAATAAAAGTAGGGATCTGGAGGAAGATCCGACCACATGTTCCCGGTCGCCTATGGGACTGGAACATCATTTCCTCCAAATACTACCCCCGTAAACCACAGTCCGATTGGGAATGGAGGTTGGAATTTTATTGGAGTTGGGGCGCCAAGAGTTGGATGGCTCGCTGCTCGTGGGTGCCGGTGAGTTTACAAAAGATAAATAGGAAGGGGAGAAACTTCTCTTCCCATTTTGATATCTGTGCACTTGCAATTAACGAGAACTAATGATTCGCGTTTTAGTATGTATTAATTTTGTTTTCATTTCCCCTTTTTTTTTTTTTTTTTTTGGTTTAGAAAGAATTTACGCACCTCAGGAAGCTCAACATTGATGAACTAAGGGTCAGAATGGGGGACCGTGTTTTTAGAATGTAAGTATGTTGTATGATAAAGCAAACGAACAAAAAAGGGGGGGGGAAGGCTTATTTAATGAGATTAAGTTGTTGTAAAACAATTAATCAGTTTCTTTTATTATAATTTACACATGTTTTTCTTATTTAGCATTCTAACGGTGTAGGCTCATTATCTACACAATATTCTTCCGAGTTCGAGCGTATTTTGATTATTCCCTTATTTTCAGTAATTTCGCGAATCTACCGTCTATTCCTCCGGTAGAAGGGGTCTACCCAGACGACAAGAAATTAACTCTACTGTTTATCCAACAATCTCGCTGGTTAGCAAAGGACCATGTGGATCAACTTAGTTTTTGGGAATTGGTGAGTGGAACATAAATGAGGCTTTTACATTCATCATTATTTACTTATTTATTTATTAATTTTAACCCCTTCTTTTTTTTTTTTTTCTTTTCTTTTCAGAGGAGCAATAATTGGGTACCTTGATGGTCCACGGAGCCACCATGTGAGGAAGAATAGGGATACCGGATCACTGACCTGGTCTTTATAAATATACGCCTATCCCTTTTCTCTTATTCTATTTCATAATTTGCCGTCTATTTTTGGTTTTTTAGAGATTTTTTTTTTTTCTCCTTCCAATCGGACTTAGTTTTATCTTTTAATTTGTTAAAATTTTGATGTACTACTTGAATTCCTTTTTTTTTTTTTTTAATTAAAATTTAAATGTAATCCAATTGAAATTATTACCATCATTACTTTGTTTTAATCTACTCTCTTTCCTTAATTATAATTATCAGTATGATTTTAAAATTTTTCTTATTAGTAGTATCAATTATTTGTTTCACCGGACAAATGAATTGGGAAAAGATTAAAAGGTAAAACAGAGACAGGGTCAAAAGAGAGGAACGGGGGGGGGGGTGACCTTAATTAGTTTTACTAACTGTTTCCGGTACATTCCAGTCGTTGACCTTGCTTTTACAGATATATTTTATCGTATTGTGATTACCTTTGTCTACAAAATTAATTGTGGTGGGATTTCCAATACGTCCTTCCGCTCTGTTCGGCACGTTGTCTCTCCGTCTGCGACATCTTCCGGGTTGTTACTTGACTCGTTGTGAATGCCGCTATGATCTACAGCGCCTGCTGGGGTGATGACGGCTGCCAATTGTGTCCGAGTTTGGGGCAGAGGTCGTTCGAGTTGACATAGGTTGACCCTGCCCTCTGTTTTGGCTCTCCTTCGGTGGATGAATCCTCTGCCGCAGAATATTACTGTGCTTAGAAGTAATATTCCAATTAGGATTCCGATGTTGATTCCATGTGACCACAGATTTTGATGATTCCGCTCTTGACGTTGAGCAGATAATTCAAACAGACGTTGTTCCAGTTCGTCCAGTGTCTCGGAGTTCTTATAAAATTCTCGTTCGTCCTCTGATTCACCATTCTGCAATTTCCATTCGTTATTGCCTAGAAGGGTTGGTTCCACACTTCTTAATATGGGTGAGATTAATGGAAGGCTTAGATTTATCCTAGTTTCGTAAATAATTTCTGTTGTTCCTCCAGTCATAGGAACGGCAGGTAGAGTGATGTCCCGTGTTCGGGCATGGCATCCAGTAGAGAGTTGTAGGAGTCCGGTGCCTGTGAGTTGCACTGTTTTCCGCTTTTGTGATAGACACTGGATGTCGACTGAGACATTATTAGGTGCAGAATATAGCCATCCTCCAATGGTTCCTAGTTTCTTCCAGAATGTTTGTTCGTGATAGTCCAGCTGAATCGTGGCCTTTTTTAATGCTTCTGTTGATGGTTCCAAGAGCAACTGTACTTCGTAAGCTGGATGTGATAGCTCACGTGTTATGAGGCCATTGTTGCAAAGTAGAAACTTAGGTGCTTTCAAGCAATCCTTGACCTCTTCTTTCTGGGCAAGAATATATGTTCTTCGGTCCCTATCTAGGGCCACGTAGTCATAGTCTGATACTACTGATGCTCTTCCGTTTTTATTGTTGATTATCTGTTGAAAAACCGGCAGGGGATGTATTCGGTATAGTCTGTATTCCGTAATATCGGCCAGGGGAATGTCTACGAGGATCTTTAGATGATCACCATCTATTAGGAAAGATGTTTTCGAAATTTCAGCTAACATTTGAATGCTAACGTTAGGTCCTTGCGTGGGTAACGTTGAATCCGGATGATGGTCTTGAATATCCCTAAGAATGGGTGTCACCTGCTCATTGGCGATAAGGGCCGAATGAAGCTGTCCTCGTTTTGCTGACTGTATTACATCCAGGATTCGATGGCTGGTCTTGATATAATGTGTGAGTCCTAATTTCACTATGTTCAGAGCATCATATAGAGTATCGACGTATTGTTGCTCCGCTGGATTCATTCCGGATCCATCCAATTTCGATGCAAGTTCCGTCAGCTGCTCGTGTAACTGATTTATTTTTTCTTCATGATTTAGTGCCTTCTGGTGTAGCGCATCCAACTGGGCCCTCACAACGTGGGTCTGCCGGCCCACTAGATGCGAGAGGTTAGCTTGTGCTGCATTCAGCTCCTGTATCGAATGATCGATCTGCTCACCGTCGTCATAAGACAGAGTTCCAATAAGGGGACTGGCTAGTTTACCTATGAAGCCAAACCAAGGTACGCTCCTTCGCTTCCTGACATTTCTTGGTAGCTGAGTAGGGACGACTTTTTCTACATGACTCAATTCGGAAACTTGCGTGATCAATTCTTGGCGTAATTCGTGGGCTGAAATCCAGTGATCCTCCCAATTATGTTTATCAATAAATATTGGGCACCACTTGCTAGTTGTTTGGCATGTACTCGTGAGATGTTCCTTCTTTCTTTCCAGCTGAGTCAGCCAATCGATCTGCTTATTGACATCCAGGAAGACTGCTACTCGCCAGTTCGATGTGGACAGTCGCAGGAAACCTCCGTACTCGTAGTAGACTCCAGGATTCCCGGCCAACGTGGTGATTCGATAACCTTCCTCCTCCGGATTCGTCCTTCCTCCGCAGATACTGGTGATGACAAGGACAATTACATAGAGCATGATCATCGTGACGAGGTTAACCTGAAATTAAAAGATATTAATAATAAATTAATAAACACGTTGCTAGTCTTGCTAGCAATGTGTAGGCAGGACCTTGTCCTTATGTTTTACCACCCTTTTTCCATCGCAATCTTCAAGGATCACGTTGTGATTTTCTGTAAAGCCAATAATGGTAAAAGGACCATCGGCCCTTTTGTCAAATTTATTATTACGCACTTCCTTATACGTATAAACCGTATCTCCCACCTTCGCGGCAAGAGGTCTTGCCTTCAGGTCATAATACTTCTTTGACCTCTGTTTAGCAGTGATCAGATTTTTGGCGGCCATTTTCCGAATTTCATTAATTCTTATGATTAAATCCCGTAGATAGGACCCATAGGTTTCCAGTTCAGGTCCTTGAGGATAAGCACTAGGTTGTCGGGGTACTTTGGCATAAACTAATTCAAATGGTGTGAAATTGGTCGCTTCGTGCACCGAGGAGTTGTATGCAAACATCGCGCATGGGAGTAATTGGTCCCAATCGTCGAATTCATCGGCGTAATGTTTGATATAATCCGTGAGCACAATGTGACTCCTTTCGAGGGATCCATTTGTTTGGGGACGATATCCCGAGGTTGTGATCTGTTTGATCTGGAAAATTTTCTCTAACTTCCTCATTAGTGTACTAATGAAACTTCCTCCCCTGTCGGTGAGGATGCACCTGGGGGCTCCATGTTTGAAAATCAAATGGTTCGCCACTGCGTGCGCTATAGTGGTGGTCCTAATATCGGGGAGAGGTATGGCAATGCAGTATTTACTGAAATTATCTTGCATTGTCAGTATATACCTGTTTCCATTAGGTGTGGTGGGTAGTTTTCCCACCGTGTCCAATGACACCTTATCAAATGGTTCCGCCGGGGTATCCGTAATTACCATAGGCTCACGTGTTCGTGCCTTAACCAACTTATTCTCGAGACAACTTTTGCAGTTTCGAATATAATCAGTGACTTCGTCTCGTAATCCTGGCCACGTATACCTCTCTCGAATTCTACGGTATGTTTTAGTGATTCCTTTATGGCCTCCTGCGAGACTTTTATGGAATTCTCGTATAATTCCCGGCCTATTTTCTGCAGGTGGAACTTCGATTTTTCCGTGGCATAAGTCGATAGATATATCGCCACCACGGAATATACTTGTTACGAGTTTCGTCATGTAGTTTTGGGGGAGATTGCCGAGTAAATCGCCGGAATTGGCAATTCTACAATTCCTTTGATTACCACGCATCAGGGCGATTTGTAGGCCCTCTAGTCCACGTTTTACGTTCGTCCAATCAACTTGGTCTTGGTGTTTACGTTTTACGATCATGGAATAGGTATTGTAGCGTCCATTCGGTGTTACGAAAATTTGTCCGATTTTTGGTCGATTCTCATTTATTTCTTGCAAATCCAGATGTCCTGTTGCAATCAGGAGCTTGCTGATTGTGTCAACTGGTTCGCAATCTTCCGCTAGGAAATGTGCATAATTACTTCTTCGGTAGGTTAGTGATTCGGTCCATAGAATTGAAACTACCGACTCTTTCTCTTTTTCTTCAATTCGAGGGGATCCCTGCTGTTCCTCGAATTGCAAATGATGATCAAGAAGAGTAAACTGGGGTTCTTGCTCTAATGGGGACCTTGGTTCTTCGGAGACACAAATCTTCCGGGGTTTTATGTCCGCTTTTTTTGATGGGGCGCCAATCCCCAAACACAGGGGTGTGGATTGTGCCCCTGGATTAAAATCCATTCCAGGAGTTTGTACAATGGTGTTCGGAGCTTTGTTTCTGAATCCTTTTTGGAGCTCCGTTAACTGATCTCGTCTCTCATCTTCTTCACTACTGTCTATATCATCGCAATCTTCTAGTCTTGTGTCTGGTTGATCTTCATAAATTTTTAAAAAATTCTTGACGCGGCGAGAAAATACTTCGTCGGAATATTGTTGACATGGATCGTGTGACTTTAAGGCTTCCAAGAGTTCCTCATCTGATTCGCCCTCAGACACATGGGTTTTTTGGTTGTTTATTCCTTCATAGTCCCATGCGTAAGTGTTGTCACTAGGATCAAATCCTCTACGCCTTAGAGATTCATTAAAATTTGCAATTGACTGTCGTATTTGCCTTTTAGGACTTTCCTTGTTGTCCGTTCTCGAGGCTTCTTCGTCCGTACTATACTCACTCTCTTGTGAAACACAAGGGACAACCACTACGTTGTCTTCTGGTTGAATTTCCCCTTCAGATACCTGCTCGAATTCGGGTTGGGGGTTAAAATCGGGGCATAAAGCCCCTCGGGCCAATTGGTC
This sequence comes from Ganaspis brasiliensis, assembly GCA_037103525.1. Lineage (NCBI taxonomy): Eukaryota > Metazoa > Arthropoda > Insecta > Hymenoptera > Figitidae > Ganaspis > Ganaspis brasiliensis. The sequence continues at coordinate 578,441 of JAZKLR010000451.1, read as the reverse complement.
GGCCATTTCATTGCCTTGGTCCCCTTGATGTGCAGGGACATGCTCCCAAATGACCTCTAGAGGAAGCATGGCTTCCTTTAGTCTTTCTAGCTCTACCCGATTTTGAACTGGTTTGTTACTGGTTGTTTTCCAATTATTTTTCTCCCATCTAGGCATCCATTCGGTGACGCATTCGATAAGAAACTTCGAGTCACTGTGGATCCTCAGTTTGTTCACACCGGCTCCTCTTGCCTTTTGTACGGCTACGATAGCAGCTTCTATCTCGGCAGAATTGTTAGTTTGTCGTCCGGTCGATATTTGAGAAACATTTAAAGGATGATGGGGACCAAACCACACTCCAATTCCGGCCTTTGCTTCATCTCCGCCGTTTCCGACACAAGCTCCGTCTATATAGACATCGCAATACGAATCATTCGTCAAAAGGGGCACTGGCTCGGAGTAGGGTATTTTTGTTGGGTCCGAATCGAATCGAACCTTATTTTCTTTTTTCGGCAAGTGAGGTTCGTAACTTGGTAACAGACTTCGCGTTTTCCTGAATACAGGAGGATCTGAGTCTTCTGCCTCTCTAAAACTGGAGGTAGACTCATCTGACGAGGTGGATGAATCCTTCTCTCTGATTGGTGGGGGAGTGCGTTTTCGAAGCCTGGTAGCAATAGGACTCTCATCTAATTCCACGATTTTTTCGTTGTTAATTAGTTTCTCTGCTGCTGATTTGGCTTCGGTTTTCTTCGGACGGCCGACTGGTCGTCTGAGGAGTTCACGAGAGGGAACTTTATTCCTTATGGGGATAGATGCCTTTTTTGGAATTGGGGGCAGTTTTCGGTCAGCAGAGTCCGATTTCGTTCTTCGAAGTGGATTCACAGTGGGCCTTTTTAACACTGAAATGGGCGGTTTCTTCTCGTTTCTCGTAAGCTCAGTCTTAGATGCCGATGGTTTTGGATCTTGTCGTTCTTCCCGCTTCTTGGTTTGAAGTCGAGTTACTGGCAATGCCCTGTACAGAGTTTCCATTTGATCACTTTCGTCACTTAGTTCTTCACGTATTTGAGCCGATACAATGGGTAGGGCCCTTAGTACTTCCCTTGGCTTCTTTTTTGAAGATGTCTGTTCTCCTGGTTTCGTATCTGGAGGAAAGTCCGAGGCATCCGAATCAGAGAAGTCACTGAATTCATCTGTAATTTTTTGTTCCTCAGGTCTCCCAGAGAGAGCTTCCACTCCCCTATTCAATTTTCCTTGGCGATACTCAAATTGATATTGGTAGTCCTTGAGTCGTAATCGCCACCTTGATAGTCTTGCACCTGGATTAAGTACAGTGGTAATCCAGTGCACTGGCTCGAAATCGCAGGCCAATATGAATTCACGCCCATATAGGTAAGGTCGATAATGTTCAACTGCGTACAACACAGCTAAGCATTCTCGCTCGGCCTTGGGGTACCTTTGTTCACAGTCGCCGAAGATCTTTGAGTAGTATGCTACAGGGAAATCGACTCCATCTGTTTCCTGAGTCAGTATTGCTCCCATGGCATATTCAGAAGCGTCTGTGGTAAGTTTAAAGATTTTCGTGAAATTGGGATATTGCAAAAGAGGCTCCTTACAGAGGTACTTTCGCAATTTGGCGAAACTGCGCTTCTGAGGTAGTCCCCATTCCCAATTCACACATTTTTTTGTGAGCTCTACTAATGGTTTTGCGAGAGCGGCATAATCAGGAATGAATTTTCTGTAGTACCCGGAGAGTCCTAGAAATTGCCTTATGTTCTTAGGGGTGGTTGGTCGAGGATAGTGGCGAATGGCAGATATTTTCATCGGATTTGGTTTGACTCCTTCTTCGCTTATAATATGACCTAGGTAGGCAATTTCCTTTTTCATAAAATCGCATTTATCTGGTTGGAGTTTTAGATTAGCCCCTCTCAGTCGCGTGAATAATCGTCGAGCACGACGATCGTGTTCTTCTAGCGTTTGCGAGTGGATAATAATATCATCCAAGTAGACGAATGCTTCTGCGTCTAGCATCCCTGTAAGGACTCCGTTTAATAATCGTTGAAAAGTTGGTGGCGCATTTTTGATGCCCATGGGCATCCTGTCGTACTGGTAGTGATTTCTGCCAACTGTGAATGCGGTTTTTGGACGATCATCCGGGTGAGTTTCCACTTGGTGAAAACCAGATGCTAGATCGAACACAGTAAAGTATCGTGCTGAACCCAGGCGGTCGAAAATTTCTGAAATGTTTGGTAGAGGAAAAGCATCCCCTATTACTTTTTCATTCAGGGCGCGATAGTCTATTACTACCCTCCACTTTTTCTCACCTGAGCTGTCTAGTTTTTTTGGTACTATCAACACGGGAGAGTTATAGGGCGAGTTTGATTCGCTTATTAGTCCTGCCTGAAGCTGCTTTTTTATCTGAGCGTCGATCTGTTCTGTAGCTTCATGAGGTCTCCGATATTGCTTTCGATGGATCACCTTGTCGTCAGTGGTAGGAATTCTGTGTTGAATTAAGTGAGTGCACGTTAATTTCTCTCCATTGAGGTGAAAAATATCGGCGAAATCCTCAACCCATTTCAACACATATTTCTTTTCTTCTTCTGACAGATGTGCTGTGTGGAGAGCTGACTTAACTCTTTTTACTCTGTCTGCATAATCTTTACTAATTTCCTGTTGTATTTCTTCCGACTCTGAGTCGGAAGATTCCTCTCCTGGGAACTTATAAAAATCGAAGGGAATTAATTCTTGGGGAGGCAATTCGAATTGAATGTCTTCGTCGGTGGTGTTGATTGCCATCACGTGACATTTTCCATTGTGATTATTCACCAATGCTTCCCCGAGATAAAGTCCTTGTGGGGTGTTTATTTTGGGAAGATAACCCACAGAAAGGTCCCTTGTAGAAGTGTCAATCGATATCGGCTGTCTAGTGCGGGCTTTGATGCTCAATACTCGTTTGAAAGGTTTTATTTCCTTTTTTAATTCTTTCATTGCCTCCAGGGATTCCTTATCCACGAAGGGCTTAGGTGAAGTTGGTTCCGATATTGTCACTAAAGTATTGTGTCGAAACGAAATTTCTGCTTGTTCTTTTCTTAAATATGGCCTTCCTAGAATGCCATCTGCTGTGATAGGGAAAGAATTTTTTATCACGTAGAATTCGGCCTTGTTGTTCGGCAATGTTAATTCTACCGATCCCAAGGTATTTACTGGATGTTCCGTGATTCCAGTTATCACTGTTTGGTTGTGGGTTTTCACTATAAGCTGTTTTTTTAAAGCTCGTAGTTTTATTAAATTTGAGTCGGATCCTGGGTCCACCATGAATGTTGCCTTAGGGTGATTGAATTCTGGAGCCGTTAATTCTACGACTGGGGAGTCCTCGGGCGTGGTTCCTGCTCTAAGGATTCTACTGTTGCTGGGGCGAACTGTACATTCTTCGGACGCTCGGATTGTGGAAGATTCGTCGTCGCGTCTGTTCGACGAATCATGGGGGAGTTTAAATTCTTTTGCGGCCCTGGGGAAGGTGACCTGGGGGGTACAGAGCTCCCGGCCTTGTACTGTTCCTTCATTTGAGGGGCATAAGGGGGAAAAGGAGGGTATGGCGGGTATCCGTGATAGGGACTGTAAGGATAGTACATAGGTGGAAAAGGCGGCATTGCAGGATATTGTGGAGTTCCTATATTCGGAAGGGATGCCCTGTTATTCTCCTTGTGATCTGTGTGCCGGCCCTTGCCGTCATGATTTCCTCGAGGGTGTTCCATGGAATCTTGTGAGTGCGACTCCCGATCTCGTGAGATTCGGTAGGACGTTGACCTAGTATTTTCTGCATAGAACTCCTTTTCTTCTGCATGAAGGGCGAATTCTAACGCCTGTGCAAGCGTCATCGGTCGACGCGTGTCTACGTGCGCGGAAATCTCAGCTGGCAGTCCTCTGATGAATGAATCCAAGGCGAAATCACTGACAGGGATCATCATAATCTTACTACGAGGTACAGTAGAGTCGGTAACATTGCCAGGGTACTTTTCTTCGAGTGCGTGCTTTGCACCACTAATTAATCCTTGTACTCTGTCGTTGTAGTCACTGACGGTTTCCGTTTGCTTCATCCGAAGTTTTGCAATCGCGTCTAGGTACCACTGATAGGATTTTGGGGAAGAAAACCTCTTCTTCAAGTGGACTACTAAATCATCTAATTTGGGAAAGCTCTTGTCTCTAACGCTTTCTCTGGCGGGTCCTCTGAGCTTACTGAGCACAGCTTTTACGAAACCTGGCTCGGTGGTGGGGGTCATGTACACAGCACCATTTGTAATATCCTGTAAAAACTCTCTCAGGGGAGGACTCCGGCCGTCAAAGAAAGGAATATGGTGCGTTCCTTGTTGGACAATCATGTACTCCATCATGGAGGCCATTGCAGCATTTGTTGTAAGGGTAGCTGCCAATTCCACGTTCGGGACGTATCCGCTTCGGATACTTGCATTTGGAGTTTCCGTCATCTTCGGTTGAGTTGAATTGAATTGCCTCAAGTTGAGTCAGACAATGTACTTCACTAATTTGATCTACTAATACAATTAAACTATTCCGCCACCACGGAATATACTTGTTTAAGATGCTATATAATTATTCCAATATCTTCTATATTACTTTCCGCTAGTCGAATATGTAGTTGATTGACCTTTAGGTTTCATTCAACTTTTTAACAATTTCCTGCAATCGCGTAGTTTGACTCTCGACGTCTAATCTCTGGCGATGAGTAGACCTGATTTCCTTGAACAAATCCTTTGTTCTTTTTCCCAATTCGAGGCAGTTTTTGCCCGTCTGTTCTAGCCTGTCGAACAAGGCTTCTAGTCGACTACTCAATGGGTTTGGTTGCTCCGTGGGGATCTCGAAAAAGTTGTCCTTTGACCCTGTCGACATTGGTTACTCAAAGTTAAGTTCTTACAAATTTCCAAGAATTTCGCTGGTTGTTTTGTCAGGTTTTGCATTCAATTTGTCAATAATTTGGAGCATATCCTTGTTGGATTCGGAGAGCGTGGTTAATTGTAGAGACAAAAACTTCACACGTTTTTCTAGGTCTTCCACTTGTCGGGTTAATGCAAAATTACAAAAGGAAATTTGTTCGCAATGATTCTCCGCTTCTTTCAATTTATTGGTCAATTCTATCCACAGTTCTTGTGGAAAGATCGCATTAGCTACCATTCTCAAGCGTGAGAAAGGTGGGGTAAAGGGAGAGTGGAATTGAATTAATTATTGACAATGTAAGGCACTAGGTTTTAAATGTTTTAAATGTTCACACACAACAAGGTAAGTACTTAATACTATCACTAAATCAGTCAGTTTATTCTTGAGCTTAATTTAAGCTCCGCTGAGATATTCAATCAATGCGAAATCATTATGTTCTAATTATTAACAATTTTGAATGTTAGTACACCGTGGTAAACTGACAAAATGCTAATTCAATTAAGCAAGTAGCATGTATCCTAAATGACCCTGAAAGTAAGGGGAACCCGCACAACTGTCCTTATTTTTTATTTTTATCAATAACAGTCTGAGCTTGATTCAATAATGATTCAAAAAAATTGCTGAACTCCTCCAAACTTTTTAACTCCCTAATTTCCGTACCTGGTTCAGGGAGTTTTTCATTTGATGCAATTTTTTCCGGAGTTGGAACTGAATTTGCGTTTTTTCGTAATTGCTGAATTTTGTTACCAGCGCGTCTAACTTTACGGTTTTTATTCATATTTCACACTTGAACCTTTTTAATTTAGCACCTCCACGTCACTGTCATCAGAGCGATATAATACAGTCGTAGCGTCAGTAATGTCGCTATCATCGGTATCATAGGCGTTTTCGTTATTATTATTCTCGACTGCACGTCTGTTCAAAAACACGGCTAAAGGGATTGCTCCAGGAAGAGGGGGGATAGTTGCAAAAGTTGGCCAAGGTGCCTCTTTACTCACACATACAGATTTCGTCAAAGGTTTACACATGGTAAGTCAGAAAGGAACGAATTGCACTTTTCTTTATCCAATCTAGGAATGCATTTGTCCAGGTAAGTGAAATTGGAATCAACTATTTCGTGAAGCAGAATTAAAGTGGAGCTAATTAAAGCTCAAACGATAATTTTGATCGGAAAATAGAGAGAAAATCGAGCTAATGAAAGCTCTGATTTCTAAAAGAAATAAAATTAAAATAGAGCTAATTAAAGCTCGGCAATAATTTTATTTAAAGAAAAGGGGAGAAAATTGAGCTAAATAAAGCTCTAATTTTCTGGAAAGATAAAATTAAAGTAAAGCTAGTTAAAGCTCATACGATAATTTTTTTTGATCTGAAGGAAAGGGAGAAAATCGAGCTAATAAAAGCTCTGATTTTCTAAAAGAATAAAAAGAGGAAAATCGAGCTAGCGAAAGCTCTGATTTTCTGGTGTAACTTTGGGGTTGAGCTAATTAAAGCTCTAACCTTGAATTTTTGAATAAAATTTTTAAAGGGGGTGGCAAAACGCGAGAATTATCCCACCGCTGCCACCATTTTACTGTTACGAGCGGAAGAATATTTTATTATTTATTATTTTGATTGAAATCTATGGATATCGCTAAACAAGTTACCAGAAATAAAACAATTAAATTATTCGGAGCAACAGTAAACCGGATCCTTTTATGAATCCGTTTTTATTTTATGGGACGGAAATTCTCTACTGGGGGTAGGTTTTGCCCAGTGTTACCTGGTAGAAAAATAACAACTGTTCCCCTTTTATACATTTATTCAAAAACTCCTTTTCTTAACCTTAGCTTACAAAGACATCAATTGGAACGATACAATTGCTCATTTGTTTTACTCACTATTACTGTAGTAGATGGTTATAACTACCATTTGAAAATTCGATCAAGGGATGCTCCTAGGACTGATTTTTCAATGGGCCAAAGTAATTGAACCTTTCGATTATTTTATTAATCGAAAATTCCGTTGATTTTTACTCGTGTAGTAAATTGTCCTCGCGAAAGATATGCACTCAATAAATCAATCGCGGCTTTTGACAATTAGTTTATTAACACTGCCTTTGGCTCCTTATCACTTAGTTATTATACTAATTGTCAACTTAACGTCAACCAATCAAATCCGTAATTAAATGAAAGAGGACGTTTTACGCTATTACACTTAAATTTTGAAAGAAAAGAATAAATTAATTACTTTAATTTCGTAAAGTAGTGAAGACGCAACCAATTCCGATATTGGAAAATCTTAATTGACGGGCAGAAGGTCCGTAATTAAACAATAAAATTACCCGTGTGAAGACACGACAAGACTGCATTGCTTTATTATTGAATTTTTTCTTTTATAGTTTAGCACTTCTTAATTCGGACATTGGTAGGGATCAGGTGGGGAATATTTGTGGTGAAATTGATGAGCTCGTAAAAGGAAGAAAAGAAAAGGGTCGTGTGCACCGCGGCCATTGAACTGCTTAGGTGTGATTTTACAAATTTTTGTTGACTTGCATTTGCAATCAACTTATTTCGCCATGGCTTGAACGAGCACTTGCGCTGTTAGTTAACAGCGCGGCATTTTAGTTTTCAGCGTAAAAATATATGAATTTCTTATTCATATAATTTTGCAAGACAGTGTCATTGACACCGCTGCAATTTGGAGGCATTGTATGGCTCAATTGTCCTACATAACGATATATATATATATCACTATATAACATAGTTCAATGGCACAATGTACAGCACATCTGGGTTTTTATTTTCTTTTAAAAAAAAATGAATATTTTGTTAGGAATTTGTATGGGTGTTGGACTGGTTATTCTCTTGTTTGGGTGCGAGCTGTCAAAGGAACACGTGCTCTGCGTGGATGCACACAGCACGTGCTTTGCGTGGAGTGGAAGGGGGAGTAAGAGGCTGGAATCTAAGAAGTAAGAAGTACGTCGCGAGTCGTATCAAAATTCTATGTCTATCCTTTAGTTTGGCCCTTTTTCTAGTCTCAGTCCTAGGGACATTACTTAAATGATTATTAGTTAACGTTTATCCCTTTAATCCCTTAAATTAATTTTATACTGACATGACATAGCGTAAATAATCTGAAAATGCATGACATGAATTTCTTATACGTGGCGCCACGACATAACATAATTATTACATAATTACATGTAGAAGTTAGATTTATTAATTTTAATTTTCCTCTTTTGATTTTAAGAGAATGAAATTGTCGTTTCCGTGCAGAGCGACTCCAAATACACCGGATGTCGTAACCATTAGTCAGCGGGGAGATTTGATACCTTCTTGCAAGGTCACTGGCATGCGTCTCAGAAAATCTTAAGAGAATTTCAAATCTTTAAACTTTATAAATTCATTCCCCGTTGGACTAATTGTAACAGTTCGTTACAAAAGAATAAACTTAAAAATTAAAAAAAGTAATTGAAAAAAAAACGATAATTTATTGAATATAGAAGAAAATAATTGAAAAAAAGCGAGAATCTTTTAATATTAAAGACATTAATTTAAAATTGAAAAATGGAATTTGAAATTTAAAGAAAATAGTTGTAGAATTAAACATTTGAATTCAAATTTTGAAACAATTTTGTGACTGAAAAAAAAATGGAAAATTTAATTAAACTGAAAAGTTACAAATTAAATTGAAATTTAAAGAATATAATTAAAAATTGGAGAACGTATTTTAAAAAAGGCGAGAATCATTAAATATATTTAAAAAATGGAAATGAAATTAAAATGAAATATTTAAAATTAATAAAAGCATTTGAGAATTGAAGAAAATAGTTGTAGAATTGAACAACTGAATTTAAATTTAAAACAGTTTTTATAATTGAAAAAAATTATTGAAAAAAGTCGAGAATTAAAGAAAATTTTTAAAAATAATTTTAAACTGAAGACATTATTTACATTTTTGAAAAATAATTCAAAATTAAAAAATTAAATTACATTTTTAAGAAGACAGATAGATAATTAAAAGAAAAAGTACAAAATGATAAAATTATTAAATATTAAAGAAAATAATTGACGAATGAAAAAAATCTTGGAAAATGTCGAGAATAATTAAGAAGAGAATAACGAATCAATTTAAAAAGTTAAAAAATAGTTCTAAAATTTTGAGAGAATAAGTGGAAATTGAAAAAATTGTTTAAATTAATTAAAAATTGCGGAAAATAAATTATAATTGAACAAATATCTGAAAAACCAAAGTAGTTTTACGCTAACTATACCCCCCACACTATATATTACATAGTTTTTTTTTTCAAAATGCATTTCGACGGCATATGTAACTATTGTTGAATTTAAAGAAAGTCAATTATATCACAGTCAAATTATCTGAATAAAATTTTGTGTTCTCTGCATTACAGAAGCGTTTAAAATCAACAAAGCTAATAATTCTAAATCTAAAAATAAATATAATAAATTGAGTCTATTTCCTTCCATGTTTGTAATTTGAGAAGACAGTAAATGATCTAAGGAAGGTTATTGAAATAAATTTTCAACGAAAAATTTTTTTCCTTTTTTTTTTAAAACGACGTTTCGTCGGTCAAGGTTCGCCGACCTCTTCAGGCTATAATTTATTAAAGAAAACAATATAAATCACAAAGGCTTCAAAACATAATATAAGTTCTTGATAAAAATTCACAAATTGAATACATTTTACCTCAATAATTGAAAAACATTTTAGTCATTTTAAATCAATAATAATTTAAAATTTTGTCAAATTTATAAAAATGGTTAAAAACGGTTGGAAAAAATAAATTCTTTTCCCGTCGGTTGAGATTAACAAGTATAACGACATTTCGGTGTCAACTGAATAAAATTTAGATTTACACAAATATAAATAGAAATATAAGTGGAGAAATATCGGAGTCACGAATCTCAAATTACAATCAAAACAGCACAACAAATGTACACAAACACAAAGTCAACTGTGATCAAGATTCTAATTGTCTAATTAATGGATAGAAAACTTTACTTAATGAAAACACATCTTCCATTACATTAATCGTGCATGGAAACGATTTAATATGGATCATTTCAGATATTCTTCTTTTTCTCCAATTAGTTTCAGTATCTAAAATAACAGTGTTATCATAATCAAAATCATGACCAAGTTGACGATGCTTATCAATAATAGTTCCTTTTCTAGATTTATGTTCTTTCAATCGTTCTTTAAGTGCACGTTTTGTTTCACCTGTATACACAAAGAGGCAAACCTTACAATCAAATTTATAAACCACATTCGTACGATCAAACTTTGGAGTTTTGTCTTTTCCCAGTCTTACAATATAATTTAAGTTATTTTTAACAGTAGGAATCGATGCAAAACTATACTTTTTTAGAACATTTGCCAACCTGAAAAAATTGTTTTCATAATATGGAAAGGAAATCTTTGGGATTTGTCTATATAAACTCGATCTGATATTTTGAACGTCGGTATTGTTTGAAAATTTTATTTTATTCAATCGAGTCTATATTTTTTTCAACAAACTCCAAAGGATAATCATTCATCATTAACATGTTTTTAACCTTTCTCAAATTAATCGAATGAAACTTTTTATGGGACAAATCAATCGCCCTGTCTACCAAATTAAAAACAATATTCTTTTTTTGTTGAATTGGATGATATGAAAAGAAATTTATCAATCTATCTGAGGAAATAGGTTTTTTATACCAATTTGTGATTATACGATTATTTTTTTTAATCAACGTTAAATCAAGGAAATTTATTTTATTGTTCTCTTCCAATTCAAAAGTGAACTTTAACCCTTTGTCATTGGCATTGAATACATCAATGACCTGTTGAACATGTTCTTTTTTCAAGCCCAAAATGGTATCGTCCACATATCTGAAGTAAAAGAGAGAAATAATATTATATTTATTTTTTAGAATATGCAAACAATCTCTTTCCAAATCGTCCATTACAATATCCGCAAATAAAGGTGAAAGGGGTTCCATAAATTTGTCTATAAAATCTACCATCAAACGTGAAAAAAGTATTATTAAACAAAAATTCAGTACAAAACATAACCTCTTCAAAAGGAAATTTACATTTTTGAGAAATTACATTATAACGCCGATCTAAACTCTCTTGAACTGATTGGAAAGAAATGTTAGTAAATAGTGAAACAACATCAAGTGATATGAACGTTAAATCATCATCAATGGTAAAATCCTTTAATTTATTCTTTAAATCCAAGCTATTATTAATATGAGATGTTGGTAATGAAAAACAAGATTTTAATTCTTGATATAATGTTTTGGATAAAAAAATATGTAGGGCTATTTATTAGAGAGATAATCTATCGTAATGGAACATCGTTTTTATGTATCTTTGGAAGACCATAGGATTTAGCTAACTCTGTGTCAGTGAGCGTTAAGTTATCGTTGTGAAATTTCTTATATAAAAAATCATTATCATTCAAATGCTTCAAAAGTTCTGAAGCACTATTTTGTAACTTTTTTAATGGATTTTTTCTTACAATTTCATAAGTAGACAAATCGGAAAGTAAATCAGACATTTTTGAAATATAATCACTCTTTTTTAAACAAACAGTAACATTTCATTTGTCAGCAGAAGTTAGAAAAATGTCAGAGAGGTTTTTTAAGAAAACTTTTGTTAAAGATAATTTTTCACAAAAATTCTTTTCTACATTTGAGACATGATTCTTCCTACCTAAATCACTAATAATTACGTTTGACACTTTTTCTCTCAATTCTCTTTTTGAGTCATCTGAGATATCAACATTGCAAATAGTAGATTCTAGATTTTTTATTGTAATATTAGCATCATTCTTGGATATAGATTTAGAAAAATTAAAACTTGGACCAAGTGCAGCAATTTCAACAACATCTGTTGGCATTTCTACATCAGACAAATTTTTAAACCAAGTTTCTTTATTTAAAAATTTTTTTTGTTGTTTATTGATCAAATTTTTGAGTTTTTTCTTATGATTTTCATTGTTTTTATTTAAAATCTGAAGAAACTTTTTTTGGGAAAATTGCATTCATTTGCATTTTAATTAATAATTAAATAAATTTAATATTTTTAATATTGTTGCAATAAGAGATTTTTTTATATAATTAAAATGTAAATGAATGCAATTTTCCCAAAAAAAGTTTCTTCAGATTTTAAATAAAAACAATGAAAATCATAAGAAAAAACTCAAAAATTTGATCAATAAACAACAAAAAAAATTTTTAAATAAAGAAACTTGGTTTAAAAATTTGTCTGATGCAGAAATGCCAACAGATGTTGTTGAAATTGCTGCACTTGGTCCAAGTTTTAATTTTTCTAAATCTATATCCAAGAATGATGCTAATATTACAATAAAAAATCTAGAATCTACTATTTGCAATGTTGATATCTCAGATGACTCAAAAAGAGAATTGAGAGAAAAAGTGTCAAACGTGATTATATAGATTATTAGTGATTATATAGACAAATCCCAAAGATTTCCTTTCCATATTGTGAAAACAATTTTTTCAGGTTGGCAAATGTTCTAAAAAAGTATAGTTTTGCATCGATTCCTACTGTTAAAAATAACTTAAATTATATTGTAAGACTGGGAAAAGACAAAACTCCAAAGTTTGATCGTACGAATGTGGTTTATAAATTTGATTGTAAGGTCTGCCCCTTTGTGTATACAGGTGAAACAAAACGTGCACTTAAAGAACGATTGAAAGAACATAAATCTAGAAAAGGAACTATTATTGATAAGCATCGTCAACTTGGTCATGATTTTGATTATGATAACACTGTTATTTTAGATACTGAAACTAATTGGAGAAAAAGAAGAATATCTGAAATGATCCATATTAAATCGTTTCCATGCACGATTAATGTAATGGAAGATGTGTTTTCATTAAGTAAAGTTTTCTATCCATTAATTAGACAATTAGAATCTTGATCACAGTTGACTTTGTGTTTGTGTACATTTGTTGTGCTGTTTTGATTGTAATTTGAGATTCGTGACTCCGATATTTCTCCACTTATATTTCTATTTATATTTGTGTAAATCTAAATTTTATTCAGTTGACACCGAAATGTCGTTATACTTGTTAATCTCAACCGACGGGAAAAGAATTTATTTTTTCCAACCGTTTTTAACCATTTTTATAAATTTGACAAAATTTTAAATTATTATTGATTTAAAATGACTAAAATGTTTTTCAATTATTGAGGTAAAATGTATTCAATTTGTGAATTTTTATCAAGAACTTATATTATGTTTTGAAGCCTTTGTGATTTATATTGTTTTCTTTAATAAATTATAGCCTGAAGAGGTCGGCGAACCTTGACCGACGAAACGTCGTTTTAAAAAAAAAAGGAAAAAAATTTTTCGTTGAAAATTTATTTCAATAACCTTCCTTAGATCATTTACTGTCTTCTCAAACTAAAAATAAATATATTCTTAAACCATTGTTTATAATTTTCTTTTAAAAAGCGGCTATCTCTGCCTTTTTCATTAGAATTTTAAATTACCCACAGTCTTTTAAAAATGGCAAACAAAAAAAAAAATAAACTGTGGTCAATCTCCCTCTCTCCCAAATAGCTCAGCGCGATTATTAAATGATACAAATTCAGAATTAAGTAAAAAATAACTTTGATAAATTATATATTTAAATTTGAAAATTAGAAATAGGGGAAATAGGGCACAAATGTTTAAAATAGGGGAAATAGGGACAAAACTTCAAAATAGAGGGAAAAAGGGAAATAGGGGACAGTCTGTGATCCCTGTTATTGAGTTATATTTAAAAATATTTAACACTTTTTTAATTAGAGAACATTGAACTGTGTGACGGGACGATTAAGCGACGGTTTTTATTTGTCCCGTCACTCCACTCCTTTATTTTTCGAAACAGGACAAATAAGAACCGTCGCTTATTCGTCCCACTAGCGGGACGAATAGCCACAGCGTATTTAAAAATCTATTGTCTAACAATGTCTACACTAGGGTGGTCCAAAAAAAGGTGACTTTTGGATTTTTCAAAATCGTTGAACAGTTCCATATTCTTTATAATTAGTAACGGCTTAAATATTTTTTAAAAATTTTTTTGATCAATAATTGAGCTTGCGCACAGCGTTTTTCTCTCTTATGGGATTATTGTGAAATTAACACGTAAAATAAATGCACTTTTTTCCATGCTCAATTTAACTTCCTTATTAAAATTTTAATATAACGCCGGTCAAGGAACTGATTGATGAAGAGTGAAATAATCTTTTGCAAAAAAGTAAACTAAGTTTTGACAATATTTATAGCTGTTATTTAGTGTCAAAAAACACTATTTTGGCACTTTTCAAGGGCGGTTATCAGCTACTTAATATTAATTTTTTTATTTAGAATTGACACTAAAAGAACATTAATCTTCTGGTAATGGCTTACTGTAAAAATTAAAAATGTAGTTTAATATTAAACAGGTCAATTATTGATTTAAATTTCAACTTTTTGAACGAAAGTTGGTTTACAACCATCATAAAAGTGAAAGTGATACGGGCCTTACGACGCTACCGATGATGAAAAAAAGGGTTTGTGTCAGGGTAAAACCCAAGTTTTTTTTTGTAGAAGCTCTAAATAGGCTTGAAATTCCTCGGCTACTGTAAACTACCAAGTCTTTGTAGGAAAGGATTTTCATTATTTGCAATAAGTAATTCGTCAAAAAAAAAACTGTACGAAAGAGAAGAAATCTTTAGGTCCTGTGCGCAAGCTCAATTTTTGATCAAAAAATTTTTAAAAAAATGTTCAAGTCGTTACTAATTATAAGGAATATGGAACTGTTCCACGATTTTGAAAAATCTCAAAGTCACCTTTTTTTGGACCACCCTAGTCTACACCCTTGGTTCTTTTCCCACAAGAAGTCTTTTCAAGCCTATTTTTAATTTGAAGTTAATTATAGCCTATTCAAATCAAAGTTAACTAATAAATATATTTTTGGAAAAAATAAAATTCACTTTTATTAATATAGAGTTTCTGTGAATTTATAAAAACTGTACGAAAGAGAAGAAATCTTTAGGTCCTGTGCGCAAGCTCAATTTATAGATTTTATTAGTCTTATCAAGTTTATACATTTATTTTCATTATATATACGTGTCATTCTCTCAAAAAGAACAATTTCAGAATTAATATTTGATGTGAAAAAAATGTTTAAAAAACTCTTATATTACTAGTTTTATGTCAATACAGGGACCTAAATAGAACCATTAAATACTTTGTTATAATGTTTTGGAACATTTTAAAATATACCTATAACAATGCGTACTGGCGGTCACGAAGTGGAGTCTCTGTCTGTTCCAAAATATACTGATTCATTCGATTCTAATATTAAAAGAATAAATTTTACTAACATTCAATTAATGGTATTTACTACATTTCAGTTAGATAAGAAACTACCATAAGAAATATTAACAATATTTAGCAGTACATTAGCAAAAATGAAAATATTCTGCTGTCACGAAGTTTAGTTTTCTTTGTGTCGACGACCACAATTAAATTGAAAAACATACTGATACAGGTTACTTTCTTTTCTTTCATCCTAATTCGCAGTGACCTTAAATGCACAAATACTATAAATATTGTTTACCTGTGCATTGATATCTAACTAATTTTATTTTCATTTAATACTCATATTTGTGACCGGTCACGCAGTGGAGTTTACTATAGTGCACAAAACTAAATTAATCCTAGGAAATAATATTGCGAATATTTTACTGTATTTCTTCAAGGACCAATGAAAACACAAAATAGTTAGTAGATATTGCTAGACAAAGTATGTAATTATATTGTAGAATAAAAGTAATATCTTTTGTTTGAATAAAATACGCTTCGTGCACGGTCACGAAGTGGAGTTTTTACACTATGTAAACATGAATATTTCCGATAAAATGAAATTATCATTTTCTTTCTCATGTAATTTGGTTGAAGGTCGTTGAATACTATCGTATGGCCAGCACAATTTTTATAAATTAAAATTATTTTTTAGAAAAAGTGACGTGAACGTGTCATTTGTCCTTTTTGAGAGAATGACCCATACATATAAAATAAATAAATAATTTCAAAGGAGATTATACAATATTATATTTTACCAATCCGTGTAGGGTACACTTCGGTATCATGCTTTTTTTGTTACACAAGATAACACGCAATAATTAAAAAATTATTCGGCTGTCTCAAAGTAAGATTATTTTCCTACAAAATGTGTAAAATCAACTCCACGATTTCCGCAATGAAAGAAAACGAACAAAAAATGTGATACAAATTCTAAAAATTAATTAAATTTTCCATAAAAGAATTCAGAACAAATTTTCTAAATTTTTTTTAATTGAATGATATTCGAAACAGGTTATTCAACAATATAAATATTTTCAGAAATATCAAAAATTTTCTAAATTTTTAATTACCTATAATCTTTCATTTTTACAAACATGTTATTCAAAATTTTCTTCAGTAACAATAATGTAGGTTTTATTTTAACGACAGTTTCAACTTTCTACCATTTTCTTCACAATACAATTTTTACAAATTTTTTTTTACATAGATAGATGTAGATTACTAGATGCGATAACTCCACGGTACGGTGTGGTCAATGGCGTCAGTGACGCTGGGCGCGTCGCTTAGTTTGTTATTAATTTTCTCGCAAACTTATCGCCAGACCATTTTCAAATTTATATATTTCATAGGAAAAAATCTCAGCTTTTTAATTAAATAAAAAAAAAAATCAAATGGATCAAAAATGAAAAACAAATGTTAATTTTGAAAAAAAGGGGGGAAGTTTTTTGTTGTTGAAAATATTTTTATAAGTATGAAAAATTGCAAGGAAAATGCTTTAAAGTGCACTATATAAGAATTAAAATCCATAAATATTTGCCAAAGTTACACGGAATTGAAAATAACAAGGTAACATAAAAAGTCAAAAATTCAACCCCCCCTATTTTTTTACAAATTTTAAAAAAACAAGTTAATATTTTAGGGATTTGTTTCCTTCGTATAGGACAACATTTTAACAAAGTGTGAAGCTAATCCAAAAACTTTTAACTTTGAGCTGGGACGTTTGAAAAATAATCACCCATATAGAAAACAAATGACACTTTTGCGGATCCCGCAAAATTTTATGCGGGATCCACAAGCTATCAAAAGGCGTGGGATCCGTGGCGTGGGGTTGCGGGATTGCAACCCCTACTAAACACCCCCTAGCAAGCAAACTATTTTATCTAGAGTATTAAAATATTGTGTACAGATGTATCTTTACGTGACGATTACAGGAAAATTATAGCGAACATGATCGCAATTGATAATCAGAACGCTGTCAAAAAAAACTCTAAATTTTGGAAATAAAAGTTTTATTCTGTCATGAGAATCTTAACTTAAATCTTAAAGTTTAAATAAAACTTTAAGATTATTTGATTATCTTTCCTGTAATCTTCACGTAAAAACAGGGCCGGATTTATATGTAGGCAAACTAGGCAACTGCCTAGGGGCCCCCACCAAAAAGGGCCCCCACCAGCTATAAGATTTTCCACAAAAATAACTTCGAAAAATATTTTTAGGCAGGGCCGGATTTATATGTAGGCAAACTAGGCAACTGCCTAGGGGCCCCCACCAAAAAGGGCCCCCACCAGCTATAAGATTTTCCACAAAAATAACTTCGAAAAATATTTTTAGGCATTTAAAAATCTGAAAAAACCCAGTAAGAAAAAGAGAAAATTAAAAAATATTGAAATTTTATGATTTTCGAAGAAAAAGAAAAACTGTTCAATCTTTTTTAATACCTTTTTTGTTCAATCTATTCGAATCCGGTGATATCACCAACTTTTATCGAAAAGTCAATTTTTAGTAATACGTTTCTTAATATTTTACAATCCAAATGAATCCCTTTATAACGAAAAAAATAAAATGTATATATTTTAATACCCACAGTTCAGATTATTGAATCCAAATGAATCTCTTTATAATGAAAATAAAATTCAAATAAAGTGAATATTTTCGAATACCCACTTTGTATAGTATATACAGTTCTTTAAATTTGTATAACATTATTTCTTCATGTTTGATTTTAATAAAATTAATCTAAAAAAATTGAGAAAGCTTAGTTACATATTTCAGAAATTGTTTTTTACCTTATATTTGATTCAGAGAAAACAAATATTTGAATATTGTTTAGTATAACATTTACTATTCTGATTATTTATATAGGTTACATGAATCTGAACTGTAGGTATTCCAGAATATACCTTTTTTCATTATAAAGGGATTTATTTGGATTAAGTAAATCTGAATTATGTGTATTAAAAAACACTCATTTTATTATTTTATTTATAGGAGAAATCATTTCGAATAAATAAATCTGAACTGTGGGTATTAGAAAACATACACTTTTTTTCATTATAAAAGGGTTCATTTGGATTAAATAAATTTTAACTGCCGGTATTAAAAAATATTAATTTTTTTTAATTATAAAGGGATTCATTTGGATTTAATAAATCTGTATTGCGGGTATTCTAAAATATTCGTTTTACTTTTTTCTATTTTTATTAGAAAGGGATTTACTTGGATTCAATTAATCTTAACTGTGGATATTACAAAATAATAATTTTTTTTTTAATTATAAAGGGATTCATTTGGGTTTAATAAATCTGTACTGCGGGTATTCTAAAATATTCGTTTTACTTTTCTTTTATTTTCATTATAAAGGGATTTACTTGGATTCAATTAATCTTAACTGTGGATTTTATAAAATAATAACTTTATTTTTCTTATTATAAACGCATTAATTTTGATTGAAAAATATTTAGAAACGTGTATTAGTAAGGATTGATTTTCGAGTAAAAGTAGATGCTATCGCCGGATACACATGTATTGGAAAAAAAAGGTATTCAAAAGTATTAACAAATTTTAATACTTTTCAATTCCTCTCTTATTACTGGGACTTTTATAAAATAATTGTAAGTTTTTAGAAATTCAAAAAGCCCGCTCATTAAAAAAGTGTCAAGTTTTGAAACTGCTTTTTCGACTTGAGTAAATTTCGGAAAAATCCATTCCTTGCATAGGCCCCCACCAGCGTCTGCCTATGGCCCCATGTTTGGTAAATCCGGGCCTGCGTAAAAATACATCAGTACTTAGACCATATTTCAATACCGTAAGTCAAAAAGTTTATCCGCTAGAGGGTTGGGGGGGGGGGGCAGTCCCTTTTTAATATATTTTTGCTTAAAAATCTTGTTATTTTCTTGACAACGCTATGGCCAATCAACTTTTCCAATCATATTCTCTACAATTTTTCTGTCATCTACAAGCGGTTCCGTGTGTACAGTTGTAGTGTACGAAACCCTCAAAATATTAATGTACTTGGCCTTAAAAGAATCATTGATGCACGAAACTTGCCTGCAAAAAAGATAATTCGAGATTGCATTATTTCAAAATTTAACATTGATTTAACAGATTATTTAGAAATTATAGCCTGTGACTCTACTGAATTATCTTCTTCACCTCTTCTGCGAAGTGTTTCTACTCCATACATCACATCACTTATGGAATCTGGATCTGCTCCAAATTAGGATATTACAGATTTTCATTGTCATACTCAATTAGTTCAACGTTGCATTCAATTAGTAACAAAGTGAGCACAAAAAGTGCGTTGGTTATAATAACAGTTATGGTTTTATCCGAACTACGTTAATGTCCAGAGAAACGCCTTCGTTTACAAACAAGGCACAATTTAACGTAAGGAAATAATGAATCTATAGGAGAAAACAAAATAAAAGGTACAACTTAGCAACAGTTTTTATTATTTATTTTTCATATATATATATATATATATATATATATATATGAACATATTTTTAATTAAATTTTGAACATTTTGAGATGTGTTGGATCATTTTAGATCAAAAATTCACAAAGTTACAAGCATTGAAAGTAAGGAGTATTAGAACCTTAGTTTTGAAAAAAACGAATTTAAAATTCAAAATTACCCCTAAGTAAAACTCCTAAGGCAATATATTGGTTCTGTAAGAAATGTAAATTAGAAAATAAAAATAAATTATGTATAAATAGTATATTAAGCAACAAGGGGTTAAAGGCAGCCATTTGTTTACGCTGATGTTTGTGTACGAGTGACAGTCGAGGGCGAAGCCCGAGACGTAATCTATGCAAAATATTAAGTCTGAAGTTAACAGAATAATGCAATTTTTTTATGGGACGGATACTATACCAAAATTTTTTCAGTGTAGATGGAACGGCTTGAAATAGAATGTGTACGTTTCCAATTTTCTAACACCCTTTTAAACAAAACGAAAAATGGTACTTACGACGAAAGCTTCTCTTCTTCTTTAAGTGATTTTAAATGATCTAAATTCATCCATTCTTGTTGAACAATACGACATTTTTGTTGCTGTTTTAAAGTCAAGGCAAGCCATATTGGTACATCAACAGATAAACCAGCACGTAATGGTCCAATAGATCCCGAAATTAAATGAAGAACATTGCAATTGAAATTGGGAACGATGGAAACTTTACGTTCTTCGCTTAAAAATACAATTTCTGATGAATCCATTAAAACTGTATATTCTTCTTCCTCTTCTCACATGGGACCAGGGTTGTGTACGTAACATACCAATGTGACGGGAGCCTAACGTCACGTAATGCTTCACTAGAGAAAACGCTAAAACAACGTTATTGAATGTAAGGGTAAAATCCCATGTGGGTGATTGTCAAAATAAAGGAACCTTGAATGTTATCACAAAGAACGATGCCGCTTTGATCGTCCTTTTTTCAAACATTTTCCTCCCTGTCATTTTTTAAAATGTCGTAGAACCGGTCCTTCCACGACGAGATTTTGATTGATTGAAAATATTCTTTATTTATCAGAAAAGTAAAAAAATTTTACACAGATGCAACAAATTTATAAAATGTTAAACTATGCGATTTCTATTTTAATAATATCAATCCTATATATTTATCTATTCATAAAATTTATAATTTATAAAATGGAATTTGTGAACGTTCAGTCGCGGCCATATATGCCTTCCCTTGTCTACGCTTGTCTTATGCACGTGATCATATGCGTAAGACAAGCGTAGACGAGGTAAGGCATCAATGTCCCCGACTGTACATACACATACACTACAAAAAATGATTCTGTAATAGCCTAAAGCACAATGAATCGTAATCGCTAATCCTTAATCGTAATAATGAGAGGAAGCAGGACAGAGATATGTGTCTGTCCTACTTCCTCTCATTCTTACGATTAAGGATTAGCGATTACGATTCATTGTGCGTTAGGGCGCAATTACATGTCTGCGTCGAAAGCTGCGTTCTTGCGTTGTATGTTGAGAGAGAGAAAGACAGACATATAGTCACATCTTTGTCACTCTCACCATTAAACGCAAAAACGCAACGTTCGACGCAGGCATGTAATTGCGCCCTTAGGCTAATTTTACCACTATGCAGGGTTGTGCTAGTAAAATACCTTAGGTAAATTACATGGTACTTTACAGTAAAATACCTAGTAAATTACCTCAAAAATATTTTTCATAATGTATTTTTCGGGAGTGGGGGGTAAAATACCTGTAAATTACGTAAAAAACCTCGAGTGACGCGTCACTGCACAACCCTGCCACTATGGAAGTATTTATTACCTATTTCTATAGTAACAGTTTTACATGTTTTACGGATTTTACGCGCATAGTTGGGAAGAAAACTTTAACCTTATGTAAAATTCCTAATGCTTTTGTAATAATAAATATAAATATAATAATAATATAATAAATATTAATAAATATTAATATTAATAAATAAATATTAATATAATATAATAAATACCTGTAAATTACGTAAAAAACCTCGAGTGACGCGTCACTGCACAACCCTGCCACTATGGAAGTATTTATTACCTACTTCTATAGTAACAGTTTTACATGTTTTACGGATTTTACGCGCATAGTTGGGAAGAAAACTTTAACCTTATGTAAAATTCCTAATGCTTTTGTAATAATAAATATAAATATAATAAATATAAGTTTTAGAAATTCTAATATGAAAATGAATTATGAGTTTTATTGTGAAATTATAATGAAGCAATGTAAAATAAATAACATATATAATTTCACAAAATTTTGTATTTATTGTTTTAAACTTTGACACTGCACCTGAACTTAACCTCAACCTTATGAAAATTTTCGAAAGATTCTGTCGTTTCTTCGCGACAAAAGGGAGAAAAAAATGTTAATTTATGAATTCAAACAAAGTTGAATTTCTTTTTATAAACAAATGCCTGTAGACAGGCAAAATAGCCACATATAACCAATTCGTTTTGAGGAAATATCTTAACAACACGTTAACAACTAAAATGAGAAACTACTTTAAGACGTAGCACAATTAGGTTTCTAATTATTCATTTTTGCTAGGAATTTTACATAAGAGGATTATGGATATACTTTATTTACTCTCCCTTTAACGGGTTCGAGGGTTCCACTTCCTTTACATTTTTATTACAATATATTTAGCCTAACGCACAATGAATCGTAATCGCTAATCCTTAATCGTAAGAATGAGAGGGAGCAGGACAGAGATATATGCCTGTCCTACTTCCTCTCATTCTTACGATTAAGGATTAGCGATTACGATTCATTGTGCTTTAGGCTTTTCTTACAACTACCTTTTTACAATCTTAATCTACTTAAATTTAAACGCCATCTTAACTTATTTTAACCTATTATTCGCCATATGCCTGGGCTTCCATTTCCCGTTCCTTTTGACAAATCTGTCTTTATCCCTTTTATCGACCACCCTTTTACCTTTTACTATACTCTCTCACTCACTCCTTACTATCCACTCTTTTTTCTCACTTCTCCATTTATTCCACTTTCGTCATTTACCCCCACACTTTCTTCCATTCCTAACATACCCATGCACTCCATACCTACACACAATCACACTTTTATAACCTCTCCTGTCTCTTCCCTCACTTTCCATCTTATTCCATCCACCCAGACACAATCTCTCCCCATTCTTACCTCACCCCCTTTTCTTCTTTCTGTCCACGCTTTCTCTTCCAAGAACGCTTTCTCTTCCTTCTCTCTCTCCATGTTCTATCTTCATCTATCCTCTTCCCACTCCCTCTCAACCTTCCCCTTAATATCATGACTTCATATTTGTCCTCCTCATTTTCCAACTCCACTATCCACAATTTTATTGTCCCCTGATCTACTCCTTTAATTCCCGTAACCTTTTTAATTTTTACCTTGGCCCCAATTCCTGTAAGCAATCTTTCTACTTCCTCCTTGCCTTCCCTACACCCTACTTCCAAACCTCTAATCACGATGTTTCGCTTTCTTTTTTCCCTTTCGAGCAACTCAACCTGACTCGCTAACTCTTTCATTTTCCTTTCTAAATTATCATCCCTTACTTCTCCATTCTTCTCTCTACTTCCTTCCTTTTCCCATATCTCTACAACCTCCAATCCACCCTTCTCATTCTTCCCATCTCCCTCACTCCAATCCGATATTTCTTTCTCTAACTTGTTCATTCTCTTCCACATATTTTCTTTTTCCATTTTCCAATTTTCCTCCCACTTTTTTAAATTCCTTTCCATCCCTTCTATCTCCTTTTTTATTACCTCTGTCTGCTTATCTCTTTTTTCTTCTACGTCCCTATCAATCTCTATTCTGTCCCACACCTCTATCCATTCTTTATCGAACCTTTTTACCAACAACTTGACAAACTCAAGTAAGTCGATGGAGTCCTGACACTTCATAATTTCCCCGTCTTTTCCCTTTCTTATTTCGCCTATAATATTTCGTATCTCCGATATTTTCCCGCTTATACTACTTGAGTCAAATTTCGCCATTCTAGATTCCTACCTTACCTACAGTTCATTCGCTCTCCTCGTCATTCACTCTATCTCTCGCACTCACGCCCCACTCTTTCCACCTAACCTCACAATTCACGCTTTCCTTTTACCTTCTTTATCTTTCCCATTCACACTATTTTCTACTTACATTCTTTTTCAACCATTCACCTTACTTTGCACATCACTTTTCACTCACACTACTACCCACCCTTAACTAATAATAACCAAATATTAGCCTAACGCACAGTGAATCGTAATCAGCCTAACGCACAATAAATCGTAATCGCTAATCCTTAATCGTAAGAATGAGAGGAAGCAAGACAGACATTTATCTCTGTCCTGCTTTCTCTCATTATTACGATTAAGGATTAGCGATTACGATTTATTGCGCTTTAGGCTATCGCTAATAGCCTAACGCACAATGAATCGTAATCGCTAATCCTTAATCGTAAGAACAGCCTAACGCACAATGAATCGTAATCGCTAATCCTTAATCGTAAGAATGAGAGGAAGTAGGACAGACATATATCTCCGTCCTGCTTTCTCTCATTATTACGATTAAGGATTAGCGATTACGATTCGTTGTGCTTTAGGCTAATGATAGGAAGTAGGACAGACATATATCTCTGTCCTGCTTCCTCTCATTCTTACGATTAAGGATTAGCGATTACGATTCGTTGTGCTTTAGGCTATTCCAAAAAACAATTTACCCTGGTAGATGGCCGGAACCGTGGGAGAACGAATCTGGGTTCTTTCAGAGTACTCGTTCGTTCCCGTAGGGTTCTTTGTTGAATATTGGCAAAATATAATAAAAATTGGTCAAAAGGGTTATTATTAGGATAAAGTGTAACTTTCTTAATAAGATTGATAAGGTTTTGGGTGGCAAAATAATGTTTTTAAACAAAAAAATAGAAAATTCTAAAATTGATACTTTAAAGGTGTTTCCACACACGGCACGTGTCAACTTTTGATAGAGTTCGCGGCAGATTTAAATATGTCCATCTGATTTGGAAAATTTAAGAGTTAAAAACGTGTACATTTCTATAGAAATGTGCATTTAATTAAAAATGAAAATGTGTAATTTGACGAAGGAAGATAAAAAAGTGAATTTTTAAGTTAGAAATAATAAAGTGTAGCAACATATCCTGGCAACTTAGCCTAAAAACAAATAATGTTTTTTTCCTAAAATAATTGGTATTTAATTAGTTAATTTATTATTTCATAACTATTTCCCTATTTTTTCTTTAAATCTTATCCTTTTTTCCCACTTCAAGTATAATAAGAAAATATACACATAAAATATAACCTCAAAGTGTCACATATTGTTTTTTATATCTCTCCCTAATGTAAGTAAAAGTTAATATAAACAAATTAGAATTTTCCAAGTAAAATTAAGAGATATGTGTCTTTTCGATTTATAAAAAAAAATCATTTATACACGAAAGTTTAAGTATTTCAACTTTTTCTAAAAAAAAAAACCATTTTCAATTTGACTTTTGTGACATTTGAGACTTTTGTGTGTCATTTATTGTCAAATTATGAAAATCAATTTTCTTTTCTTGATTCTTGTTAGATACTATAAGGTTCTTTAAAAATCCTTATAAACTTTCTGAACATCTTAAAAATTAAAAAAGTCTCGACTAATTTTCCAAAACTAAAACAAAACAATTTTCTCGTAAACACCACCTACGACTCATTTTGCTCAAGATTTAATATTTCTGGTATATTATCTTTCTCTAGTTTATTATTATTTTTTTGTAATTTACCTGACAAAAAACAACAAGTTTACAAAAATAAAAACTCTAAATTTTTTCAAGATTTTCCAATTTTTCTTCAAAATTGTTACAATAATGAACTTTAATCC
Organism: Ganaspis brasiliensis; assembly: GCA_037103525.1. NCBI lineage: Eukaryota > Metazoa > Arthropoda > Insecta > Hymenoptera > Figitidae > Ganaspis > Ganaspis brasiliensis. The sequence goes on along the minus strand of JAZKLR010000451.1, from coordinate 552,782 downwards.
AAATTTTATCGTTTTCATTTCTAATAATTGTTTCGAGCTCTACAAAATAAAGTCAAATTATCGTCATATTGTGACAATTTTAAAGATCAGAAAGCTCAAATCTTTTAAAAATTTCTAGTTTTTTATAAATAGGTATTTTTCTAAAATATTATTTATAATAAACTCGAAATTTTTAAAAGATTTGAGCTTTCTGATCTTTAAAATTGTCACAATATGAGGATAAATTGACTTTATTTTGTAGAGCTCAAAATAAATATTAAAAATGAAAAAAAATAAAATTTGTATTAAAGTTCATTAGGGTAATATTTTTGAAAAAAAATTAAAAAATCATAAAATCTTGAAAACCAGTTTCTTCTTTTCTGGTGAGCAAAATATTTGATTTACAGTTTTTTTCGCAGGTAAATTACAAGAAAATTATAAGAAACTTGAAGAAATTAATTTTTTAGAAAAATACTTATTTATAAAAAACTCGAAATTTTTAAAAAGATTTGAGATTTTTAATATTTGGAATTAACATAATATGACGATAATTTGATTGTATTTTGTAGAGCTTAAAATAAATAGTAAAAATGAAAATTAATTAAAGTTTATTATGATATTATTTTTTAAGAAAAATTGAAAAATCTCGAAAACCAGATTTTTGTTTTCTGGTGACCAAAGTATTGTATTTAGAATTTTTTAATTTTGTGCACTTGTTTTTTGTCAGGTAAATTACAAAAAAATAATAATAAACTAGAGAAAGATAATATACCAGAAATATTAAATCTTGAGCAAAATGAGTCGTAGGTGGTGTTTACGAGAAAATTGTTTTGTTTTAGTTTTGGAAAATTAGTCGAGACTTTTTTAATTTTTAAGATGTTCAGAAAGTTTATAAGGATTTTTAAAGAACCTTATAGTATCTAACAAGAATCAAGAAAAGAAAATTGATTTTCATAATTTGACAATAAATGACACACAAAAGTCTCAAATGTCACAAAAGTCAAATTGAAAATGGTTTTTTTTTAGAAAAAGTTGAAATACTTAAAATTTCGTGTATAAATGATTTCTTTTATAAATCGAAAAGACACATGTCTCTTAATTTTACTTGGAAAATTCTAATTTGTTTATATTAACTTTTATTTACATTAGGGAGAGATATAAAAAACAATATGTGACACTTTGAGGTTATATTTAATGTGTATATTTTCTTATTATACTTGAAGTGGGAAAAAAGGATAAGATTCAAAGAAAAAATAGGAAAATAGTTATGAAATAATAAATTAACTAATTAAATACCAATTATTTTAGGAAAAAAACATTATTTGTTTTTAGGCTAAGTTGCCAGGATATGTTGCTACACTTTATTATTTCTAACTTAAAAATTCACTTTTTTATCTTCCTTCGTCAAATTACACATTTTCATTTCTAATTAAATGCACATTTCTATAGAAATGTACACGTTTTTAACTCTTAAATTTTCCAAATCAGATGGACATATTTAAATCTGCCGCGAACTCTATCAAAAGTTGACACGTTCCGTGTGTGGAAACACCTTTAAAGTATCAATTTTAGAATTTTCTATTTTTTTGTTTAAAAACATTATTTTGCCACCCAAAACCTTATCAATCTTATTAAGAAAGTTACACTTTATCCTAATAATAACCCTTTTACCCAATTTTTATTATATTTTGCCAATATTCAACAAAGAACCCTACGGGAACGAACGAGTACTCTAAAAGAACCCAGATTCGTTCTCCCACGGTTCCGGCCATCTACCAGGGTACCCCTTCACAAACGCGTGCACTACTGTACGGTACCGGAAACGGAAGCCCAAGAGGATTATGGATAAATACATCAAAACTGTAATATTTTTCGTCAAGATAATAAAATTGAGATTATAAACGCGATTTTTACGTGCTTTTGTAATTTTACAGTTACTGGTGAATTTAATAGCCTAACGCACAATGAATCGTAATCGCTAATCCTTAATCGTAAGAATGAGAAGAAGTAGGACAGACTTATATCTCCGTCCTGCTTTCTCTCATTATTACGATTAAGGGCGCAATTACATGTTTGCGTCGAACGCTGCGTTTTTGCGTTGAATAGTAAAAGAGAGAAAGACAGAAATATAGTCACATCTTTCTCCCTCTCACCATTCAACGCAAAAACGCAACGTTCGACGCAGACATGTAATTGCGCCCTAAGGATTAGCGATTACGATTCGTTGTGTTTTAGGCTAATACTATGAAGGTAGGACTTGATGGCATGGACAGGCATGTAGGCATAAGCAAGTGGAGAAACCATTTTTATAAGGCGGAACCGAGGCAGGTAGGCATGTGTGCCTAGTTGCCTGGTTGCCTCCATACGTATGCGCATGCGCAATAGGTTAATTTTTACTATCTTTGTCGATTTCTCTATGGTTTACTACTACTACTACCGTGAAATGACAGTTGTTGACAGCTGAAATAATGAAATTAATAATCAATTTAAAATTACCTAAAACTTACAAAAACTACAAAGAAAAATAAAAAATATGTCTAACAATACAAAAAACTTTTAAAAAAATAAAAACATTTACCGAAAGACTCCTTTAAAAATATGAAATTAATTCAGTTAACCTAGCAAAACAAACATGTTTAATATAATAAAAACATAATTGTGTTTATAATTTCTGTTTAAAGGAGAACATCCTAATTAAATAAAAACTCATAAACCAAAAACAAAATCAATAGCAAAAGAAGAAAAAAAACGTTCTTTAAGTCTGAACAAAACTGCTGTCACCTGCAACGTTGACGTTTCTTACTTTTAAAACAAAGTAAATTACTTAATGCTCATTTATTAGAAATAACAGAGTGGTGGACTTAAATTTTGTTGATATAAAAACGAGCTAAATATTACTTTTTAATCATTTTTCCAAATTTCAAAAATAATATTTAGCACTGTTTTAAAAGCAACAAAATTAAAGTTTCACCACTTTTGCCGCACTCTATTACTTCTAATAAATCAACATATTACATAATTAATTTCGTCTTTTAAAAATGAAGAACGTCAATATTGTTATAATTTTGAATAACTAAGGCATATCCTCCAACGTATGTTCCATGGATTTAGAACTTGCTAATAAATTTTCTGTGGAATACTATATATTTTTTGAGAATTATATTATTATTATTGTTAGCCAGTACTAAAACCATGAAGCATACGTAGGAGGATGTGCCCAAGTTATTCAAAATCATGACAATGTTAAACCTGAAAAACTTGAAATTTAATTTAATTTAATATTATGAATAATTTATTCATGTAATTTATGTTTTATTTCTTGCTATTAGAGAATGCTAATGCTAAACAGCTGCAGTTGAGTCTTTAGTATCAAAAGCGGCGGTGCAAAGACGTGGTTTTGGTGCTTTTTGATTTTTTCGAACAATTAGAGGACCTTTTGACGTGCCGATCACAAATCCATTATTCAAATGCGCTTAATTGGATTAAAAATAGGTTTTATAGAAAATAAACAGAAAATAGTCTTTTTTCATTTTTTATAACATATATTAGCAGCACTTATTAAATCTAGAACCTAAAGTTAGGCTGTCTGTATGATTTGAAATAAATTCAACCATGTGTCGTTGAACCATCATATCGCTGATGGATAATAGATGTTATTTTGTTTGTATTAAACTGGAATTGTATTAATGAATTATTTCTTAAACCTCATTACTTTATTACAATATTTAATTCATTGAAGTATAAAATAACAACCTTATTTTTGTTAAAGTAATATTTTATTGTTTTTAAATAAATTTTGTATTTTGTAAAGGTTTTTTTTATTGTCCTGTAATTTTAATTTTATTATTTTGTAGCAAATAATGATTATTTTTAGTAGTATTAAAGATATGACTTCCAAAAATTTATTCAAATACATTTTTATACTTAGTAAATTTTAGAAAAATAAATTTTTTTTTATAATTTGATATATTATTTGCATTTTTCAAGTTCTTATAATGAAAATCCTTGATTTATGACAACGCTGTTAAATATATCTGTCCATAAGGGTTGATGACAAATCTCTTTACCTGTAAACATTCTAGAAAAAAAGAAAGGAAAAATTCTAAAACATTTATAAATTTTAAATAATATTTTTAAATTCTTTGCAATTTAAATATAAAATTTCAATCATTTATGACAGTAACTACTTATTTTGCATCATTTTTTTTTATGTTTGCACATATTTAGAAATGGTTTTAAAGAAATAATAAAAATGCAATTATTATCATCTTTAAAAAAGATGTCATTCACCTCTTTTGACTTTTTTTTTTATTTCCTACAAATAAGTAAAAATAGAATCATTTCATTCTGTGTTCCAATAAATTTAAATCACCTTAATTTAAGTCATGATGTAATTGAAAAAGGCTTTAAAAGTGTCCGGGAATTTAGTATAGAATAAAAATATGGGAAGTTTGTAAAAAGTACCAGAAATTCGTTGATAAATCTTGAAAATTTTAATTTTGTGCTTTTTTATAAAATTTGAATAATTAGACAAATAGAAATGATCAAACTACTATCTACAAATTTTTGAAAGGAAACAAGTAAAAAATAGTATAAAAATTTATTATCTTAAAGTAATATTAAAATTATAAAATAATAAGATAATAAAATGTATTATCTTAACCCTTAAAGTGTAACGCTGGGTCACTTCACTGAAAAAAAAATTATTTGGATCAAATAAAAATTATTTGATTCAATTAAATTATTTACTTGTCTATTATCCAATAAACCTGTATTTGAACCAAATAACTATTTATTAGACCTAAGTATTTTATTTGATTGTATTAAGTAAAGACTAATTTGTATCAAATACAAATTACTTGAGTCAAATAAATGGAATAATTGGAGCTAGTACATAATGTTTTAAATCAATTATGAAAATTATTTCATTCAAATAATATTTTATTCAACCTGAGTATTTTATTTTATCGCATTAAATAAACAGTAATTTGTGTCAAATAAATTAAATATTTGGAGATAGTAACTAATGTTTTAAATCAATTATTAAAATTATTCCATTCAAATAATATTTTATTCGATCTGAGTATTTTATTTTATCGCATTAAATAAACAGTAATTTGTGTCAAATAAATTAAATATTTGGAGCTAATAACTGATAATTTAAATCAATTATAAAAATTATTTCATTTATATTTTTAAACCAAATAAATATTAGTTTGCATGAATAAAATGTAATCCCTCTTTTGTTGTTGAGTTTACTTTTATTTAATGTTATTATGAGTATGGTGATTTTCATTCATAACATTCTTATTATTTATTATTTATTTAAATACTGATTATTTAACACTTATTTACTTATATTTAGTTAACACTTATTATAACCTAACATATAAACTATGAAATAAAATTTCGCACGGATGGTGGGATTGAGCCCGCGACGTACGCAATACGAGACTTTTACGCTACCCGCACTAAGCCACGCTGACTTGACTTTAAAATTACAAAAACACCTATATAGCCTCACACATTAGTTACAATAAATTATTTACTTGTTCCAAATACTTTTTATTTGCTTTTAAGAAAGAAAATATTAGCATTAAATAATTTGATTTACTATGACTCATAACATCATTTAATTGTGTTAAATAATTTTTATTAACGTTAAAAACTCAAATATTTGAGTGAAATAAATAAATGAATAGTTTTAAATAACTCACAAATTTCGTTACAATAAATTATTTATTTGACTGAAATAATTTTTATTTGTTTTTATAAAATAATATATTAGCATTAAACAATATATTATTTATATTAAATAATTTGGTTTACTTTAATCCATAGAATAAACTAATTGTGTCAAATAATTTTTATTTGTCTCAAAAACACAAATACTTGAGTGAAATAATTAAATGAATAGTTCTAAATAACTCACAAATTTCGTTTCAATAAATTATTTATTTGACTGAAATACTTTTTATTTGTTTTTATAAAATAATATATTAGCATTAAATAATAAATTATTTATATTAAATAATTCGGTTTACTTTAATCCATAAAATAAATTAATTATGTCAAATAATTTTTATTTGTGTACAAAAACCCAAATACTTGAGTGAAATAAATAAATGAATAGTTTCAAATAATTTAGCATTTGTATTAAATATATTCGTTTATTAGATTAAATTAATTATTTACTTGATCCAAAAAAGATTTATTTGGTTTAAATAAACGTGATTCAAGTAATTCAAGTTATTTGAACCAAATACATATTTTTTAGATATCCAACTGAAAAATATTTGAACGAAGTAAATATTTATCAAATAATTTGAATTAATTGAATCAAATAATTTTTTTTTCAGTGTTGTGCCCCAATTTAAAAAATTGAAATTTGTTCACTATTTTGATTTGTTTTAACAATTGTACTGCTTAAAAAAATAAACAAATCGGCAATATTATAATTAGTCCTTATACTAGGATAGTTGATGTAAGACTATGAATTTTCTAAAAAATTTTAAGAGCAATTTAAAGCACTTTTTAAAGCGCAAGGCACAAGTGACCCAGCGTTACAGCTTAAGGGTGCCGAAAAACACGTTACACTTTAAGAGTTAATTTAAAAAAATTGCAAACATCGATTTACTCATATTTTAATTTATTCAAAGCTCCAGATTTCGATGTAAAAATCTGATTTTAATGTTGACGTTTTTCATTTTTAAAAGACGAAATTAATTATGTAATATGTTGATTTATTAGAAATAATAGAGTGCGGCAAAAGTGGTGAAACTTTAATTTTGTTGCTTTTAAAACAGTGCTAAATATTATTTTTAAAATTTGGAAAAATGATTAAAAAGTAATATTTAGCTCGTTTTTATATCAACAAAATTCAAGTCCACCACTCTGTTATTTCTAATAAATGAGCATTAAGTAATTTACTTTGTTTTAAAAGTAAGAAACGTCAACGTTGCAGGTGACAGCAGTTTTGTTCAGACTTAAAGAACGTTTTTTTTTCATCTTTTGCTATTGATTTTTTTTTGGTTTATGAGTTTTTATTTAATTAGGATGTTCTCCTTTAAACAGAAATTATAAAAACAATTATGTTTTTATTATATTAAACATGTTTGTTTTGCTAGGTTAACTGAATTAATTTCATATTTTTAAAGGAGTCTTTCGGTAAATCTTTTTATTTTTTTAAAAGTTTTTTTTATTGTTAGACATATTTTTTATTTTTCTTTGTAGTTTTTGTAAGTTTTAGGTAACACATGCCTACCTGCCTCAGTTCCGCCTGACGGTTCTTTCCGTAGAAGATCCTACGCGCCACTTGATGACATGGACAGGCATGTAGGCATAAATCATTGTTTTTATAATTTCTGTTTAAAGGAGAACATCCTAATTAAATAAAAACTCATAAACCAAAAACAAAATCAATATCAAAAGAAGAAAAAAACGTTCTTTAAGTCTGAACAAAACTGCTGTCACCTGCAACGTTGACGTTTGTTACTTTTAAAACAAAGTAAATTACTTAATGGCTCATTTATTAGAAATAACAGAGTGGTGGACTTGAATTTTGTTGATATAAAAACGAGCTAAATATTACTTTTTAATCATTTTTCCAAATTTTAAAAATAATATTTAGCACTGTTTTAAAAGCAACAAAATTAAAGTTTCACCACTTTTGCCGCACTCTATTATTTCTAATAAATCAACATATTACATAATTAATTTCGTCTTTTAAAAATGAACAACGTCAATATTGTTATAATTTTGAATAACTAAGGCATATCCTCCAACGTATGTTCCATGGATTTAGAACTTGCTAATAAATTTTCTGTGGAATACTATATATTTTTTCAGAATTATATTATTATTATTGTTAGCCAGTACTAAAACCATGAAGCATACGTAGGAGGATGTGCCCAAGTTATTTAAAATCATGACAATGTTAAACCTGAAAAACTTGAAAGTTAATTTAATTTAATATTATGAATAATTTATTCATGTAATTTATGTTTTATTTCTTGCTACTAGAGAATGCTAATGCTAAACAGCTGCAGTTGAGTCTTTAGTATCAAAAGCGGCGGTCAAAGACGTGGTTTTGGTGCTTTTTGATTTTTACGAACAATTAGAGGACCTTTCGACGTGCCGATCACAAATCCATTATTCAAATGCGCTTAATTGGATTAAAAATAGGTTTTATAGAAAATAAACAAAAAATAGTCTTTTTTCATTTTTTATAACATATATTAGCAGCACTTATTAAATCTAGAACCTAAAGTTAGGCAGTCTGTATGATTTGAAATAAATTCAACCATGTGTCGTTGAACCATCATATCGCTGATGGATAATAGATGTTATTTTGTTTGTATTAAACTGGAATTGTATTAATGAATTATTTCTTAAACCTCATTACTTTATTACAATATTTAATTCATTGAAGTATAAAATAACAACCTTATTTTTGTTTAAGTAATATTTTATTGTTTTTAAATAAAATTTGTATTTTGTAAAGGTTTTTTTTTATTGTCCTGTAATTTTAATTTTATTATTTTGTAGCAAATAATGATTATTTTTAGTAATATTAAAGATATGACTTCCAAAAATTTATTTAAATACATTTTTATACTTAGTAAATTTTAGAAAAATAATTTTTTTTTATCAATTTGATATATTATTTGCATTTTTCAAGTTCTTATAATGAAAATCCTTGATTTATGACAACGCTGTTAAATATATCTGTCCATAAGGGTTGATGGCAAATCTCTTGACCTGTAAACATTCTAGAAAAAAGAGAAAGGAAAAATTCTAAAACATTTATAAATTTTAAATTATTTGCAATTTAAATATAAAATTTCAATCATTTATGACAGTAACTACTTATTTTGCATCATTTTTTTTATGTTATCCCTGGCAGCCTGGTAACCCCGAACGGTAACCATTGAAAGTTGCCGTTTGGTTACAGTTTGGTTACGGTTCGGTTTTATGCTGAATATGAAAAGAAATAAGTATAATTAGTACTTCTGAAGTACTAATTACGATAAAGTAAATTACTTTTGATTGTTTTGATTAAGTTTTGACTTATAAATGATTGTTTTATGAGGGAAAATAATAAAAAAGTGAATCTCATTTTAGGAGCGAATGTCAAGTAGGACGGTTAGTAGAGTGCTATCCCAAAAGAGAAATTGCCCTAAAAAGCAAAAATTATCAAAAAAGACATGTAATTATTGATGAACTAAATCAATAATCGGATGGCTTATTAATAATAATTAACAGAAAAATAAAAAAACATTGAAATTTTTCGATTTCTCGTAATTCTAATAGAGAAATTAACCTACGCAGATTGACCACCAATCAGAGGGGACCACGTGTTTTTCGCACCAAATTCAAATAACACTATTTGATTAAACAAACAAACTTTTATTTTCAATATTTTAAATCAATTCATTAATTATAAAAAACATTAAAAAGTCAGTTACCAAAGGACAGAAAGTTCGCAACCCCCAAAAACCAACCCTAAAGAAGAAATAAAAAAAAAAAATTCTACAAAAAATATAATAAAAATCTAAAATAATGAAACGTACTCTGCAATATGCCCCTTAATTTTTCCAATTGACAAATAGATTAATCAACCCAAAAAAACCACCCCTAAGGAAAAAAAGAAAAATATATCAGAGAAAAATATTCAAAATCGACAAAAAAATTATAATTAAGTTCTAAAATGATGGAACGTATTTAGGAATATACCCTATAATTTTTCAAATTGACGAATTAATTTATCAACCCTAAAAAACCACCCCCTAGAAAAGTAGAAAAACTTATCAGAGAAAAATACTCAAAATAAACTAAAAAATTATAATCATGTTCTCAAATGATGAAACGTCCTCCGGAATACGCCCCCTATTTTTTCCAAATGACAAATAGATTTATCAACCCTAAAAAACGACCCCTAAGGAAAAAAAAAAAAAGAAATCAGAGAAAAATACTCAAAATCAACAAAAAAATTATAATTAAGTTCTAAAATGATGAAACCTACTCAAGAATATGCCCTATAATTTTTCTAATTGATTAATTAATTTTTGAACGATAAAAAACCACCCCTTAAGAAAAAAAGAAAAAGATATCAGAGAAAAATACTCAAAATCAACAAAAAAATTATAATTAAGTTCTAAAATGATAGAACGTTCTCAGGAATATGCCCTCTAATTTTTCAAATTGACAAATTAATTTATTAACCCTAAAAAACCACCCCTTAGAAAAATAGAAAAAGTTATCACAGAGAAATACTCAAAACCAACAAAAAAAATATAATCATGTTCTAAAATGATTAAACGTACTCTGCAATATGCCCCCTAATTTTTCCAATTGACAAATAGATTTATCAACCCTAAAAAACCACCCCTAAGGAAAAAAAAAAAAGATATCAGAGAAAAATATTCAAAATCGACAAAAAAATTATAATTAAGTTCTAAAATGATAGAACGTATTTAGGAATATACCCTATAATTTTTTTAATTGACGAATTAATTTCACCACCCTAAAAAACCACCCCTTAGAAAAGTAGAAAAACTTATCAGAGAAAAATACTCAAAATAAACTAAAAAATTATAATCATGTTCTTAAATGATGAAACGTCCTCCGGAATACGCCCCCTAATTTTTCCAATTGACAAATAGATTTATCAACACTAAAAAACCACCCCTTAAGAAAAAAAGAAAAAGATATCAGAGAAAAATACTCAAAATCAACCAAAAAATTATAATTAAGTTCTAAAATGATGAAACGTACTCAAGAATATGCCATATAATTTTTCGAATTAACTAATTAATTTTTGAACGATAAAAAACCACCCCTTAAGAAAAAAAGAAAAAGATATCAGAGAAAAATACTCAAAATCAACAAAAAAATTATAATTAAGTTCTAAAATGATAGAACGTTCTCAGGAATATGCCCTCTTATTTTTCAAATTGAGAAATTAATTTATTAACCCTAAAAAACCACCCCTTAGAAAAATAGAAAAAGTTATCACAGAGAAATACTCAAAACCAACAAAAAATATAATCATGTTCTAAAATGATTAAACGTACTCTGAAATATGCCCCCTAATTTTTCCAATTGACAAATAGATTTATCAAACCTAAAAAACCACCCCTTAAGAAAAAAAGAAAAAGATATCAGAGAAAAATACTCAAAATCAACCAAAAAATTATAATTAAGTTCTAAAATGATGAAACGTACTCAAGAATATGCCATATAATTTTTCTAATTACCTAATTAATTTTTGAACGATAAAAAACCACCCCTTAAGAAAAAAAGGAAAAGATATCAGAGAAAAATACTCAAAATCAACAAAAAAATTATAATTAAGTTCTAAAATGATAGAACGTTCTCAGGAATATGCCCTCTTATTTTTCAAATTGAGAAATTAATTTATTAACCCTAAAAAACCACCCCTAAGGAAAAAAAGAAAAAGAAATCAGAGAAAAATACTCAAAACCAACAAAAAAATATAATCATGTTCTAAAATGATTAAACGTCCTCCGGAATACGCCCCCTAATTTTTCCAATTGACAAATAGATTTATCAACACTAAAAAACCACCCCTTAAGAAAAAAAGAAAAAGATATCAGAGAAAAATACTCAAAATCAACCAAAAAATTATAATTAAGTTCTAAAATGATGAAACGTACTCAAGAATATGCCATATAATTTTTCGAATTAACTAATTAATTTTTGAACGATAAAAAACCACCCCTTAAGAAAAAAAGAAAAAGATATCAGAGAAAAATACTCAAAATCAACAAAAAAATTATAATTAAGTTCTAAAATGATAGAACGTTCTCAGGAATATGCCCTCTTATTTTTCAAATTGAGAAATTAATTTATTAACCCTAAAAAACCACCCCTTAGAAAAATAGAAAAAGTTATCACAGAGAAATACTCAAAACCAACAAAAAATATAATCATGTTCTAAAATGATTAAACGTACTCTGAAATATGCCCCCTAATTTTTCCAATTGACAAATAGATTTATCAAACCTAAAAAACCACCCCTTAAATTGAGATAATCAATCTATACCAACTTGACTCGGTTTTACTAGCCTCAAGATTTTTTCAACACTTGACCATGGTATGGATCATTAAATGGAATCACTTTAGAGAAATGATCAATGATCATCATCAATAATTAACCCTTTCAGAACAAAGCAATAGTAAGTTTCATATATTAACGAATAAAATTGAACAAAAATTAAAGGACTGCGCGTTACTTTCATATAGTAAAAAAATGAAAATTCAATCAATTTTTGGCTCGACAGAAAAATTTGGCAAAATACACAAAAAATTTTTTTGATAAATATCAATTATTTTCCATGTTTCTAGATCTAATTTCAAATTTTATCATCTATGAACGAATAAAATTGAAAAAAATTGAAGGACTGCGCGTTACTTTCATCTAGTCAAAAAATGAAAATTAAATCAATTTTTGTCTCGAAAGAAAAATTTGGCAAAATACACAAAAAATTTTTCAGATAAATATCAATTATTTTCCATGTTTCTAGATCTAATTTTAAATTTTTCCATCTATGAACGAATAAAATTGAACAAAAATTGAAGGACTGCGCGTTAAATATATCTGTCCATAAGGGTTGATGGCAAATCTCTTGACCTGTAAACATTCTAGAAAAAAGAGAAAGGAAAAATTCTAAAACATTTATAAATTTTAAATTATTTGCAATTTAAATATAAAATTTCAATCATTTATGACAGTAACTACTTATTTTGCATCATTTTTTTTATGTTATCCCTGGCAGCCTGGTAACCCCGAACGGTAACCATTGAAAGTTGCCGTTTGGTTACAGTTTGGTTACGGTTCGGTTTTATGCTGAATATGAAAAGAAATAAGTATAATTAGTACTTCTGAAGTACTAATTACGATAAAGTAAATTACTTTTGATTGTTTTGATTAAGTTTTGACTTATAAATGATTGTTTTATGAGGGAAAATAATAAAAAAGTGAATCTCATTTTAGGAGCGAATGTCAAGTAGGACGGTTAGTAGAGTGCTATCCCAAAAGAGAAATTGCCCTAAAAAGCAAAAATTATCAAAAAAGACATGTAATTATTGATGAACTAAATCAATAATCGGATGGCTTATTAATAATAATTAACAGAAAAATAAAAAAACATTGAAATTTTTCGATTTCTCGTAATTCTAATAGAGAAATTAACCTACGCAGATTGACCACCAATCAGAGGGGACCACGTGTTTTTCGCACCAAATTCAAATAACACTATTTGATTAAACAAACAAACTTTTATTTTCAATATTTTAAATCAATTCATTAATTATAAAAAACATTAAAAAGTCAGTTACCAAAGGACAGAAAGTTCGCAACCCCCAAAAACCAACCCTAAAGAAGAAATAAAAAAAAAAAATTCTACAAAAAATATAATAAAAATCTAAAATAATGAAACGTACTCTGCAATATGCCCCTTAATTTTTCCAATTGACAAATAGATTAATCAACCCAAAAAAACCACCCCTAAGGAAAAAAAGAAAAATATATCAGAGAAAAATATTCAAAATCGACAAAAAAATTATAATTAAGTTCTAAAATGATGGAACGTATTTAGGAATATACCCTATAATTTTTCAAATTGACGAATTAATTTATCAACCCTAAAAAACCACCCCCTAGAAAAGTAGAAAAACTTATCAGAGAAAAATACTCAAAATAAACTAAAAAATTATAATCATGTTCTCAAATGATGAAACGTCCTCCGGAATACGCCCCCTATTTTTTCCAAATGACAAATAGATTTATCAACCCTAAAAAACGACCCCTAAGGAAAAAAAAAAAAAGAAATCAGAGAAAAATACTCAAAATCAACAAAAAAATTATAATTAAGTTCTAAAATGATGAAACCTACTCAAGAATATGCCCTATAATTTTTCTAATTGATTAATTAATTTTTGAACGATAAAAAACCACCCCTTAAGAAAAAAAGAAAAAGATATCAGAGAAAAATACTCAAAATCAACAAAAAAATTATAATTAAGTTCTAAAATGATAGAACGTTCTCAGGAATATGCCCTCTAATTTTTCAAATTGACAAATTAATTTATTAACCCTAAAAAACCACCCCTTAGAAAAATAGAAAAAGTTATCACAGAGAAATACTCAAAACCAACAAAAAAAATATAATCATGTTCTAAAATGATTAAACGTACTCTGCAATATGCCCCCTAATTTTTCCAATTGACAAATAGATTTATCAACCCTAAAAAACCACCCCTAAGGAAAAAAAAAAAAGATATCAGAGAAAAATATTCAAAATCGACAAAAAAATTATAATTAAGTTCTAAAATGATAGAACGTATTTAGGAATATACCCTATAATTTTTTTAATTGACGAATTAATTTCACCACCCTAAAAAACCACCCCTTAGAAAAGTAGAAAAACTTATCAGAGAAAAATACTCAAAATAAACTAAAAAATTATAATCATGTTCTTAAATGATGAAACGTCCTCCGGAATACGCCCCCTAATTTTTCCAATTGACAAATAGATTTATCAACACTAAAAAACCACCCCTTAAGAAAAAAAGAAAAAGATATCAGAGAAAAATACTCAAAATCAACCAAAAAATTATAATTAAGTTCTAAAATGATGAAACGTACTCAAGAATATGCCATATAATTTTTCTAATTACCTAATTAATTTTTGAACGATAAAAAACCACCCCTTAAGAAAAAAAGGAAAAGATATCAGAGAAAAATACTCAAAATCAACAAAAAAATTATAATTAAGTTCTAAAATGATAGAACGTTCTCAGGAATATGCCCTCTTATTTTTCAAATTGAGAAATTAATTTATTAACCCTAAAAAACCACCCCTAAGGAAAAAAAGAAAAAGAAATCAGAGAAAAATACTCAAAACCAACAAAAAAATATAATCATGTTCTAAAATGATTAAACGTACTCTGAAATATGCCCCCTAATTTTTCCAATTGACAAATAGATTTATCAACCCTAAAAAACCACCCCTAAATAAAAAAAGAAAAAGATATAAGAGAAAAATACTCAAAATTAATAAAAAAATTATAATTAAGTTTTAAAATGATGAAACGTACTCAAGAATATGCCCTATAATTTTTCTAATTAACTAATTAATTTTTGAACGATAAAAAACCACCCCTTAAGAAAAAAGGAAAAAGATATCAGAGAAAAATACTCAAAATCAACAAACAAATTATAATTAAGTTCTAAAATGATGGAACGTATTTAGGAATATGCCCTCTTATTTTTCAAATTGAGAAATTAATTTATTAACCCTAAAAAACCACCCCTAAGGAAAAAAAGAAAAAGAAATCAGAGAAAAATACTCAAAACCAACAAAAAAATATAATCATGTTCTAAAATGATTAAACGTCCTCCGGAATACGCCCCCTAATTTTTCCAATTGACAAATAGATTTATCAACACTAAAAAACCACCCCTTAAGAAAAAAAGAAAAAGATATCAGAGAAAAATACTCAAAATCAACCAAAAAATTATAATTAAGTTCTAAAATGATGAAACGTACTCAAGAATATGCCATATAATTTTTCGAATTAACTAATTAATTTTTGAACGATAAAAAACCACCCCTTAAGAAAAAAAGAAAAAGATATCAGAGAAAAATACTCAAAATCAACAAAAAAATTATAATTAAGTTCTAAAATGATAGAACGTTCTCAGGAATATGCCCTCTTATTTTTCAAATTGAGAAATTAATTTATTAACCCTAAAAAACCACCCCTTAGAAAAATAGAAAAAGTTATCACAGAGAAATACTCAAAACCAACAAAAAATATAATCATGTTCTAAAATGATTAAACGTACTCTGAAATATGCCCCCTAATTTTTCCAATTGACAAATAGATTTATCAAACCTAAAAAACCACCCCTTAAGAAAAAAAGAAAAAGATATCAGAGAAAAATACTCAAAATCAACCAAAAAATTATAATTAAGTTCTAAAATGATGAAACGTACTCAAGAATATGCCATATAATTTTTCTAATTACCTAATTAATTTTTGAACGATAAAAAACCACCCCTTAAGAAAAAAAGGAAAAGATATCAGAGAAAAATACTCAAAATCAACAAAAAAATTATAATTAAGTTCTAAAATGATAGAACGTTCTCAGGAATATGCCCTCTTATTTTTCAAATTGAGAAATTAATTTATTAACCCTAAAAAACCACCCCTAAGGAAAAAAAGAAAAAGAAATCAGAGAAAAATACTCAAAACCAACAAAAAAATATAATCATGTTCTAAAATGATTAAACGTACTCTGAAATATGCCCCCTAATTTTTCCAATTGACAAATAGATTTATCAACCCTAAAAAACCACCCCTAAATAAAAAAAGAAAAAGATATAAGAGAAAAATACTCAAAATTAATAAAAAAATTATAATTAAGTTTTAAAATGATGAAACGTACTCAAGAATATGCCCTATAATTTTTCTAATTAACTAATTAATTTTTGAACGATAAAAAACCACCCCTTAAGAAAAAAGGAAAAAGATATCAGAGAAAAATACTCAAAATCAACAAACAAATTATAATTAAGTTCTAAAATGATGGAACGTATTTAGGAATATGCCCCCTAATTTTTCCAATTGACAAATAGATTAACAAACCCTAAAAAACCACCACTAAGGAAAAAAAGAAAAAGAAATCAGAGAAAAATACTCAAAATCAATAAAAAAATTATAATTAAGTTCTAAAATGATGGAACGTATTTAGGAATATGCCCCCTAATTTTTCCAATTGACAAATAGATTAACAAACCCTAAAAAACCACCCCTTAGAAAAATAGAAAAAGTTATCACAGAGAAATACTCAAAACCAAAAAAAAAAATATAATCATGTTCTAAAATGATTAAACGTACTCTGAAATATGCCCCCTAATTTTTCCAATTGACAAATAGATTAACAAACCCTAAAAAACCACCCCTAAGGAAAAAAAGAAAAAGAAATCAGAGAAAAATACTCAAAATCAACAATAAAATTATAATTAAGTTCTAAAATGATAGAACGTTCTCAGGAATATGCCTTTATTTTTTTAAATTGACAAATTTATTTATTAACCCTAAAAAACCACCCCTCAGAAAAATAGAAAAAGTTATAACAGAGAAATACTCAAAATCAACCAAAAAATTATAATCATGTTCTAAAATTATGGAACATACTCAGGAATATGCGCACTCATTTCCCCAATTGACGAATTAAATTATCAACCCTAAAAAACCACCCCTTAGAAAAATAAAAAAAGGTATCAGAGAAAAATACTCAAAATCAACAAAAAAATTAGAATCAGGTTCTAAAATAATGGACCATACTCAGAAATATGCATTCTAATTGTTCCAATTAACAAATTAATTTATTAACCCTTGAAAACAACCCATTAGATGATATCGTGGCAGAACAGCCTTTAAAAACAAAACAACCTAGAGTGATGATCAATGATGATCATCAACGATGACCATAGCATGGCTCATTTAATGGAATTACCCTAGAATGATGATCCATAAAGATCATCAACAATTAACCATTTCCGAGCAACCCAAATTGAGATAATCAATCTATACCAACTTGACTCGGTTTTACTAGCCTCAAGATTTTTTCAACACTTGACCATGGTATGGATCATTAAATGGAATCACTTTAGAGAAATGATCAATGATCATCATCAATAATTAACCCTTTCAGAACAAAGCAATAGTAAGTTTCATATATTAACGAATAAAATTGAACAAAAACTAAAGGACTGCGCGTTACTTTCATATAGTAAAAAAATGAAAATTCAATCAATTTTTGGCTCGACAGAAAAATTTGGCAAAATACACAAAAAATTTTTTTGATAAATATCAATTATTTTCCATGTTTCTAGATCTAATTTCAAATTTTATCATCTATGAACGAATAAAATTGAAAAAAATTGAAGGACTGCGCGTTACTTTCATCTAGTCAAAAAATGAAAATTAAATCAATTTTTGTCTCGAAAGAAAAATTTGGCAAAATACACAAAAAATTTTTCAGATAAATATCAATTATTTTCCATGTTTCTAGATCTAATTTTAAATTTTTCCATCTATGAACGAATAAAATTGAACAAAAATTGAAGGACTGCGCGTTACTTTCATCTAGTCAAAAAATGAAAATTAAATCAATTTTTGTCTCGACAGAAAAATTTAGCAAAATACACAAAAAATTTTTCAGATAAATATCAATTATTTTCCATATTTCTAGATCTAATTTCAAATTTTTTCATCTAAGAAAGAATAAAATTGAACAAAAATTAAAGGACTGCGCGTTACTTTCATCTAGTCAAAAAATGAAAATTAAATCAATTTTTGTCTCGACAGAAAAATTTTGGACTGAATTTTACATATAGTAAAAAAATGAAAATTCAATCAATTTTTGGCTCGACAGAAAAATTTGTCAAAATACAAAAAAAAATTTTAGATAAATATCAATTATTTTCCATATTTCTAGATCTTATTTCAAATTTTTTCATCTATGAACGAATAAAATTGAACAAAAATTGAAGGACTGCGCGTTACTTTCATCTAGTCAAAAAATGAAAATTAAATCAATTTTTGTCTCGACAGAAAAATTTAGCAAAATACACAAAAAATTTTTCAGATAAATATCAATTATTTTCCATATTTCTAGATCTAATTTCAAATTTTTTCATCTAAGAAAGAATAAAATTGAACAAAAATTAAAGGACTGCGCGTTACTTTCATCTAGTCAAAAAATGAAAATTAAATCAATTTTTGTCTCGACAGAAAAATTTAGCAAAATACACAAAAAATTTTTTTGATAAATATCAATTATTTTCCATGTTTCTAGATCTAATTTCAAATTTTATCATCTATGAACGAATAAAATTGAACAAAAATTGAAGGACTGCGAGTTACTTTCATCTAGTCAAAAAATGAAAATTAAATCAATTTTTGTCTAGTCAGAAAAATTTGGCCAAATACACAAAAAAATTTTCAGATAAATATCAAAAATTTTCCATATTTCTAGATCTAATTTCAAATTTTTTTATCTATGAACAAATAAAATTGAACAAAAATTGAAGGACTGCTCGTTACTTTCATATAGTAAAAAAATGAAAATTCAACCAATTTTTGCGTCGACAGAAAAATTTGTCAAAATACAAAAAAAAAATTTTAGATAAATATCAATTATTTTCCATATTTCTAGATCTAATTTCAAATTTTTTCATCTATGAACGAATAACATTGAACAAAAATTGAAGGACTGCTCGTTACTTTCATATAGTAAAAAAATGAAAATTCAATCAATTTTTGTCTCGACAGAAAAATTTGGCAAACTACACACAAAATTTTTCAGATAAATGTCAATTATTTACCATGTTTCTAGATCTAATTTCAAATTTTTCCATCTATGAACGAATCAAATTGAACAAAAATTGAAGGACTGCTCGTTACTTTCATATAGTAAAAAAATGAAAATTCAACCAATTTTTGCGTCGACAGAAAAATTTGTCAAAATACAAAAAAAAATTTTAGATAAATATCAATTATTTTCCATATTTCTAGATCTTATTTCAAATTTCTTCATCTATGAACGAATAAAATTGAACAAAAATTGAAGGACTGCGCGTTACTTTCATCTAGTCAAAAAATGAAAATTAAATCAATTTTTGTCTCGACAGAAAAATTTAGCAAAATACACAAAAAATTTTTCAGATAAATATCAATTATTTTCCATATTTCAAGATCTAATTTCAAGTTTTTTTATCTAAGAAAGAATAAAATTGAACAAAAATTGAAGGACTGCGCGTTACTTTCATCTAGTCAAAAAATGAAAATTAAATCAATTTTTGTCTCGACAGAAAAATTTAGCAAAATACACAAAAAATTTTTCAGATAAATATCAATTATTTTCCATGTTTCTAGATCTAATTTCAAATTTTATCCTCTATGAACGAATAAAATTGAACAAAAATTGAAGGACTGCGCGTTACTTTCATCTAGTCAAAAAATGAAAATTAAATCAATTTTTGTCTCGACAGAAAAATTTAGCAAAATACACAAAAAAAATTTCAGATAAATATCAATTATTTTCCATGTTTCTAGATCTAATTTCAAATTTTTTCATCTATGAACGAATAAAATTGAACAAAAATTGAAGGACTGCGCGTTACTTTCATATAGTCAAAAAATGAAAATTCAATTAATTTTTGTCTAGTCAGAAAAATTTGGCAAAATACAAAAAAAAATTTTAGATGAATACCAATTATTTTCCATATTTCTAGATCTAATTTCAAATTTTTTCATCTAAGATAGAATAAAATTGAACAAAAATTAAAGGACTGCGCGTTACTTTCATCTAGTCAAAAAATGAAAATTAAATCAATTTTTGTCTCGACAGAAAAATTTAGCAAAATACACAAAAAATTTTTCAGATAAATATCAATTATTTTCCATGTTTCTAGATCTAATTTCAAATTTTTTCATCTATGAACGAATAAAATTGAACAAAAATTGAAGGACTGCGCGTTACTTTCATATAGTAAAAAAATGAAAATTCAATCAATTTTTGGCTCGACAGAATAATTTGGCAAAATACAAAAGAAAATTTTAGATAAATATCAATTATTTTTCATATTTCTAGATCTAATTTCAAATTTTTTCATCTATGAACGAATAAAATTGAACAAAAATTGAAGGACTGCGCGTTACTTTCATATAGTAAAAAAATGAAAATTCAATCAATTTTTGGCTCGACAGAATAATTTGGCAAAATACAAAAGAAAATTTTAGATAACTATCAATTATTTTCCATATTTCTAGATCTAATTTCAAATTTTTTCATCTATGAACGAATAAAATTGAACAAAAATTGAAGGACTGCGCTCTAGTTTCATATAGTAAAAAAATGACAATTCAATCAATTTTTGGCTCGACAGAAAAATTTGGCAAAATACAAAAAAAAAATTTTAGATAAATATCAATTATTTTCCATATTTCTAGATCTATTTTCAAATTTTTTCATCTATGAACGAATAAAATTGAAGAAAAATTGAAGGACTGTGCGTTACTTTCATATAGTCACAAAATGAAAATTCAATCAATTTTTGTCTCGACAGAAAAATTTGACAAAATACACAAAAAATTTTTCAGATAAATATCAATTGTTTTCCATATTTCTAGATCTTACTTCAAATTTTTTCATCTATGAACGAATAAAATTGAACAAAAATTGAAGGACTGCGCGTTAGTTTCATATAGTAAAAAAATGAAAATTCAATCAATTTTTGGCTCGACAGAAAAATTTGGCAAAATACAAAAAAAAATTTTAGTTAAATATCAATTATTGTCCATGTTTCTAGATCTAATTTTAAATTTTTTCATCTATGAACGAATAAAATTGAACAAAAATTGAAGGACTGCGCGTTACTTTCATCTAGTCAAAAAATGAAAATTAAATCAATTTTTGTCTCGACAGAAAAATTTAGCAAAATACAAAAAAATTTTCAGATAAATATCAATTATTTTCCATATTTCTAGATCTAATTTCAAATTTTCCATCTATGAACGAATAAAATTGAACAAACATTGAAGGACTGCGCGTTACATTCATAAAGTCAAAAAATTAATATTCAATCAATTTTTGTCAAGTCAGAAAAATTTGGCAAAATAAAAAAAAAAAATTTTAGATAACTATCAATTATTTTTCATATTTCTAGATCTAATTTCAAATTTTTTCATCTATGAACAAATAAAATTGAACAAAAATTGAAGGACTGCGCGTTACTTTCATATAGTCAAAAAATGAAAATTCAATTAATTTTTGTCTCGACAGAAAAATTTGACAAAATACACAAAAAATTTTTCAGATAAATATCAATTGTTTTCCATATTTCTAGATCTAATTTCAAATTTTTTCATCTAAGAAAGAATAAATTTGAACAAAAATTGAAGGACTGCTTGTTACTTTCATCTAGTCAAAAAATGAAAATTAAATCAATTTTTGTCTCGACAGAAAAATTTAGCAAAATACAAAAAAAATTTTCAGATAAATATCAATTATTTTCCATATTTCTAGATCTAATTTCAAATTTTTTTATCTAAGAAAGAATAAAATTGAACAAAAATTAAAGGACTACACGTTACTTTCATATAGTTAAAAAATAAAAATTCAATTAATTTTTGTCTCCACAGAAAAATTTGGCAAAATACACAAAAAATTTTTCAGATAAATATCAATTATTTTCCATATTTCTAGATCTAATTTCAAATTTTTTCATCTATGAACGAATAAAATTGAACAAAAATTGAAGGACTGCGCGTTACATTCATAAAGTCAAAAAATTAAAATTCAATCAATTTTTGTCTAGTCAGAAAAATTTGGCAAAATAAAAAAAAAATTTTAGATAACTATCAATTATTTTTCATATTTCTAGATCTAATTTTAAATTTTTTCATCTATGAACGAATAAAATTGAACAAAAATTGAAGGACTGCGCGTTAGTTTCATATAGTAAAAAAATGAAAATTCAATCAATTTTTGGGTCGACAGAAAAATTTGGCAAAATACAAAAAAAAATTTTTAGATAAATATCAATTATTTTCCATATTTCTAGATCTAATTTCAAATTGTTTCATCTATGAACGAATAAAATTGAAGAAAAAGTCAAGGAATGCGCGTTACTTTCATATAGTCACAAAATGAAAATTCAATTAATTTTTGTCTCCACAGAAAAATTTGGCAAAATACACAAAAAATTTTTCAGATAAATATCAATTATTTTCCATATTTCTAGATCTAATTTCAAATTTTTTCATCTATGAACAAATAAAATTGAACAAAAATTGAAGGACTGCGCGTTAGTTTCATATAGTAAAAAAATGAAAATTCAATCAATTTTTGGCTCGACAGAAAAATTTGGCAAAATACACAAAAAAATTTTCAGATAAATATCAATTATTTTCCATGTTTCTAGATCTAATTTTAAATTTTTTCATCTATGAACGAATAAAATTAAAGAAAAATTGAAGGACTGCGCGTTACTTTCATATAGTCAAAAAATGAAAATTAAATCAATTTTTGTCTCGACAAAAAAATTTAGCAAAATACAAAAAAAATTTCAGATAAATATCAATTGTTTTCCATATTTCTAGATCTAATTTCAAATTTTTTCATCTATGAACGAATAAAATTGAACAAACATTGAAGGACTGCGCGTTACATTCATAAAGTCAAAAAATTAAAATTCAATCAATTTTTGTCTAGTCAGAAAAATTTGGCAAAATAAAAAAAAAATTTTAGATAACTATCAATTATTTTCCATATTTCTAGATCTAATTTCAAATTTTTTCATGTATGAACAAATAAAATTGAACAAAAATTGAAGGACTGCGCGTTAGTTTCATATAGTAAAAAAATGAAAATTCAATCAATTTTTGCTCGACAGAAAAATTTGGCAAAATACAAAAAAAAAATTTTAGTTAAATATCAATTATTGTCCATGTTTCTAGATCTAATTTTAAATTTTTTCATCTATGAACGAATAAAATTGAACAAAAATTGAAGGACTGCTCGTTACTTTCATATAGTAAAAAAATGAAAATTCAATCAATTTTTGGCTCGACAGAAAAATTTGTCAAAATACAAAAAAAAAATTTTAGATAAATATCAATTATTTTCCATATTTCTAGATCTATTTTTAAATTTTTTCATCTATGAACGAATAAAATTGAACGAAAATTGAAGGACTGCGCGTTACTTTCATCTAGTCAAAAAATGAAAATTAAATCAATTTTTGTCTCGACAGAAAAATTTAGCAAAATACAAAAAAATTTTCAGATAAATATCAATTATTTTCCATATTTCTAGATCTAATTTCAAATTTTCCAACTATGAACGAATAAAATTGAACAAACATTGAAGGACTGCGCGTTACATTCATAAAGTCAAAAAATTAAAATTCAATCAATTTTTGTCTAGTCAGAAAAATTTGGCAAAATAAAAAAAAAAATTTTAGATAACTATCAATTATTTTCCATATTTCTAGATCTAATTTCAAATTTTTTCATCTATGAACGAATAAAATTAAACAAAAATTGAAGGACTGCGCGTTACTTTCATATAGTCACAAAATGAAAATTCAATCAATTTTTGTTTCGACAGAAAAATTAGACAAAATACACAAAAAATTTTTCAGATAAATATCAATTGTTTTCCATATTTCTAGATCTAATTTCAAATTTTTTCATCTAAGAAAGAATAAATTTGAACAAAAATTGAAGGACTGCTTGTTACTTTCATATAGTAAAAAAAATGAAAATTCAACCAATTTTTGCGTCGACAGAAAAATTTAGCAAAATACAAAAAAATTTTCAGATAAATATCAATTATTTTCCATATTTCTAGATCTAATTTCAAATTTTCCATCTATGAACGAATAAAATTGAACAAACATTGAAGGACTGCGCGTTACATTCATAAAGTCAAAAAATTAAAATTCAATCAATTTTTGTCTAGTCAGAAAAATTTGGCAAAATAAAAAAAAAAATTTTAGATAACTATCAATTATTTTCCATATTTCTAGATCTAATTTCAAATTTTTTCATCTATGAACGAATAAAATTAAACAAAAATTGAAGGACTGCGCGTTAGTTTCATATAGTAAAAAAATGAAAATTAAATCAATTTTTGGCTCGACAGAAAAATTTGGCAAAATACAAAAAAAAATTGTAGATAAATATCAATTATTTTCAATTTTTCTAGATCTAATTTCAAATTTTTTTATCTATGAACGAATAAAAGTAAACAAAAATTGAAGGACTGCGCTTTAGTTTCATATAGTAAAAAAATGAAAATTAAATCAATTTTTGGCTCGACAGAAAAATTTGGCAAAATACAAAAAAAAATTGTAGATAAATATCAATTATTTTCCATGTTTCTAGATCTAATTTCAAATTTTTTCATCTATGAACGAATAAAATTGAAGAAAAATTGAAGGACTGCGCGTTACTTTCATATAGTCAAAAAATGAAAATTAAATCAATTTTTGTCCCAACAGAAAAATTTGGCAAAATACACAAAAAAAATTTCAGATAAATATCAATTGTTTTCCATATTTCTAGATCTAATTTCAAATTTTTTCATCTATGAACGAATAAAATTGAACAAACATTGAAGGACTGCGCGTTACATTCATAAAGTCAAAAAATTAAAATTCAATCAATTTTTGTCTAGTCAGAAAAATTTGGCAAAATAAAAAAAAAATTTTAGATAACTATCAATTATTTTTCATATTTCTAGATCTAATTTCAAATTTTTTCATCTATGAACAAATAAAATTGAACAAAAATTGAAGGACTGCGCGTTAGTTTCATATAGTAAAAAAATGAAAATTCAATCAATTTTTGGCTCGACAGAAAAATTTGGCAAAATACAAAAAAAAAAATTTTAGTTAAATATCAATTATTGTCCATGTTTCTAGATCTAATTTTAAATTTTTTCATCTATGAACGAATAAAATTAAACAAAAATTGAAGGACTGCTTGTTACTTTCATATAGTAAAAAAATGAAAATTCAATCAATTTTTGGCTCGACAGAAAAATTTGTCAAAATACAAAAAAAAAATTTTAGATAAATATCAATTATTTTCCATAATTCTAGATCTATTTTTAAATTTTTTTATCTATGAACGAATAAAATTGAACAAAAATTGAAGGACTGCGCGTTACTTTCATCTAGTCAAAAAATGAAAATTCAATCAATTTTTGGGTCGATAGAAAAATTTGGCAAAATACAAAAAAAAAATTTTAGATAAATATCAATTATTTTCCATATTTCTAGATCTAATTTCAAATTGTTTCATCTATGAACGAATAAAATTGAACAAAAATTGAAGGACTGCGCGTTAGTTTCATATAGTAAAAAAATGAAAATTCAATCAATTTTTGGCTCGACAGAAAAATTTGGCAAAATACAAAAAAAAATTGTAGATAAATATCAATTATTTTCAATTTTTCTAGATCTAATTTCAAATTTTTTCATCTATGAACGAATAAAATAGAACAAAAATTGAAGGAATGCGCGTTACTTTCATCTAGTCAAAAAATGAAAATTAAATCAATTTTTGTCTCAACAGAAAAATTTGGCAAAATACACAAAAAATTTTTCAGATAAATATCAATTATTTTCCATGTTTCTAGATCTAATTTCAAATTTTTTCATCTATGAACTTATAAAATTGAACATAAATTGAAGGAATGCGCGTTACTTTCATCTAGTCAAAAAATGAAAATTAAATCAAATTTTGGCTCGACAGAAAAATTTGTCAAAATACAAAAAAAAAAATTTTCAATAAATATCAATTATTTTCCATATTTCTAGATCTATTTTTAAATTTTTTCATCTATGAACGAATAAAATTAAACAAAAATTGAAGGACTGCGCGTTACTTTCATCTAGTCAAAAAATGAAAATTAAATCAATTTTTGTCTCGACGGAAAAATTTAGCAAAATACAAAAAAATTTTCAGATAAATATCAATTATTTTCCATATTTCTAGATCTAATTTTAAATTTTCCATCTATGAACGAATAAAATTGAACAAATATTGAAGGACTGCGCGTTACATTCATAAAGTCAAAAAATTAAAATTCAATCAATTTTTGTCTAGTCTGAAAAATTTGGCAAAATAAAAAAAAAATTTTAGATACCTATTAATTATTTTCCATATTTCTAGATCTAATTTCAAATTTTTTCATCTATGAACGAATAAAATTAAACAAAAATTGAAGGACTGCGCGTTAGTTTCATATAGTAAAAAAATGAAAATTAAATCAATTTTTGGCTCGACAGAAAAATTTGGCAAAATACAAAAAAAAATTGTAGATAAATATCAATTATTTTCAATTTTTCTAGATCTAATTTCAAATTTTTTCATCTATGAACGAATAAAATAGAACAAAAATTGAAGGAATGCGCGTTACTTTCATCTAGTCAAAAAATGAAAATTAAATCAATTTTTGTCTCAACAGAAAAATTTGGCAAAATACACAAAAAAATTTTCAGATAAATATCAATTATTTTCCATGTTTCTAGATCTAATTTCAAATTTTTTCATCTATGAACGAATAAAATTGAAGAAAAATTAAAGGACTGCGCGTTACTTTCATATAGTCAAAAAATGAAAATTAAATCAATTTTTGTCTCAACAAAAAAATTTAGCAAAATACAAAAAAAATTTCAGATAAATATCAATTGTTTTCCATATTTCTAGATCTAATTTCAAATTTTTTCATCTATGAACGAATAAAATTGAACAAACATTGAAGGACTGCGCGTTACATTCATAAAGTCAAAAAATTAAAATTCAATCAATTTTTGTCTAGTCAGAAAAATTTGGCAAAATAAAAAAAAAATTTTAGATAACTATCAATTATTTTTCATATTTCTAGATCTAATTTCAAATATTTTCATCTATGAACAAATAAAATTGAACAAAAATTGAAGGACTGCGCGTTACTTTCATATAGTCACAAAATGAAAATTCAATCAATTTTTGTCTCGACAGAAAAATTTGACAAAATACACAAAAAATTTTTCAGATAAATATCAATTGTTTTCCATATTTCTAGATCTTATTTCAAATTTTTTCATCTATGAACGAATAAAATTTAACTGAAATTGAAGGACTGCGCGTTAGTTTCATATAGTAAAAAAATGAAAATTCAATCAATTTTTGGCTTGACAGAAAAATTTGGCAAAATACAAAAAAAAAATTTTAGTTAAATATCAATTATTGTCCATGTTTCTAGATCTAATTTTAAATTTTTTCATCTATGAACGAATAAAATTGAACAAAAATTGAAGGACTGCTCGTTACTTTCATATAGTAAAAAAATGAAAATTCAATCAATTTTTGGCTCGACAGAAAAATTTGTCAAAATACAAAAAAAAAATTTTAGATAAATATCAATTATTTTCCATATTTCTAGATCTATTTTTAAATTTTTTCATCTATGAACGAATAAAATTGAACAAAAATTGAAGGACTGCGCGTTACTTTCATCTAGTCAAAAAATGAAAATTAAATCAATTTTTGTCTCGACAGAAAAATTTAGCAAAATACAAAAAAATTTTCAGATAAATATCAATTATTTTCCATATTTCTAGATCTAATTTCAAATTTTCCATCTATGAACGAATAAAATTGAACAAACATTGAAGGACTGCGCGTTACATTCATAAAGTCAAAAAATTAAAATTCAATCAATTTTTGTCTAGTCAGAAAAATTTGGCAAAATAAAAAAAAAAATTTTAGATAACTATCAATTATTTTCCATATTTCTAGATCTAATTTCAAATTTTTTCATCTATGAACGAATAAAATTAAACAAAAATTGAAGGACTGCGCGTTACTTTCATATAGTCACAAAATGAAAATTCAATCAATTTTTGTTTCGACAGAAAAATTTGACAAAATACACAAAAAAATTTTCAGATAAATATCAATTGTTTTCCATATTTCTAGATCTAATTTCAAATTTTTTCATCTAAGAAAGAATAAATTTGAACAAAAATTGAAGGACTGCTTGTTACTTTCATATAGTAAAAAAAATGAAAATTCAACCAATTTTTGCGTCGACAAAAAAATTTGTCAAAATACAAAAAAAAAATTTTAGATAAATATCAATTATTTTCCATATTTCTAGATCTAATTTCAAATTTTTTTATCTATGAACAAATAAAATTGAACAAAAATTGAAGGACTGCGCGTTACTTTCATATAGTCACAAAATGAAAATTCAATCAATTTTTGTCTCGACAGAAAAATTTGACAAAATACACAATAAATTTTTCAGATAAATATCAATTGTTTTCCATATTTCTAGATCTATTTTTAAATTTTTTCATCTATGAACGAATAAAATTGAACAAAAATTGAAGGACTGCGCGTTACTTTCATCTAGTCAAAAAATGAAAATTAAATCAATTTTTGTCTCGACAGAAAAATTTAGCAAAATACAAAAAAATTTTCAGATAAATATCAATTATTTTCCATATTTCTAGATCTAATTTCAAATTTTCCATCTATGAACGAATAAAATTGAACAAACATTGAAGGACTGCGCGTTACATTCATAAAGTCAAAAAATTAAAATTCAATCAATTTTTGTCTAGTCAGAAAAATTTGGCAAAATAAAAAAAAAAATTTTAGATAACTATCAATTATTTTCCATATTTCTAGATCTAATTTCAAATTTTTTCATCTATGAACGAATAAAATTAAACAAAAATTGAAGGACTGCGCGTTACTTTCATATAGTCACAAAATGAAAATTCAATCAATTTTTGTTTCGACAGAAAAATTTGACAAAATACACAAAAAAATTTTCAGATAAATATCAATTGTTTTCCATATTTCTAGATCTAATTTCAAATTTTTTCATCTAAGAAAGAATAAATTTGAACAAAAATTGAAGGACTGCTTGTTACTTTCATATAGTAAAAAAAATGAAAATTCAACCAATTTTTGCGTCGACAAAAAAATTTGTCAAAATACAAAAAAAAAATTTTAGATAAATATCAATTATTTTCCATATTTCTAGATCTAATTTCAAATTTTTTTATCTATGAACAAATAAAATTGAACAAAAATTGAAGGACTGCGCGTTACTTTCATATAGTCAAAAAATGAAAATTAAATGAATTTTTGTCTCGACAGAAAAATTGAGCAAAATACAAAAAAATTTTCAGATAAATATCAATTATTTTCCATATTTCTAGATCTAATTTCAAATTTTTTCATCTATGAACGAATAAAATTGAACTAAAATTGAAGGACTGCGCGTTACTTTCATCTAGTCAAAAAATGAAAATTAAATCAATTTTTGTCTCGTCAGAAAAATTTGGCAAAATACAAAAAAAAATTTCAGATAAATATCAATTATTTTCCATATTTCTAGATCTGATTTCAAATTTTTTCATCTATGAACAAATAAAATTGAACAATAATTGAAGGACTGCGCGTTACTTTCATATAGTCAAAAAATGAAAATTCAATCAATTTTGTTTCTCGTCAGAAAAATTTGGCAAAATAAAAAAAAAATTTTAGATAACTATCAATTTTTTTCCATATTTCTAGATCTAATTTCAAATTTTGCATCTATGAACGAATAAAATTGAACAAAAATTGAAGGACTGCGCGTTAGTTTCATATAGTAAAAAAATGAAAATTCAATCAATTTTTGGCTCGACAGAAAAATTTAGCAAAATACAAAAAAAAATTGTAGATAAATATCAATTATTTTCAATTTTTCTAGATCTAATTTCAAATTTTTTCATCTATGAACGAATAAAATAGAACAAAAATTGAAGAAATGCGCGTTACTTTTATCTAGTCAAAAAATGAAAATTAAATCAATTTTTGTCTCAACAGAAAAATTTGGCAAAATACACAAAAAATTTTTCAGATAAATATCAATTATTTTCCATGTTTCTAGATCTAATTTCAAATTTTGTCATCTATGAACGAATAAAATTGAACAAAAATTGAAAGACTGGGCGTTACTTTCATATAGTCAAAAAATGAAAATTCAATCAATTTTTTTCTCGTCAGAAAAATTTGGCAAAATACAAAAAAAAAATTTCAGATAAATATCAATTATTTTCCATATTTCTAGATCTAATTTCAAATTTTTTCATCTATGAACGAATAAAATTAAACAAACATTGAAGGACTGCGCGTTACATTCATAAAGTCAAAAAATTAAAATTCAATCAATTTTTGTCTAGTCAGAAAAATTTGGCAAAATAAAAAAAAAATTTTAGATAACTATCAATTATTTTCCATATTTCTAGATCTAATTTTAAATTTTTTCATCTATGAACGAATAAAATTGAACAAAAATTGAAGGACTGCGCGTTAGTTTCATATAGTAAAAAAATGAAAATTCAATCAATTTTTGGGTCGACAGAAAAATTTGGCAAAATACAAAAAAAAAATTTTAGATAAATATCAATTATTTTCCATATTTCTAGATCTAATTTCAAATTGTTTCATCTATAAACGAATAAAATTGAAGAAAAATTGAAGGAATGCGCGTTACTTTCATATAGTCACAAAATGAAAATTCAATTAATTTTTGTCTCGACAGAAAAATTTGACAAAATACACAAAAAATTTTTCAGATAAATATCAATTGTTTTCCATATTTCTAGATCTAATTTTAAATTTTTTCATCTAAGAAAGAATAAATTTGAACAAAAATTGAAGGACTGCTTGTTACTTTCATATAGTAAAAAAAATGAAAATTCAACCAATTTTTGCGTCGACAGAAAAATTTGTCAAAATACAAAAAAAAAATTTTAGATAAATATCAATTATTTTCCATATTTCTAGATCTAATTTCAAATTTTTTCATCTATGAACGAATAAAATTAAACAAAAATTGAAGGACTGCGCGTTAGTTTCATATAGTAAAAAAATGAAAATTCAATCAATTTTTGGCTCGACAGAAAAATTTGGCAAAATACAAAAAAAAATTGTAGATAAATATCAATTATTTTCAATTTTTCTAGATCTAATTTCAAATTTTTTCATCTATGAACGAATAAAATAGAACAAAAATTGAAGGAATGCGCGTTACTTTCATCTAGTCAAAAAATGAAAATTAAATCAATTTTTGTCTCAACAGAAAAATTTGGCAAAATACACAAAAAATTTTTCAGATAAATATCAATTATTTTCCATGTTTCTAGATCTAATTTCAAATTTTTTCATCTATGAACGAATAAAATTGAACAAAAATTGAAGGACTGCGCGTTAGTTTCATATAGTAAAAAAATGAAAATTCAATCAATTTTTGGGTCGACAGAAAAATTTGGCAAAATACAAAAAAAAAATTTTAGATAAATATCAATTATTTTCCATATTTCTAGATCTAATTTCAAATTGTTTCATCTATGAACGAATAAAATTGAAGAAAAATTGAAGGAATGCGCGTTACTTTCATATAGTCACAAAATGAAAATTCAATTAATTTTTGTCTCGACAGAAAAATTTGACAAAATACA
Source organism: Ganaspis brasiliensis (assembly GCA_037103525.1). NCBI lineage: Eukaryota > Metazoa > Arthropoda > Insecta > Hymenoptera > Figitidae > Ganaspis > Ganaspis brasiliensis. The sequence continues at coordinate 520,683 of JAZKLR010000451.1, read as the reverse complement.
CAAAAAATTTTTCAGATAAATATCAATTGTTTTCCATATTTCTAGATCTAATTTTAAATTTTTTCATCTAAGAAAGAATAAATTTGAACAAAAATTGAAGGACTGCTTGTTACTTTCATATAGTAAAAAAAATGAAAATTCAACCAATTTTTGCGTCGACAGAAAAATTTGTCAAAATACAAAAAAAAAATTTTAGATAAATATCAATTATTTTCCATATTTCTAGATCTAATTTCAAATTTTTTCATCTATGAACGAATAAAATTAAACAAAAATTGAAGGACTGCGCGTTAGTTTCATATAGTAAAAAAATGAAAATTCAATCAATTTTTGTCTCGACAGAAAAATTTGACAAAATACACAATAAATTTTTCAGATAAATATCAATTGTTTTCCATATTTCTAGATCTTATTTCAAATTTTTTCATCTATGAACGAATAAAATTAAACAAAAATTGAAGGACTGCGCGTTAGTTTCATATAGTAAAAAAATGAAAATTCAATCAATTTTTGGCTCGACAGAAAAATTTGGCAAAATACAAAAAAAAATTGTAGATAAATATCAATTATTTTCAATTTTTCTAGATCTAATTTCAAATTTTTTCATCTATGAACGAATAAAATAGAACAAAAATTGAAGGAATGCGCGTTACTTTCATCTAGTCAAAAAATGAAAATTAAATCAATTTTTGTCTCAACAGAAAAATTTGGCAAAATACACAAAAAATTTTTCAGATAAATATCAATTATTTTCCATGTTTCTAGATCTAATTTCAAATTTTTTCATCTATGAACGAATAAAATTGAACAAAAATTGAAGGACTGCGCGTTAGTTTCATATAGTAAAAAAATGAAAATTCAATCAATTTTTGGGTCGACAGAAAAATTTGGCAAAATACAAAAAAAAAATTTTAGATAAATATCAATTATTTTCCATATTTCTAGATCTAATTTCAAATTGTTTCATCTATGAACGAATAAAATTGAAGAAAAATTGAAGGAATGCGCGTTACTTTCATATAGTCACAAAATGAAAATTCAATTAATTTTTGTCTCGACAGAAAAATTTGACAAAATACACAAAAAATTTTTCAGATAAATATCAATTGTTTTCCATATTTCTAGATCTAATTTTAAATTTTTTCATCTAAGAAAGAATAAATTTGAACAAAAATTGAAGGACTGCTTGTTACTTTCATATAGTAAAAAAAATGAAAATTCAACCAATTTTTGCGTCGACAGAAAAATTTGTCAAAATACAAAAAAAAAATTTTAGATAAATATCAATTATTTTCCATATTTCTAGATCTAATTTCAAATTTTTTCATCTATGAACGAATAAAATTAAACAAAAATTGAAGGACTGCGCGTTAGTTTCATATAGTAAAAAAATGAAAATTCAATCAATTTTTGTCTCGACAGAAAAATTTGACAAAATACACAATAAATTTTTCAGATAAATATCAATTGTTTTCCATATTTCTAGATCTTATTTCAAATTTTTTCATCTATGAACGAATAAAATTGAACTAAAATTGAAGGACTGCGCGTTACTTTCATCTAGTCAAAAAATGAAAATTAAATCAATTTTTGTCTCGACAGAAAAATTTAGCAAAATACACAAAAAATTTTTCAGATAAATATCAATTATTTTCCATATTTCTAGATCTAATTTCAAATTTTTTCATCTATGAACAAATAAAATTGAACAAAAATTGAAGGACTGCTCGTTACTTTCATATAGTAAAAAAATGAAAATTCAATCAATTTTTGGCTCGACAGAAAAATTTGTCAAAATACAAAAAAAAAATTTTAGATAAATATCAATTATTTTCCATGTTTCTAGATCTAATTTCAAATTTTTTCATCTATGAACGAATAAAATTGAACAAAAATTGAAGGAATGCGCGTTACTTTCATCTAGTCAAAAAATGAAAATTAAATGAATTTTTGTCTCGACAGAAAAATTGAGCAAAATACAAAAAAATTTTCAGATAAATATCAATTATTTTCCATATTTCTAGATCTAATTTCAAATTTTTTCATCTATGAACGAATAAAATTAAACTAAAATTGAAGGACTGCGCGTTACTTTCATCTAGTCAAAAAATGAAAATTAAATCAATTTTTGTCTCGTCAGAAAAATTTGGCAAAATACAAAAAAAAAATTTCAGATAAATATCAATTATTTTCCATGTTTCTAGATCTGATTTCAAATTTTTTCATCTATGAACAAATAAAATTGAACAATAATTGAAGGACTGCGCGTTACTTTCATATAGTCAAAAAATGAAAATTCAATCAATTTTGTTTCTCGTCAGAAAAATTTGGCAAAATAAAAAAAAAATTTTAGATAACTATCAATTTTTTTCCATATTTCTAGATCTAATTTCAAATTTTCCATCTATGAACGAATAAAATTGAACAAAAATTGAAGGACTGCGCGTTAGTTTCATATAGTAAAAAAATGAAAATTCAATCAATTTTTGGCTCGACAGAAAAATTTAGCAAAATACAAAAAAAAATTGTAGATAAATATCAATTATTTTCAATTTTTCTAGATCTAATTTCAAATTTTTTCATCTATGAACGAATAAAATAGAACAAAAATTGAAGAAATGCGCGTTACTTTTATCTAGTCAAAAAATGAAAATTAAATCAATTTTTGTCTCAACAGAAAAATTTGGCAAAATACACAAAAAATTTTTCAGATAAATATCAATTATTTTCCATGTTTCTAGATCTAATTTCAAATTTTGTCATCTATGAACGAATAAAATTGAACAAAAATTGAAAGACTGGGCGTTACTTTCATATAGTCAAAAAATGAAAATTCAATCAATTTTTTTCTCGTCAGAAAAATTTGGCAAAATACAAAAAAAAAATTTCAGATAAATATCAATTATTTTCCATATTTCTAGATCTAATTTCAAATTTTTTCATCTATGAACGAATAAAATTAAACAAACATTGAAGGACTGCGCGTTACATTCATAAAGTCAAAAAATTAAAATTCAATCAATTTTTGTCTAGTCAGAAAAATTTGGCAAAATAAAAAAAAAATTTTAGATAACTATCAATTATTTTCCATATTTCTAGATCTAATTTTAAATTTTTTCATCTATGAACGAATAAAATTGAACAAAAATTGAAGGACTGCGCGTTAGTTTCATATAGTAAAAAAATGAAAATTCAATCAATTTTTGGGTCGACAGAAAAATTTGGCAAAATACAAAAAAAAAATTTTAGATAAATATCAATTATTTTCCATATTTCTAGATCTAATTTCAAATTGTTTCATCTATGAACGAATAAAATTGAAGAAAAATTGAAGGAATGCGCGTTACTTTCATATAGTCACAAAATGAAAATTCAATTAATTTTTGTCTCGACAGAAAAATTTGACAAAATACACAAAAAATTTTTCAGATAAATATCAATTGTTTTCCATATTTCTAGATCTAATTTTAAATTTTTTCATCTAAGAAAGAATAAATTTGAACAAAAATTGAAGGACTGCGCGTTAGTTTCATATAGTAAAAAAATGAAAATTCAATCAATTTTTGGGTCGACAGAAAAATTTGGCAAAATACAAAAAAAAAATTTTAGATAAATATCAATTATTTTCCATATTTCTAGATCTAATTTCAAATTTTTTCATCTATGAACGAATAAAATTAAACAAAAATTGAAGGACTGCGCGTTAGTTTCATATAGTAAAAAAATGAAAATTCAATCAATTTTTGGCTCGACAGAAAAATTTGGCAAAATACAAAAAAAAATTGTAGATAAATATCAATTATTTTCAATTTTTCTAGATCTAATTTCAAATTTTTTCATCTATGAACGAATAAAATAGAACAAAAATTGAAGGAATGCGCGTTACTTTCATCTAGTCAAAAAATGAAAATTAAATCAATTTTTGTCTCAACAGAAAAATTTGGCAAAATACACAAAAAATTTTTCAGATAAATATCAATTATTTTCCATGTTTCTAGATCTAATTTCAAATTTTTTCATCTATGAACGAATAAAATTGAACAAAAATTGAAAGACTGGGCGTTACTTTCATATAGTCAAAAAATGAAAATTCAATCAATTTTTTTCTCTTTAGAAAAATTTGGCAAAATACAAAAAAAAAATTTCAGATTAATATCAATTATTTTCCATATTTCTAGATCTAATTTCAAATTTTTTCATCTATGAACGAATAAAATTAAACAAACATTGAAGGACTGCGCGTTACATTCATAAAGTCAAAAAATTAAAATTCAATCAATTTTTGTCTAGTCAGAAAAATTTGGCAAAATAAAAAAAAAATTTTAGATAACTATCAATTATTTTCCATATTTCTAGATCTAATTTCAAATTTTTTCATCTATGAACGAATAAAATTGAACAAAAATTGAAGGACTGCGCGTTACTTTCATATAGTCACAAAATGAAAATTCAATCAATTTTTGTCTCGACAGAAAAATTTGACAAAATACACAAAAAAATTTTCAGATAAATATCAATTGTTTTCCATATTTCTAGATCTAATTTCAAATTTTTTCATCTAAGAAAGAATAAATTTGAACAAAAATTGAAGGACTGCTTGTTACTTTCATATAGTAAAAAAAATGAAAATTCAATCAATTTTTGGCTCGACAGAAAAATTTGGCAAAATACAAAAAAAAATTGTAGATAAATATCAATTATTTTCAATTTTTCTAGATCTAATTTCAAATTTTTTCATCTATGAACGAATAAAATAGAACAAAAATTGAAGGAATGCGCGTTACTTTCATCTAGTCAAAAAATGAAAATTAAATCAATTTTTGTCTCAACAGAAAAATTTGGCAAAATACACAAAAAATTTTTCAGATAAATATCAATTATTTTCCATGTTTCTAGATCTAATTTCAAATTTTTTCATCTATGAACGAATAAAATTGAACAAAAATTGAAAGACTGGGCGTTACTTTCATATAGTCAAAAAATGAAAATTCAATCAATTTTTTTCTCTTTAGAAAAATTTGGCAAAATACAAAAAAAAAATTTCAGATAAATATCAATTATTTTCCATATTTCTAGATCTAATTTCAAATTTTTTCATCTATGAACGAATAAAATTAAACAACCATTGAAGGACTGCGCGTTACATTCATAAAGTCAAAAAATTAAAATTCAATCAATTTTTGTCTAGTCAGAAAAATTTGGCAAAATAAAAAAAAAATTTTAGATAACTATCAATTATTTTCCATATTTCTAGATCTAATTTCAAATTTTTTCATCTATGAACGAATAAAATTGAACAAAAATTGAAGGACTGCGCGTTAGTTTCATATAGTAAAAAAATGAAAATTCAATCAATTTTTGGGTCGACAGAAAAATTTGGCAAAATACAAAAAAAAAATTTTAGATAAATATCAATTATTTTCCATATTTCTAGATCTAATTTCAAATTGTTTCATCTATGAACGAATAAAATTGAAGAAAAATTGAAGGACTGCGCGTTACTTTCATATAGTCTAAAAATGAAAATTCAATCAATTTTTGTCTCGACAGAAAAATTTGACAAAATACACAAAAAAATTTTCAGATAAATATCAATTGTTTTCCATATTTCTAGATCTAATTTTAAATTTTTTCATCTAAGAAAGAATAAATTTGAACAAAAATTAAAGGACTGGGCGTTACTTTCATATAGTCAAAAAATGCAAATTCAATCAATTTTTTTCTCTTTAGAAAAATTTGGCAAAATACAAAAAAAAAATTTCAGATTAATATCAATTATTTTCCATATTTCTAGATCTAATTTCAAATTTTTTCATCTATGAACGAATAAAATTAAACAAACATTGAAGGACTGCGCGTTACATTCATAAAGTCAAAAAATTAAAATTCAATCAATTTTTGTCTAGTCAGAAAAATTTGGCAAAATAAAAAAAAAATTTTAGATAACTATCAATTATTTTCCATATTTCTAGATCTAATTTCAAATTTTTTCATCTATGAACGAATAAAATTGAACAAAAATTGAAGGACTGCGCGTTACTTTCATATAGTCACAAAATGAAAATTCAATCAATTTTTGTCTCGACAGAAAAATTTGACAAAATACACAAAAAAATTTTCAGATAAATATCAATTGTTTTCCATATTTCTAGATCTAATTTCAAATTTTTTCATCTATGAACGAATAAAATTAAACAAACATTGAAGGACTGCGCGTTACATTCATAAAGTCAAAAAATTAAAATTCAATCAATTTTTGTCTAGTCAGAAAAATTTGGCAAAATAAAAAAAAAATTTTAGATAACTATCAATTATTTTCCATATTTCTAGATCTAATTTCAAATTTTTTCATCTATGAACGAATAAAATTGAACAAAAATTGAAGGACTGCGCGTTAGTTTCATATAGTAAAAAAATGAAAATTCAATCAATTTTTGGGTCGACAGAAAAATTTGGCAAAATACAAAAAAAAAATTTTAGATAAATATCAATTATTTTCCATATTTCTAGATCTAATTTCAAATTGTTTCATCTATGAACGAATAAAATTGAAGAAAAATTGAAGGACTGCGCGTTACTTTCATATAGTCACAAAATGAAAATTCAATCAATTTTTGTCTCGACAGAAAAATTTGACAAAATACACAAAAAAATTTTCAGATAAATATCAATTGTTTTCCATATTTCTAGATCTAATTTCAAATTTTTTCATCTAAGAAAGAATAAATTTGAACAAAAATTGAAGGACTGCTTGTTACTTTCATATAGTAAAAAAAATGAAAATTCAACCAATTTTTGCGTCGACAGAAAAATTTGTCAAAATACAAAAAAAAAATTTTAGATAAATATCAATTATTTTCCATATTTCTAGATCTAATTTCAAATTTTTTCATCTATGAACGAATAAAATTGAACAAACATTGAAGGACTGCGCGTTACATTCATAAAGTCAAAAAATTAAAATTAAATCAATTTTTGTCTCAACAGAAAAATTTGGCAAAATACACAAAAAATTTTTCAGATAAATATCAATTATTTTCCATGTTTCTAGATCTAATTTCAAATTTTGTCATCTATGAACGAATAAAATTGAACAAAAATTGAAAGACTGGGCGTTACTTTCATATAGTCAAAAAATGAAAATTCAATCAATTTTTTTCTCTTTAGAAAAATTTGGCAAAATACAAAAAAAAATTTCAGATAAATATCAATTATTTTCCATATTTCTAGATCTAATTTCAAATTTTTTTATCTATGAACGAATAAAATTAAACAAACATTGAAGGACTGCGCGTTACTTTCATATAGTAAAAAAATGAAAATTCAATCAATTTTTGGGTCGACAGAAAAATTTGGCAAAATACAAAAAAAAAATTTTAGATAAATATCAATTATTTTCCATATTTCTAGATCTAATTTCAAATTGTTTCATCTATGAACGAATAAAATTGAAGAAAAATTGAAGGACTGCGCGTTACTTTCATATAGTCAAAAAATGAAAACTCAATCAATTTTTTTCTTGTCAGAAAAATTTGTCAAAATACAAAAAAAAATTTCAGATAAATATCAATTATTTTCCATATTTCTAGAACTGATTTCATATTTTTTCATCTATGAACAATTCAAATTGAACAAAAATTGAAGGACTGCGCGTTACTTTCATATAGTCTAAAAATGAAAATTCAATCAATTTTTGTCTCGACAGAAAAATTTGCAAAATACACAAAAAATTTTTCAGATAAATATCAATTATTTTCCATGTTTCTAGATCTAATTTCAAATTTTTTCATCTATGAACAAATAAATTTGAACAAAAATTGAAGGACTGCTTGTTACTTTCATATAGTAAAAAAAATGAAAATTCAACCAATTTTTGCGTCGACAGAAAAATTTGTCAAAATACAAAAAAAAAATTTTAGATAAATATCAATTTTTTTCCATATTTCTAGATCTAATTTCAAATTTTTTCATCTATGAACAAATAAAATTGAACAAAAATTGAAGGAATGCGCGTTACTTTCATCTAGTCAAAAAATGAAAATTAAATGAATTTTTGTCTCGACAGAAAAATTTGACAAAATACACAAAAAATTTTTCAGATAAATATCAATTGTTTTCCATATTTCTAGATCTAATTTCAAATTTTTTCATCTAAGAAAGAATAAATTTGAACAAAAATTGAAGGACTGCTTGTTACTTTCATATAGTAAAAAAAATGAAAATTCAACCAATTTTTGCGTCGACAGAAAAATTTGTCAAAATACAAAAAAAAAATTTTAGATAAATATCAATTATTTTCCATATTTCTAGATCTATTTTTAAATTTTTTCATCTATGAACGAATAAAATTGAACAAAAATTGAAGGACTGCGCGTTACTTTCATCTAGTCAAAAAATGAAAATTAAATCAATTTTTGTCTCGACAGAAAAATTTAGCAAAATACAAAAAAATTTTCAGATAAATATCAATTATTTTCCATATTTCTAGATCTAATTTCAAATTTTCCATCTATGAACGAATAAAATTGAACAAACATTGAAGGACTGCGCGTTACATTCATAAAGTCAAAAAATTAAAATTCAATCAATTTTTGTCTAGTCAAAAAAATTTGGCAAAATAAAAAAAAAAATTTTAGATAACTATCAATTATTTTCCATATTTCTAGATCTTATTTCAAATTTTTTCATCTATGAACGAATAAAATTGAACTAAAATTGAAGGACTGCGCGTTACTTTCATCTAGTCAAAAAATGAAAATTAAATCAATTTTTGTCTCGACAGAAAAATTTAGCAAAATACACAAAAAATTTTTCAGATAAATATCAATTATTTTCCATATTTCTAAATCTAATTTCAAATTTTTTCATCTAAGAAAGAATAAATTTGAACAAAAATTAAAGGACTGCACGTTACTTTCATATAGTTAAAAAATAAAAATTCAATTAATTTTTGTCTCGACAGAAAAATTTGGCAAAATACACACAAAATTTTTCAGATAAATATCAATTATTTACCATGTTCCTAGATCTAATTTCAAATTTTTCCATCTATGAACGAATAAAATTGAACAAAAATTGAAGGACTGCGCGTTAGTTTCATATAGTAAAAAAATAAAAATTCAATCAATTTTTGGCTCGACAGAAAAATTTGTCAAAATACAAAAAAAAAATTTTAGATAAATATCAATTATTTTCCATATTTCTAGATCTATTTTTTAATTTTTTCATCTATGAACGAATAAAATTGAACAAAAATTGAAGGACTGCGCGTTACTTTCATCTAGTCAAAAAATGAAAATTAAATCAATTTTTGTCTCGACAGAAAAATTTAGCAAAATACAAAAAAATTTTCTGATAAATATCAATTATTTTCCATATTTCTAGATCTAATTTCAAATTTTCCATCTATGAACGAATAAAATTGAACAAACATTGAAGGACTGCGCGTTACATTCATAAAGTCAAAAAATTAAAATTCAATCAATTTTTGTCTAGTCAGAAAAATTTGGCAAAATAAAAAAAAAATTTTAGATAACTATCAATTATTTTCCATATTTCTAGATCTAATTTCAAATTTTTTCATCTATGAACGAATAAAATTAAACAAAAATTAAAGGACTGCGCGTTACTTTCATATAGTCACAAAATGAAAATTCAATCAATTTTTGTTTCGACAGAAAAATTTGACAAAATACACAAAAAATTTTTCAGATAAATATCAATTGTTTTCCATATTTCTAGATCTAATTTCAAATTTTTTTATCTAAGAAAGAATAAATTTGAACAAAAATTGAAGGACTGCTTGTTACTTTCATATAGTAAAAAAAATGAAAATTCAACCAATTTTTGCGTCGACAGAAAAATTTGTCAAAATACAAAAAAAAAATTTTAGATAAATATCAATTATTTTCCATATTTCTAGATCTAATTTCAAATTTTTTCATCTATGAACGAATAAAATTGAACTAAAATTGAAGGACTGCGCGTTACTTTCATATAGTCAAAAAATGAAAATTCAATCAATTTTTTTCTTGTCAGAAAAATTTGTCAAAATACAAAAAAAAAATTCAGATAAATATCAATTATTTTCTATATTTCTAGAACTGATTTCATATTTTTTCATCTATGAACAAATCAAATTGAACAAAAATTGAAGGACTGGGCGTTACTTTCATATAGTCAAAAAATGAAAATTCAATCAATTTTTTTCTCGTCAGAAAAATTTGGCAAAATACAAAAAAAAAATTTCAGATAAATATCAATTTTTTTCCATATTTCTAGATCTAATTTCAAATTTTTTCATCTATGAACGAATAAAATTAAACAAAAATTGAAGGAATGCGCGTTACTTTCATCTAGTCAAAAAATGAAAATTAAATGAATTTTTGGGTCGACAGAAAAATTTGGCAAAATACAAAAAAAAAATTTTAGATAAATATCAATTATTTTCCATATTTCTAGATCTAATTTCAAATTTTTTCATCTATGAACGAATAAAATTGAAAAAAAATTAAAGGACTGGGCGATACTTTCATATAGTCAAAAAATGAAAATTCAATCAATTTTTTTCTCGTCAGAAAAATTTGGCAAAATACAAAAAAAAAATTCAGATAAATATCAATTATTTTCTATATTTCTAGAACTGATTTCATATTTTTTCATCTATGAACAAATAAAATTGAACAAAAATTGAAGGACTGCGCGTTACTTTCATATAGTCAAAAAATGAAAATTCAATCAATTTTGTTTCTCGTCAGAAAAATTTGGCAAAATAAAAAAAAAATTTTAGATAACTATCAATTTTTTTCCATATTTCTAGATCTAATTTCGAATTTTCCATCTATGAACGAATAAAATTGAACAAAAATTGAAGGACTGCTCGTTACTTTCATATAGTAAAAAAATGAAAATTCAATCAATTTTTGGCTCGACAGAAAAATTTGGCAAAATACAAAAAAAAATTGTAGATAAATATCAATTATTTTCAATTTTTCTAGATCTAATTTCAAATTTTTTCATCTATGAACGAATAAAATAGAACAAAAATTGAAGGAATGCGCGTTACTTTCATCTAGTCAAAAAATGAAAATTAAATCAATTTTTGTCTCAACAGAAAAATTTGGCAAAATACACAAAAAATTTTTCAGATAAATATCAATTATTTTCCATGTTTCTAGATCTAATTTCAAATTTTTTCATCTATGAACGAATAAAATTGAACAAAAATTGAAAGACTGGGCGTTACTTTCATATAGTCAAAAAATGAAAATTCAATCAATTTTTTTCTCTTTAGAAAAATTTGGCAAAATACAAAAAAAAAATTTCAGATAAATATCAATTATTTTCCATATTTCTAGATCTAATTTCAAATTTTTTCATCTATGAACGAATAAAATTAAACAACCATTGAAGGACTGCGCGTTACATTCATAAAGTCAAAAAATTAAAATTCAATCAATTTTTGTCTAGTCAGAAAAATTTGGCAAAATAAAAAAAAAATTTTAGATAACTATCAATTATTTTCCATATTTCTAGATCTAATTTCAAATTTTTTCATCTATGAACGAATAAAATTGAACAAAAATTGAAGGACTGCGCGTTAGTTTCATATAGTAAAAAAATGAAAATTCAATCAATTTTTGGGTCGACAGAAAAATTTGGCAAAATACAAAAAAAAAATTTTAGATAAATATCAATTATTTTCCATATTTCTAGATCTAATTTCAAATTGTTTCATCTATGAACGAATAAAATTGAAGAAAAATTGAAGGACTGCGCGTTACTTTCATATAGTCTAAAAATGAAAATTCAATCAATTTTTGTCTCGACAGAAAAATTTGACAAAATACACAAAAAAATTTTCAGATAAATATCAATTGTTTTCCATATTTCTAGATCTAATTTTAAATTTTTTCATCTAAGAAAGAATAAATTTGAACAAAAATTAAAGGACTGGGCGTTACTTTCATATAGTCAAAAAATGCAAATTCAATCAATTTTTTTCTCTTTAGAAAAATTTGGCAAAATACAAAAAAAAAATTTCAGATTAATATCAATTATTTTCCATATTTCTAGATCTAATTTCAAATTTTTTCATCTATGAACGAATAAAATTAAACAAACATTGAAGGACTGCGCGTTACATTCATAAAGTCAAAAAATTAAAATTCAATCAATTTTTGTCTAGTCAGAAAAATTTGGCAAAATAAAAAAAAAATTTTAGATAACTATCAATTATTTTCCATATTTCTAGATCTAATTTCAAATTTTTTCATCTATGAACGAATAAAATTGAACAAAAATTGAAGGACTGCGCGTTACTTTCATATAGTCACAAAATGAAAATTCAATCAATTTTTGTCTCGACAGAAAAATTTGACAAAATACACAAAAAAATTTTCAGATAAATATCAATTGTTTTCCATATTTCTAGATCTAATTTCAAATTTTTTCATCTATGAACGAATAAAATTAAACAAACATTGAAGGACTGCGCGTTACATTCATAAAGTCAAAAAATTAAAATTCAATCAATTTTTGTCTAGTCAGAAAAATTTGGCAAAATAAAAAAAAAATTTTAGATAACTATCAATTATTTTCCATATTTCTAGATCTAATTTCAAATTTTTTCATCTATGAACGAATAAAATTGAACAAAAATTGAAGGACTGCGCGTTAGTTTCATATAGTAAAAAAATGAAAATTCAATCAATTTTTGGGTCGACAGAAAAATTTGGCAAAATACAAAAAAAAAATTTTAGATAAATATCAATTATTTTCCATATTTCTAGATCTAATTTCAAATTGTTTCATCTATGAACGAATAAAATTGAAGAAAAATTGAAGGACTGCGCGTTACTTTCATATAGTCACAAAATGAAAATTCAATCAATTTTTGTCTCGACAGAAAAATTTGACAAAATACACAAAAAAATTTTCAGATAAATATCAATTGTTTTCCATATTTCTAGATCTAATTTCAAATTTTTTCATCTAAGAAAGAATAAATTTGAACAAAAATTGAAGGACTGCTTGTTACTTTCATATAGTAAAAAAAATGAAAATTCAACCAATTTTTGCGTCGACAGAAAAATTTGTCAAAATACAAAAAAAAAATTTTAGATAAATATCAATTATTTTCCATATTTCTAGATCTAATTTCAAATTTTTTCATCTATGAACGAATAAAATTGAACAAACATTGAAGGACTGCGCGTTACATTCATAAAGTCAAAAAATTAAAATTAAATCAATTTTTGTCTCAACAGAAAAATTTGGCAAAATACACAAAAAATTTTTCAGATAAATATCAATTATTTTCCATGTTTCTAGATCTAATTTCAAATTTTGTCATCTATGAACGAATAAAATTGAACAAAAATTGAAAGACTGGGCGTTACTTTCATATAGTCAAAAAATGAAAATTCAATCAATTTTTTTCTCTTTAGAAAAATTTGGCAAAATACAAAAAAAAATTTCAGATAAATATCAATTATTTTCCATATTTCTAGATCTAATTTCAAATTTTTTTATCTATGAACGAATAAAATTAAACAAACATTGAAGGACTGCGCGTTACTTTCATATAGTAAAAAAATGAAAATTCAATCAATTTTTGGGTCGACAGAAAAATTTGGCAAAATACAAAAAAAAAATTTTAGATAAATATCAATTATTTTCCATATTTCTAGATCTAATTTCAAATTGTTTCATCTATGAACGAATAAAATTGAAGAAAAATTGAAGGACTGCGCGTTACTTTCATATAGTCAAAAAATGAAAACTCAATCAATTTTTTTCTTGTCAGAAAAATTTGTCAAAATACAAAAAAAAATTTCAGATAAATATCAATTATTTTCCATATTTCTAGAACTGATTTCATATTTTTTCATCTATGAACAATTCAAATTGAACAAAAATTGAAGGACTGCGCGTTACTTTCATATAGTCTAAAAATGAAAATTCAATCAATTTTTGTCTCGACAGAAAAATTTGCAAAATACACAAAAAATTTTTCAGATAAATATCAATTATTTTCCATGTTTCTAGATCTAATTTCAAATTTTTTCATCTATGAACAAATAAATTTGAACAAAAATTGAAGGACTGCTTGTTACTTTCATATAGTAAAAAAAATGAAAATTCAACCAATTTTTGCGTCGACAGAAAAATTTGTCAAAATACAAAAAAAAAATTTTAGATAAATATCAATTTTTTTCCATATTTCTAGATCTAATTTCAAATTTTTTCATCTATGAACAAATAAAATTGAACAAAAATTGAAGGAATGCGCGTTACTTTCATCTAGTCAAAAAATGAAAATTAAATGAATTTTTGTCTCGACAGAAAAATTTGACAAAATACACAAAAAATTTTTCAGATAAATATCAATTGTTTTCCATATTTCTAGATCTAATTTCAAATTTTTTCATCTAAGAAAGAATAAATTTGAACAAAAATTGAAGGACTGCTTGTTACTTTCATATAGTAAAAAAAATGAAAATTCAACCAATTTTTGCGTCGACAGAAAAATTTGTCAAAATACAAAAAAAAAATTTTAGATAAATATCAATTATTTTCCATATTTCTAGATCTATTTTTAAATTTTTTCATCTATGAACGAATAAAATTGAACAAAAATTGAAGGACTGCGCGTTACTTTCATCTAGTCAAAAAATGAAAATTAAATCAATTTTTGTCTCGACAGAAAAATTTAGCAAAATACAAAAAAATTTTCAGATAAATATCAATTATTTTCCATATTTCTAGATCTAATTTCAAATTTTCCATCTATGAACGAATAAAATTGAACAAACATTGAAGGACTGCGCGTTACATTCATAAAGTCAAAAAATTAAAATTCAATCAATTTTTGTCTAGTCAAAAAAATTTGGCAAAATAAAAAAAAAAATTTTAGATAACTATCAATTATTTTCCATATTTCTAGATCTTATTTCAAATTTTTTCATCTATGAACGAATAAAATTGAACTAAAATTGAAGGACTGCGCGTTACTTTCATCTAGTCAAAAAATGAAAATTAAATCAATTTTTGTCTCGACAGAAAAATTTAGCAAAATACACAAAAAATTTTTCAGATAAATATCAATTATTTTCCATATTTCTAAATCTAATTTCAAATTTTTTCATCTAAGAAAGAATAAATTTGAACAAAAATTAAAGGACTGCACGTTACTTTCATATAGTTAAAAAATAAAAATTCAATTAATTTTTGTCTCGACAGAAAAATTTGGCAAAATACACACAAAATTTTTCAGATAAATATCAATTATTTACCATGTTCCTAGATCTAATTTCAAATTTTTCCATCTATGAACGAATAAAATTGAACAAAAATTGAAGGACTGCGCGTTAGTTTCATATAGTAAAAAAATAAAAATTCAATCAATTTTTGGCTCGACAGAAAAATTTGTCAAAATACAAAAAAAAAATTTTAGATAAATATCAATTATTTTCCATATTTCTAGATCTATTTTTTAATTTTTTCATCTATGAACGAATAAAATTGAACAAAAATTGAAGGACTGCGCGTTACTTTCATCTAGTCAAAAAATGAAAATTAAATCAATTTTTGTCTCGACAGAAAAATTTAGCAAAATACAAAAAAATTTTCTGATAAATATCAATTATTTTCCATATTTCTAGATCTAATTTCAAATTTTCCATCTATGAACGAATAAAATTGAACAAACATTGAAGGACTGCGCGTTACATTCATAAAGTCAAAAAATTAAAATTCAATCAATTTTTGTCTAGTCAGAAAAATTTGGCAAAATAAAAAAAAAATTTTAGATAACTATCAATTATTTTCCATATTTCTAGATCTAATTTCAAATTTTTTCATCTATGAACGAATAAAATTAAACAAAAATTAAAGGACTGCGCGTTACTTTCATATAGTCACAAAATGAAAATTCAATCAATTTTTGTTTCGACAGAAAAATTTGACAAAATACACAAAAAATTTTTCAGATAAATATCAATTGTTTTCCATATTTCTAGATCTAATTTCAAATTTTTTTATCTAAGAAAGAATAAATTTGAACAAAAATTGAAGGACTGCTTGTTACTTTCATATAGTAAAAAAAATGAAAATTCAACCAATTTTTGCGTCGACAGAAAAATTTGTCAAAATACAAAAAAAAAATTTTAGATAAATATCAATTATTTTCCATATTTCTAGATCTAATTTCAAATTTTTTCATCTATGAACGAATAAAATTGAACTAAAATTGAAGGACTGCGCGTTACTTTCATATAGTCAAAAAATGAAAATTCAATCAATTTTTTTCTTGTCAGAAAAATTTGTCAAAATACAAAAAAAAAATTCAGATAAATATCAATTATTTTCTATATTTCTAGAACTGATTTCATATTTTTTCATCTATGAACAAATCAAATTGAACAAAAATTGAAGGACTGGGCGTTACTTTCATATAGTCAAAAAATGAAAATTCAATCAATTTTTTTCTCGTCAGAAAAATTTGGCAAAATACAAAAAAAAAATTTCAGATAAATATCAATTTTTTTCCATATTTCTAGATCTAATTTCAAATTTTTTCATCTATGAACGAATAAAATTAAACAAAAATTGAAGGAATGCGCGTTACTTTCATCTAGTCAAAAAATGAAAATTAAATGAATTTTTGTCTCGACAGAAAAAATTGGCAAAATACACAAAAAAATTTTCAGATAAATATTAATTATTTTCCATGTTTCTAGATCTAATTTCAAATTTTTTCATCTAAGAAAGAATAAATTTGAACAAAAATTAAATTACTGCACGTTACTTTCATATAGTCAAAAAATGAAAATTCAATCAATTTTTTTCTCGTCAGAAAAATTTGGCAAAATACAAAAAAAAAATTTCAGATAAATATCAATTATTTTCCATATTTCTAGATCTGATTTCAAATTTTTTCATTTATGAACGAATAAAATTGAACAAAAATTGAAGGACTGCGCGTTAGTTTCATATAGTAAAAAAATGAAAATTCAATCAATTTTTGGGTCGACAGAAAAATTTGGCAAAATACAAAAAAAAAATTTTAGATAAATATCAATTATTTTCCATATTTCTAGATCTAATTTCAAATTTTTTCATCTATGAACGAATAAAATTGAAAAAAAATTAAAGGACTGGGCGATACTTTCATATAGTCAAAAAATGAAAATTCAATCAATTTTTTTCTCGTCAGAAAAATTTGGCAAAATACAAAAAAAAAATTCAGATAAATATCAATTATTTTCTATATTTCTAGAACTGATTTAATATTTTTTCATCTATGAACAAATAAAATTGAACAAAAATTGAAGGACTGCGCGTTACTTTCATATAGTCAAAAAATGAAAATTCAATCAATTTTGTTTCTCGTCAGAAAAATTTGGCAAAATAAAAAAAAAATTTTAGATAACTATCAATTTTTTTCCATATTTCTAGATCTAATTTCGAATTTTCCATCTATGAACGAATAAAATTGAACAAAAATTGAAGGACTGCTCGTTACTTTCATATAGTAAAAAAATGAAAATTCAATCAATTTTTGGCTCGACAGAAAAATTTGGCAAAATACAAAAAAAAATTGTAGATAAATATCAATTATTTTCAATTTTTCTAGATCTAATTTCAAATTTTTTCATCTATGAACGAATAAAATAGAACAAAAATTGAAGGAATGCGCGTTACTTTCATCTAGTCAAAAAATGAAAATTAAATCAATTTTTGTCTCAACAGAAAAATTTGGCAAAATACACAAAAAATTTTTCAGATAAATATCAATTATTTTCCATGTTTCTAGATCTAATTTCAAATTGTTTCATCTATGAACGAATAAAATTCAAGAAAAATTGAAGGACTGCGCGTTACTTTCATATAGTCACAAAATGAAAATTCAATCAATTTTTGTCTCGACAGAAAAATTTGACAAAATACACAAAAAAATTTTCAGATAAATATCAATTGTTTTCCATATTTCTAAATCTAATTTTAAATTTTTTCATCTAAGAAAGAATAAATTTGAACAAAAATTGAAGGACTGCTTGTTACTTTCATATAGTAAAAAAAATGAAAATTCAACCAATTTTTGCGTCGACAGAAAAATTTGTCAAAATACAAAAAAAAAATTTTAGATAAATATCAATTATTTTCCATATTTCTAGATCTAATTTCAAATTTTTTCATCTATGAACGAATAAAATTAAACAAAAATTGAAGGACTGCGCGTTAGTTTCATGTAGTAAAAAAATGAAAATTCAATCAATTTTTGGCTCGACAGAAAAATTTGGCAAAATACAAAAAAAATTGTAGATAAATATCAATTATTTTTAATTTTTCTAGATCTAATTTCAAATTTTTTCTTCTATGAACGAATAAAATAGAACAAAAATTGCAGGAATGCGCGTTACTTTCATCTAGTCAAAAAATGAAAATTAAATCAATTTTTGTCTCAACAGAAAAATTTGGCAAAATACACAAAAAATTTTTCAGATAAATATCAATTATTTTCCATGTTTCTAGATCTAATTTCAAATTGTTTCATCTATGAACGAATAAAATTCAAGAAAAATTGAAGGACTGCGCGTTACTTTCATATAGTCAAAAAATGAAAATTCAATCAATTTTTGTCTCGACAGAAAAATTTGACAAAATACACAAAACATTTTTCAGATAAATATCAATTGTTTTCCATATCTCTAGATCTTATTTCAAATTTTTTCATCTATGAACGAATAAAATTGAACTAAAATTGAAGGACTGCGCGTAACTTTCATATAGTCAAAAAATGAAAATTCAATCAATTTTTTTCTTGTCAGAAAAATTTGTCAAAATACAAAAAAAAAATTCAGATAAATATCAATTATTTTCTATATTTCTAGAACTGATTTCATATTTTTTCATCTATGAACAAATCAAATTGAACAAAAATTGAAGGACTGGGCGTTACTTTCATATAGTCAAAAAATGAAAATTCAATCAATTTTTTTCTCGTCAGAAAAATTTGGCAAAATACAAAAAAAAAATTTCAGATAAATATCAATTTTTTTCCATATTTCTAGATCTAATTTCAAATTTTTTCATCTAAGAAAGAATAAATTTGAACAAAAATTAAATTACTGCACGTTACTTTCATATAGTTAAAAAATAAAAATTCAATTAATTTTTGTCTCGACAGAAAAATTTGGCAAAATACAAAAAAAAAATTTTAGATAAATATCAATTATTTTCCATATTTCTAGATCTAATTTCAAATTGTTTCATCTATGAACGAATAAAATTGAAGAAAAATTGAAGGACTGCGCGTTACTTTCATCTAGTCAAAAAATGAAAATTAAATCAATTTTTGTCACGACAGAAAAATTTAGCAAAATACACAAAAAAATTTTCAGATAAATATCAATTATTTTCCATATTTCTAGATCTAATTTTAAATTTTTTCATCTAAGAAAGAATAAATTTGAACAAAAATTAAATTACTGCACGTTACTTTCATATAGTTAAAAAATAAAAATTCAATTAATTTTTGTCTCGACAGAAAAATTTGGCAAAATACACACAAAAATTTTCAGATAAATGTCAATTATTTACCATGTTTCTAGATCTAATTTCAAATTTTTCCATCTATGAACGAATAAAATTGAACTAAAATTGAAGGACTGCGCGTTAGTTTCATATAGTAAAAAAATGAAAATTCAATCAATTTTTGGGTCGACAGAAAAATTTGGCAAAATACAAAAAAAAAATTTTAGATAAATATCAATTATTTTCCATATTTCTAGATCTAATTTCAAATTGTTTTATCTATGAACGAATAAAATTGAAGAAAAATTGAAGGACTGCGCGTTACTTTCATATAGTCACAAAATGAAAATTCAATCAATTTTTGTCTCGACAGAAAAATTTGACAAAATACACAAAAAAATTTTCAGATAAATATCAATTGTTTTCCATATTTCTAAATCTAATTTCAAATTTTTTCATCTAAGAAAGAATAAATTTGAACAAAAATTGAAGGACTGCTTGTTACTTTCATATAGTAAAAAAAATGAAAATTCAACCAATTTTTGCGTCGACAGAAAAATTTGTCAAAATACAAAAAAAAAATTTTAGATAAATATCAATTATTTTCCATATTTCTAGATCTAATTTCAAATTTTTTCATCTATGAACGAATAAAATTAAACAAAAATTGAAGGACTGCGCGTTAGTTTCATGTAGTAAAAAAATGAAAATTCAATCAATTTTTGGCTCGACAGAAAAATTTGGCAAAATACAAAAAAAATTGTAGATAAATATCAATTATTTTCAATTTTTCTAGATCTAATTTCAAATTTTTTCTTCTATGAACGAATAAAATAGAACAAAAATTGCAGGAATGCGCGTTACTTTCATCTAGTCAAAAAATGAAAATTAAATCAATTTTTGTCTCAACAGAAAAATTTGGCAAAATACACAAAAAATTTTTCATATAAATATCAATTATTTTCCATGTTTCTAGATCTAATTTCAAATTTTGTCATCTATGAACGAATAAAATTGAACAAAAATTGAAAGACTGGGCGTTACTTTCATATAGTCAAAAAATGAAAATTCAATCAATTTTTTTCTCTTTAGAAAAATTTGGCAAAATACAAAAAAAAAATTTCAGATTAATATCAATTATTTTCCATATTTCTAGATCTAATTTCAAATTTTTTCATCTATGAACGAATAAAATTAAACAAACATTGAAGGACTGCGCGTTACATTCATAAAGTCAAAAAATTAAAATTCAATCAATTTTTGTCTAGTCAGAAAAATTTGGCAAAATAAAAAAAAAATTTTAGATAACTATCAATTATTTTCCATATTTCTAGATCTAATTTCAAATTTTTTCATCTATGAACGAATAAAATTGAACAAAAATTGAAGGACTGCGTGTTAGTTTCATATAGTAAAAAAATGAAAATTCAATCAATTTTTGGGTCGACAGAAAAATTTGGCAAAATACAAAAAAAAAATTTTAGATAAATATCAATTATTTTCCATATTTCTAGATCTAATTTAAAATTGTTTCATCTATGAACGAATAAAATTGAAGAAAAATTGAAGGACTGCGCGTTACTTTTATATAGTCACAAAATGAAAATTCAATCAATTTTTGTCTCGACAGAAAAATTTGACAAAATACACAAAAAAATTTTCAGATAAATATCAATTGTTTTTCATATTTCTAGATCTAATTTCAAATTTTTTCATCTAAGAAAGAATAAATTTGAACAAAAATTGAAGGACTGCTTGTTACTTTCATATAGTAAAAAAAATGAAAATTCAACCAATTTTTGCGTCAACAGAAAAATTTGTCAAAATACAAAAAAAAAATTTTAGATAAATATCAATTATTTTCCATATTTCTAGATCTAATTTCAAATTTTTTCATCTATGAACGAATAAAATTGAACAAAAATTGAAGGACTGCGCGTTACTTTCATATAGTCAAAAAATGAAAACTCAATCAATTTTTTTCTTGTCAGAAAAATTTGTCAAAATACAAAAAAAAATTTCAGATAAATATCAATTATTTTCCATATTTCTAGAACTGATTTCATATTTTTTCATCTATGAACAAATCAAATTGAACAAAAATTGAAGGACTGCGCGTTACTTTCATATAGTCTAAAAATGAAAATTCAATCAATTTTTGTCTCGACAGAAAAATTTGGCAAAATACACAAAAAATTTTTCAGATAAATATCAATTATTTTCCATGTTTCTAGATCTAATTTCAAATTTTTTCATCTATGAACAAATAAAATTGAACAAAAATTGAAGGACTGCGCGTTAGTTTCATATAGTTTAAAAATGAAAATTCAATCAATTTTTGGGTCGACAGAAAAATTTGGCAAAATACAAAAAAAAAATTTTAGATAAATATCAATTATTTTCCATATTTCTAGATCTAATTTCAAATTGTTTCATCTATGAACGAATAAAATTGAACAAAAATTGAAGGACTGCGCGTTACTTTCATCTAGTCAAAAAATGAAAATTAAATCAATTTTTGTCTCGACAGAAAAATTTAGCAAAATACAAAAAAATTTTCAGATAAATATCAATTGTTTTCCATATTTCTAGATCTAATTTCAAATTTTTTCATCTATGAACGAATAAAATTGAACAAAAATTGAAGGAATGCGCGTTACTTTCATCTAGTCAAAAAATGAAAATTAAATGAATTTTTGTCTCGACAGAAAAAATTGGCAAATTACACAAAAAAATTTTCAGATAAATATTAATTATTTTCCATGTTTCTAGATCTAATTTCAAATTTTTTCATCTATGAACGAATAAAATTGAACAAAAATTGAAGGACTGGGCGTTACTTTCATATAGTCAAAAAATGAAAATTCAATCAATTTTTGCGTCGACAGAAAAATTTGTCAAAATACAAAAAAAAAATTTTAGATAAATATCAATTATTTTCCATATTTCTAGATCTAATTTCAAATTTTTTCATCTATGAACGAATAAAATTGAACAAAAATTGAAGGACTGCGCGTTACTTTCATATAGTCAAAAAATGAAAACTCAATCAATTTTTTTCTTGTCAGAAAAATTTGTCAAAATACAAAAAAAAATTTCAGATAAATATCAATTATTTTCCATATTTCTAGAACTGATTTCATATTTTTTCATCTATGAACAAATAAAATTGAACAAAAATTGAAGGACTGCGCGTTAGTTTCATATAGTTTAAAAATGAAAATTCAATCAATTTTTAGGTCGACAGAAAAATTTGGCAAAATACAAAAAAAAAATTTTAGATAAATATCAATTATTTTCCATATTTCTAGATCTAATTTCAAATTGTTTCATCTATGATCGAATAAAATTGAACAAAAATTGAAGGACTGCGCGTTACTTTCATCTAGTCAAAAAATGAAAATTAAATCAATTTTTGTCTCGACAGAAAAATTTAGCAAAATACAAAAAAATTTTCAGATAAATATCAATTGTTTTCCATATTTCTAGATCTAATTTCAAATTTTTTCATCTATGAACGAATAAAATTGAACAAAAATTGAAGGAATGCGCGTTACTTTCATCTAGTCAAAAAATGAAAATTAAATGAATTTTTGTCTCGACAGAAAAAATTGGCAAATTACACAAAAAAATTTTCAGATAAATATTAATTATTTTCCATGTTTCTAGATCTAATTTCAAATTTTTTCATCTATGAACGAATAAAATTGAACAAAAATTGAAGGACTGGGCGTTACTTTCATATAGTCAAAAAATGAAAATTCAATCAATTTTTGCGTCGACAGAAAAATTTGTCAAAATACAAAAAAAAAATTTTAGATAAATATCAATTATTTTCCATATTTCTAGATCTAATTTCAAATTTTTTCATCTATGAACGAATAAAATTGAACAAAAATTGAAGGACTGCGCGTTACTTTCATATAGTCAAAAAATGAAAACTCAATCAATTTTTTTCTTGTCAGAAAAATTTGTCAAAATACAAAAAAAAATTTCAGATAAATATCAATTATTTTCCATATTTCTAGAACTGATTTCAAATTTTTTCATCTATGAACAAATAAAATTGAACAAAAATTGAAGGACTGCGCGTTAGTTTCATATAGTTTAAAAATGAAAATTCAATCAATTTTTGGGTCGACAGAAAAATTTGGCAAAATACAAAAAAAAAATTTTAGATAAATATCAATTATTTTCCATATTTCTAGATCTAATTTCAAATTGTTTCATCTATGAACGAATAAAATTGAACAAAAATTGAAGGACTGCGCGTTACTTTCATCTAGTCAAAAAATGAAAATTAAATCAATTTTTGTCTCGACAGAAAAATTTAGCAAAATACAAAAAAATTTTCAGATAAATATCAATTGTTTTCCATATTTCTAGATCTAATTTCAAATTTTTTCATCTATGAACGAATAAAATTGAACAAAAATTGAAGGAATGCGCGTTACTTTCATCTAGTCAAAAAATGAAAATTAAATGAATTTTTGTCTCGACAGAAAAAATTGGCAAATTACACAAAAAAATTTTCAGATAAATATTAATTATTTTCCATGTTTCTAGATCTAATTTCAAATTTTTTCATCTATGAACGAATAAAA
This sequence comes from Ganaspis brasiliensis, assembly GCA_037103525.1. NCBI lineage: Eukaryota > Metazoa > Arthropoda > Insecta > Hymenoptera > Figitidae > Ganaspis > Ganaspis brasiliensis. The sequence goes on along the minus strand of JAZKLR010000451.1, from coordinate 496,540 downwards.
TTGAACAAAAATTGAAGGACTGGGCGTTACTTTCATATAGTCAAAAAATGAAAATTCAATCAATTTTTGCGTCGACAGAAAAATTTGTCAAAATACAAAAAAAAAATTTTAGATAAATATCAATTATTTTCCATATTTCTAGATCTAATTTCAAATTTTTTCATCTATGAACGAATAAAATTGAACAAAAATTGAAGGACTGCGCGTTACTTTCATATAGTCAAAAAATGAAAACTCAATCAATTTTTTTCTTGTCAGAAAAATTTGTCAAAATACAAAAAAAAATTTCAGATAAATATCAATTATTTTCCATATTTCTAGAACTGATTTCATATTTTTTCATCTATGAACAAATAAAATTGAACAAAAATTGAAGGACTGCGCGTTAGTTTCATATAGTTTAAAAATGAAAATTCAATCAATTTTTAGGTCGACAGAAAAATTTGGCAAAATACAAAAAAAAAATTTTAGATAAATATCAATTATTTTCCATATTTCTAGATCTAATTTCAAATTGTTTCATCTATGATCGAATAAAATTGAACAAAAATTGAAGGACTGCGCGTTACTTTCATCTAGTCAAAAAATGAAAATTAAATCAATTTTTGTCTCGACAGAAAAATTTAGCAAAATACAAAAAAATTTTCAGATAAATATCAATTGTTTTCCATATTTCTAGATCTAATTTCAAATTTTTTCATCTATGAACGAATAAAATTGAACAAAAATTGAAGGAATGCGCGTTACTTTCATCTAGTCAAAAAATGAAAATTAAATGAATTTTTGTCTCGACAGAAAAAATTGGCAAATTACACAAAAAAATTTTCAGATAAATATTAATTATTTTCCATGTTTCTAGATCTAATTTCAAATTTTTTCATCTATGAACGAATAAAATTGAACAAAAATTGAAGGACTGGGCGTTACTTTCATATAGTCAAAAAATGAAAATTCAATCAATTTTTGCGTCGACAGAAAAATTTGTCAAAATACAAAAAAAAAATTTTAGATAAATATCAATTATTTTCCATATTTCTAGATCTAATTTCAAATTTTTTCATCTATGAACGAATAAAATTGAACAAAAATTGAAGGACTGCGCGTTACTTTCATATAGTCAAAAAATGAAAACTCAATCAATTTTTTTCTTGTCAGAAAAATTTGTCAAAATACAAAAAAAAATTTCAGATAAATATCAATTATTTTCCATATTTCTAGAACTGATTTCATATTTTTTCATCTATGAACAAATCAAATTGAACAAAAATTGAAGGACTGCGCGTTACTTTCATATAGTCTAAAAATGAAAATTCAATCAATTTTTGTCTCGACAGAAAAATTTGGCAAAATACACAAAAAGTTTTTCAGATAAATATCAATTATTTTCTATGTTTCTAGATCTAATTTCAAATTTTTTCATCTATGAACGAATAAAATTGAACAAAAATTGAAGGACTGCTCGTTACTTTCATATAGGAAAAAAATGAAAATTCAATCAATTTTTGGCTTGACAGAAAAATTTGGCAAAATACAAAAAAAAAATTTTAGATAAATATCAATTTTTTTCCATATTTCTAGATCGAATTTCAAATTTTTTCATCTATGAACAAATAAAATTGAACAAAAATTGAAGGAATGCGCGTTACTTTCATCTAGTCAAAAAATGAAAATTAAATGAATTTTTGTCTCGACAGAAAAATTTGACAAAATACACAAAAAAATTTTCAGATAAATATCAATTGTTTTCCATATTTCTAGATCTTATTTCAAATTTTTTCATCTATGAACGAATAAAATTGAACAAAAATTGAAGGACTGCGCGTTAGTTTCATATAGTAAAAAAATGAAAATTCAATCAATTTTTGGGTCGACAGAAAAATTTGGCAAAATACAAAAAAAAAATTTTAGATAAATATCAATTATTTTCCATATTTCTAGATCTAATTTCAAATTGTTTCATCTATGAACGAATAAAATTGAACAAACATTGAAGGACTGCGCGTTACATTCATAAAGTCAAAAAATGAAAATTAAATCAATTTTTGTCTAGTCAGAAAAATTTGGCAAAATAAAAAAAAAATTTTAGATAACTATCAATTATTTTCCATATTTCTAGATCTAATTTCAAATTTTTTCATCTAAGAAAGAATAAATTTGAACAAAAATTAAAGGACTGCACGTTACTTTCATATAGTTAAAAAATAAAAATTCAATTAATTTTTGTCTCGACAGAAAAATTTGGCAAAATACACACAAAATTTTTCAGATAAATGTCAATTATTCACCATGTTCCTAGATCTAATTTCAAATTTTTCCATCTATGAACGAATAAAATTGAACAAAAATTGAAGGTCTGCTTGTTACTTTCATATAGTAAAAAAATGAAAATTCAACCAATTTTTGCGTCGACAGAAAAATTTGTCAAAATACAAAAAAAAAATTTTAGATAAATATCAATTATTTTCCATATTTCTAGATCTAATTTCAAATTTTTTCATCTATGAACGAATAAAATTGAACTAAAATTGAAGGACTGCGCGTTACTTTCATATAGTCAAAAAATGAAAATTCAATCAATTTTTTTCTTGTCAGAAAAATTTGTCAAAATACAAAAAAAAAATTCAGATAAATATCAATTATTTTCTATATTTCTAGAACTGATTTCATATTTTTTCATCTATGAACAAATCAAATTGAACAAAAATTGAAGGACTGGGCGTTACTTTCATATAGTCAAAAAATGAAAATTCAATCAATTTTTTTCTCGTCAGAAAAATTTGGCAAAATACAAAAAAAAAATTTCAGATAAATATCAATTTTTTTCCATATTTCTACATCTAATTTCAAATTTTTTCATCTATGAACGAATAAAATTAAACAAAAATTGAAGGAATGCGCGTTACTTTCATCTAGTCAAAAAATGAAAATTAAATGAATTTTTGTCTCGACAGAAAAAATTGGCAAAATACACAAAAAAATTTTCAGATAAATATTAATTATTTTCCATGTTTCTAGATCTAATTTCAAATTTTTTCATCTATGAACGAATAAAATTGAACAAAAATTGAAGGACTGGGCGTTACTTTCATATAGTCAAAAAATGAAAATTCAATCAATTTTTTTCTCGTCAGAAAAATTTGGCAAAATACAAAAAAAAAATTTCAGATAATTATCAATTATTTTCCATATTTCTAGATCTGATTTCAAATTTTTTCATTTATGAACGAATAAAATTGAACAAAAATTGAAGGACTGCGCGTTAGTTTCATATAGTAAAAAAATGAAAATTCAATCAATTTTTGGGTCGACAGAAAAATTTGGCAAAATACAAAAAAAAAATTTTAGATAAATATCAATTATTTTCCATATTTCTAGATCTAATTTCAAATTGTTTCATCTATGAACGAATAAAATTGAAGAAAAATTGAAGGACTGCGCGTTACTTTCATATAGTCACAAAATGAAAATTCAATCAATTTTTGTCTCGACAGAAAAATTTGGCAAAATACACAAAACATTTTTCAGATAAATATCAATTGTTTTCCATATCTCTAGATCTTATTTCAAATTTTTTCATCTATGAACGAATAAAATTGAACTAAAATTGAAGGACTGCGCGTTACTTTCATTTAGTCAAAAAATGAAAATTCAATCAATTTTTTTCTTGTCAGAAAAATTTGTCAAAATACAAAAAAAAAATTCAGATAAATATCAATTATTTTCTATATTTCTAGAACTGATTTCATATTTTTTCATCTATGAACAAATCAAATTGAACAAAAATTGAAGGACTGGGCGTTACTTTCATATAGTCAAAAAATGAAAATTCAATCAATTTTTTTCTCGTTAGAAAAATTTGGCAAAATACAAAAAAAAAATTTCAGATAAATATCAATTTTTTTCCATATTTCTAGATCTAATTTCAAATTTTTTCATCTATGAACGAATAAAATTAAACAAAAATTGAAGGAATGCGCGTTACTTTCATCTAGTCAAAAAATGAAAATTAAATGAATTTTTGTCTCGACAGAAAAAATTGGCAAAATACACAAAAAAATTTTCAGATAAATATTAATTATTTTCCATGTTTCTAGATCTAATTTCAAATTTTTTCATCTATGAACGAATAAAATTGAAGAAAAATTGAAGGACTGCGCGTTACTTTCATATAGTCACAAAATGAAAATTCAATCAATTTTTGTCTCGACAGAAAAATTTGACAAAATACACAAAAAATTTTTCAGATAAATATCAATTGTTTTCCATATCTCTAGATCTTATTTCAAATTTTTTCATCTATGAACGAATAAAATTGAACTAAAATTGAAGGACTGCGCGTTACTTTCATCTAGTCAAAAAATGAAAATTAAATCAATTTTTGTCTCGACAGAAAAATTTAGCAAAATACACAAAAAATTTTTCAGATAAATATCAATTATTTTCCATATTTCTAGATCTAATTTCAAATTTTTTCATCTAAGAAAGAATAAATTTGAACAAAAATTAAATTACTGCACGTTACTTTCATATAGTTAAAAAATAAAAATTCAATTAATTTTTGTCTCGACAGAAAAATTTGGCAAAATACAAAAAAAAAATTTTAGATAAATATCAATTATTTTCCATATTTCTAGATCTAATTTCAAATTGTTTCATCTATGAACGAATAAAATTGAAGAAAAATTGAAGGACTGCGCGTTACTTTCATCTAGTCAAAAAATGAAAATTAAATCAATTTTTGTCACGACAGAAAAATTTAGCAAAATACACAAAAAATTTTTCAGATAAATATCAATTATTTTCCATATTTCTAGATCTAATTTTAAATTTTTTCATCTAAGAAAGAATAAATTTGAACAAAAATTAAATTACTGCACGTTACTTTCATATAGTTAAAAAATAAAAAATCAATGAATTTTTGTCTCGACAGAAAAATTTGGCAAAATACACACAAAAATTTTCAGATAAATGTCAATTATTTACCATGTTTCTAGATCTAATTTCAAATTTTTCCATCTATGAACGAATAAAATTGAACTAAAATTGAAGGACTGCGCGTTAGTTTCATATAGTAAAAAAATGAAAATTCAATCAATTTTTGGGTCGACAGAAAAATTTGGCAAAATACAAAAAAAAAATTTTAGATAAATATCAATTATTTTCCATATTTCTAGATCTAATTTCAAATTGTTTCATCTATGAACGAATAAAATTGAAGAAAAATTGAAGGACTGCGCGTTACTTTCATCTAGTCAAAAAATGAAAATTAAATCAATTTTTGTCACGACAGAAAAATTTAGCAAAATACACAAAAAATTTTTCAGATAAATATCAATTATTTTCCATATTTCTAGATCTAATTTTAAATTTTTTCATCTAAGAAAGAATAAATTTGAACAAAAATTAAATTACTGCACGTTACTTTCATATAGTTAAAAAATAAAAATTCAATTAATTTTTGTCTCGACAGAAAAATTTGGCAAAATACACACAAAAATTTTCAGATAAATGTCAATTATTTACCATGTTTCTAGATCTAATTTCAAATTTTTCCATCTATGAACGAATAAAATTGAACTAAAATTGAAGGACTGCGCGTTAGTTTCATATAGTAAAAAAATGAAAATTCAATCAATTTTTGGGTCGACAAAAAAATTTGGCAAAATACAAAAAAAAAATTTTAGATAAATATCAATTATTTTCCATATTTCTAGATCTAATTTCAAATTTTTTCATCTATGAACGAATAAAATTAAACAAAAATTGAAGGAATGCGCGTTACTTTCATCTAGTCAAAAAATGAAAATTAAATGAATTTTTGTCTCGACAGAAAAAATTGGCAAAATACACAAAAAAATTTTCAGATAAATATTAATTATTTTCCATGTTTCTAGATCTAATTTCAAATTTTTTCATCTATGAACGAATAAAATTGAAGAAAAATTGAAGGACTGCGCGTTACTTTCATATAGTCACAAAATGAAAATTCAATCAATTTTTGTCTCGACAGAAAAATTTGACAAAATACACAAAAAATTTTTCAGATAAATATCAATTGTTTTCCATATCTCTAGATCTTATTTCAAATTTTTTCATCTATGAACGAATAAAATTGAACTAAAATTGAAGGACTGCGCGTTACTTTCATCTAGTCAAAAAATGAAAATTAAATCAATTTTTGTCTCGACAGAAAAATTTAGCAAAATACACAAAAAATTTTTCAGATAAATATCAATTATTTTCCATATTTCTAGATCTAATTTCAAATTTTTTCATCTAAGAAAGAATAAATTTGAACAAAAATTAAATTACTGCACGTTACTTTCATATAGTTAAAAAATAAAAATTCAATTAATTTTTGTCTCGACAGAAAAATTTGGCAAAATACAAAAAAAAAATTTTAGATAAATATCAATTATTTTCCATATTTCTAGATCTAATTTCAAATTGTTTCATCTATGAACGAATAAAATTGAAGAAAAATTGAAGGACTGCGCGTTACTTTCATCTAGTCAAAAAATGAAAATTAAATCAATTTTTGTCACGACAGAAAAATTTAGCAAAATACACAAAAAATTTTTCAGATAAATATCAATTATTTTCCATATTTCTAGATCTAATTTTAAATTTTTTCATCTAAGAAAGAATAAATTTGAACAAAAATTAAATTACTGCACGTTACTTTCATATAGTTAAAAAATAAAAATTCAATTAATTTTTGTCTCGACAGAAAAATTTGGCAAAATACACACAAAAATTTTCAGATAAATGTCAATTATTTACCATGTTTCTAGATCTAATTTCAAATTTTTCCATCTATGAACGAATAAAATTGAACTAAAATTGAAGGACTGCGCGTTAGTTTCATATAGTAAAAAAATGAAAATTCAATCAATTTTTGGGTCGACAGAAAAATTTGGCAAAATACAAAAAAAAAATTTTAGATAAATATCAATTATTTTCCATATTTCTAGATCTAATTTCAAATTGTTTCATCTATGAACGAATAAAATTGAAGAAAAATTGAAGGACTGCGCGTTACTTTCATATAGTCACAAAATGAAAATTCAATCAATTTTTTTCTCGACAGAAAAATTTGACAAAATACACAAAAAATTTTTCACATAAATATCAATTGTTTTCCATATCTCTAGATCTTATTTCAAATTTTTTCATCTATGAACGAATAAAATTGAACTAAAATTGAAGGACTGCGCGTTACTTTCATCTAGTCAAAAAATGAAAATTAAATCAATTTTTGTCTCGACAGAAAAATTTAGCAAAATACACAAAAAATTTTTCAGATAAATATCAATTATTTTCCATATTTCTAGAGCTAATTTCAAATTTTTTCATCTATGAACGAATAAAATTGAACAAAAATTGAAGGACTGCGCGTTACTTTCATCTAGTCAAAAAATGAAAATTAAATCAATTTTTGTCTCGACAGAAAAATTTAGCAAAATACAAAAAAAATTTTCAGATAAATGTCAATTATTTACCATGTTTCTAGATCTAATTTCAAATTTTTCCATCTATGAACGAATAAAATTGAACTAAAATTGAAGGACTGCGCGTTAGTTTCATATAGTAAAAAAATGAAAATTCAATCAATTTTTGGGTCGACAGAAAAATTTGGCAAAATACAAAAAAAAAATTTTAGATAAATATCAATTATTTTCCATATTTCTAGATCTAATTTCAAATTGTTTCATCTATGAACGAATAAAATTGAAGAAAAATTGAAGGACTGCGCGTTACTTTCATATAGTCACAAAATGAAAATTCAATCAATTTTTGTCTCGACAGAAAAATTTGACAAAATACACAAAACATTTTTCAGATAAATATCAATTGTTTTCCATATCTCTAGATCTTATTTCAAATTTTTTCATCTATGAACGAATAAAATTGAACTAAAATTGAAGGACTGCGCGTTACTTTCATATAGTCAAAAAATGAAAATTCAATCAATTTTTTTCTTGTCAGAAAAATTTGTCAAAATACAAAAAAAAAATTCAGATAAATATCAATTATTTTCTATATTTCTAGAACTGATTTCATATTTTTTCATCTATGAACAAATCAAATTGAACAAAAATTGAAGGACTGGGCGTTACTTTCATATAGTCAAAAAATGAAAATTCAATCAATTTTTTTCTCGTCAGAAAAATTTGGCAAAATACAAAAAAAAAATTTCAGATAAATATCAATTTTTTTCCATATTTCTAGATCTAATTTCAAATTGTTTCATCTATGAACGAATAAAATTGAAGAAAAATTGAAGGACTGCGCGTTACTTTCATCTAGTCAAAAAATGAAAATTAAATCAATTTTTGTCACGACAGAAAAATTTAGCAAAATACACAAAAAATTTTTCAGATAAATATCAATTATTTTCCATATTTCTAGATCTAATTTTAAATTTTTTCATCTAAGAAAGAATAAATTTGAACAAAAATTAAATTACTGCACGTTACTTTCATATAGTTAAAAAATAAAAAATCAATGAATTTTTGTCTCGACAGAAAAATTTGGCAAAATACACACAAAAATTTTCAGATAAATGTCAATTATTTACCATGTTTCTAGATCTAATTTCAAATTTTTCCATCTATGAACGAATAAAATTGAACTAAAATTGAAGGACTGCGCGTTAGTTTCATATAGTAAAAAAATGAAAATTCAATCAATTTTTGGGTCGACAGAAAAATTTGGCAAAATACAAAAAAAAAATTTTAGATAAATATCAATTATTTTCCATATTTCTAGATCTAATTTCAAATTGTTTCATCTATGAACGAATAAAATTGAAGAAAAATTGAAGGACTGCGCGTTACTTTCATCTAGTCAAAAAATGAAAATTAAATCAATTTTTGTCACGACAGAAAAATTTAGCAAAATACACAAAAAATTTTTCAGATAAATATCAATTATTTTCCATATTTCTAGATCTAATTTTAAATTTTTTCATCTAAGAAAGAATAAATTTGAACAAAAATTAAATTACTGCACGTTACTTTCATATAGTTAAAAAATAAAAATTCAATCAATTTTTGTCTCGACAGAAAAATTTGGCAAAATACACACAAAAATTTTCAGATAAATGTCAATTATTTACCATGTTTCTAGATCTAATTTCAAATTTTTCCATCTATGAACGAATAAAATTGAACTAAAATTGAAGGACTGCGCGTTAGTTTCATATAGTAAAAAAATGAAAATTCAATCAATTTTTGGGTCGACAGAAAAATTTGGCAAAATACAAAAAAAAAATTTTAGATAAATATCAATTATTTTCCATATTTCTAGATCTAATTTCAAATTTTTTCATCTATGAACGAATAAAATTAAACAAAAATTGAAGGAATGCGCGTTACTTTCATCTAGTCAAAAAATGAAAATTAAATGAATTTTTGTCTCGACAGAAAAAATTGGCAAAATACACAAAAAAATTTTCAGATAAATATTAATTATTTTCCATGTTTCTAGATTTAATTTCAAATTTTTTCATCTATGAACGAATAAAATTGAAGAAAAATTGAAGGACTGCGCGTTACTTTCATATAGTCACAAAATGAAAATTCAATCAATTTTTGTCTCGACAGAAAAATTTGACAAAATACACAAAAAATTTTTCAGATAAATATCAATTGTTTTCCATATCTCTAGATCTTATTTCAAATTTTTTCATCTATGAACGAATAAAATTGAACTAAAATTGAAGGACTGCGCGTTACTTTCATCTAGTCAAAAAATGAAAATTAAATCAATTTTTGTCTCGACAGAAAAATTTAGCAAAATACACAAAAAATTTTTCAGATAAATATCAATTATTTTCCATATTTCTAGATCTAATTTCAAATTTTTTCATCTAAGAAAGAATAAATTTGAACAAAAATTAAATTACTGCACGTTACTTTCATATAGTTAAAAAATAAAAATTCAATTAATTTTTGTCTCGACAGAAAAATTTGGCAAAATACAAAAAAAAAATTTTAGATAAATATCAATTATTTTCCATATTTCTAGATCTAATTTCAAATTGTTTCATCTATGAACGAATAAAATTGAAGAAAAATTGAAGGACTGCGCGTTACTTTCATCTAGTCAAAAAATGAAAATTAAATCAATTTTTGTCACGACAGAAAAATTTAGCAAAATACACAAAAAATTTTTCAGATAAATATCAATTATTTTCCATATTTCTAGATCTAATTTTAAATTTTTTCATCTAAGAAAGAATAAATTTGAACAAAAATTAAATTACTGCACGTTACTTTCATATAGTTAAAAAATAAAAATTCAATTAATTTTTGTCTCGACAGAAAAATTTGGCAAAATACACACAAAAATTTTCAGATAAATGTCAATTATTTACCATGTTTTTAGATCTAATTTCAAATTTTTCCATCTATGAACGAATAAAATTGAACTAAAATTGAAGGACTGCGCGTTAGTTTCATATAGTAAAAAAATGAAAATTCAATCAATTTTTGGGTCGACAGAAAAATTTGGCAAAATACAAAAAAAAAATTTTAGATAAATATCAATTATTTTCCATATTTCTAGATCTAATTTCAAATTGTTTCATCTATGAACGAATAAAATTGAAGAAAAATTGAAGGACTGCGCGTTACTTTCATATAGTCACAAAATGAAAATTCAATCAATTTTTTTCTCGACAGAAAAATTTGACAAAATACACAAAAAATTTTTCACATAAATATCAATTGTTTTCCATATCTCTAGATCTTATTTCAAATTTTTTCATCTATGAACGAATAAAATTGAACTAAAATTGAAGGACTGCGCGTTACTTTCATCTAGTCAAAAAATGAAAATTAAATCAATTTTTGTCTCGACAGAAAAATTTAGCAAAATACACAAAAAATTTTTCAGATAAATATCAATTATTTTCCATATTTCTAGAGCTAATTTCAAATTTTTTCATCTATGAACGAATAAAATTGAACAAAAATTGAAGGACTGCGCGTTACTTTCATCTAGTCAAAAAATGAAAATTAAATCAATTTTTGTCTCGACAGAAAAATTTAGCAAAATACAAAAAAAATTTTCAGATAAATGTCAATTATTTACCATGTTTCTAGATCTAATTTCAAATTTTTCCATCTATGAACGAATAAAATTGAACTAAAATTGAAGGACTGCGCGTTAGTTTCATATAGTAAAAAAATGAAAATTCAATCAATTTTTGGGTCGACAGAAAAATTTGGCAAAATACAAAAAAAAAATTTTAGATAAATATCAATTATTTTCCATATTTCTAGATCTAATTTCAAATTGTTTCATCTATGAACGAATAAAATTGAAGAAAAATTGAAGGACTGCGCGTTACTTTCATATAGTCACAAAATGAAAATTCAATCAATTTTTGTCTCGACAGAAAAATTTGACAAAATACACAAAACATTTTTCAGATAAATATCAATTGTTTTCCATATCTCTAGATCTTATTTCAAATTTTTTCATCTATGAACGAATAAAATTGAACTAAAATTGAAGGACTGCGCGTTACTTTCATATAGTCAAAAAATGAAAATTCAATCAATTTTTTTCTTGTCAGAAAAATTTGTCAAAATACAAAAAAAAAATTCAGATAAATATCAATTATTTTCTATATTTCTAGAACTGATTTCATATTTTTTCATCTATGAACAAATCAAATTGAACAAAAATTGAAGGACTGGGCGTTACTTTCATATAGTCAAAAAATGAAAATTCAATCAATTTTTTTCTCGTCAGAAAAATTTGGCAAAATACAAAAAAAAAATTTCAGATAAATATCAATTTTTTTCCATATTTCTAGATCTAATTTCAAATTTTTTCATCTATGAACGAATAAAATTAAACAAAAATTGAAGGAATGCGCGTTACTTTCATCTAGTCAAAAAATGAAAATTAAATGAATTTTTGTCTCGACAGAAAAAATTGGCAAAATACACAAAAAAATTTTCAGATAAATATTAATTATTTTCCATGTTTCTAGATCTAATTTCAAATTTTTTCATCTATGAACGAATAAAATTAAAGAAAAATTGAAGGACTGCGCGTTACTTTCATATAGTCACAAAATGAAAATTCAATCAATTTTTGTCTCGACAGAAAAATTTGACAAAATACACAAAAAATTTTTCAGATAAATATCAATTGTTTTCCATATCTCTAGATCTTATTTCAAATTTTTTCATCTATGAACGAATAAAATTGAACTAAAATTGAAGGACTGCGCGTTACTTTCATCTAGTCAAAAAATGAAAATTAAATCAATTTTTGTCTCGACAGAAAAATTTAGCAAAATACACAAAAAATTTTTCAGATAAATATCAATTATTTTCCATATTTCTAGATCTTATTTCAAATTTTTTCATCTAAGAAAGAATAAATTTGAACAAAAATTAAATTACTGCACGTTACTTTCATATAGTTAAAAAATAAAAATTCAATTAATTTTTGTCTCGACAGAAAAATTTGGCAAAATACAAAAAAAAAATTTTAGATAAATATCAATTATTTTCCATATTTCTAGATCTAATTTCAAATTGTTTCATCTATGAACGAATAAAATTGAAGAAAAATTGAAGGACTGCGCGTTACTTTCATCTAGTCAAAAAATGAAAATTAAATCAATTTTTGTCACGACAGAAAAATTTAGCAAAATACACAAAAAATTTTTCAGATAAATATCAATTATTTTCCATATTTCTAGATCTAATTTTAAATTTTTTCATCTAAGAAAGAATAAATTTGAACAAAAATTAAATTACTGCACGTTACTTTCATATAGTTAAAAAATAAAAATTCAATTAATTTTTGTCTCGACAGAAAAATTTGGCAAAATACACACAAAAATTTTCAGATAAATGTCAATTATTTACCATGTTTCTAGATCTAATTTCAAATTTTTCCATCTACGAACGAATAAAATTGAACTAAAATTGAAGGACTGCGCGTTAGTTTCATATAGTAAAAAAATGAAAATTCAATCAATTTTTGGGTCGACAGAAAAATTTGGCAAAATACAAAAAAAAAATTTTAGATAAATATCAATTATTTTCCATATTTCTAGATCTAATTTCAAATTGTTTCATCTATGAACGAATAAAATTGAAGAAAAATTGAAGGACTGCGCGTTACTTTCATATAGTCACAAAATGAAAATTCAATCAATTTTTGTCTCGACAGAAAAATTTGACAAAATACACAAAAAATTTTTCACATAAATATCAATTGTTTTCCATATCTCTAGATCTTATTTCAAATTTTTTCATCTATGAACGAATAAAATTGAACTAAAATTGAAGGACTGCGCGTTACTTTCATCTAGTCAAAAAATGAAAATTAAATCAATTTTTGTCTCGACAGAAAAATTTAGCAAAATACACAAAAAATTTTTCAGATAAATATCAATTATTTTCCATATTTCTAGAGCTAATTTCAAATTTTTTCATCTATGAACGAATAAAATTGAACAAAAATTGAAGGACTGCGCGTTACTTTCATCTAGTCAAAAAATGAAAATTAAATCAATTTTTGTCTCGACAGAAAAATTTAGCAAAATACAAAAAAAATTTTCAGATAAATATCAATTATTTTCCATATTTCTAGATCTAATTTCAAATGTTCCATCTATGAACGAATAAAATTGAACAAACATTGAAGGACTGCGCGTTACATTCATAAAGTCAAAAAATTAAAATTCAATCAATTTTTGTCTAGTCAGAAAAATTTGGCAAAATAAAACAAAAATTTTAGATAACTATCAATTATTTTCCATATTTCTAGATCTAATTTCAAATTTTTTCATCTATGAACGAATAAAATTAAACAAACATTAAAGGACTGCGCGTTACATTCATAAAGTCAAAAAATTAAAATTCAATCAATTTTTGGGTCGACAGAAAAATTTGGCAAAATACAAAAAAAAAATTTTAGATAAATATCAATTATTTTCCATATTTCTAGATCTAATTTCAAATTTTTTCATCTATGAACAAATAAAATTGAACAAAAATTGAAGGAATGCGCGTTACTTTCATCTAGTCAAAAAATGAAAATTAAATCAATTTTTGTCTCAACAGAAAAATTTGGCAAAATACACAAAAAATTTTTCAGATAAATATCAATTATTTTCCATGTTTCTAGATCTAAGTTCAAATTTTTTCATCTATGAACGAATAAAATTAAACAAACATTAAAGGACTGCGCGTTACATTCATAAAGTCAAAAAATTAAAATTCAATCAATTTTTGGGTCGACAGAAAAATTTGGCAAAATACAAAAAAAAAATTTTAGATAAATATCAATTATTTTCCATATTTCTAGATCTAATTTCAAATTGTTTCATCTATGAACGAATAAAATTGAACAAACATTGAAGGACTGCGCGTTACATTCATAAAGTCAAAAAATTAAAATTCAATCAATTTTTGTCTAGTCAGAAAAATTTGGCAAAATAAAAAAAAAATTTTAGATAACTATCAATTATTTTCCATATTTCTAGATCTAATTTCAAATTTTTTCATCTAAGAAAGAATAAATTTGAACAAAAATTAAAGGACTGCACGTTACTTTCATATAGTTAAAAAATAAAAATTCAATTAATTTTTGTCTCGACAGAAAAATTTGGCAAAATACACACAAAATTTTTCAGATAAATGTCAATTATTCACCATGTTCCTAGATCTAATTTCAAATTTTTCCATCTATGAACGAATAAAATTGAACAAAAATTGAAGGACTGCTTGTTACTTTCATATAGTAAAAAAATGAAAATTCAACCAATTTTTGCGTCGACAGAAAAATTTGTCAAAATACAAAAAAAAAATTTTAGATAAATATCAATTATTTTCCATATTTCTAGATCTAATTTTAAATTTTTTCATCTATGAACGAATAAAATTGAACTAAAATTTAAGGAGTGCGCGTTACTTTCATATAGTCAAAAAATGAAAATTCAATCAATTTTTTTCTTGTCAGAAAAATTTGTCAAAATACAAAAAAAAAATTCAGATAAATATCAATTATTTTCTATATTTCTAGAACTGATTTCATATTTTTTCATCTATGAACAAATCAAATTGAACAAAAATTGAAGGACTGGGCGTTACTTTCATATAGTCAAAAAATGAAAATTCAATCAATTTTTTTCTCGTCAGAAAAATTTGGCAAAATACAAAAAAAAAATTTCAGATAAATATCAATTTTTTTCCATATTTCTAGATCTAATTTCAAATTTTTTCATCTATGAACGAATAAAATTAAACAAAAATTGAAGGAATGCGCGTTACTTTCATCTAGTCAAAAAATGAAAATTAAATGAATTTTTGTCTCGACAGAAAAAATTGGCAAAATACACAAAAAAATTTTCAGATAAATATTAATTATTTTCCATGTTTCTAGATCTAATTTCAAATTTTTTCATCTATGAACGAATAAAATTGAACAAAAATTGAAGGACTGGGCGTTACTTTCATATAGTCAAAAAATGAAAATTCAATCAATTTTTTTCTCGTCAGAAAAATTTGGCAAAATACAAAAAAAAAATTTCAGATAAATATCAATTATTTTCCATATTTCTAGATCTGATTTCAAATTTTTTCATTTATGAACGAATAAAATTGAACAAAAATTGAAGGACTGCGCGTTAGTTTCATATAGTAAAAAAATGAAAATTCAATCAATTTTTGGGTCGACAGAAAAATTTGGCAAAATACAAAAAAAAAATTTTAGATAAATATCAATTATTTTCCATATTTCTAGATCTATTTTCAAATTGTTTCATCTATGAACGAATAAAATTGAAGAAAAATTGAAGGACTGCGCGTTACTTTCATATAGTCACAAAATGAAAATTCAATCAATTTTTGTCTCGACAGAAAAATTTGACAAAATACACAAAACATTTTTCAGATAAATATCAATTGTTTTCCATATCTCTAGATCTTATTTCAAATTTTTTCATCTATGAACGAATAAAATTGAACTAAAATTGAAGGACTGCGCGTTACTTTCATATAGTCAAAAAATGAAAATTCAATCAATTTTTTTCTTGTCAGAAAAATTTGTCAAAATACAAAAAAAAAATTCAGATAAATATCAATTATTTTCTATATTTCTAGAACTGATTTCATATTTTTTCATCTATGAACAAATCAAATTGAACAAAAATTGAAGGACTGGGCGTTACTTTCATATAGTCAAAAAATGAAAATTCAATCAATTTTTTTCTCGTCAGAAAAATTTGGCAAAATACAAAAAAAAAATTTCAGATAAATATCAATTTTTTTCCATATTTCTAGATCTAATTTCAAATTTTTTCATCTATGAACGAATAAAATTAAACAAAAATTGAAGGAATGCGCGTTACTTTCATCTAGTCAAAAAATGAAAATTAAATGAATTTTTGTCTCGACAGAAAAAATTGGCAAAATACACAAAAAAATTTTCAGATAAATATTAATTATTTTCCATGTTTCTAGATCTAATTTCAAATTTTTTCATCTATGAACGAATAAAATTGAAGAAAAATTGAAGGACTGCGCGTTACTTTCATATAGTCACAAAATGAAAATTCAATCAATTTTTGTCTCGACAGAAAAATTTGACAAAATACACAAAAAATTTTTCAGATAAATATCAATTGTTTTCCATATCTCTAGATCTTATTTCAAATTTTTTCATCTATGAACGAATAAAATTGAACTAAAATTGAAGGACTGCGCTTTACTTTCATCTAGTCAAAAAATGAAAATTAAATCAATTTTTGTCTCGACAGAAAAATTTAGCAAAATACACAAAAAATTTTTCAGATAAATATCAATTATTTTCCATATTTCTAGATCTAATTTCAAATTTTTTCATCTAAGAAAGAATAAATTTGAACAAAAATTAAATTACTGCACGTTACTTTCATATAGTTAAAAAATACAAATTCAATTAATTTTTGTCTCGACAGAAAAATTTGGCAAAATACAAAAAAAAAATTTTAGATAAATATCAATTATTTTCCATAGTTCTAGATCTAATTTCAAATTGTTTCATCTATGAACGAATAAAATTGAAGAAAAATTGAAGGACTGCGCGTTACTTTCATCTAGTCAAAAAATGAAAATTAAATCAATTTTTGTCACGACAGAAAAATTTAGCAAAATACACAAAAAATTTTTCAGATAAATATCAATTATTTTCCATATTTCTAGATCTAATTTTAAATTTTTTCATCTAAGAAAGAATAAATTTGAACAAAAATTAAATTACTGCACGTTACTTTCATATAGTTAAAAAATAAAAATTCAATTAATTTTTGTCTCGACAGAAAAATTTGGCAAAATACACACAAAAATTTTCAGATAAATGTCAATTATTTACCATGTTTCTAGATCTAATTTCAAATTTTTCCATCTATGAACGAATAAAATTGAACTAAAATTGAAGGATTGCGCGTTAGTTTCATATAGTAAAAAAATGAAAATTCAATCAATTTTTGGGTCGACAGAAAAATTTGGCAAAATACAAAAAAAAATTTTAGATAAATATCAATTATTTTCCATATTTCTAGATCTAATTTCAAATTGTTTCATCTATGAACGAATAAAATTGAAGAAAAATTGAAGGACTGCGCGTTACTTTTATATAGTCACAAAATGAAAATTCAATCAATTTTTGTCTCGACAGAAAAATTTGGCAAAATACAAAAAAAAAATTTTAGATAAATATCAATTATTTTCCATATTTCTAGATCTAATTTCAAATTGTTTCATCTATGAACGAATAAAATTGAAGAAAAATTGAAGGACTGCGCGTTACTTTCATCTAGTCAAAAAATGAAAATTAAATCAATTTTTGTCACGACAGAAAAATTTAGCAAAATACACAAAAAATTTTTCAGATAAATATCAATTATTTTCCATATTTCTAGATCTAATTTTAAATTTTTTCATCTAAGAAAGAATAAATTTGAACAAAAATTAAATTACTGCACGTTACTTTCATATAGTTAAAAAATAAAAATTCAATTAATTTTTGTCTCGACAGAAAAATTTGGCAAAATACACACAAAAATTTTCAGATAAATGTCAATTATTTACCATGTTTCTAGATCTAATTTCAAATTTTTCCATCTATGAACGAATAAAATTGAAGAAAAATTGAAGGACTGCGCGTTACTTTCATATAGTCAAAAAATGAAAATTCAATCAATTTTTTTCTTGTCAGAAAAATTTGTCAAAATACAAAAAAAAAATTCAGATAAATATCAATTATTTTCTATATTTCTAGAACTGATTTCATATTTTTTCATCTATGAACAAATCAAATTGAACAAAAATTGAAGGACTGGGCGTTACTTTCATATAGTCAAAAAATGAAAATTCAATCAATTTTTTTCTCGTCAGAAAAATTTGGCAAAATACAAAAAAAAAATTTCAGATAAATATCAATTTTTTTCCATATTTCTAGATCTAATTTCAAATTTTTTCATCTATGAACGAATAAAATTAAACAAAAATTGAAGGAATGCGCGTTACTTTCATCTAGTCAAAAAATGAAAATTAAATGAATTTTTGTCTCGACAGAAAAAATTGGCAAAATACACAAAAAAATTTTCAGATAAATATTAATTATTTTCCATGTTTCTAGATCTAATTTCAAATTTTTTCATCTATGAACGAATAAAATTGAAGAAAAATTGAAGGACTGCGCGTTACTTTCATATAGTCACAAAATGAAAATTCAATCAATTTTTGTCTCGACAGAAAAATTTGACAAAATACACAAAAAATTTTTCAGATAAATATCAATTGTTTTCCATATCTCTAGATCTTATTTCAAATTTTTTCATCTATGAACGAATAAAATTGAACTAAAATTGAAGGACTGCGCTTTACTTTCATCTAGTCAAAAAATGAAAATTAAATCAATTTTTGTCTCGACAGAAAAATTTAGCAAAATACACAAAAAATTTTTCAGATAAATATCAATTATTTTCCATATTTCTAGATCTAATTTCAAATTTTTTCATCTAAGAAAGAATAAATTTGAACAAAAATTAAATTACTGCACGTTACTTTCATATAGTTAAAAAATACAAATTCAATTAATTTTTGTCTCGACAGAAAAATTTGGCAAAATACAAAAAAAAAATTTTAGATAAATATCAATTATTTTCCATAGTTCTAGATCTAATTTCAAATTGTTTCATCTATGAACGAATAAAATTGAAGAAAAATTGAAGGACTGCGCGTTACTTTCATCTAGTCAAAAAATGAAAATTAAATCAATTTTTGTCACGACAGAAAAATTTAGCAAAATACACAAAAAATTTTTCAGATAAATATCAATTATTTTCCATATTTCTAGATCTAATTTTAAATTTTTTCATCTAAGAAAGAATAAATTTGAACAAAAATTAAATTACTGCACGTTACTTTCATATAGTTAAAAAATAAAAATTCAATTAATTTTTGTCTCGACAGAAAAATTTGGCAAAATACACACAAAAATTTTCAGATAAATGTCAATTATTTACCATGTTTCTAGATCTAATTTCAAATTTTTCCATCTATGAACGAATAAAATTGAACTAAAATTGAAGGACTGCGCGTTAGTTTCATATAGTAAAAAAATGAAAATTCAATCAATTTTTGGGTCGACAGAAAAATTTGGCAAAATACAAAAAAAAAATTTTAGATAAATATCAATTATTTTCCATATTTCTAGATCTAATTTCAAATTGTTTCATCTATGAACGAATAAAATTGAAGAAAAATTGAAGGACTGCGCGTTACTTTTATATAGTCACAAAATGAAAATTCAATCAATTTTTGTCTCGACAGAAAAATTTGGCAAAATACAAAAAAAAAATTTTAGATAAATATCAATTATTTTCCATATTTCTAGATCTAATTTCAAATTGTTTCATCTATGAACGAATAAAATTGAAGAAAAATTGAAGGACTGCGCGTTACTTTCATCTAGTCAAAAAATGAAAATTAAATCAATTTTTGTCACGACAGAAAAATTTAGCAAAATACACAAAAAATTTTTCAGATAAATATCAATTATTTTCCATATTTCTAGATCTAATTTTAAATTTTTTCATCTAAGAAAGAATAAATTTGAACAAAAATTAAATTACTGCACGTTACTTTCATATAGTTAAAAAATAAAAATTCAATTAATTTTTGTCTCGACAGAAAAATTTGGCAAAATACACACAAAAATTTTCAGATAAATGTCAATTATTTACCATGTTTCTAGATCTAATTTCAAATTTTTCCATCTATGAACGAATAAAATTGAACTAAAATTGAAGGACTGCGCGTTAGTTTCATATAGTAAAAAAATGAAAATTCAATCAATTTTTGGGTCGACAGAAAAATTTGGCAAAATACAAAAAAAAAATTTTAGATAAATATCAATTATTTTCCATATTTCTAGATCTAATTTCAAATTGTTTCATCTATGAACGAATAAAATTGAAGAAAAATTGAAGGACTGCGCGTTACTTTCATATAGTCACAAAATGAAAATTCAATCAATTTTTGTCTCGACAGAAAAATTTGACAAAATACACAAAACATTTTTCAGATAAATATCAATTGTTTTCCATATCTCTAGATCTTATTTCAAATTTTTTCATCTATGAACGAATAAAATTGAACTAAAATTGAAGGACTGCGCGTTACTTTCATATAGTCAAAAAATGAAAATTCAATCAATTTTTTTCTTGTCAGAAAAATTTGTCAAAATACAAAAAAAAAATTCAGATAAATATCAATTATTTTCTATATTTCTAGAACTGATTTCATATTTTTTCATCTATGAACAAATCAAATTGAACAAAAATTGAAGGACTGGGCGTTACTTTCATATAGTCAAAAAATGAAAATTCAATCAATTTTTTTCTCGTCAGAAAAATTTGGCAAAATACAAAAAAAAAATTTCAGATAAATATCAATTTTTTTCCATATTTCTAGATCTAATTTCAAATTTTTTCATCTATGAACGAATAAAATTAAACAAAAATTGAAGGAATGCGCGTTACTTTCATCTAGTCAAAAAATGAAAATTAAATGAATTTTTGTCTCGACAGAAAAAATTGGCAAAATACACAAAAAAATTTTCAGATAAATATTAATTATTTTCCATGTTTCTAGATCTAATTTCAAATTTTTTCATCTATGAACGAATAAAATTGAAGAAAAATTGAAGGACTGCGCGTTACTTTCATATAGTCACAAAATGAAAATTCAATCAATTTTTGTCTCGACAGAAAAATTTGACAAAATACACAAAAAATTTTTCAGATAAATATCAATTGTTTTCCATATCTCTAGATCTTATTTCAAATTTTTTCATCTATGAACGAATAAAATTGAACTAAAATTGAAGGACTGCGCGTTACTTTCATCTAGTCAAAAAATGAAAATTAAATCAATTTTTGTCTCGACAGAAAAATTTAGCAAAATACACAAAAAATTTTTCAGATAAATATCAATTATTTTCCATATTTCTAGATCTAATTTCAAATTTTTTCATCTAAGAAAAAATAAATTTGAACAAAAATTAAATTACTGCACGTTACTTTCATATAGTTAAAAAATAAAAATTCAATTAATTTTTGTCTCGACAGAAAAATTTGGCAAAATACAAAAAAAAAATTTTAGATAAATATCAATTATTTTCCATATTTCTAGATCTAATTTCAAATTGTTTCATCTATGAACGAATAAAATTGAAGAAAAATTGAAGGACTGCGCGTTACTTTCATCTAGTCAAAAAATGAAAATTAAATCAATTTTTGTCACGACAGAAAAATTTAGCAAAATACACAAAAAATTTTTCAGATAAATATCAATTATTTTCCATATTTCTAGATCTAATTTTAAATTTTTTCATCTAAGAAAGAATAAATTTGAACAAAAATTAAATTACTGCACGTTACTTTCATATAGTTAAAAAATAAAAATTCAATTAATTTTTGTCTCGACAGAAAAATTTGGCAAAATACACACAAAAATTTTCAGATAAATGTCAATTATTTACCATGTTTCTAGATCTAATTTCAAATTTTTCCATCTATGAACGAATAAAATTGAACTAAAATTGAAGGACTGCGCGTTAGTTTCATATAGTAAAAAAATGAAAATTCAATCAATTTTTGGGTCGACAGAAAAATTTGGCAAAATACAAAAAAAAAATTTTAGATAAATATCAATTATTTTCCATATTTCTAGATCTAATTTCAAATTGTTTCATCTATGAACGAATAAAATTGAAGAAAAATTGAAGGACTGCGCGTTACTTTCATATAGTCACAAAATGAAAATTCAATCAATTTTTGTCTCGACAGAAAAATTTGACAAAATACACAAAACATTTTTCAGATAAATATCAATTGTTTTCCATATCTCTAGATCTTATTTCAAATTTTTTCATCTATGAACGAATAAAATTGAACTAAAATTGAAGGACTGCGCGTTACTTTCATATAGTCAAAAAATGAAAATTCAATCAATTTTTTTCTTGTCAGAAAAATTTGTCAAAATACAAAAAAAAAATTCAGATAAATATCAATTATTTTCTATATTTCTAGAACTGATTTCATATTTTTTCATCTATGAACAAATCAAATTGAACAAAAATTGAAGGACTGGGCGTTACTTTCATATAGTCAAAAAATGAAAATTCAATCAATTTTTTTCTCGTCAGAAAAATTTGGCAAAATACAAAAAAAAAATTTCAGATAAATATCAATTTTTTTCCATATTTCTAGATCTAATTTCAAATTTTTTCATCTATGAACGAATAAAATTAAACAAAAATTGAAGGAATGCGCGTTACTTTCATCTAGTCAAAAAATGAAAATTAAATGAATTTTTGTCTCGACAGAAAAAATTGGCAAAATACACAAAAAAATTTTCAGATAAATATTAATTATTTTCCATGTTTCTAGATCTAATTTCAAATTTTTTCATCTATGAACGAATAAAATTGAAGAAAAATTGAAGGACTGCGCGTTACTTTCATATAGTCACAAAATGAAAATTCAATCAATTTTTGTCTCGACAGAAAAATTTGACAAAATACACAAAAAATTTTTCAGATAAATATCAATTGTTTTCCATATCTCTAGATCTTATTTCAAATTTTTTCATCTATGAACGAATAAAATTGAACTAAAATTGAAGGACTGCGCGTTACTTTCATCTAGTCAAAAAATGAAAATTAAATCAATTTTTGTCTCGACAGAAAAATTTAGCAAAATACACAAAAAATTTTTCAGATAAATATCAATTATTTTCCATATTTCTAGATCTAATTTCAAATTTTTTCATCTAAGAAAGAATAAATTTGAACAAAAATTAAATTACTGCACGTTACTTTCATATAGTTAAAAAATAAAAATTCAATTAATTTTTGTCTCGACAGAAAAATTTGGCAAAATACAAAAAAAAAATTTTAGATAAATATCAATTATTTTCCATATTTCTAGATCTAATTTCAAATTGTTTCATCTATGAACGAATAAAATTGAAGAAAAATTGAAGGACTGCGCGTTACTTTCATCTAGTCAAAAAATGAAAATTAAATCAATTTTTGTCACGACAGAAAAATTTAGCAAAATACACAAAAAATTTTTCAGATAAATATCAATTATTTTCCATATTTCTAGAACTGATTTCATATTTTTTCATCTATGAACAAATCAAATTGAACAAAAATTGAAGGACTGGGCGTTACTTTCATATAGTCAAAAAATGAAAATTCAATCAATTTTTTTCTCGTCAGAAAAATTTGGCAAAATACAAAAAAAAAATTTCAGATAAATATCAATTTTTTTCCATATTTCTAGATCTAATTTCAAATTTTTTCATCTATGAACGAATAAAATTAAACAAAAATTGAAGGAATGCGCGTTACTTTCATCTAGTCAAAAAATGAAAATTAAATGAATTTTTGTCTCGACAGAAAAAATTGGCAAAATACACAAAAAAATTTTCAGATAAATATTAATTATTTTCCATGTTTCTAGATCTAATTTCAAATTTTTTCATCTATGAACGAATAAAATTGAAGAAAAATTGAAGGACTGCGCGTTACTTTCATATAGTCACAAAATGAAAATTCAATCAATTTTTGTCTCGACAGAAAAATTTGACAAAATACACAAAAAATTTTTCAGATAAATATCAATTGTTTTCCATATCTCTAGATCTTATTTCAAATTTTTTCATCTATGAACGAATAAAATTGAACTAAAATTGAAGGACTGCGCGTTACTTTCATCTAGTCAAAAAATGAAAATTAAATCAATTTTTGTCTCGACAGAAAAATTTAGCAAAATACACAAAAAATTTTTCAGATAAATATCAATTATTTTCCATATTTCTAGATCTAATTTCAAATTTTTTCATCTAAGAAAGAATAAATTTGAACAAAAATTAAATTACTGCACGTTACTTTCATATAGTTAAAAAATAAAAATTCAATTAATTTTTGTCTCGACAGAAAAATTTGGCAAAATACAAAAAAAAAATTTTAGATAAATATCAATTATTTTCCATATTTCTAGATCTAATTTCAAATTGTTTCATCTATGAACGAATAAAATTGAAGAAAAATTGAAGGACTGCGCGTTACTTTCATCTAGTCAAAAAATGAAAATTAAATCAATTTTTGTCACGACAGAAAAATTTAGCAAAATACACAAAAAATTTTTCAGATAAATATCAATTATTTTCCATATTTCTAGATCTAATTTTAAATTTTTTCATCTAAGAAAGAATAAATTTGAACAAAAATTAAATTACTGCACGTTACTTTCATATAGTTAAAAAATAAAAATTCAATTAATTTTTGTCTCGACAGAAAAATTTGGCAAAATACACACAAAAATTTTCAGATAAATGTCAATTATTTACCATGTTTCTAGATCTAATTTCAAATTTTTCCATCTATGAACGAATAAAATTGAACTAAAATTGAAGGACTGCGCGTTAGTTTCATATAGTAAAAAAATGAAAATTCAATCAATTTTTGGGTCGACAGAAAAATTTGGCAAAATACAAAAAAAAAATTTTAGATAAATATCAATTATTTTCCATATTTCTAGATCTAATTTCAAATTGTTTCATCTATGAACGAATAAAATTGAAGAAAAATTGAAGGACTGCGCGTTACTTTCATATAGTCACAAAATGAAAATTCAATCAATTTTTGTCTCGACAGAAAAATTTGACAAAATACACAAAACATTTTTCAGATAAATATCAATTGTTTTCCATATCTCTAGATCTTATTTCAAATTTTTTCATCTATGAACGAATAAAATTGAACTAAAATTGAAGGACTGCGCGTTACTTTCATATAGTCAAAAAATGAAAATTCAATCAATTTTTTTCTTGTCAGAAAAATTTGTCAAAATACAAAAAAAAAATTCAGATAAATATCAATTATTTTCTATATTTCTAGAACTGATTTCATATTTTTTCATCTATGAACAAATCAAATTGAACAAAAATTGAAGGACTGGGCGTTACTTTCATATAGTCAAAAAATGAAAATTCAATCAATTTTTTTCTCGTCAGAAAAATTTGGCAAAATACAAAAAAAAAATTTCAGATAAATATCAATTTTTTTCCATATTTCTAGATGTAATTTCAAATTTTTTCATCTATGAACGAATAAAATTAAACAAAAATTGAAGGAATGCGCGTTACTTTCATCTAGTCAAAAAATGAAAATTAAATGAATTTTTGTCTCGACAGAAAAAATTGGCAAAATACACAAAAAAATTTTCAGATAAATATTAATTATTTTCCATGTTTCTAGATCTAATTTCAAATTTTTTCATCTATGAACGAATAAAATTGAAGAAAAATTAAAGGACTGCGCGTTACTTTCATATAGTCACAAAATGAAAATTCAATCAATTTTTGTCTCGACAGAAAAATTTGACAAAATACACAAAAAATTTTTCAGATAAATATCAATTGTTTTCCATATCTCTAGATCTTATTTCAAATTTTTTCATCTATGAACGAATAAAATTGAACTAAAATTGAAGGACTGCGCTTTACTTTCATCTAGTCAAAAAATGAAAATTAAATCAATTTTTGTCTCGACAGAAAAATTTAGCAAAATACACAAAAAATTTTTCAGATAAATATCAATTATTTTCCATATTTCTAGATCTAATTTCAAATTTTTTCATCTAAGAAAGAATAAATTTGAACAAAAATTAAATTACTGCACGTTACTTTCATATAGTTAAAAAATACAAATTCAATTAATTTTTGTCTCGACAGAAAAATTTGGCAAAATACAAAAAAAAAATTTTAGATAAATATCAATTATTTTCCATAGTTCTAGATCTAATTTCAAATTGTTTCATCTATGAACGAATAAAATTGAAGAAAAATTGAAGGACTGCGCGTTACTTTCATCTAGTCAAAAAATGAAAATTAAATCAATTTTTGTCACGACAGAAAAATTTAGCAAAATACACAAAAAATTTTTCAGATAAATATCAATTATTTTCCATATTTCTATATCTAATTTTAAATTTTTTCATCTAAGAAAGAATAAATTTGTACAAAAATTAAATTACTGCACGTTACTTTCATATAGTTAAAAAATAAAAATTCAATTAATTTTTGTCTCGACAGAAAAATTTGGCAAAATACACACAAAAATTTTCAGATAAATGTCAATTATTTACCATGTTTCTAGATCTAATTTCAAATTTTTCCATCTATGAACGAATAAAATTGAACTAAAATTGAAGGACTGCGCGTTACTTTTATATAGTCACAAAATGAAAATTCAATCAATTTTTGTCTCGACAGAAAAATTTGACAAAATACACAAAAAATTTTTCACATAAATATCAATTGTTTTCCATATCTCTAGATCTTATTTCAAATTTTTTCATCTATGAACGAATAAAATTGAACTAAAATTGAAGGACTGCGCGTTACTTTCATCTAGTCAAAAAATGAAAATTAAATCAATTTTTGTCTCGACAGAAAAATTTAGCAAAATACACAAAAAATTTTTCAGATAAATATCAATTATTTTCCATATTTCTAGAGCTAATTTCAAATTTTTTCATCTATGAACGAATAAAATTGAACAAAAATTGAAGGACTGCGCGTTACTTTCATCTAGTCAAAAAATGAAAATTAAATCAATTTTTGTCTCGACAGAAAAATTTAGCAAAATACAAAAAAAATTTTCAGATAAATGTCAATTATTTACCATGTTTCTAGATCTAATTTCAAATTTTTCCATCTATGAACGAATAAAATTGAACTAAAATTGAAGGACTGCGCGTTAGTTTCATATAGTAAAAAAATGAAAATTCAATCAATTTTTGGGTCGACAGAAAAATTTGGCAAAATACAAAAAAAAAATTTTAGATAAATATCAATTATTTTCCATATTTCTAGATCTAATTTCAAATTGTTTCATCTATGAACGAATAAAATTGAAGAAAAATTGAAGGACTGCGCGTTACTTTCATATAGTCACAAAATGAAAATTCAATCAATTTTTGTCTCGACAGAAAAATTTGACAAAATACACAAAACATTTTTCAGATAAATATCAATTGTTTTCCATATCTCTAGATCTTATTTCAAATTTTTTCATCTATGAACGAATAAAATTGAACTAAAATTGAAGGACTGCGCGTTACTTTCATATAGTCAAAAAATGAAAATTCAATCAATTTTTTTCTTGTCAGAAAAATTTGTCAAAATACAAAAAAAAAATTCAGATAAATATCAATTATTTTCTATATTTCTAGAACTGATTTCATATTTTTTCATCTATGAACAAATCAAATTGAACAAAAATTGAAGGACTGGGCGTTACTTTCATATAGTCAAAAAATGAAAATTCAATCAATTTTTTTCTCGTCAGAAAAATTTGGCAAAATACAAAAAAAAAATTTCAGATAAATATCAATTTTTTTCCATATTTCTAGATCTAATTTCAAATTTTTTCATCTATGAACGAATAAAATTAAACAAAAATTGAAGGAATGCGCGTTACTTTCATCTAGTCAAAAAATGAAAATTAAATGAATTTTTGTCTCGACAGAAAAAATTGGCAAAATACACAAAAAAATTTTCAGATAAATATCAATTATTTTCCATATTTCTAGATCTAATTTCAAATTTTTTCATCTAAGAAAGAATAAATTTGAACAAAAATTAAATTACTGCACGTTACTTTCATATAGTTAAAAAATAAAAATTCAATTAATTTTTGTCTCGACAGAAAAATTTGGCAAAATACAAAAAAAAAATTTTAGATAAATATCAATTATTTTCCATATTTCTAGATCTAATTTCAAATTGTTTCATCTATGAACGAATAAAATTGAAGAAAAATTGAAGGACTGCGCGTTACTTTCATCTAGTCAAAAAATGAAAATTAAATCAATTTTTGTCACGACAGAAAAATTTAGCAAAATACACAAAAAATTTTTCAGATAAATATCAATTATTTTCCATATTTCTAGATCTAATTTTAAATTTTTTCATCTAAGAAAGAATAAATTTGAACAAAAATTAAATTACTGCACGTTACTTTCATATAGTTAAAAAATAAAAATTCAATTAATTTTTGTCTCGACAGAAAAATTTGGCAAAATACACACAAAAATTTTCAGATAAATGTCAATTATTTACCATGTTTCTAGATCTAATTTCAAATTTTTCCATCTATGAACGAATAAAATTGAACTAAAATTGAAGGACTGCGCGTTAGTTTCATATAGTAAAAAAATGAAAATTCAATCAATTTTTGGGTCGACAGAAAAATTTGGCAAAATACAAAAAAAAAATTTTAGATAAATATCAATTATTTTCCATATTTCTAGATCTAATTTCAAATTGTTTCATCTATGAACGAATAAAATTGAAGAAAAATTGAAGGACTGCGCGTTACTTTCATATAGTCACAAAATGAAAATTCAATCAATTTTTGTCTCGACAGAAAAATTTGACAAAATACACAAAAAATTTTTCACATAAATATCAATTGTTTTCCATATCTCTAGATCTTATTTCAAATTTTTTCATCTATGAACGAATAAAATTGAACTAAAATTGAAGGACTGCGCGTTACTTTCATCTAGTCAAAAAATGAAAATTAAATCAATTTTTGTCTCGACAGAAAAATTTAGCAAAATACACAAAAAATTTTTCAGATAAATATCAATTATTTTCCATATTTCTAGAGCTAATTTCAAATTTTTTCATCTATGAACGAATAAAATTGAACAAAAATTGAAGGACTGCGCGTTACTTTCATCTAGTCAAAAAATGAAAATTAAATCAATTTTTGTCTCGACAGAAAAATTTAGCAAAATACAAAAAAAATTTTCAGATAAATATCAATTATTTTCCATATTTCTAGATCTAATTTCAAATGTTCCATCTATGAACGAATAAAATTGAACAAACATTGAAGGACTGCGCGTTACATTCATAAAGTCAAAAAATTAAAATTCAATCAATTTTTGTCTAGTCAGAAAAATTTGGCAAAATAAAACAAAAATTTTAGATAACTATCAATTATTTTCTATATTTCTAGATCTAATTTCAAATTTTTTCATCTATAAACGAATAAAATTAAACAAACATTAAAGGACTGCGCGTTACATTCATAAAGTCAAAAAATTAAAATTCAATCAATTTTTGGGTCGACAGAAAAATTTGGCAAAATACAAAAAAAAAATTTTAGATAAATATCAATTATTTTCCATATTTCTAGATCTAATTTCAAATTTTTTCATCTATGAACAAATAAAATTGAACAAAAATTGAAGGAATGCGCGTTACTTTCATCTAGTCAAAAAATGAAAATTAAATGAATTTTTGTCTCGACAGAAAAATTTGACAAAATACACAAAAAATTTTTCTGATAAATATCAATTGTTTTCCATATTTCTAGATCTTATTTCAAATTTTTTCATCTATGAACAAATAAAATTGAACAAAAATTGAAGGACTGCGCGTTAGTTTCATATAGTAAAAAAATGAAAATTCAATCAATTTTTGGGTCGACAGAAAAATTTGGCAAAATACAAAAAAAAAATTTTAGATAAATATCAATTATTTTCCATATTTCTAGATCTAATTTCAAATTGTTTCATCTATGAACGAATAAAATTGAACAAAAATTGAAGGACTGCGCGTTACTTTCATCTAGTCAAAAAATGAAAATTAAATGAATTTTTGTCTCGACAGAAAAATTTGACAAAATACACAAAAAATTTTTCAGATAAATATCAATTGTTTTCCATATTTCTAGATCTTATTTCAAATTTTTTCATCTATGAACGAATAAAATTTAACAAACATTGAAGGACTGCGCGTTACATTCATAAAGTCAAAAAATTAAAATTCAATCAATTTTTGTCTAGTCAGAAAAATTTGGCAAAATAAAAAAAAAATTTTAGATAACTATCAATTATTTTCCATATTTCTAGATCTAATTTCAAATTTTTTCATCTAAGAAAGAATAAATTTGAACAAAAATTAAAGGACTGCACGTTACTTTCATATAGTTAAAAAATAAAAATTCAATTAATTTTTGTCTCGACAGAAAAATTTGGCAAAATACACAAAAAATTTTTCAGATAAATATCAATTATTTTCCATATTTCTAGATCTAATTTCAAATTTTTTCATCTAAGAAAGAATAAATTTGAACAAAAATTAAATTACTGCACGTTACTTTCATATAGTTAAAAAATAAAAATTCAATTAATTTTTGTCTCGACAGAAAAATTTGGCAAAATACACACAAAAATTTTCAGATAAATGTCAATTATTTACCATGTTTCTAGATCTAATTTCAAATTTTTCCATCTATGAACGAATAAAACTGAACAAAAATTGAAGGACTGCGCGTTAGTTTCATATTGTAAAAAAATGAAAATTCAATCAATTTTTGGGTCGACAGAAAAATTTGGCAAAATACAAAAAAAAAATTTTAGATAAATATCATATATTTTCCATATTTGTAGATCTAATTTGAAATTGTTTCATCTATGAACGAATAAAATTGAAGAAAAATTGAAGGACTGCGCGTTACTTTCTTATAGTGACAAAATGAAAATTCAATCAATTTTTGTCTCGACAGAAAAATTTGACAAAATACACAAAAAATATTTCACATAAATATCAATTGTTTTCCATATCTCTAGATCTTATTTCAAATTTTTTCATCTATGAACGAATAAAATTGAACTAAAATTAAAGGACTGCGCGTTACTTTCATCTAGTCAAAAAATGAAAATTAAATCAATTTTTGTCTCGACAGAAAAATTTAGCAAAATACACAAAAAATTTTTCAGATAAATATCAATTATTTTCCATATTTCTAGATCTAATTTCAAATTTTTTCATCTAAGAAAGAATAAATTTGAACAAAAATTAAATTACTGCACGTTACTTTCATATAGTTAAAAAATAAAAATTCAATTAATTTTTGTCTCGACAGAAAAATTTGGCAAAATACACACAAAAATTTTCAGATAAATGTCAATTATTTACCATGTTTCTAGATCTAATTTCAAATTTTTCCATCTATAAACGAATAAAATTGAACAAAAATTGTAGGACTGCTTGTTACTTTTATATAGTAAAAAAATGAAAATTCAACCAATTTTTGCGTCGACAGAAAAATTTGGCAAAATACAAAAAAAAAATTTCAGATAAATATCAATTATTTTCCATATTTCTAGATCTAATTTCAAATTTTTTCATCTATGAACGAATAAAATTAAACAAACATTAAAGGACTGCGCGTTACATTCATAAAGTCAAAAAATTAAAATTCAATCAATTTTTGGGTCGACAGAAAAATTTGGCAAAATACAAAAAAAAAATTTTAAATAAATATCAATTATTTTCCATATTTCTAGATCTAATTTCAAATTTTTTCATCTATGAACAAATAAAATTGAACAAAAATTGAAGGAATGCGCGTTACTTTCATCTAGTCAAAAAATGAAAATTAAATGAATTTTTGTCTCGACAGAAAAATTTGACAAAATACACAAAAAATTTTTCAGATAAATATCAATTGTTTTCCATATTTCTAGATCTTATTTCAAATTTTTTCATCTATGAACGAATAAAATTTAACAAACATTGAAGGACTGCGCGTTACATTCATAAAGTCAAAAAATTAAAATTCAATCAATTTTTGTCTAGTCAGAAAAATTTGGCAAAATAAAAAAAAATTTTTAGATAACTATCAATTATTTTCCATATTTCTAGATCTAATTTCAAATTTTTTCATCTAAGAAAGAATAAATTTGAACAAAAATTAAAGGACTGCACGTTACTTTCATATAGTTAAAAAATAAAAATTCAATTAATTTTTGTCTCGACAGAAAAATTTGGCAAAATACACACAAAATTTTTCAGATAAATGTCAATTATTTACCATGTTCCTAGATCTAATTTCAAATTTTTCCATCTATGAACGAATAAAATTGAACAAAAATTGAAGGACTGCTTGTTACTTTCATATAGTAAAAAAATGAAAATTCAACCAATTTTTGCGTCGACAGAAAAATTTGTCAAAATACAAAAAAAAAATTTTAGATAAATATCAATTATTTTCCATATTTCTAGATCTAATTTCAAATTTTTTCATCTATGAACGAATAATATTGAACTAAAATTGAAGGACTGCGCGTTACTTTCATATAGTCAAAAAATGAAAATTCAATCAATTTTTTTCTTGTCAGAAAAATTTGTCAAAATACAAAAAAAAAATTCAGATAAATATCAATTATTTTCTATATTTCTAGAACTGATTTCATATTTTTTCATCTATGAACAAATCAAATTGAACAAAAATTGAAGGACTGGGCGTTACTTTCATATAGTCAAAAAATGAAAATTCAATCAATTTTTTTCTCGTCAGAAAAATTTGGCAAAATAAAAAAAAAAATTTTAGATAAATATCAATTATTTTTCATATTTCTAGATCTAATTTCAAATTGTTTCATCTATGAACGAATAAAATTGAAGAAAAATTGAAGGACTGCGCGTTACTTTCATATAGTCACAAAATGAAAATTCAATCAATTTTTGTCTCGACAGAAAAATTTGACAAAATACACAAAAAATTTTTCAGATAAATATCAATTGTTTTCCATATCTCTAGATCTTATTTCAAATTTTTTCATCTATGAACGAATAAAATTAAACTAAAATTGAAGGACTGCGCGTTACTTTCATCTAGTCAAAAAATGAAAATTAAATCAATTTTTGTCTCGACAGAAAAATTTAGCAAAATACACAAAAAATTTTTCAGATAAATATCAATTATTTTCCATATTTCTAGATCTAATTTCAAATTTTTTCATCTAAGAAAGAATAAATTTGAACAAAAATTAAATTACTGCACGTTACTTTCATATAGTTAAAAAATAAAAATTCAATTAATTTTTGTCTCGACAGAAAAATTTGGCAAAATACACACAAAAATTTTCAGATAAATGTCAATTATTTACCATGTTTCTAGATCTAATTTCAAATTTTTCCATCTATGAACGAATAAAATTGAACAAAAATTGAAGGACTGCGCGTTAGTTTCATATTGTAAAAAAATGAAAATTCAATCAATTTTTGGGTCGACAGAAAAATTTGGCAAAATACAAAAAAAAAATTTTAGATAAATATCATATATTTTCCATATTTCTAGATCTAATTTGAAATTGTTTCATCTATGAACGAATAAAATTGAAGAAAAATTGAAGGACTGCGCGTTACTTTCTTATAGTGACAAAATGAAAATTCAATCAATTTTTGTCTCAACAGAAAAATTTGACAAAATACACAAAAAATATTTCACATAAATATCAATTGTTTTCCATATCTCTAGATCTTATTTCAAATTTTTTCATCTATGAACGAATAAAATTGAACAAAAATTGAAGGACTGCGCGTTAGTTTCATATAGTAAAAAAATGAAAATTCAATCAATTTTTGGGTCGACAGAAAAATTTGGCAAAATACAAAAAAAAAATTTTAGATAAATATCAATTATTTTACATATTTCTAGATCTAATTTTAAATTGTTTCATCTATGAACGAATAAAATTGAACAAAAATTGAAGGACTGCGCGTTACTTTCATCTAGTCAAAAAATGAAAATTAAATCAATTTTTGTCTCGACAGAAAAATTTAGCAAAATACAAAAAAATTTTCAGATAAATATCAATTGTTTTCCATATTTCTAGATCTAATTTCAAATTTTTTCATCTATGAACGAATAAAATTGAACAAACATTGAAGGACTGCGCGTTACATTCATAAAGTCAAAAAATTAAAATTCAATCAATTTTTGTCTAGTCAGAAAAATTTGGCAAAATAAAAAAAAAATTTTAGATAACTATCAATTATTTTCCATATTTCTAGATCTAATTTCAAATTTTTTCATCTAAGAAAGAATAAATTTGAACAAAAATTAAAGGACTGCACGTTACTTTCATATAGTTAAAAAATAAAAATTCAATTAATTTTTGTCTCGACAGAAAAATTTGGCAAAATACACACAAAATTTTTCAGATAAATGTCAATTATTTACCATGTTCCTAAATCTAATTTCAAATTTTTCCATCTATGAACGAATAAAATTGAACAAAAATTGAAGGACTGCTTGTTACTTTCATATAGTAAAAAAATGAAAATTCAACCAATTTTTGCGTCGACAGAAAAATTTGTCAAAATACAAAAAAAAAATTTTAGATAAATATCAATTATTTTCCATATTTTTAGATCTAATTTCAAATTTTTTCATCTATGAACGAATAATATTGAACTAAAATTAAAGGACTGCGCGTTACTTTCATATAGTCAAAAAATAAAAATTCAATCAATTTTTGTCTCAACAGAAAAATTTGACAAAATACACAAAAAATATTTCACATAAATATCAATTGTTTTCCATATCTCTAGATCTTATTTCAAATTTTTTCATCTATGAACGAATAAAATTGAACTAAAATTGAAGGACTGCGCGTTACTTTCATCTAGTCAAAAAATGAAAATTAAATCAATTTTTGTCTCGACAGAAAAATTTAGCAAAATACACAAAAAATTTTTCAGATAAATATCAATTATTTTCCATATTTCTAGATCTTATTTCAAATTTTTTCATCTATGAACGAATAAAATTGAACAAAAATTGAAGGACTGCGCGTTAGTTTCATATAGTAAAAAAATGAAAATTCAATCAATTTTTGGGTCGACAGAAAAATTTGGCAAAATACAAAAAAAAAATTTTAGATAAATATCAATTATTTTACATATTTCTAGATCTAATTTTAAATTGTTTCATCTATGAACGAATAAAATTGAACAAAAATTGAAGGACTGCGCGTTACTTTCATCTAGTCAAAAAATGAAAATTAAATCAATTTTTGTCTCGACAGAAAAATTTAGCAAAATACAAAAAAATTTTCAGATAAATATCAATTGTTTTCCATATTTCTAGATCTAATTTCAAATTTTTTCATCTATGAACGAATAAAATTGAACAAACATTGAAGGACTGCGCGTTACATTCATAAAGTCAAAAAATTAAAATTCAATCAATTTTTGTCTAGTCAGAAAAATTTGGCAAAATAAAAAAAAAATTTTAGATAACTATCAATTATTTTCCATATTTCTAGATCTAATTTCAAATTTTTTCATCTAAGAAAGAATAAATTTGAACAAAAATTAAAGGACTGCACGTTACTTTCATATAGTTAAAAAATAAAAATTCAATTAATTTTTGTCTCGACAGAAAAATTTGGCAAAATACACACAAAATTTTTCAGATAAATGTCAATTATTTACCATGTTCCTAAATCTAATTTCAAATTTTTCCATCTATGAACGAATAAAATTGAACAAAAATTGAAGGACTGCTTGTTACTTTCATATAGTAAAAAAATGAAAATTCAACCAATTTTTGCGTCGACAG
Source organism: Ganaspis brasiliensis (assembly GCA_037103525.1). Classification (NCBI taxonomy): domain Eukaryota; kingdom Metazoa; phylum Arthropoda; class Insecta; order Hymenoptera; family Figitidae; genus Ganaspis; species Ganaspis brasiliensis. The sequence continues at coordinate 460,507 of JAZKLR010000451.1, read as the reverse complement.
AAAAATTTGTCAAAATACAAAAAAAAAATTTTAGATAAATATCAATTATTTTCCATATTTTTAGATCTAATTTCAAATTTTTTCATCTATGAACGAATAATATTGAACTAAAATTGAAGGACTGCGCGTTACTTTCATATAGTCAAAAAATAAAAATTCAATCAATTTTTTTCTTGTCAGAAAAATTTGTCAAAATACAAAAAAAAAATTCAGATAAATATCAATTATTTTATATATTTCTAGAACTGATTTCATATTTTTTCATCTATGAACAAATCAAATTGAACAAAAATTGAAGGACTGGGCGTTACTTTCATATAGTCAAAAAATGAAAATTCAATCAATTTTTTTCTCGTCAGAAAAATTTGGCAAAATAAAAAAAAAAAATTTTAGATAAATATCAATTATTTTCCATATTTCTAGATCTAATTTCAAATTGTTTCATCTATAAACGAATAAAATTGAAGAAAAATTGAAGGACTGCGCGTTACTTTCATATAGTCACAAAATGAAAATTCAATCAATTTTTGTCTCGACAGAAAAATTTGACAAAATTCACAAAAAATATTTCACATAAATATCAATTGTTTTTCATATCTCTAGATCTTATTTCAAATTTTTTCATCTATGAACGAATAAAATTGAACTAAAATTGAAGGACTGCGCGTTACTTTCATCTAGTCAAAAAATGAAAATTAAATCAATTTTTGTCTCGACAGAAAAATTTAGCAAAATACACAAAAAATTTTTCAGATAAATATCAATTATTTTCCATATTTCTAGATCTAATTTCAAATTTTTTCATCTAAGAAAGAATAAATTTGAACAAAAATTAAATTACTGCACGTTACTTTCATATAGTTAAAAAATAAAAATTCAATTAATTTTTGTCTCGACAGAAAAATTTGGCAAAATACACACAAAAATTTTCAGATAAATGTCAATTATTTACCATGTTTCTAGATCTAATTTCAAATTTTTCCATCTATGAACGAATAAAATTGAACAAAAATTGAAGGACTGCGCGTTAGTTTCATATAGTAAAAAAATGAAAATTCAATCAATTTTTGGGTCGACAGAAAAATTTGGCAAAATACAAAAAAAAAATTTTAGATAAATATCAATTATTTTCCATATTTCTAGATCTAATTTCAAATTTTTTCATCTATGAACGAATAATATTGAACTAAAATTGAAGGACTGCGCGTTACTTTCATATAGTCACAAAATGAAAATTCAATCAATTTTTGTCTCGACAGAAAAATTTGACAAAATACACAAAAAATATTTCAGATAAATATCAATTGTTTTCCATATCTCTAGATCTTATTTCAAATTTTTTCATCTATGAACGAATAAAATTGAACTAAAATTGAAGGACTGCGCGTTACTTTCATCTAGTCAAAAAATGAAAATTAAATCAATTTTTGTCTCGACAGAAAAATTTAGCAAAATACACAAAAAATTTTTCAGATAAATATCAATTATTTTCCATATTTCTAGATCTAATTTCAAATTTTTTTATCTAAGAAAGAATAAATTTGAACAAAAATTAAATTACTGCACGTTACTTTCATATAGTTAAAAAATAAAAATTCAATTAATTTTTGTCTCGACAGAAAAATTTGGCAAAATACACACAAAAATTTTCAGATAAATGTCAATTATTTACCATGTTTCTAGATCTAATTTCAAATTTTTCCATCTATGAACGAATAAAATTGAACAAAAATTGTAGGACTGCTTGTTACTTTTATATAGTAAAAAAATGAAAATTCAACCAATTTTTGCGTCGACAGAAAAATTTGGCAAAATACAAAAAAAAAATTTCAGATAAATATCAATTATTTTCCATATTTCTAGATCTGATTTCAAATTTTTTCATCTATGAACAAATAAAATTGAACAAAAATTGAAGGACTGCGCGTTACTTTCATATAGTCAAAAAATGAAAATTCAATCATTTTTTGTCTCGACAGAAAAATTTGGCAAAATAAAAAAAAAAAATTTTAGATAAATATCAATTTTTTTCCATATTTCTAGATCTAATTTCAAATTTTTTCATCTATGAACGAATAAAATTAAACAAAAATTGAAGGACTGCGCGTTACTTTCATCTAGTCAAAAAATGAAAATTAAATCAATTTTTGTCTCGACAGAAAAATTTAGCAAAATACAAAAAAAATTTTCAGATAAATATCAATTATTTTCCATATTTCTAGATCTAATTTCAAATGTTCCATCTATGAACGAATAAAATTGAACAAACATTGAAGGACTGCGCGTTACATTCATAAAGTCAAAAAATTAAAATTCAATCAATTTTTGTCTAGTCAGAAAAATTTGGCAAAATAAAACAAAAATTTTAGATAACTATCAATTATTTTCCATATTTCTAGATCTAATTTCAAATTTTTTCATCTATGAACGAATAAAATTAAACAAAAATTGAAGGACTGCGCGTTAGTTTCATATAGTAAAAAAATGAAAATTCAATCAATTTTTGGCTCGACAGAAAAATTTGGCAAAATACAAAAAAAAATTGTAGATAAATATCAATTATTTTCCATATTTCTAGATCTAATTTCAAATTTCTTCATCTATGAACAAATAAAATTTAACAAACATTGAAGGACTGCGCGTTACATTCATAAAGTCAAAAAATTAAAATTCAATCAATTTTTGTCTAGTCAGAAAAATTTGGCAAAATAAAACAAAAATTTTAGATAACTATCAATTATTTTCCATATTTCTAGATCTAATTTCAAATTTTTTCATCTATGAACGAATAAAATTGAACGAAAATTGAAAGACTGGGCGTTACTTTCATATAGTCAAAAAATGAAAATTCAATCAATTTTTTTCTCGTCAGAAAAATTTGGCAAAATACAAAAAAAAAATTTCAGATAAATATCAATTATTTTCCATATTTCTAGATCTAATTTCAAATTTTTTCATCTATGAACAAATAAAATTGAACAAAAATTGAAGGAATGCGCGTTACTTTCATCTAGTCAAAAAATGAAAATTGAATGAATTTTTGTCTCGACAGAAAAATTTGACAAAATACACAAAAAAATTTTCAGATAAATATCAATTCTTTTCCATATTTCTAGATCTTATTTCAAATTTTTTCATCTATGAACGAATAAAATTGAACAAAAATTGAAGGACTGCGCGTTAGTTTCATATAGTAAAAAAATGAAAATTCAATCAATTTTTGTCTCGACAGAAAAATTTAGCAAAATACAAAAAAATTTTCAGATAAATATCAATTGTTTTCCATATTTCTAGATCTAATTTCAAATTTTTTCATCTATGAACGAATAAAATTGAACAAACATTGAAGGACTGCGCGTTACTTTCATCTAGTCAAAAAATGAAAATTAAATTAATTTTTGTCTCGACAGAAAAATTTAGCAAAATACAAAAAAATTTTCAGATAAATATCAATTGTTTTCCATATTTCTAGATCTAATTTCAAATTTTTTCATCTATGAACGAATAAAATTGAACAAACATTGAAGGACTGCGCGTTACATTCATAAAGTCAAAAAATTAAAATTCAATCAATTTTTGTCTAGTCAGAAAAATTTGGCAAAATAAAAAAAAAATTTTAGATAACTATCAATTATTTTTCATATTTCTAGATCTAATTTCAAATTTTTTCATCTAAGAAAGAATAAATTTAAACAAAAATTAAAGGACTGCACGTTACTTTCATATAGTTAAAAAATAAAAATTCAATTAATTTTTGTCTCGACAGAAAAATTTGGCAAAATACACACAAAATTTTTCAGATAATTGTCAATTATTTACCATGTTCCTAGATCTAATTTCAAATTTTTCCATCTATGAACGAATAAAATTGAACAAAAATTGAAGGACTGCTTGTTACTTTCATATAGTAAAAAAATGAAAATTCAACCAATTTTTGCGTCGACAGAAAAATTTGTCAAAATACAAAAAAAAAATTTTAGATAAATATCAATTATTTTCCATATTTCTAGATCTAATTTCAAATTTTTTCATCTATGAACGAATAAAATTGAACTAAAATTAAAGGACTGCGCGTTACTTTCATATAGTCAAAAAATGAAAATTCAATCAATTTTTTTCTTGTCAGAAAAATTTGTCAAAATACAAAAAAAAAATTCAGATAAATATCAATTATTTTCTATATTTCTAGAACTGATTTTATATTTTTTCATCTATGAACAAATCAAATTGAACAAAAATTGAAGGACTGGGCGTTACTTTCATATAGTCAAAAAATGAAAATTCAATCAATTTTTTTCTCGTCAGAAAAATTTGGCAAAATAAAAAAAAAAAATTTTAGATAAATATCAATTTTTTTCCATATTTCTAGATCTAATTTCAAATTTTTTCATCTATGAACGAATAAAATTAAACAAAAATTGAAGGAATGCGCGTTACTTTCATCTAGTCAAAAAATGAAAATTAAATGAATTTTTGTCTCGACAGAAAAATTTGGCAAAATACACAAAAAAATTTTCAGATAAATATCAATTATTTTCCATGTTTCTAGATCTAATTTCAAATTTTTTCATCTATGAACGAATAAAATTGAACAAAAATTGAAGGACTGGGCGTTACATTCATATAGTCAAAAAATGAAAATTCAATCAATTTTTTTCTCGTCAGAAAAATTTGGCAAAATACAAAAAAAAAATTTCAGATAAATATCAATTATTTTCCATATTTCTAGATCTGATTTCAAATTTTTTCATTTATGAACGAATAAAATTGATCAAAAATTGAAGGACTGCGCGTTAGTTTCATATAGTAAAAAAATGAAAATTCAATCAATTTTTGGGTCGACAGAAAAATTTGGCAAAATAAAAAAAAAAATTTTAGATAAATATCAATTATTTTCCATATTTCTAGATCTAATTTCAAATTGTTTCATCTATGAACGAATAAAATTGAAGAAAAATTGAAGGACTGCGCGTTACTTTCATCTAGTCAAAAAATGAAAATTAAATCAATTTTTGTCTCGACAGAAAAATTTAGCAAAATACACAAAAAATTTTTTAGATAAATATCAATTATTTTCCATATTTCTAGATCTAATTTCAAATTTTTTCATCTAAGAAAGAATAAATTTGAACAAAAATTAAATTACTGCACGTTACTTTCATATAGTCAAAAAATAAAAATTCAATTAATTTTTGTCTCGACAGAAAAATTTGGCAAAATACACACAAAAATTTTCAGATAAATGTCAATTATTTACCATGTTTCTAGATCTAATTTCAAATTTTTCCATCTATGAACAAATAAAATTGAACAAAAATTGAAGGACTGCGCGTTACTTTCATATAGTCAAAAAATGAAAATTCAATCATTTTTTGTCTCGACAGAAAAATTTGACAAAATACACAAGAAATTTTTCAGATAAATATCGATTGTTTTCCATATTTCTAGATCTAATTTCAAATTTTTTCATCTATGAACGAATAAAATTGAACAAAAATTGAAGGACTGCGCGTTACTTTCATCTAGTCAAAAAATGAAAATTCAATCAATTTTTTTCTTGTCAGAAAAATTTGTCAAAATACAAAAAAAATTTTCAGATAAATATCAATTATTTTCCATATTTCTAGATCTAATTTCAAATTTTCCATCTATGAACGAATAAAATTGAACAAACATTGAAGGACTGCGCGTTACATTCATAAAGTCAAAAAATTAAAATTCAATCAATTTTTGTCTAGTCAGAAAAATTTGGCAAAATAAAAAAAAAATTTTAGATAACTATCAATTATTTTCCATATTTCTAGATCTAATTTCAAATTTTTTCATCTATGAACGAATAAAATTAAACAAAAATTGAAGGACTGCGCGTTAGTTTCATATAGTAAAAAAATGAAAATTCAATCAATTTTTGGCTCGACAGAAAAATTTGGCAAAATACAAAAAAAAATTGTAGATAAATATCAATTGTTTTCCATATTTCTAGATCTAATTTCAAATTTTTTCATCTATGAACGAATAAAATTGAACAAACATTAAAGGACTGCGCGTTACATTCATAAAGTCAAAAAATTAAAATTCAATCAATTTTTGTCTAGTCAGAAAAATTTGGCAAAATAAAAAAAAAATTTTAGATAACTATCAATTATTTTCCATATTTCTAGATCTAATTTCAAATTTTTTCATCTCAGAAAGAATAAATTTGAACAAAAATTAAAGGACTGCACGTTACTTTCATATAGTTAAAAAATAAAAATTCAATTAATTTTTGTCTCGACAGAAAAATTTGGCAAAATACACACAAAATTTTTCAGATAAATGTCAATTATTTACCATGTTCCTAGATCTAATTTCAAATTTTTCCATCTATGAACGAATAAAATTGAACAAAAATTGAAGGACTGTTTGTTACTTTCATATAGTAAAAAAATGAAAATTGAACCAATTTTTGCGTCGACAGAAAAATTTGTCAAAATACAAAAAAAAAATTTTAGATAAATATCAATTATTTTCCATATTTCTAGATCTAATTTCAAATTTTTTCATCTATGAACGAATAAAATTGAACTAAAATTGAAGGACTGCGCGTTACTTTCATATAGTCAAAAAATGAAAATTCAATCAATTTTTTTCTTTTTAGAAAAATTTGTCAAAATACAAAAAAAAAATTCAGATAAATATCAATTATTTTCTATATTTCTAGAACTGATTTCATATTTTTTCATCTATGAACAAATCAAATTGAACAAAAATTGAAGGACTGGGCGTTACTTTCATCTAGTCAAAAAATGAAAATTAAATGAATTTTTGTCTCGACAGAAAAATTTGGCAAAATACACAAAAAAATTTTCAGATAAATATCAATTATTTTCCATGTTTCTAGATCTAATTTCAAATTTTTCCATCTATGAACGAATAAAATTGAACAAAAATTGAAGGACTGCGCGTTACTTTCATCTAGTCAAAAAATGAAAATTAAATCAATTTTTGTCTCGACAGAAATATTTAGCAAAATACAAAAAAAATTTTCAGATAAATATCAATTATTTTCCATATTTCTAGATCTAATTTCAAATTTTCCATCTATGAACGAATAAAATTGAACAAACATTAAAGGACTGCGCGTTACATTCATAAAGTCAAAAAATTAAAATTCAATCAATTTTTGTCTAGTCAGAAAAATTTGGCAAAATAAAAAAAAAATTTTAGATAACTATCAATTATTTTCCATATTTCTAGATCTAATTTCAAATTTTTTCATCTATAAACGAATAAAATTAAACAAAAATTGAAGGACTGCGCGTTAGTTTCATATAGTAAAAAAATGAAAATTCAATCAATTTTTGGCTCGACAGAAAAATTTGGCAAAATACAAAAAAAAATTGTAGATAAATATCAATTGTTTTCCATATTTCTAGATCTAATTTCAAATTTTTTCATCTATGAACGAATAAAATTGAACAAACATTGAAGGACTGCTTGTTACTTTCATATAGTAAAAAAATGAAAATTGAACCAATTTTTGCGTCGACAGAAAAATTTGTCAAAATACAAAAAAAAAATTTTAGATAAATATCAATTATTTTCCATATTTCTAGATCTAATTTCAAATTTTTTCATCTATGAACGAATAAAATTGAACTAAAATTGAAGGACTGCGCGTTACTTTCATATAGTCAAAAAATGAAAATTCAATCAATTTTTTTCTTTTTAGAAAAATTTGTGAAAATACAAAAAAAAAATTCAGATAAATATCAATTATTTTCTATATTTCTAGAACTGATTTCATATTTTCTCATCTATGAACGAATAAAATTAAACAAAAATTGAAGGAATGCGCGTTACTTTCATCTAGTCAAAAAATGAAAATTAAATGAATTTTTGTCTCGACAGAAAAATTTGGCAAAATACACAAAAAAATATTCAGATAAATATCAATTATTTTCCATGTTTCTAGATCTAATTTCAAATTTTTTCATCTATGAACGAATAAAATTGCACAAAAATTGAAGGACTGGGCGTTACTTTCATATAGTCAAAAAATGAAAATTCAATCAATTTTTTTCTCGTCAGAAAAATTTGGCAAAATACAAAAAAAAAATTTCAGATAAATATCAATTATTTTCCATATTTCTAGATCTGATTTCAAATTTTTTCATTTATGAACGAATAAAATTGAACAAAAATTGAAGGACTGCGCGTTAGTTTCATTTAGTAAAAAAATGAAAATTCAATCAATTTTTGTCTCGACAGAAAAATTTGACAAAATACACAAAAAATTTTTCACATAAATATCAATTGTTTTCCATATCTCTAGATCTTATTTCAAATTTTTTCATCTATGAACGAATAAAATTGAACTAAAATTGAAGGACTGCGCGTTACTTTCATCTAGTCAAAAAATGAAAATTAAATCAATTTTTGTCTCGACAGAAAAATTTAGCAAAATACACAAAAAATTTTTCAGATAAATATCAATTATTTTCCATATTTCTAGATCTAATTTTAAATTTTTTCATCTAAGAGAGAATAAATTTGAACAAAAATTGTAGGACTGCTTGTTACTTTTATATAGTAAAAAAATGAAAATTCAACCAATTTTTGCGTCGACAGAAAAATTTGGCAAAATACAAAAAAAAAATTTCAGATAAATATCAATTATTTTCCATATTTCTAGATCTGATTTCAAATTTTTTCATCTATGAACAAATAAAATTGAACAAAAATTGAAGGACTGCGCGTTACTTTCATATAGTCAAAAAATGAAAATTCAATCATTTTTTGTCTCGACAGAAAAATTTGACAAAATACACAAAAAATTTTTCAGATAAATATCGATTGTTTTCCATATTTCTAGATCTAATTTCAAATTTTTTCATCTATGAACGAATAAAATTGAACAAAAATTGAAGGACTGCGCGTTACTTTCATCTAGTCAAAAAATGAAAATTAAATCAATTTTTGTCTCGACAGAAAAATTTAGCAAAATACAAAAAAAATTTTCAGATAAATATCAATTATTTTCCATATTTCTAGATCTAATTTCAAATTTTCCATCTATGAACGAATAAAATTGAACAAACATTGAAGGACTGCGCGTTACATTCATAAAGTCAAAAAATTAAAATTCAATCAATTTTTGTCTAGTCAGAAAAATTTGGCAAAATAAAAAAAAAATTTTAGATAACTATCAATTATTTTCCATATTTCTAGATCTAATTTCAAATTTTTTTATCTAAGAAAGAATAAATTTAAACAAAAATTAAAGGACTGCACGTTACTTTCATATAGTTAAAAAATAAAAATTCAATTAATTTTTGTCTCGACGGAAAAATTTGGCAAAATACACACAAAATTTTTCAGATAAATGTCAATTATTTACCATGTTCCTAGATCTAATTTCAAATTTTTCCATCTATGAACGAATAAAATTGAACAAAAATTGAAGGACTGCTTGTTACTTTCATATAGTAAAAAAATGAAAATTCAACCAATTTTTGCGTCGACAGAAAAATTTGTCAAAATACAAAAAAAAAATTTTAGATAAATATCAATTATTTTCCATATTTCTAGATCTAATTTCAAATTTTTTCATCTATGAACGAATAAAATTGAACTAAAATTGAAGGACTGCGCGTTACTTTCATATAGTCAAAAAATGAAAATTCAATCAATTTTTGTCTCGACAGAAAAATTTGACAAAATACACAAAAAATATTTCACATAAATATTAATTGTTTTCTATATTTCTAGAACTGATTTCATATTTTTTCATCTATGAACAAATCAAATTGAACAAAAATTGAAGGACTGGGCGTTACTTTCATATAGTCAAAAAATGAAAATTCAATCAATTTTTTTCTCGTCAGAAAAATTTGGCAAAATAAAAAAAAAAAATTTTAGATAAATATCAATTTTTTTCCATATTTCTAGATCTAATTTCAAATTTTTTCATCTATGAACGAATAAAATTAAACAAAAATTGAAGGAATGCGCGTTACTTTCATCTAGTCAAAAAATGAAAATTAAATGAATTTTTGTCTCGACAGAAAAATTTGGCAAAATACACAAAAAAATTTTCAGATAAATATCAATTATTTTCCATGTTTCTAGATCTAATTTCAAATTTTTTCATCTATGAACGAATAAAATTGAACAAAAATTGAAGGACTGGGCGTTACATTCATATAGTCAAAAAATGAAAATTCAATCAATTTTTTTCTCGTCAGAAAAATTTGGCAAAATACAAAAAAAAAATTTTAGATAAATATCAATTATTTTCCATATTTCTAGATCTGATTTCAAATTTTTTCATTTATGAACGAATAAAATTGAACAAAAATTGAAGGACTGCGCGTTAGTTTCATATAGTAAAAAAATGAAAATTCAATCAATTTTTGTCTAGTCAGAAAAATTTAACAAAATAAAAAAAAAATTTTAGATAACTATCAATTATTTTCCATATTTCTAGATCTAATTTCAAATTTTTTCATCTATAAACGAATAAAATTAAACAAAAATTGAAGGACTGCGCGTTAGTTTCATATAGTAAAAAAATGAAAATTCAATCAATTTTTGGCTCGACAAAAAAATTTGGCAAAATACAAAAAAAAATTGTAGATAAATATCAATTGTTTTCCATATTTCTAGATCTAATTTCAAATTTTTTCATCTATGAACGAATAAAATTGAACAAACATTGAAGGACTGCTTGTTACTTTCATATAGTAAAAAAATGAAAATTGAACCAATTTTTGCGTCGACAGAAAAATTTGTCAAAATACAAAAAAAAAATTTTAGATAAATATCAATTATTTTCCATATTTCTAGATCTAATTTCAAATTTTTTCATCTATGAACGAATAAAATTCAACTAAAATTGAAGGACTGCGCGTTACTTTCATATAGTCAAAAAATGAAAATTCAATCAATTTTTTTCTTTTTAGAAAAATTTGTGAAAATACAAAAAAAAAATTCAGATAAATATCAATTATTTTCTATATTTCTAGAACTGATTTCATATTTTCTCATCTATAAACAAATCAAATTGAACAAAAATTGAAGGACTGGGCGTTACTTTCATATAGTCAAAAAATGAAAATTCAATCAATTTTTTTCTTTTTAGAAAAATTTGTGAAAATACAAAAAAAAAATTCAGATAAATATCAATTATTTTCTATATTTCTAGAACTGATTTCATATTTTCTTATCTATGAACGAATAAAATTAAACAAAAATTGAAGGAATGCGCGTTACTTTCATCTAGTCAAAAAATGAAAATTAAATGAATTTTTGTCTCGACAGAAAAATTTGGCAAAATACACAAAAAAATTTTCAGATAAATATCAATTATTTTCCATGTTTCTAGATCTAATTTCAAATTTTTTCATCTATGAACGAATAAAATTGCACAAAAATTGAAGGACTGGGCGTTACTTTCATATAGTCAAAAAATGAAAATTCAATCAATTTTTTTCTCGTCAGAAAAATTTGGCAAAATACAAAAAAAAAATTTCAGATAAATATCAATTATTTTCCATATTTCTAGATCTGATTTCAAATTTTTTCATCTAAGAGAGAATAAATTTAAACAAAAATTGTAGGACTGCTTGTTACTTTTATATAGTAAAAAAATGAAAATTCAACCAATTTTTGCGTCGACAGAAAAATTTGGCAAAATACAAAAAAAAAATTTCAGATAAATATCAATTATTTTCCATATTTCTAGATCTGATTTCAAATTTTTTCATCTATGAACAAATCAAATTGAACAAAAATTGAAGGACTGGGCGTTACTTTCATATAGTCAAAAAATGAAAATTCAATCAATTTTTTTCTTTTTAGAAAAATTTGTGAAAATACAAAAAAAAAAATCAGATAAATATCAATTATTTTCTATATTTCTAGAACTGATTTCATATTTTCTCATCTATGAACGAATCAAATTGAACAAAAATTGAAGGACTGGGCGTTACTTTCATATAGTCAAAAAATGAAAATTCAATCAATTTTTTTCTTTTTAGAAAAATTTGTGAAAATACAAAAAAAAAATTCAGATAAATATCAATTATTTTCTATATTTCTAGAACTGATTTCATATTTTCTCATCTATGAACGAATAAAATTAAACAAAAATTGAAGGAATGCGCGTTACTTTCATCTAGTCAAAAAATGAAAATTAAATGAATTTTTGTCTCGACAGAAAAATTTGGCAAAATACACAAAAAAATTTTCAGATAAATATCAATTATTTTCTATGTTTCTAGATCTAATTTCAAATTTTTTCATCTATGAACGAATAAAATTGCACAAAAATTGAAGGACTGGGCGTTACTTTCATATAGTCAAAAAATGAAAATTCAATCAATTTTTTTCTCGTCAGAAAAATTTGGCAAAATACAAAAAAAAAATTTCAGATAAATATCAATTATTTTCCATATTTCTAGATCTGATTTCAAATTTTTTCATCTAAGAGAGAATAAATTTAAACAAAAATTGTAGGACTGCTTGTTACTTTTATATAGTAAAAAAATGAAAATTCAACCAATTTTTGCGTCGACAGAAAAATTTGGCAAAATACAAATAAAAAATTCAGATAAATATCAATTATTTTCTATATTTCTAGAACTGATTTCATATTTTCTCATCTATGAACAAATCAAATTGAACAAAAATTGAAGGACTGGGCGTTACTTTCATATAGTCAAAAAATGAAAATTCAATCAATTTTTTTCTTTTTAGAAAAATTTGTGAAAATACAAAAAAAAAATTCAGATAAATATCAATTATTTTCTATATTTCTAGAACTGATTTCATATTTTCTCATCTATGAACGAATAAAATTAAACAAAAATTGAAGGAATGCGCGTTACTTTCATCTAGTCAAAAAATGAAAATTAAATGAATTTTTGTCTCGACAGAAAAATTGAGCAAAATACAAAAAAAAATTTTCAGATAAATATCAATTGTTTTCCATATCTCTAGATCTTATTTCAAATTTTTTCATCTATGAACGAATAAAATTGAACTAAAATTGAAGGACTGCGCGTTACTTTCATCTAGTCAAAAAATGAAAATTAAATCAATTTTTGTCTCGACAGAAAAATTTAGCAAAATACACAAAAAATTTTTCAGATAAATATCAATTATTTTCCATATTTCTAGATCTAATTTCAAATTTTTTCATCTAAGAGAGAATAAATTTAAACAAAAATTGTAGGACTGCTTGTTACTTTTATATAGTAAAAAAATGAAAATTCAACCAATTTTTGCGTCGACAGAAAAATTTGGCAAAATACAAAAAAAAAAATTCAGATAAATATCAATTATTTTCCATATTTCTAGATCTGATTTCAAATTTTTTCATCTATGAACAAATAAAATTGAACAAAAATTGAAGGACTGCGCGTTACTTTCATATAGTTAAAAAATGAAAATTCAATCATTTTTTGTCTCGACAGAAAAATTTGACAAAATACACAAAAAATTTTTCAGATAAATATCGATTGTTTTCCATATTTCTAGATCTAATTTCAAATTTTTTCATCTATGAACGAATAAAATTGAACAAAAATTGAAGGACTGCGCGTTACTTTCATCTAGTCAAAAAATGAAAATTAAATCAATTTTTGTCTCGACAGAAAAATTTAGCAAAATACAAAAAAAATTTTCAGATAAATATCAATTATTTTCCATATTTCTAGATCTAATTTCAAATTTTCCATCTATGAACGAATAAAATTAAACAAAAATTGAAGGACTGCGCGTTAGTTTCATATAGTAAAAAAATGAAAATTCAATCAATTTTTGGCTCGACAGAAAAATTTGGCAAAATAGAAAAAAAAATTGTAGATAAATATCAATTATTTTCCATAATTCTAGATCTAATTTCAAATTTCTTCATCTATGAACGAATAAAATTGAACAAAAATTGAAGGAATGCGCGTTACTTTCATCTAGTCAAAAAATGAAAATTAAATCAATTTTTGTCTCAACCGAAAAATTTGGCAAAATACACAAAAAATTTTTCAGATAAATATCAATTGTTTTCCATATTTCTAGATCTTATTTCAAATTTTTTCATCTATGAACGAATAAAATTGAACTAAAATTGAAGGACTGCGCGTTACTTTCATCTAGTCAAAAAATGAAAATTAAATCAATTTTTGTCTCGACAGAAAAATTTAGCAAAATCCACAAAAAATTTTTCAGATAAATATCAATTATTTTCCATATTTCTAGATCTAATTTCAAATTTTTCCATCTATGAACGAATAAAATTGAACAAAAATTGAAGGACTGCTTGTTACTTTCATATAGTAAAAAAATGAAAATTCAACCAATTTTTGCGTCGACAGAAAAATTTGTCAAAATACAAAAAAAAAATTTTAGATAAATATAAATTATTTTCCATATTTCTAGATCTAATTTCAAATTTTTTCATCTATGAACGAATAAAATTGAACAAAAATTGAAGGACTGCTCGTTACTTTCATATAGTCAAAAAATAAAAATTAAATCAATTTTTGTCTCGACAGAAAAATTTAGCAAAATACACAAAAAATTTTTCAGATAAATATCAATTATTTTCCATATTTCTAGATTTAATTTCAAATTTTTTCATCTATGAACGAATAACATTGAACAAACATTGAAGGACTGCGCGTTACATTCAAATAGTCAAAAAATTAAAATTCAATCAATTTTTGTCTAGTCAGAAAAATTTAGCAAAATAAAAAAAAAAAATTTTAGATAACTATCAATTATTTTCCATATTTCTAGATCTAATTTCAAATTTTTTCATCTATGAACGAATAAAATTGAACAAAAATTAAAGGACTGCGCGTTACTTTTATATAGTCACAAAATGAAAATTCAATCAATTTTTTTCTTGTCAGAAAAATTTGGCAAAATACAACAAAAAAAAATTTCAGATAAATATCAAAAATTTTGCATATTTCTAGATCTAATTTCAAATTTTTTCATTAATGAACGAATAAAATTGAACAAAAATTGAAGGACTGCGCGTTACTTTCATCTAGTCAAAAAATGAAAATTAAATCAATTTTTGTCTCGACAGAAAAATTTGTCAAAATACACAAAAAATTTTTCAGATAAATATCAATTATTTTCCATGTTTCTAGATCTAATTTCAAATTTT
The DNA here is from genome assembly GCA_037103525.1 of Ganaspis brasiliensis. Lineage (NCBI taxonomy): Eukaryota > Metazoa > Arthropoda > Insecta > Hymenoptera > Figitidae > Ganaspis > Ganaspis brasiliensis. The sequence goes on along the minus strand of JAZKLR010000451.1, from coordinate 445,350 downwards.
TTTATCTATGAACGAATAAAATTGAACAAAAATTGAAGGACTGCGCTTTACTTTCATATAGTCAAAAAATGAAAATTCAATCAATTTTTGTCTCGACAGAAAAATTTGACAAAATACACAAAAAATTTTTCAGATAAATATCAATTGTTTTCCATAGTTCTAGATCTTATTTTAAATTTTTTCATCTATGAACAAATAAGATTGAACAAAAATTGAAGGACTGCGCGTTACTTTCATATAGTGAAAAAATGAAAATTCAATTAATTTTTTGCTCGACAGAATAATTTGGCAAAATACAAAACAAAATTTTAGATAAATATCAATTATTTTCCATATTTCTAGATCAAATTTCAAATTTTTTTTATCTATGAACGAATAAAATTGAACAAAAATTGAAGGACTGCGCTTTACTTTCATATAGTCAAAAAATGAAAATTCAATCAATTTTTGTCTCGACAGAAAAATTTAGCAAAATACACAAAAAATTTTTCAGATAAATATCAATTATTTTCCATGTTTCTAAATCTAATTTCAAATTTTTTCATCTATGAACGAATAAAATTGAACAAAAATTGAAGGACTGCTCGTTACTTTCATATAGTCAAAAAATGAAAATTCAATCAATTTTTTTTCGTCAGAAAAATTTGGCAAAATACAATAAAAAAATTTCAGATAAATATCAATTATTTTCCATATTTCTAGATCTAAATTCAAATTTTTTCATCTATGAACGAATAAAATTGAACAAAAATTGAAGGAATGCGCGTTACTTTCATCTAGTCAAAAAATGAAAATTAAATCAATTTTTGTCTCGACAGAAAAATTTAGCAAAATACACAAAAAATTTTTCAGATAAATATCAATTATTTTCCATATTTCTAGATTTAATTTCAAATTTTTTCATCTATGAACGAATAACATTGAACAAACATTGAAGGACTGCGCCTTACATTCAAATAGTCAAAAAATTAAAATTCAATCAATTTTTGTCTAGTCAGAAAAATTTAGCAAAATAAAAAAAAAAAATTTTAGATAACTATCAATTATTTTCCATATTTCTAGATCTAATTTCAAATTTTTTCATGTATGAACGAATAAAATTGAACAAAAATTAAAGGACTGCGCGTTACTTTCATATAGTCACAAAATGAAAATTCAATCAATTTTTTTCTTGTCAGAAAAATTTGGCAAAATACAACAAAAAAAAATTTCAGATAAATATCAAAAATTTTCCATATTTCTAGATCTAATTTCAAATTTTTTCATTAATGAACGAATAAAATTGAACAAAAATTGAAGGACTGCGCGTTACTTTCATCTAGTCAAAAAATGAAAATTAAATCAATTTTTGTCTCGACAGAAAAATTTGTCAAAATACACAAAAAATTTTTCAGATAAATATCAATTATTTTCCATGTTTCTAGATCTAATTTCAAATTTTTTTATCTATGAACGAATAAAATTGAACAAAAATTGAAGGACTGCGCTTTACTTTCATATAGTCAAAAAATGAAAATTCAATCAATTTTTGTCTCGACAGAAAAATTTGACAAAATACACAAAAAATTTTTCAGATAAATATCAATTGTTTTCCATAGTTCTAGATCTTATTTCAAATTTTTTCATCTATGAACAAATAAGATTGAACAAAAATTGAAGGACTGCGCGTTACTTTCATATAGTGAAAAAATGAAAATTCAATCAATTTTTTGCTCGACAGAATAATTTGGCAAAATACAAAACAAAATTTTAGATAAATATCAATTATTTTCCATATTTCTAGATCTAATTTTAAATTTTTTCATCTATGAACGAATAAAATTGAACAAAAATTGAAGGACTGCGCGTTACTTTCATCTAGTCAAAAAATGAAAATTAAATCAATTTTTGTCTCGAAAGAAAAATTTGTCAAAATACACAAAAAAATTTTCAGATAAATATCAATTATTTTCCATGTTTCTAGATCTAATTTCAAATTTTTTTATCTATAAACGAATAAAATTGAACAAAAATTGAAGGACTGCGCGTTACTTTCATCTAGTCAAAAAATGAAAATTAAATCAATTTTTGTCTCGACAGAAAAATTTGTCAAAATACACAAAAAAATTTTCAGATAAATATCAATTATTTTCCATGTTTCTAGATCTAATTTCAAATTTTTTTATCTATGAACGAATAAAATTGAACAAAAATTGAAGGACTGCGCGTTACTTTCATATAGTCAAAAAATGAAAATTCAATCAATTTTTGTCTCGACAGAAAAATTTGACAAAATACACAAAAAATTTTTCAGATAAATATCAATTGTTTTCCATAGTTCTAGATCTTATTTCAAATTTTCTCATCTATGAACGAATAAGATTGAACAAAAATTGAAGGACTGCGCGTTACTTTCATATAGTAAAAAAATGAAAATTCAATCAATTTTTGGCTCGACAGAATAATTTGGCAAAATACAAAACAAAATTTTAGATAAATATCAATTATTTTCCTTATTTCCAGATCTAATTTCAAATTTTTTCATTTATGAACGAATAAAATTGAACAAAAATTGAAGGACTGCGCGTTACTGTTATCTAGTCAAAAAATGAAAATTAAATCAATTTTTGTCTCGACAGAAAAATTTGACAAAATACACAAAAAATTTTTCAGATAAATATCAATTATTTTCCATGTTTCTAGATCTAATTTCAAATTTTTTTATCTATGAACGAATAAAATTGAACAAAAATTGAAGGACTGCGCGTTACTTTCATCTAGTCAAAAAATGAAAATTAAATCAATTTTTGTCTCGACAGAAAAATTTGTCAAAATACACAAAAAAATTTTCAGATAAATATCAATTATTTTCCATGTTTCTAGATCTAATTTCAAATTTTTTTATCTATGAACGAATAAAATTGAACAAAAATTGAAGGACTGCGCGTTACTTTCATCTAGTCAAAAAATGAAAATTAAATCAATTTTTGTCTCGACAGAAAAATTTGTCAAAATACACAAAAAAATTTTCAGATAAATATCAATTATTTTCCATGTTTTTAGATCTAATTTCAAATTTTTTTATCTATGAACGAATAAAATTGAACAAAAATTGAAGGACTGCGCGTTACTTTCATATAGTCAAAAAATGAAAATTCAATCAATTTTTGTCTCGACAGAAAAATTTGACAAAATACACAAAAAATTTTTCAGATAAATATCAATTGTTTTCCATAGTTCTAGATCTTATTTCAAATTTTTTCATCTATGAACAAATAAGATTGAACAAAAATTGAAGGACTGCGCGTTACTTTCATATAGTAAAAAAATGAAAATTCAATCAATTTTTGGCTCGACAGAATAATTTGGCAAAATACAAAACAAAATTTTAGATAAATATCAATTATTTTCCTTATTTCCAGATCTAATTTCAAATTTTTTCATCTATGAACGAATAAAATTGAACAAAAATTGAAGGACTGCGCGTTACTTTTATCTAGTCAAAAAATGAAAATTAAATCAATTTTTGTCTCGACAGAAAAATTTAGCAAAATACACAAAAAATTTTTCAGATGAATATCATTTATTTTCCATGTTTCTAGATCTAATTTCAAATTTTTTCATCTATGAACGAATAAAATTGAAAATACATTGAAGGACTGCGCGTTACATTCATATAGTCAAAAAATTAACATTCAATCAATTTTTGTCTAGTCAGAAAAATTTGGCAAAATAAAAAAAAAATTTTTAGATAACTATCAATTATTTTCCATATTTCTAGATCTAATTTCAAGTTTTTTCATCTATGAACGAATAAAATTGAACAAAAATTGAAGGACTGCGCGTTACTTTCATATAGTCAAAAAATGAAAATTCAATCAATTTTTTTTCGTCAGAAAAATTTGGCAAAATACAATAAAAAAATTTCAGATAAATATCAATTATTTTCCATATTTCTAGATCTAATTTCAAATTTTTTTATCTATGAACGAATAAAATTGAACAAAAATTGAAGGAATGCGCGTTACTTTCATCTAGTCAAAAAATGAAAATTAAATCAATTTTTGTCTCGACAGAAAAATTTAGCAAAATACACAAAAAATTTTTCAGATAAATATCAATTATTTTCCATATTTCTAGATTTAATTTCAAATTTTTTCATCTATGAACGAATAACATTGAACAAACATTGAAGGACTGCGCGTTACATTCAAATAGTCAAAAAATTAAAATTCAATCAATTTTTGTCTAGTCAGAAAAATTTAGCAAAATATAAAAAAAAATTTTAGATAACTATCAATTATTTTCCATATTTCTAGATCTAATTTCAAATTTTTTCATGTATGAACGAATAAAATTGAACAAAAATTAAAGGACTGCGCGTTACTTTCATATAGTCACAAAATGAAAATTCAATCAATTTTTTTCTTGTCAGAAAAATTTAGCAAAATACAACAAAAAAAAATTTCAGATAAATATCAAAAATTTTCCATATTTCTAGATCTAATTTCAAATTTTTGCATTAATGAACGAATAAAATTGAACAAAAATTGAAGGACTGCGCGTTACTTTTATCTAGTCAAAAAATGAAAATTAAATCAATTTTTGTCTCGACAGAAAAATTTAGCAAAATACACAAAAAATTTTTCAGATAAATATCAATTATTTTCCATGTTTCTAGATCTAATTTTAAATTTTTTTATCTATGAACGAATAAAATTGAACAAAAATTGAAGGACTGCGCTTTACTTTCATATAGTCAAAAAATGAAAATTCAATCAATTTTTGTCTCGACAGAAAAATTTGACAAAATACACAAAAAATTTTTCAGATAAATATCAATTGTTTTCCATAGTTCTAGATCTTATTTCAAATTTTTTCATCTATGAACAAATAAGATTGAACAAAAATTGAAGGACTGCGCGTTACTTTCATATAGTGAAAAAATGAAAATTCAATCAATTTTTTGCTCGACAGAATAATTTGGCAAAATACAAAACAAAATTTTAGATAAATATCAATTATTTTCCATATTTCTAGATCTAATTTTAAATTTTTTCATCTATGAACGAATAAAATTGAACAAAAATTGAAGGACTGCGCGTTACTTTCATCTAGTCAAAAAATGAAAATTAAATCAATTTTTGTCTCGAAAGAAAAATTTGTCAAAATACACAAAAAAATTTTCAGATAAATATCAATTATTTTCCATGTTTCTAGATCTAATTTCAAATTTTTTTATCTATGAACGAATAAAATTGAACAAAAATTGAAGGACTGCGCGTTACTTTCATCTAGTCAAAAAATGAAAATTAAATCAATTTTTGTCTCGACAGAAAAATTTGTCAAAATACACAAAAAAATTTTCAGATAAATATCAATTATTTTCCATGTTTCTAGATCTAATTTCAAATTTTTTTATCTATGAACGAATAAAATTGAACAAAAATTGAAGGACTGCGCGTTACTTTCATATAGTCAAAAAATGAAAATTCAATCAATTTTTGTCTCGACAGAAAAATTTGACAAAATACACAAAAAATTTTTCAGATAAATATCAATTGTTTTCCATAGTTCTAGATCTTATTTCAAATTTTCTCATCTATGAACGAATAAGATTGAACAAAAATTGAAGGACTGCGCGTTACTTTCATATAGTAAAAAAATGAAAATTCAATCAATTTTTGGCTCGACAGAATAATTTGGCAAAATACAAAACAAAATTTTAGATAAATATCAATTATTTTCCTTATTTCCAGATCTAATTTCAAATTTTTTCATCTATGAACGAATAAAATTGAACAAAAATTGAAGGACTGCGCGTTACTTTTATCTAGTCAAAAAATGAAAATTAAATCAATTTTTGTCTCGACAGAAAAATTTAGCAAAATACACAAAAAATTTTTCAGATGAATATCATTTATTTTCCATGTTTCTAGATCTAATTTCAAATTTTTTCATCTATGAACGAATAAAATTGAACATACATTGAAGGACTGCGCGTTACATTCATATAGTCAAAAAATTAACATTCAATCAATTTTTGTCTAGTCAGAAAAATTTGGCAAAATAAAAAAAAAATTTTTAGATAACTATCAATTATTTTCCATATTTCTAGATCTAATTTCAAGTTTTTTCATCTATGAACGAATAAAATTGAACAAAAATTGAAGGACTGCGCGTTACTTTCATATAGTCAAAAAATGAAAATTCAATCAATTTTTTTTCGTCAGAAAAATTTGGCAAAATACAATAAAAAAATTTCAGATAAATATCAATTATTTTCCATATTTCTAGATCTAATTTCAAATTTTTTTATCTATGAACGAATAAAATTGAACAAAAATTGAAGGAATGCGCGTTACTTTCATCTAGTCAAAAAATGAAAATTAAATCAATTTTGGTCTCGACAGAAAAATTTAGCAAAATACACAAAAAAGTTTTCAGATAAATATCAATTATTTTCCATATTTCTAGATTTAATTTCAAATTTTTTCATCTATGAACGAATAACATTGAACAAACATTGAAGGACTGCGCGTTACATTCAAATAGTCAAAAAATTAAAATTCAATCAATTTTTGTCTAGTCAGAAAAATTTAGCAAAATATAAAAAAAAATTTTAGATAACTATCAATTATTTTCCATATTTCTAGATCTAATTTCAAATTTTTTCATGTATGAACGAATAAAATTGAACAAAAATTAAAGGACTGCGCGTTACTTTCATATAGTCACAAAATGAAAATTCAATCAATTTTTTTCTTGTCAGAAAAATTTAGCAAAATACAACAAAAAAAAATTTCAGATAAATATCAAAAATTTTCCATATTTCTAGATCTAATTTCAAATTTTTGCATTAATGAACGAATAAAATTGAACAAAAATTGAAGGACTGCGCGTTACTTTTATCTAGTCAAAAAATGAAAATTAAATCAATTTTTGTCTCGACAGAAAAATTTAGCAAAATACACAAAAAATTTTTCAGATAAATATCAATTATTTTCCATGTTTCTAGATCTAATTTTAAATTTTTTTATCTATGAACGAATAAAATTGAACAAAAATTGAAGGACTGCGCTTTACTTTCATATAGTCAAAAAATGAAAATTCAATCAATTTTTGTCTCGACAGAAAAATTTGACAAAATACACAAAAAATTTTTCAGATAAATATCAATTGTTTTCCATAGTTCTAGATCTTATTTCAAATTTTTTCATCTATGAACAAATAAGATTGAACAAAAATTGAAGGACTGCGCGTTACTTTCATATAGTGAAAAAATGAAAATTCAATCAATTTTTTGCTCGACAGAATAATTTGGCAAAATACAAAACAAAATTTTAGATAAATATCAATTATTTTCCATATTTCTAGATCTAATTTTAAATTTTTTCATCTATGAACGAATAAAATTGAACAAAAATTGAAGGACTGCGCGTTACTTTCATCTAGTCAAAAAATGAAAATTAAATCAATTTTTGTCTCGAAAGAAAAATTTGTCAAAATACACAAAAAAATTTTCAGATAAATATCAATTATTTTCCATGTTTCTAGATCTAATTTCAAATTTTTTTATCTATGAACGAATAAAATTGAACAAAAATTGAAGGACTGCGCGTTACTTTCATCTAGTCAAAAAATGAAAATTAAATCAATTTTTGTCTCGACAGAAAAATTTGTCAAAATACACAAAAAAATTTTCAGATAAATATCAATTATTTTCCATGTTTCTAGATCTAATTTCAAATTTTTTTATCTATGAACGAATAAAATTGAACAAAAATTGAAGGACTGCGCGTTACTTTCATATAGTCAAAAAATGAAAATTCAATCAATTTTTGTCTCGACAGAAAAATTTGACAAAATACACAAAAAATTTTTCAGATAAATATCAATTGTTTTCCATAGTTCTAGATCTTATTTCAAATTTTCTCATCTATGAACGAATAAGATTGAACAAAAATTGAAGGACTGCGCGTTACTTTCATATAGTAAAAAAATGAAAATTCAATCAATTTTTGGCTCGACAGAATAATTTGGCAAAATACAAAACAAAATTTTAGATAAATATCAATTATTTTCCTTATTTCCAGATCTAATTTCAAATTTTTTCATCTATGAACGAATAAAATTGAACAAAAATTGAAGGACTGCGCGTTACTTTTATCTAGTCAAAAAATGAAAATTAAATCAATTTTTGTCTCGACAGAAAAATTTAGCAAAATACACAAAAAATTTTTCAGATGAATATCATTTATTTTCCATGTTTCTAGATCTAATTTCAAAATTTTTCATCTATGAACGAATAAAATTGAACATACATTGAAGGACTGCGCGTTACATTCATATAGTCAAAAAATTAACATTCAATCAATTTTTGTCTAGTCAGAAAAATTTGGCAAAATAAAAAAAAAATTTTTAGATAACTATCAATTATTTTCCATATTTCTAGATCTAATTTCAAATTTTTTCATCTATGAACGAATAAAATTGAACAAAAATTGAAGGACTGCTCGTTACTTTCATATAGTCAAAAAATGAAAATTCAATCAATTTTTGTCTCGACTGAAAAATTTGGCAAAATACAATAAAAAAATTTCAGATAAATATCAATTATTTTCCATATTTCTAGATCTAAATTCAAATTTTTTCATCTATGAACGAATAAAATTGAACAAAAATTGAAGGAATGCGCGTTACTTTCATCTAGTCAAAAAATGAAAATTAAATCAATTTTGGTCTCGACAGAAAAATTTAGCAAAATACACAAAAAATTTTTCAGATAAATATCAATTATTTTCCATATTTCTAGATTTAATTTCAAATTTTTTCATCTATGAACGAATAACATTGAACAAACATTGAAGGACTGCGCGTTACATTCAAATAGTCAAAAAATTAAAATTCAATCAATTTTTGTCTAGTCAGAAAAATTTAGCAAAATAAAAAAAAAAATTTTAGATAACTATCAATTATTTTCCATATTTCTAGATCTAATTTCAAATTTTTTCATGTATGAACGAATAAAATTGAACAAAAATTGAAGGACTGCGCGTTACTTTCATCTAGTCAAAAAATGAAAATTAAATCAATTTTTGTCTCGACAGAAAAATTTGTCAAAATACACAAAAAAATTTTCAGATAAATATCAATTATTTTCCATGTTTTTAGATCTAATTTCAAATTTTTTTATCTATGAACGAATAAAATTGAACAAAAATTGAAGGACTGCGCGTTACTTTCATATAGTCAAAAAATGAAAATTCAATCAATTTTTGTCTCGACAGAAAAATTTGACAAAATACACAAAAAATTTTTCAGATAAATATCAATTGTTTTCCATAGTTCTAGATCTTATTTCAAATTTTTTCATCTATGAACAAATAAGATTGAACAAAAATTGAAGGACTGCGCGTTACTTTCATATAGTAAAAAAATGAAAATTCAATCAATTTTTGGCTCGACAGAATAATTTGGCAAAATACAAAACAAAATTTTAGATAAATATCAATTATTTTCCTTATTTCCAGATCTAATTTCAAATTTTTTCATCTATGAACGAATAAAATTGAACAAAAATTGAAGGACTGCGCGTTACTTTTATCTAGTCAAAAAATGAAAATTAAATCAATTTTTGTCTCGACAGAAAAATTTAGCAAAATACACAAAAAATTTTTCAGATGAATATCATTTATTTTCCATGTTTCCAGATCTAATTTCAAATTTTTTCATCTATGAACGAATAAAATTGAAAATACATTGAAGGACTGCGCGTTACATTCATATAGTGAAAAAATGAAAATTCAATCAATTTTTTGCTCGACAGAATAATTTGGCAAAATACAAAACAAAATTTTAGATAAATATCAATTATTTTCCATATTTCTAGATCTAATTTTAAATTTTTTCATCTATGAACGAATAAAATTGAACAAAAATTGAAGGACTGCGCGTTACTTTCATCTAGTCAAAAAATGAAAATTAAATCAATTTTTGTCTCGAAAGAAAAATTTGTCAAAATACACAAAAAAATTTTCAGATAAATATCAATTATTTTCCATGTTTCTAGATCTAATTTCAAATTTTTTTATCTATGAACGAATAAAATTAAACAAAAATTGAAGGACTGCGCGTTACTTTCATCTAGTCAAAAAATGAAAATTAAATCAATTTTTGTCTCGACAGAAAAATTTGTCAAAATACACAAAAAAATTTTCAGATAAATATCAATTATTTTCCATGTTTCTAGATCTAATTTCAAATTTTTTTATCTATGAACGAATAAAATTGAACAAAAATTGAAGGACTGCGCGTTACTTTCATATAGTCAAAAAATGAAAATTCAATCAATTTTTGTCTCGACAGAAAAATTTGACAAAATACACAAAAAATTTTTCAGATAAATATCAATTGTTTTCCATAGTTCTAGATCTTATTTCAAATTTTCTCATCTATGAACGAATAAGATTGAACAAAAATTGAAGGACTGCGCGTTACTTTCATATAGTAAAAAAATGAAAATTCAATCAATTTTTGGCTCGACAGAATAATTTGGCAAAATACAAAACAAAATTTTAGATAAATATCAATTATTTTCCTTATTTCCAGATCTAATTTCAAATTTTTTCATCTATGAACGAATAAAATTGAACAAAAATTGAAGGACTGCGCGTTACTTTTATCTAGTCAAAAAATGAAAATTAAATCAATTTTTGTCTCGACAGAAAAATTTAGCAAAATACACAAAAAATTTTTCAGATGAATATCATTTATTTTCCATGTTTCTAGATCTAATTTCAAATTTTTTCATCTATGAACGAATAAAATTGAACATACATTGAAGGACTGCGCGTTACATTCATATAGTCAAAAAATTAACATTCAATCAATTTTTGTCTAGTCAGAAAAATTTGGCAAAAAAAAAAAAAAATTTTTAGATAACTATCAATTATTTTCCATATTTCTAGATCTAATTTCAAGTTTTTTCATCTATGAACGAATAAAATTGAACAAAAATTAAAGGACTGCGCGTTACTTTCATATAATCAAAAAATGAAAATTCAATCAATTTTTGTCTCGACAGAAAAATTTGGCAAAATACAAAAAAATTTTTTCAGATAAATGTCAATTATTTTCCATATTTCTAGATCTAATTTCAAATTTTTTCATCTATGAACGAATAAAATTGAACAAAAATTGAAGGACTGCGCGTTACTTTCATATAGTTAAAAAATGAAAATTCAATCAATTTTTGTCTCGACTGAAAAATTTGGCAAAATAAACAAAAAATTTTTCAGATAAATATCAATTTGTTCGTTAATAAAGGAAAAAAATTTAAAATTAGATCTAGAAATATTGAAAATAATTAATATTTGTCTGAAATTTTTTTTTGTAACTTGCCAAATGTTTCTGTCGAGACAAAAATTGATTGAATTTTCATTTTTTTAATATATGAAAGTAACGCGCAGTCCTTCAATTTTTGTTCAATTTTATTTGTTCATAGATGAAAAAATTTGAAATCAGATCTAGAAATATGGAAAATAATTGATATTTATCTGAAATTTTTTTTTTGTATTTTGCCAAATTTTTCTGACGAGAAAAAAATTGATTGAATTTTCATTTTTTGACTATATGAAAGTAACGCGCAGTCCTTCAATTTTAGTTCAATTTTATTCGTTCATAGATGAAAAAATTTGAAATTAGATCTAGAAATATGGAAAATAATTGATATTTATCTAAAATTTTATTTTATTTTGCCAAATTTTTCTGTCGAGACAAAAATTAATTAAATTTTTATTTTTTAACTATATGAAAGTAACGTGCAGTCCTTTAATTTTTGTTCAATTTTATTCTTTCTTGGATGAAAAAATTTGAAATTAGATCTAGAAATATGGAAAATAATTTATATTTATCTGAAAAATTTTTTGTGTATTTTGCTAAATTTTTCTGTCGAGACAAAAATTGATTTAATTTTCATTTTTTGACTGGATGAAAGTAACGCGCATTTCTTCAATTTTTGTTCAATTTTATTCGTTCATAGATGAAAAAATTTGAAATTAGATCTAGAAATATGGAAAATTTTTGATATTTATCTGAAAAATTTTTTGTGTATTTTGCCAAATTTTTCTGTCGAGCCAAAAATTGATTGAATTTTCATTTTTTGACTAGATGAAAGTAACGCGCAGTCCTTCAATTTTTGTCCAATTTTGTTCGTTAATATATGAAACTTACTATTGCTTTGTTCTGAAAGGGTTAATTATTGATGATGATCATTGATCATTTCTCTAAAGTGATTCCATTTAATGATCCATACCATGGTCAAGTGTTGAAAAAATCTTGGGGCTAGTAAAACCGAGTCAAGTTGGTATAGATTGATTATCTCAATTTGGGTTGCTCGGAAATGGTTATTTGTTGATGATCTTTATGGATCATCATTCTAGGGTAATTCCATTAAATGAGCCATGCTATGGTCATCGTTGATGATCATCATTGATCATCACTCTAGGTTGTTTTGTTTTTAAAGGCTGTTCTGCCACGATATCATCTAATGGGTTGTTTTCAAGGGTTAATAAATTAATTTGTTAATTGGAACAATTAGAATGCATATTTCTGAGTATGGTCCATTATTTTAGAACCTGATTCTAATTTTTTTGTTGATTTTGAGTATTTTTCTCTGATACCTTTTTTTATTTTTCTAAGGGGTGGTTTTTTAGGGTTGATAATTTAATTCGTCAATAAGGGGAAATGAGTGCGCATATTCCTGAGTATGTTCCATCATTTTAGAACTTAATTATAATTTTATTGTTGATTTTGAGTATTTTTCTCTGATATCTTTTTCTTTTTTTCTTAAGGGGTGGTTTTTTATAGTTAAAAAATGAATTTGTCAATGAGAAAAATTAAAGGTCATATTCTTGAGTACGTTTCATCATTTTAGAACTTAATTATAATGTTTTTGTTGATTTTGAGTATTTTTCTCTTATATCTTTTTCTTTTTTTCCTTAGGGGTGGTTTTTTAAGATTGATAAATCTATTTGTCAATTGGAAAAATTAGGGGGCATATTCCTAAATACGTTCCATCATTTTAGAACTTAATTATAATTTTATTGTTGATTTTGAGTATTTTTCTCTGATATCTTTTTCTTTTTTTCTTAAGGGGTGGTTTTTTATAGTTAAAAAATGAATTTGTCAATGAGAAAAATTATAGGTCATATTCTTGAGTACGTTTCATTATTTTAGAACTTAATTATAATGTTTTTGTTGATTTTGAGTATTTTTCTCTTATATCTTTTTCTTTTTTTCCTTAAGGGTGGTTTTTTAAGATTGATAAATCTATTTGTCAATTGGAAAAATTAGTGGGCATATTTCAGAGTACGTTTAATCATTTTAGAACATGATTATATTTTTTTGTTGGTTTTGACTATTTCTCTGTAATAACTTTTTCTATTTTTCTAAGGGGTGGTTTTTTAGGGTTAATAAATTAATTTCTCTATTTGAAAAATAAGAGAGCATATTCCTGAGAAAGTCCTATCATTTTAGAACTTAATTATAATTTTTTTGTTGATTTTGAGTATTTTTCTCTGATATCTTTTTCTTTTTTTCTTAAGGGGTGGTTTTTTATCGTTCAAAAATTAATTAGTTAATTAGAAAAATTATATGGCATATTCTTGAGTACGTTTCATCTTTTTAAAACTTAATTATAATTTTTTGGTTGATTTTGAGTATTTTTCTCTGATATCTTTTTCTTTTTTTCTTAAGGGGTGGTTTTTTAGGGTTGATAAATCTATTTGTCAATTGGAAAAATTAGGGGGCGTATTCCGGAGGACGTTTCATCATTTAAGAACATGATTATAATTTTTTAGTTTATTTTGAGTATTTTTCTCTGATAAGTTTTTCTACTTTTCTAAGGGGTGGTTTTTTAGGGTTAATAAATTAATTTCTCTATTTGAAAAATAAGAGGGCATATTTCTGAGAAAGTTCTATCATTTTAGAACTTAATTATAATTTTTTTGTTGATTTTTAGTATTTTTCTCTGATATCTTTTTCTTTTTTTCTTAAGGGGTGGTTTTTTATCGTTCAAAAATTAATTAGTCAATTAGAAAAATTATAGGGCATATTCTTGAGTACGGTTGATCATTTTAGAACTTAATTATAATTTTTTTATTGATTTTGAGTATTTTTCTCTTATATCTTTTTCTTTTTTTCCTTAGGGGTGGTTTTTTAGGGTTGATAAATCTATTTGTCAATTGGAAAAAATAGGGGGCGTATTCCGGAAGACGTTTCATCATTTGAGAACATGATTATAATTTTTTAGTTTATTTTGAGTATTTTTCTCTGATAAGTTTTTCTACTTTTCTAGGGGGTGGTTTTTTAGGGTTAATAAATTAATTTGTCAATTTGAAAAATTAGAGGGCATATTCCTGAGAACGTTTCATCATTTTAGAACATGATTATAATTTTTTGGTTGATTTTGAGTATTTTTCTCTTATATCTTTTTTTTTTTACTTAGGGGTGGTTTTTTAGGGTTGATAAATCTATTTGTCAATTGGAAAAATTAGGGGGCGTATTCCGGAGGACGTTTCATCATTTAAGAACATGATTATAATTTTTTAGTTTATTTTGAGTATTTTTCTCTGATAAGTTTTTCTACTTTTCTAAGGGGTGGTTTTTTAGGGTTAATAAATTAATTTCTCTATTTGAAAAATAAGAGGGCATATTCCTGAGAAAGTTCTATCATTTTAGAACTTAATTATAATTTTGTTGTTGATTTTTAGTATTTTTCTCTGATATCTTTTTCTTTTTTTCTTAAGGGGTGGTTTTTTATCGTTCAAAAATTAATTAGTCAATTAGAAAAATTATAGGGCATATTCTTGAGTACGTTTGATCATTTTAGAACTTAATTATAATTTTTTTATTGATTTTGAGTATTTTTCTCTTATATCTTTTTCTTTTTTTCCTTAGGGGTGGTTTTTTAGGGTTGATAAATCTATTTGTCAATTGGAAAAATTAGGGGGCGTATTCCGGAGGACGTTTCATCATTTAAGAACATGATTATAATTTTTTAGTTTATTTTGAGTATTTTTCTCTGATAAGTTTTTCTACTTTTCTAAGGGGTGGTTTTTTAGGGTTAATAAATTAATTTCTCTATTTGAAAAATAAGAGGGCATATTCCTGAGAAAGTTCTATCATTTTAGAACTTAATTATAATTTTTTTGTTGATTTTTAGTATTTTTCTCTGATATCTTTTTCTTTTTTTCTTAAGGGGTGGTTTTTTATCGTTCAAAAATTAATTAGTCAATTAGAAAAATTATAGGGCATATTCTTGAGTACGTTTGATCATTTTAGAACTTAATTATAATTTTTTTATTGATTTTGAGTATTTTTCTCTTATATCTTTTTCTTTTTTTCCTTAGGGGTGGTTTTTTAGGGTTGATAAATCTATTTGTCAATTGGAAAAAATAGGGGGCGTATTCCGGAAGACGTTTCATCATTTGAGAACATGATTATAATTTTTTAGTTTATTTTGAGTATTTTTCTCTGATAAGTTTTTCTACTTTTCTAGGGGGTGGTTTTTTAGGGTTAATAAATTAATTCGTCAATTTGAAAAATTATAGGGCATATTCTTGAGTACGTTTCATCATTTTTGAACTTAATTATAATTTTTTGTTAATTTTGAGTATTTTTCTCTTATATCTTTTTTTTTTTACTTAGGGGTGGTTTTTTAGGGTTGATAAATCTATTTGTGAATTGGAAAAATTAGGGGGCATATTGCAGAGTACGTTTAATCATTTTAGAACATGATTATATTTTTTTTGTTGGTTTTGAGTATTTCTCTGTGATAACTTTTTCTATTTCTCTAAGGGGTGGTTTTTTAGGGTTAATAAATTAATTTGTCAATTTGAAAAATTAGAGGGCATATTCCTGAGAACGTTTCATCATTTTAGAACATGATTATAATTTTTTGGTTGATTTTGAGTATTTCTCTGTTATAACTTTTTCTTTTTTTCCTTAGGGGTGGTTTTTTAGGGTTGATAAATCTATTTGTCAATTGGAAAAATTAGGGGGCACATTTCTGAGTACGTTTCATCATTTTAGAACATGATTATAATTTTTTGGTTGATTTTGAGTATTTCTCTGTTATAACTTTATCTTTTTTTCTTAAGGGGTGGTTTTTAGGGTGGTGTAATTAATTCGTCAATTAGAAAAATTATAGGGTATATTCCTAAATACGTTCCATCATTTTAGAACTTAATTATAATTTTTTTGTCGATTTTGAATATTTTTCTCTGATATATTTTTCTTTTTTTCCTTAGGGGTGGTTTTTTTGGGTTGATTAATCTATTTGTCAATTGGAAAAATTAAGGGGCATATTGCAGAGTACGTTTCATTATTTTAGATTTTTATTATATTTTTTGTAGAATTTTTTTTTTTTATTTCTTCTTTAGAGGTGGTTTTTGGGGGTTGCGAACTTTCTGTCCTTTGGTAACTGACTTTTTAATGTTTTTTATAATTAATGAATTGATTTAAAATATTGAAAATAAAAGTTTGTTTGACTAAATCAAATAGTGTTATTTGAATTTGGTGCGAAAAACACGTGGTCCCCTCTGATTGGTGGTCAATCTGCGTAGGTTAATTTCTCTATTAGAATTACGAGAAATCGAAAAATTTCAATGTTTTTTTATTTTTCTATTAATTATTATTAATTAGCCATCCGATTATTGATTTAGTTCATCAATAATTACATGTCTTTTTTGATAATATTTGCTTTTTAGGGCAATTTCTCTTTTGGGATAGCACTCTACTAACCGTCCTACTTGACATTCGCTCCTAAAATGAGATTCACTTTTTTATTATTTTCCCTCATAAAACAATCATTTATAAGTCAAAGCTTAATCAAAACAATCAAAAGTAATTTACTTTATCGTAATTAGTACTTCAGAAGTACTAATTATACTTATTTCTTTTCATATTCAGCATAAAACCGAACCGTAACCAAACTGTAACCAAACGGCAACTTTCAATGGTTACCGTTCGGGGTTACCAGGCTGCCAGGGTTTGCACATATTTAGAAATGGTTTTAAAGAAATAATAAAAATGCAATTATTATCATCTTTAAAAAAGATGTCATTCACCTCTTTTGACTTTTTTTTTATTTCCTACAAATAAATAAAAATAGAATCATTTCATTCTGTGTTCCAATAAATTTAAATCACCTTAATTTAAATCATAATGTAATTGAAAAAGGCTTCAAAAGTGTCCGGGAATTTAGTATAGAATAAAAATATGGGAAGTTTGTAAAAAGTGCCAGAAATTCGTTGATAAATCTTGAAAATTTTAATATTGTGCTTTTTTATGAAATTTGAATAATTAGACGAATAGAAATGATCAAACTACTATCTACAAATTTTGGAAAGGAAACAAGTAAAAAATAGTATAAAAATTTATTATCTTAAAGTAATAATAAAATTATAAAATAATAAGATAATAAAATGTATTTTCGTAACCCTTAAAGTGTAACGCTGGGTCACTTGTGCCCCTGCCAAATTTAAAAAATTGAAATTTGTTCACTATTTTGATTTGTTTTAACAATTGTACTGCTTAAGGTATTAGTCGCGTAAATGCTCCCGCAAAACTCCCGCAAAATAAAAAGAACAATAAATAAACTTTTATATCAACTCACTTGCTTCCTTGTGACCTCTTCTAATGTAATATATGTAATTTTCACGATTTTGAGTCAGGTACTATAAGTTATCGTGATGTATTGCTCACACGTTTTCGACATTTTTCAATGAAACCACGTGAAAATGAAAAATTATGAATTTTTAAATTATTGTATTTTTTATACGGCGTGGTCAATAAAGGAAATTTTTTTTAAAGGACTTATTTTATCTCAATGTGTAACTTAGTAGTTTTATTTGAAAATCTGACGACTTGTTTTTTTATAAATGAATATAAGAGACATTTTTTACATGCATTTTGTGCTATTGCATGTAAAAGGTATAAACTTTGAATTAACATTTTGAAGCTCAGAAGTGGTCAAAGTTAATAGGATAGATCTCATTTCATAGATAAATACCTCATGAATACAGATACAAAGTTTTAAAAAATCTGACGAAAATCATTTTACGCGACTAATACCTTAAACAAATGAACAAATCGGCAATATTATAATTAGTCCTTATACTAGGATAGTTGATGTAAGACTATGAATTTTCTAAAAAATTTTCAGATCAATTTAAAGCACTTTTTAAAGCGCAAGGCACAAGTGACCCAGCGTTACAGCTTAAGGGTGCCGAAAAACACGTTACACTTTAAGAGTTAATTTAAAAAAATTGCAAACATCGATTTACTCATATTTTAATTTATTCAAAGCTCCAGATTTCGATGTAAAAATCTGATTTTAATGTTGACGTTTTTCACTTTTAAAAGACGAAATTAATTATGTAATGTTGATTTATTAGAAATAATAGAGTGCGGCAAAAGTGGTGAAACTTTAATTTTGTTGCTTTTAAAACAGTGCTAAATATTATTTTTGAAATTTGGAAAAATGATTAAAAAGTAATATTTAGCTCGTTTTTATATCAACAAAATTCAAGTCCACCACTCTGTTATTTCTAATAAATGAGCATTAAGTAATTTACTTTGTTTTAAAAGTAAGAAACGTCAACGTTGCAGGTGACAGCAGTTTTGTTCAGACTTAAAGAACGTTTTTTTTCATCTTTTGCTATTGATTTTTTTTGGGTTTATGAGTTTTTATTTAATTAGGATGTTCTCCTCCCTACTGAAAAATTTTATGTAAAATTTCATATGAAAATTCATATAGAAATCCATATGAAAAAGTACATGAAAACCAATGTAGAAAAGCACATGAAAATTCATATGAAAAAGGACATAATAAAATGGTGACGAAAACGATATGAAAAACCATGTCAAAATTGACATAAAAATTCATATCAAAAATGACATAAAAAGTGACGTAAAAAGTGACACAAATTTTTATAAAAATTTAAAAAAAAAATTTGTTTATAAGCGAGTTGTAGTTCACAAAATGATATCTGTTCATGAAAAGTGAAAATATCAAAGAGCATTTACCAGATTTCGTTTGAAGGCACTTTTGTGGAAATCAAAAATACTCACGCAGTAAGTAACATACATTGATACTAATATTAAGGAAATTACTTGATTTTATAAAAAATAAATGTTGAATTATTTTTGAAATTCAAATTTCTAAATAAATATACTTGAATGTATACCAAAAAAATTCTTGCAGTGAGGGCCCATTTAAAAACACTTTTACCAAATTGCAATAGATGGCAGCACATTGATACAGCTTCACGTTTTTGAAGAAATTCTTAATATATTTTCTAAAATGCTTTCTCCGGGTCGCCTGCATTTTCTCCAAAACTCAATTGTGAAAATATCCAAAAAGCCCGAATTTTATTTAAGAAACATCTCATTTGTGCAAAACCTCATTTGTGCAAAATATCATTTCTGCAAAATCTAGTTTGTTAAAAATCTCATTTATCATAAATCTGATTTTTGCAAAATCTCATTTGTGCAAAATCTCATTTAACATAAATGTCATTTGTGCAAAATCTCATTTGTGCAAAATTTCACTTGTCCAAAATCTCATTTGTGCAAAATCACATTTGTGCAAAATCTCATTTGTGCAAAATACCATTTCTGCAAAATCTCATTTGTTCAAAATCTCATTTATCATAAATCTCATTTATCATAAATCTCATTTTTGCAAAATCTCATTTGTGCAAAATCTCATTTATCAAAAATCTCATTTGTGCAAAATCTTATTTCATGCAAAATTTCATTTGTGCATTTTGAACAAATGAGATTTTGCACAAATGAGATTTTGCACAAGTGAGATTTTGCACAAATGAGATTTTGCACAAGTGAGATTTTGCACAAATGAGATTTTGCATAAATGAGATTTATGATAAATGAGATTTTGCACAAATGAGATATATGATAAATGAGATTTTGCACACATGAGATTTTGCAGAAATGATATTTTGTACAAATGAAATTTTGCACAAATGAGATTTTGCACAAATGAGATTTATGATAAATGAGATTTTGCACACATGAGATTTTGCAGAAATGATATTTTGTACAAATGAACTTTTGCACAAGTGAGATTTTGCACAAATGAGATTTATGATAAATGAGATTTTGCACAAATGAGATTTTGCACAAATGAGATTTATGATAAATGAGATTTTGAACAAATGAGATTTTGCACAAATGAGATTTATGATAAATGAGATTTTGAACAAATGAGATTTTGCACAAATGAGACTTATGATAAATGAGATTTTGCACAAATGAGATTTTGCACAAATGAGATTTTGCATTAATGATATTTTGCACAAATGAAATTTTGCACAAATGAGATTTTGCACAAATGAGATTTATGATAAATGAGATTTTGCACAATTGAGTTTTGGAGAAAATGCAGGCGACCCCTTTCTCCGTAGAAAATGTCTAATGAAGTAATACAAAATTTATCGATTTTCAACTTTGAAGTAAACTATATTTTTAAAATAATTTTAATTTCAAATTATGGATGAAATGAAATTGCATGAATATGTATGAAATTTATCAATTTCAATTTGTCACCTTTCTCAGTGTAAAATTTATATTGTATTAATGAGTTGATTTTCATAATATAGTTTTTAAATTAAACATTTTTTTAGTTTCAAGGACTTTATTGAACTGTTACATGTTTAAAATTATTTACAAAATATTAAACATTTTTAATAGGATTTCAAAATGAGGATCAGAATTTTTTGTTTAAACTAATTTAAATAAGCTAATGTAACATTTATATCTATTTATTTAAATTGAATACATATATTAAGTGTAATGAATGGATTCTTTTTTATTCTAGGTGATTTCTTTTTGAACAGTAGTAAAGTTTTTCGGACATGTATCGTCCAATTCGCTGCATCCTTTTATATCGATCTGTTCCCGTTACACCTTTCTCTGTTATTTTTTCAAATAACATATCTGTAATGAAAATTATTTATACAGATTCCACACTTGTATAATTATTATGAACATTTTTTTCCTTAAAAAAAACATACCTTTTAAAATATTATATTTTTTTGGGGTCAACGGTGTCCTGACGTCTTCTTCTCCACCAATATTTCCCCCTCTGTTCGCTCTTGACGAATTTAGGCATTTCTCTTTTAATCTGCGCGCACCCCAGATTATAAGAGCCATTTCCTTAACAAAAATGCCATCTGGTTTTCTTTTTAAATTTTCATACAGATCGAAGTCTAGACGAATGTCATCAATATGGATCTGAAAAATAAATATGAAAAAATTATAATAAAAACAGTAAAATAATTATAAACTGAATGTCACCATTTATGGAAAAAAGTGGGTTAGCTGATGTAGCTAAATAAAGGTTAGCTTCAAATTTTGAGAAATCATAGCTGAAAATTTGTTATACCAGCTAAGCCATTTCTTTTGTGAGCTTGAAGTACAATGTGTCAGCTGATATTTGTATATACCAAACCTAAAAGTAGTTATTTTCATATAGGAACAGCTAAATGTTTGAGCTGTGGTATGAACAACTGTCAGCATCAACAACAAACTTTTGATTCACGTAGCAAATGTGTCAGTTGGTATAGTTAATATTTGTCTATGATACATGTAACTACAAATCGTCAGCTATCTTTTTTTCAGCTGCGACCGCTATCCATCTTCTTTCCAGTTCAATAAGTGATGAAACTCACTTCATTATCAATAATCTTCTTTTTTAATGGAGGACGTGAATATATTTTTGATTTTCCACCATTTCCAGTCAGGCCCGGATTGGCCATTCAGGATACCGGGAAAAATCCCGGTGGGCCGCCGCCAGGCGGGCCGGTATTTTTGTAGGTCTAATTAATAATTTAATTTATGTAATTAAATTTCATTTAACTTTCAATTACTCTTTTCTATTTTCAATTAATTTTACAACATTCAATCATTTTCGGCTTCTTTCTATGTTCTTTTCAATCACAGAAATTGTAGAATTTCAATTAAATTGTTCAATTCTACAACTATTTTTTACAATTCTTATTTATTATTATCTTCAACTTTTAATTCCATTCTTCAATTTTCAATTCCATTCTTCAGTTTTCAATTATTATTTTTTTCTATATTCAAGAATTCTAGACATTTTCAATTACTTCTTTCAATTTTTAATTACATTTTTTAAATTTCCATTACATTCCTCAATTTTCAATTATCTCCTTCAATTTTTTCAATCCTCAATAATTCTCAAAAAATTTTATAACTAATCTTTAACTTTTTAAATTATTTTGTTCTCTTGACCATTATTTCTTAGTGCTTTACGATATCAAGACGATATCATATTTGAGCAATATTGATATTGATCTCAAAATCTCTTGACCATCCAAAAATGTTCTCGAGTTGATAATATCGACCTAAAATAACTAAAAAATGACGAAAATAATTGACAAATGAAAAAAATTGGAATAATGACAAGATTAATAAATCGACAATTGACAAAAATAATTTAAAAAATTAAAGAACAAGTACAATATTTTAAAAAAACAATTGGAAATTAAAAAAGGAAAAAAATTACAGAAATAATAATAATTGAAAAAAATTTTAATTTTAAAAAATTGACCTGGATTGAAATTTGAAGAAATAATCACAAATTGATAAGAAGAAAATAATATTAAAAATTGCCAAAATAATTAAAAAATGAAGAAAATAATTGTGAATTAGACAGAAAAATTGAGGAATTAAGGAGTTAAATTGAGATTTCAAAAAAATTATTGATAATAAATAATTTACAAATTACTATATTAATAAATAAATAAATAGTATGAAAGAGTGAAAAAGCCCAGGATTGGTGAATATTTAAGAAAATAATTGACAATTAAAAACTGAAGAAAACTGTAGGAATAATTATAACAAATAATTGAAAATTGAATGGGATTTCAAAAAGTTAAAGTTGGTTGAAAATCGAAGAAAATAATTTCAAATTAGAAAAAATAGTTGAAAATTGAAGAAAAAAATTCAAAATTAAAGAAAATAATAATTGTGAATTTAAGAGGATAGTTGAAAAATTGAATTGAAAGTTCAAGAAAAATATTGTTAATTGAAAAAATCATCGAAAAAAGCCGAGAATTATTAAATATTGAAGAAAATAATTGCCAATTGGAACAAATTCTAAACATGGCAAAATTATTTATTTATTTATTTATTTATTTATTTATTAACACAATACTTCCCGCGGCCCAAAAGGACCATAAATGGGTTACAAAATAAAGAGCAAAACACATATACAATGTAAAAAGAATAAACTTAAAATATAAAATTAAGTATCGCATTTAATTAACTTAACTAACATAACTTAATTTAACCGTGACAAAGACCGACTTGAAGCATTCAATAACGATAAACGACTGTTTGAGTTTCCCAATTAAAACAACAAAAACTTGATTACGCCTTACAGTGCAGATAATCTAAATATTTGTTTAAATGTTGGACAAACGCACCGCTCGAAGAACAAAATAAGTCAATATTAATGTCCAACAACAAAAACATCTGGTTAATATGATTGGCGGCAAAATATATAGGCGCACAATATCCACTTCTAGAAGACGGAAGATCCAAGTGAAATGGAACATAATATCGCGAAGCTAATCTCGGTATTCTCAATAACGTTCGCGCAAGTAGTTCAGTTATTAAATTAAAAACTGACAGAAATAATTTTAAACAGAAAAAGATAAACATGAAATTAAAAAAAAAACTAAAAAAGAAAGAAAATGATAGGAATAGTTCTAGAAACAATTGAAAGTTTAATTGCTTTTTGAAAAATTAAACTTTATTAAAATTTGAAGAAAATACTTCCAAATTGAGAGAATAATTGAAAATGAAAAAAAGTATCAATAAAAGACAAGAATTGTGATTGGATACAAATAATTAAAGAATTAAAGAACTGAATTGAAATTTCAAGAAAATGTTTAATAATTGAATAATATGAAAGAAAATAATTGAAAAAAAGACGAAAATAAAGGACAATTGCAAAAAATTCGAAAAATTGCAACATTAAAAAGTTTACATTTCAACAGAATTATCTTAAAAGTTAAGAATGTAAATTAAAATTTAGAACAGAAATAACTATGAATAAAAATTGAAAGAAAATTACTGTAGTAATTGTAGAAAATAATTGTAAATTTAATTGGATTATAAAAAATTGAACTGGATTGAAATTCTTGGATAATAATTGCCTACTGAAGGAAACAAGTGAAAATTTAAAAAATAATTGAAAAAAAATCGAGAATTATTGAATATTGACTGAAATAATTAAAAATTCAAGTAAATAATTGAAAACTGAAAAATAATTGAAAAAATGAGAATATTTGAAAACTGAAAAAGTAATTGAAAACTGAAAAAAAATAATTGGAAAACCGACAATATTTGAAAATCGAAGAAAATAATTGAAAACTGAAAAAATAATTGAAAAAACGAGAATATTTGAAAACTGAAAAGAATAATTGAAAAAAACCGAAAATATTTGAAAATTGAAGAAAATAGTTGAAAACTGGAAAAACAATTGAAAATATGAGAATTATTGAATATTGAAGAAAACAATTGAAAATTGATAAAAATATTGAAAGAAGCCGAAAATTATTGAATATTAAAGAGAATATTTGAAAATTGAAAAACATGATTAAAAATTAATTAAAATAATTGTGAATAGAAGAAAATAATTGAGATTTGAAGAAAATAATTGTAAATTAAAGAAAGTAATTGGGTATTCAAATATTGAAAAAATGATTTTCAGGTGAATGAAAGCCGACTTTTTTTATGCTAAAGGGGGCAAAGTAGATAGAAATTCATTCTGAGCGATTTTTAAAGCCGGGGAATTCGCTAAAAAACTTTTTATTATATTTGTTTAATAGAAGTTGTCCATTTTTTGTCCTTTAAAATTGGTTAAAACCAGATTGAGGTGTTCATTAAACTAAGAAATTACTGCTGCTTTCGTACAAATGGCAGTAGAGAATGCTACTGTTCAAGAAATTCCAAATAATTAAATTATTGATAAGTTTAAATAAAATAATTTAATAATTTAATATTTTTATATTTTAGTTTTAAATGTTAATAAAAATTTTCAATTATATAGAAAGGGGCCGCTTTGAATATCTTTCCCGGGCCGCTTTTAATTCCCAATCCGGCCCTGTTTCCAGTGGAAGCATCGGAAGAATTCGAGATTCTTTTGGTAGAAGAATCTGAGGAAGTTGAGATTCTTCCAGTAGAAGAATTGGAAGAACTGGAGATTCTTCTAGGTACATTCTGACGTTCTTCACTGTTTGATTTTAAAACCTCATCAACTTCTGCCTCTGTAACATTTAATAGAATTGCTATAATAAAATGTCATATTTTTCATAATTAATAGTCATTTATATATCGTATATATTAAACATGTGATGTATCACTCTTGATGATTAATCTTTAGTAACTCAAAAATTAATGGTTATAAATGAAATTTGTAAACTTTTACCTACCCAGTAAGAAGAGAGTAATTAAAAAATATTAAAAAATGTTAATATTTTTGAATACGTTTTCTGTCCAATACATTTATATCCGGTGATAGCACCTACTTTTACCCGAAAATCAATCCTTATGAATATAGGTTTAAAAAATTTGTCAATCCAAATGAATCCCTTTATAATGAAAAAAAATAAAATGAATATTTTTTAATGTCTGCAGTTCAGGTTATTGAATACAAATGAATCCCTTTATAATGAAAAAATAAACTAATTATTTTTAAATATCCACACGTCAGATTATTCAATCTGAATGAATATTTTTATAATAAAAATGCAATTAAAATAAAATGGATATTTATCCGAATGAATACCCTTATAATTGAAAAATATAAAATGAACATTTTAAATACTCACGATTCAGTTTTATTTAATCCAAATAAATACCATTATAATGAAAAAAAATGAAAGTTTAATATTTGAAAACACATAGTTCAGATTATTCAATCCAAATTAATCTCTTTATAATTTAAATAAATAAAACCAAATCCATTGTTCCAAATACTCATCTCTTTAAAAATAAATCAGTGAAAAGTCACTGAAGAAATTCAAATTAATATACATTTCTACTAATTTTTTTAAATTCTTTACTAAAGTTTTAGTGAAAATTGACTGAAAATAAGTAAAAAGTTCCACTAATTCGAATTAGTGACCGTTTTTCACTAATTCAGATTAAAAGAGCACATTTTAAATCACTGTAAGGTGTAAACAAAGAAGTAACAAAGAATTTCAATTTTTGAAATTAATTTTATTAATTTCGATTTATAGGGTTATAAACAACTCCCATAAATGGGGGGTATTTATACACAATTTATGTAATTATTAATTTATAACTACTATCCAAATGAACCTAGCGAGTTGTAGTCTTTTCTGACTTAACTATTTTTTTATATTTTAAAACAATAACTTATTCAGTCAAATTAACCACAACAACCAATTGCAATTGTTATAAACAAATTATTGTTAATAATGATTAATTACTCACAAATTCACCTGGAAAGACACAACTTTTTCCTAATTTTACAAATTAATGGCCTATGGTTAGAAAAATAAAAATTGTTGACTGCCCTCCCTGTCGAAAGAAAAACACTGAAAAATCACTGAGACAGAACCATTGAAATCCCAGTTGTTTTTAAGTGGTTTCTCAGTTGTGATTTGGGACAATTCGCCACTGAAAATATCTATTGTGAGGGTTGATTTATGACAGTTGGCCTGGAAGTCTCAAACCGTTTTATGGCCTTTACCCTCATAAAATGGAAGGATAACCTTTCTTTTTTACAATTTTAAATAATTTAAATTATTTATTCCAATATTATATTTGTTGTTTAAGAATTTAGCCACTTATATAAATATATGTTATTACTATTAACATAATACAAACTTCTATTCAAAAATCCAAAAATGACATCAGTTTTTTAATATCTGCTACCGTTTATGAGATACGATATTATTCATTTAAATTTAGGATTTTTGGGGAAATTTTTATATGTACGTAATTGTTAGAACTTACAGATTCTAAATTTAAAAGAAACAATTTTCTATCATTAAAATTTAAACATTTTTATTTGTTAAGAAACAAATTTTTCACAGGTCAATTTTTAATATATTCAAGGCCTCGTAGAAGGGTCCAGAGAGATCATAAAACTTGAAGACTCCTGAATTTAATTAAAAATCGGGAACAAAAATTTCTCTAATTTCGCATTAATAAATTTAAAAATTAAATATTAATATTCTACGTGTTCTAACGATAAAGAATATCTAAAAATTTCCTCAAAAAAGTTATTTTTCATAATAATAAAAATAGCTTTGAAAATTTACTTTCCTTCAATTTTAATAGTTTTTAGAATTTTTTTTTATATTCCTAATCGTGAAAATAAGTAGATTTCATATTTTTATTTTTGACCCTAATAGCACCGACTAGGCCGGGAACGTTCCTGGAATGGGCTGCTGGCCCCTTGGGTACGTTCCCTTGGACCATCCAATATACCTGACAAATCCGTTCCGGATTTCACTAGGCTAGGAACGTTCCCGCGGAACGTTCATGGAATGTTCCGAGGAACTTTGAATACACATTCAAAAAATCGCAGAACGGGTTGCGGAAAAAGTATGCGGAAAAAGCTGAAAATTTTTTTATTAATATTATTTAATGTTTTTAATATGATTGCTTCTATAGAACAGTGGTCACTAAAATCAACTGCGCAGCTCTAGGTGCGATAGAAAACTACTGCGCAAGAAATTAACATTAATTATTTTTCAATGTGTATTTAAAGTTCCTCGGAACATTCCAGGAACGTTCCGCGGAACGTTCCTAGCCTAGTGAAATCCGGAACGTATTTGTCAGGTATATTGGAACGGTCCAAGGGAACGTACCCCAGGGACCGGCGGCCCATTCCAGGAACGTTCCCGGCACAGTCGGTGCTATTAGGGGAAATTTTAATTTTTGAAATTGCAAAAGTTTTTAATCATAAAAATTTTGGGTTACGGGAACCATAAAAGGAAAAAAAATTACAATCAGGAATCGGTGTTCGACCTGAATTTCCAGGTCAAATTGCTTGTAAATTTTTTTCTTTAAAGAGTCGAAGTTTACTCCCCTACAAAACTACTTGGCATTTAAAACTATTGTACTATTGTTACCCCAACTCCAAAAAAAATTCTATCTGAAGATATGCAGGTCAGACCACTGAAAAATCACTGGGCCAGTGGTTTTTTCAGTGGATTTTGAGTGGTTTACTTTCGACAGGGCTGTAATAAAAGGGTTATTGAGCAAGCGTTTTGGCTAGTTGAGCAAGCCCTCTGCTCAATTGTCCTAACGAAATATGGACAATTGGGCTGGTTGCTCATTCACCGAATGCATTGAGTCCAATAATCCACAAGGTATTTCGAGCTTAAAACTGGAGAAAAAGCGACTTAATATTGATAAAACACTAAGAAACGTTAAATTAAGCATAAATACACAAAATTAGATAATAATCCTACAAACTAACTTAGGTTTTCCCTAA
Source organism: Ganaspis brasiliensis (assembly GCA_037103525.1). Lineage (NCBI taxonomy): Eukaryota > Metazoa > Arthropoda > Insecta > Hymenoptera > Figitidae > Ganaspis > Ganaspis brasiliensis. Next base: position 416,780 of record JAZKLR010000451.1, on the reverse strand, counting down.
CTCTTCCTTTGCCCTCCTACAGAATTCTTTTGCATATTCGGCGAGGACGGTATTCGGTTTCTTTTTTAAGGTTTCTACCACTAGATTCTCCAGTTCGGACCCCTTTCTTTCCTTCACCCAGTCTCGGACCCCCTCTACCCATTTTTTTGTTATAATTTCGTTTGCCCTTTTGCATATCCAAATGTGAAATATACTTTCCTCCTCTATACCACAAAGTCTGCACAGGGTGTTCGCAAAACCTTTGTTGCCCGCTATACCCACATTTCCGCACCTCAATCTTGCCCACTGTTCTTTTATTTCCCCTTTTATTCTAAAGTCATCCCAATACTCCTCCCTGACAGGTACCATTTTCCATCTTTTATATTCTTTACAATATTTTGAATCTCTTATTTTTGCCCAATTCCTCTGTATTTCTTGATCTAACTTAATTTCGACCCCTTTTAATAATTTTCTTAGCACTTCCTCCTCATTTTCGCTTTCCCATAGCCATTTTATAGACTCTCCATCTCCAACCTCTTGACATGCTTTTTTAAATGATTTTCCCCATTTAGAAGAATTAGAATTAGTTATATTTCTTAGTTCTTCCCTTAAACAGATTTTTGGCCATCTATCTTCCTCCATTCTACAAATTTTTAGCAGATAATTTATAGCTCTTTTCCGCGATTCAATTTCTACGCTATGCCTTCCCGATTCCATTTTCCAAATATAATCTGGCGTTGTAACGTCTAGTCCCATAGCCATTTTTATAAATCTTCCTTGAAGTTTCTCTATTTCCTCCCTCTTTTCCCAACCCCACACCTCCACTCCATATAGCCCTCCTGATTTTACCAATGTGTCCATTAGGTACAATCTCTTTCCCAACTTATCGATTCTCGCCCTTTTCATTATTCCCCAAGTCGCATTAGCCGCCACTCTCGCTTTACCTGTCAATTTCTGTACATGTTTCGTGTATGTACCTCTTGTGGAGAACCAGAATCCTAAATATTTATATTCATTCACTGTTTCCAATTCTGTGTTTCCTACTTTCCATTTTTCTCTCATTTTTCTTCTCCCCCCGTTCCTGAACACCATAACTTTGGTTTTCTCTGCGTTTATTTCTAACCTATTTTTAAGTACATACTTCTCCAGACATTTTATCATTAACTGTAATTCTTCAGCCCTGTCCAACACTATTGCCAAATCATCAGCAAATTTTAGTCCGTACATCTTCTTTTTGCCTATAACTGTTCCTCCGATATTTTTTTGTTCCCACGCGTCATCCATGTCTTGGATAAATATATTGAAAAGTATTGGGCTAAGTGGACAGCCTTGTCTTACTCCTCTAGTCGTAAGAAAACAATCAGTGATTCGATCTCCTGGCGTAATGACCTCATTAGTAGTTCTCTTATAAATTTTTTTAATCATACCTAACATCCTTCCCCTTATCCCTACATTCTCTAGTTTGTTTAATAAAATGTCCCGGTCAACTGTGTCGAATGCTTTTTTCAAGTCCACAAATGCAACATATAATTTCCCTTTCTTAGTTTTTAGTTTATTATGTATTAATGAGTTGAGTACCCAAATATGATCTCTCGTAGCCCTCTTTCTTCTAAAACCTGCCTGACTTTCCTCATATTTTCCTTTGCCTTCCATCCAAACTCTTAGTCTTTCGTCCAAAATAGATGCTAAGATTTTATATCCTGCGTCTAATAACGAAAGCCCTCGGTAATTTCCTGTCATGTGGTCTTCTCCACCTTTAAAGATAGGAAATATTCTTGCCTTCTCCCATCCCCGACCAATTTTCGTTTCTTTCCACATTCCATTTATGATTTTGTGAACCTCTCTTGCCCATATTTCTGGTAACCATTTGATAAATTCCATGGGAATCCCATCTTCTCCTGCTGCTTTGCCTTTTTTGAATTTATCAACAACCCTAGCTATTTCCTTGAACGAAATCTCTTCATTTAATTTTGTGTCCCATTCATCTTCCACTTCTTCAAACTCAGCCTGTGTAGTGTTTAAGTTTGGGTTTTCCTTAGTACTTTCTTCTTCATTAGTTTCTTCCGATTTTTCCTCGTTAATCTCCTCCCCCTCAAGTAATTTCATAAAATGTTTTTTCCATTCCTCTTTTTTTATACCTGGATCTTTTCGTTTCTTTTTGGGCCTAAACTTATTAAATGCCTGCCAAAACTCCCCCATGTTTTTACTTTTAGCAACATTTTCCCACTTTTGTTCTTTTTCTACTTTCCTTTTATTTTTGCGCCATTCCCTTAATCTCTTTCTACTTTCCTTAAATTCCTCCTTTTCTTTATCCCCTTTTCTTTTTAGATATATTTTTAATTTTTTAAAGGCTTCTTTCTTTAACTTTTGCTGTTCCTCGTCTATTTTCCTGAAGTTATTTTCCCCTTGTTTATTTACATTTTTAACCATCCCGGTTTGCTTTGCTACTTCTTTAATCGCCCGAGTCACCTCTTCCCAAGCGTCCTCCCATTTACCTTCTTCAACTACTACTCTTTCGTTACAAATTTTTCCTAATTTCTCCATATATTTTTGTTCTTTACTACTATCCCATACTAGTCTAGTTTGCTGATCATTTTGTATGTCATTAAATTTATTTTGCTTAACCTTTGAACCCTTCTTTTTTTTACCATTTAGGATTCTCAATCCTGTTTCTTCGCAAAGCTTTAACAATTTGACCCCTTCCGGATTAACAGTTTTATCTTCTGATTTGCGTTCCTTATAGTAATTCTTACTCGGTGTATCTGAGTCTATATCGCTCCCCCCTTGTTCCTCCCCTGTTCTAGCGTTCCAGTCTCCTAAGATTATTGACCCTTCCCCCTTTTCTAAAAAATCATCTAGAACTAATCTTAGACTATTCGCAGCGTTCGTAACTCCAACATTATTATAGATTGTCACTAGGTTAACTTTGTTTCCCCATTCTCCAAATTTATTTGCTTTAATTATTAATCCATACTCCCACACATCCATCTTTACAATTCCATACACATCCTTGCGTACCCCCACTAGTTGCCCCCCTTTAGCTCTTCCTTTATTTTTCTCTTTTACCGCCGGCTTAACTTTCCACCAGTAGTCTTTACTTAAAATATTTTTAAAATAATTTTCTTTGTCTTCCGTTACCCAAGTCTCTTGTAATACCACTATATCATAATTTTTTAAAAAATCCCATACCTTCACTATCTTCATTCCTCCTGCAATATTCCATACCACTCCTCTAATTGTTCCTGTTGTTTCCGTCTCGCCTTTCTTCCTGGTTCCGAAATGTCTCAACTCGTCCCTTTTTTTCATTCCAAAAGAATTCTTTTTCGTTAATTCTCCACTTCATGTAGGTTGCACTTGCCTCTGCTCCTCCTCTTCTTGCCTCGTCCACTGCCTCGTATATAAAACTCTGGATTTCCTTTTCTCTATATGTTAAATCGTCATCCACTCTGATAGATGTACCTCTCAATTTATATTTGTTGTTCATCAAATTTCTTTTATTTCCCCAGGAATCAAGTCTGATTAATGCCCCACCTGCCACATGTTTTAGATCTTTAATAATTATTTTCACTCCTGTTATCTCGAATAGAACTTGTTTAATTTTTTTACCCAAATGTCTTCTTCTGGAGCAAAAACCACGCACTATAACACAATTCTTACGTACTTGCCTCTCTCTCATTTCCCATTCCAGTTCTCCTGCGTTTAATGCCGTCAATCTGTTTACCCAGTAAGAAGGAGGAAATTGAAAAAGATTGGAATTTTATCATTTTCGAAGAAAAAGTCAAATTATGTAATCTTTTTTAATACGTTTTCTGTCCAATCCATTTGTATCCGATGATAACACCTACTTTTATCCGCAAATCAATCCTTATTAATATGGGTTCAAATATTTGTCAATCCTAATTAATCCCTTTATAAATACAGTAAATAAAATGAATATTTTTTAATGTCCGCAGTTCAGGTTATTCAACACAAATGAATCCCTTTATAATGAAATTAAAATTTTTGAAAAATCAATGTTTTTGAAGACCTACTGTTCAGATTTAATTAATCCAATTGAAACCTTTTATAATTAAAAAAATGATATGAATATTTTTTAATACCTACAGCTCAGATTATTTAATACAAATAAATCTCTCTATAATAAAATTTAAATTAAAATAAAACTAATATTTTTAAATACCGACAATTCATTTTATCTCTACATGTAATTGAAACTTAATCTTTGGTAAATTTTTATTTATTTCAGATGAACTCATTCATAATGCGTCTTCGGCGCAAAATTATACACCGTTTTTATACACTGTTGCATCTTTAGGTATTTCTCTTCCATTTATAGGTACTTGAAAAAATCGATTTTCTATGGATTAATGGATTTTCTTTAAATTGTGAGAAAACGTTATTTTATATATGTGCCTTTTATTTTATTAAGATTTCAGGACCCTTTACCGTCTAAAATTTGAGAATTCTTGTTCGAAATTTCAATTTTTTATCATTTTGCATGTAAAATTGAAATTTCGAACGAGAATATCTCAAATTTTAGACGGTGAAGGGTCCTGAAATCTTAACCAGATAGAAGGCACATATAAAATAACGTTTTCTTACAATTTTAAGAAAATCCATAAAAAACGGTTTTTTCACCCACACGGCACAATTCCTTGCCTGAAGTTTGAGCGAAGTTGGCACTGCAAACTTCGCAAGTTTGCATTTGACATTTATGAAAACTTGACCTAACCAACAAAATGTCCGCTTGTGCAGAAAGTTTGACGTTTGAAACTTGCTGGAAACTTTCACTGCAAATTTCAACTTGAGGCCTTGCGCAGTTAATTTCTATGATAGCTAGGGCTGCGCAATAGATTTTTTTAAACCTCCCATAGGGGTCACAATGATGTGTTACAAATTCATTCAATCCACACAAAAAAAATTTTTTACCTTTAAATCGAACTTTTCTAGAACCTTTCCTGAAACTTGCGAGGAAAGTTTTCAATTATCAACCAGGTTATACACTGAGAAAATGAGAAATGACTGAGTACTGTCCAGACAGGAATGGTTCCTGTCCAAATAAAAAATTTTAATTAGACAGCACTCATTGCTTTCTAGACATGAACCATTCCTGTCTGGAAAGGACTCAGTAATGTCTTGGACATTAATGAAATGGACAGTAGTGAACCCTGTCCAGACAGGAGTGGTTCATGTCCAGACCTGAATGATAACTCTCCGATGGTGAAATTAAAAGAAGGTTAATTTGTAAAATGTGATAAACGTTATTCAAAATAATTGTATATAAGTAGCATAATAAAAGGTTGTCAATAGAAGTCAATAGAAAGTACAGTGAAATTAATAGAATGTTAGTAATCTTACCATCAAAATGATTTAAGATGAAATCCGAATGAAGTAATGAAACAATTCACATAGAAATTCAAATGGGATCTCTTTCATCCTTTTTAACTTTTACAGATATTTGAGAATACACACAAAAAGATAAAGAACACACGTATAACTTTTTTTTTATATTTGGACAAAACTGCACTGAGGGATTGAAGATTTGAATCTTTATAAAAACAAAGTTGAAATTTTATTAATTACAGGTTAGAAAAAAACGTACTTTTCTAAATATTTCAAATGTTTTATTCAAAATTTACAAAAATAATAAACCTTCAAAGACTATTTTTTGTGAGCAATCTCTTTTATTAACTTTTCTATGAAACATACTAAAAATCGTAAACAACATTTCAGACATCAATATAACCTTTCTAGCGTTCAGTGTGATATTTAAAAAATTCATATGAAGCATATGAAATATTAGGAAAAACTGCGTTTTCCCCTAACCTGTAACATTACGCATTAAAATTTCAAAGATTTTTATAAACATTAAAATCTTCAGTCCCTTAGTGTGTCCAAAGAAATGTTGTAAACTTTTATTTTAAAAATGAATGTTTTTTTAAAAAAAACCTTACTTTGTAATATAAATAAAAGAACATGTAAACAGTTTTTCCGGATATAAAATAAGATTTACACGACTGTTCTTTACTTTGTTGTATCTATTCTTGAATATCTCTTTCTATTAACACTATTAAAACCTTCTATTATGCTACTTATAAACAATTATTTTGAATGACGTCTATTACATTTTACAAATTAACCTTCTTTTAATTTCACCATCGGAGAGTTATCATTCAGGTCTGGACATGAACCACTCCTGTCTGGACAGGGTTCACTACTGTCTATTTCATTAATGTCCAAGATATTACTGAGTCCTTTCCAGACAGGAATGGTTCATGTCTAGAAAGCAATGAGTGCTGTCTAATTAAAATTTTTTATTTGGACAGGAACCATTCCTGTCTGGACAGTACTCAGTCATTTCTCATTTTCTCAGTGTACTTGCCGCAAGTTGTCCCGTCAAGCTTTTTGCACATGCGGACATTTTCTTGGTTAGGTCAACTTTTCATAAATGTCAAATGCAAACTTGCGAAGTTTGCAGTGCCAACTTCGCTTAAACTTCAGGCAAGGAATTGTGCTGTGTGGGCAAGTATATAACTGCAAGAGAAATACCATCGGAAATACCTTAATTGTGGGTTAAAAAGCAAAAAATACGTAAATTTGAAGTTAATTTTTAATGATCTTTATAATTTATTAAGACGTTGATAAAAGTTTCTTAAAAGTGTTCATCAATAAAATTTTTTTTTACTTAAATATTATTCTTGAATACATTTTTAAAGAATTTAAATTAATCATCTTTTGAAGCTTTTTAAATCTGAATTAGTGAAAGGTGAGCTACTATTAAGTAGTAATAATTTTACTAATTTTTTAGTAGAAAACTACTAAATTAAACAGTGAAACTTTAACATTTCAATTAGTAGTTTCCTACTATTTCAATTAGTAGTTTTTTATTAAAAATTAGTAATTTTCTACTAAAAAAATTAGTAAAATTATTACTAATTTTACTAATTTTTTATTAATTTTTCCACTTTTCAATAATTTATTAATAGAAAAACACTAATTCAGATTTAGAGAGAAAGTTATTAAATTTTTTTTTAGACTTTATTAAAAAAACTGTTTTGAAATCTGTTATCTGTTTTTTACAAAGCAATTTTATAGTTTTAATCTCAGCAATATTTCTATTTATATTTTCACGAGTATTTTCATTTACATCGTTACAAAAATGTTTCCCAAGGTCTCTAAAATCTTGACCCCTTCAACAATGCACCCACACAAACAAGTTTTTTTTCCTATCGAGACAACTGAAACTTTTCTTGAACCCTCGCTTGATCCTTTTATGACTTTTATAACATGTGTCTCATCTCAACTGTCACTTTCATTGTAAACTCAGTTTTCGTTAAATTTTGATCCGGTCAACACGTACCAAAAACGCTCATTCAAAACTAAAAATTAAATTTCACTCACAAAATTTTTTTCGGTTTTCATTATAAAAACTATAAAAACAGTTGTGAAAGTGCTATGTGGACTGCCAGACTTTCTGGATAGAAAAATGGATACTATTACTATGTAAATTTTAGGTATATATTATTTTCGTTTTTTACACCACAAATTATTAGCAATAGTTATAATATTTAATAGTTATTTATTTTCGTCATATTGTAATCTTTCTTTTAATTATCAATTATTTTCTTGAAATTTCCAATTAATTTCTTCAATTTTTTTCTTTAATTTTCAAATATTTTCTTTAATTTTTAATTATTTTGATCGATTTTCAATTAATTCCTCAATTTCCAATATTTCCCGGACTTTTTCAATTATTTTTTACACTCATAAAAATTGTTTTAAAATTGCAAATCAATTATTCAATTCTAGAATTCTACATTTCTCAGTTATTTTCTTCAAATTTAAATTCCACTTATCAATTTTTAGTTATTTTCTTTAATATTAAAAAATTATCGCTTTTTTCTATTATTTTGTTCGATATCATTAAGTTTCTTTAATTTTAAATACAATTATTCAATTATGTTCTTTCATTTTTAATGCCATTCTTCAATTTTTATTTCCAACCTTCAGTTTTCAATTTCTTCTATATATTCATTAATTCTCGGCTTTTTTCAATTACTCTTTTTAAATTTTTAAGTATATTCTTTTAATTTCAATTCCATTCTTTAATGTTTAATTGCTTTCTTCAATTTTCAATTACTTTTTTCAATTTTAATTATTTTTTTCGATTTTCAATCCAGTTGTTAAATGGACAATTATTTCCAACAATTATTTCTATAATTTTCTAAATTTTTTAATTTGCAATTATTTTTTTTTTACATTTAATATTACTTGTTTAATTTTTTCAATTATTTTTTTCAGTTGTCTATTAATCTAGTTATTTTTGAATTTTGTTTTTACTTGACAATTCTTTTCGTCATTTTTCACATATTTTCTTCAATTTTTTAATTAGTCTAGTTATTTTTTAACTTTAATTTTTAATTATTTTCCGCAGTTTTCAATTATTTCTTACAATTTTTCAATTTTCAATTATTAACTAAAAATTTTATAATTATTCTTTGATTTTATAAATTATTTTGATGGGTTGCTTGTTAATCTAGCCATATTTTGAATTGTGTTTTTAGTTGTCATTTATTTTCGTCATTTTGTAATTTTTTTTTCAGTTATCAATTATTATTTTTTAAAATTTTAATTTAATTCTTAAATTTTCGATTTATTTCTTCAATTCTCAATTTATTTTCTCAATTCTTTAATTTTCAATTTATTTCTTCAATTTTAAATTATTTTCTTCAATTCTCAAATATTTTCTTTAGTTTTAAATTATTTTGATCGATTTTCAATTAATTCCTTAATTTCCTATAATTCTTGGACTTTTTAAATTATTTTGTACACTCATAAAAATTGTTTTAAAATTGCAATTATTCCTACAATTTTCTTAATTTTTCAATTTGCAATTGAGGGGCTGGATGCAATAAGGGGATACGCGCGACTTTCGTTGGCCCCGCGTACAGCGAGTCTCCGGCAGAAACGGGGGACTTCGAAAGACCTCTATATCCCTTTATTGCATCCAGCCCCTCAATTATTTTCTTTAAATTTAATATTTCTTGTTAAATTTTTTCAATTATTTTTTCAGTTATCTATTAATTTAGTTATTTTTTGAATTTTGTTTTAAATTGACAATTATTTTCGTCATTTTTTAACTATTTCCTTCAATTATTAATCATTTTCCGCAGTTTTAATTTATTTCCTACAATTTTTCAATTTTCAATTATTATCTTAAAGTTTTATAATTATTCTTCGATTTTTTAAGTTATTTTGATCGGTTGTGTATTAATATAGCCATCTTTTGAATTTTGTTTTCAATTGTCAATTATTTTTGTCATTTTGTAATTTTGTTGTTTATTATCAATTATTTTTTTCAAATTTTCAATTTATTTCCTCCATTTTTATTATTTTCTTAAATTTCAATTATTTTTATCGATTTTCAATACAGTTGTTCAATTTACAATTAGGTATTTCCAACAGTTATTCCTATAATTTTTCAACTATTTGGTTTAAAATTAAAATTTATTGTTAAATTTTTTAAACTATTCTTTTTAATTGTGTATTTATGTAGCTATTTTTCGAAATTTGTTTTCAAATGTCAATGTATTTTTGTCATTTTTCAAATATATTCTTCAATTTCGTAAGTTTCATTATCTGAATTTGCAAAAATTTATGTTTTTAAATGACCAATAATGCAAAGTTTGTCGCGCGCTTGAGCGCGCGTTAATGTTGTTAGTAAATAATAATTGACAGTCAACAATTTTTATTTTTCTAACCATAGGCCATTAATTGTGTATAAATACCCCCCAATTATGGGAGTTGTTTATAACCATATAAAACAAAATTAATGAAATTAATTTCAAAAATTGAAATTCTTTGTTACTCCTTTGTTCTTTGTTTACACCTTACATCCTTACAGTGATTTCAAATGTGCTCTTTTAATCTGAATTAGTGAAAAACGGTCATTAATTCGAATTAGTGGAACTTTTTACTTATTTTTAGTCAATTTTCACTAAAACTTTAGTGAAGAATTTTAAAAAATTAGTAGAAATTTATACTAATTTGAATTTCTTCAGTGACTTTTCACTGATTTATTTTTAAAGAGATGAGTATTTATAGAACAATGGATTTGGTTTTATTTATTTAAATTATAAAAAGATTAATTTGGATTGAATAATCCGAACTATGTGTATTCAAATATTAAAATTTCATTTTCTTTCATTATAATGGTATTTATTTGGATTCAATAAAACTGAATCGTGAGTATATAAAATGTTCATTTTATATTTTTCAATCATAAGGGTATTCATTCGGATATAAATTTTCATTTTATTTTAATTGCATTTTTATTATAAAAATATTCATTCAGATTGAATAATCTGACGTGTGGGTATTTAAAAATAATTAGTTTATTTTTTCATTATAAAGGGATTCATTTGTATTCAATAACCTGAACTGCAGACATTAAAAAATATTCATTTTATTTTTCTTCATTATAAAAGGATTCATCTGGATTCACAAATTTTTTAAACCCATATTCATAAGGACTGATTTTTGGGTAAAAGTAGGTGCAATCACCGGATACAAATGTATTGGACAGAAAACGTATTCAAAAATATTAAAATTTTTTAATATTTTTTAATTCCTCTCTTCTTACTGGGTAAGCTCACTTCTCCTTCCTGTCCCTCGTATGTTTGTTCTTTAAATTGTTCTCCGGTTGACAGCTCCTTGCTATTTTCCTCAGTTGCTTTGTTATTAGTTTCCTTTCCTAGCGTTTGACTATCTTTTTTTCCCCCATTATCTGACTTTCTTATCAGCTCTTCTTTCAGCTGTTTAATTTCCTTTAAATAATTTTCTTCTCTTTCACTTGCCCTGTTTAACGCCCTAGCTGTTTTCTGTGCTTGTCCCTTCCACTCATGCATTTTCTCCAACTTCTCTTCCATTTTTTGCACTTGACCTCTTAAAGCTTCCAGTTCTGTTTTCACTTCAGTCTCCCACAATTTGATAAAATATCCCCTTAATCTCTCTTTTAATCTTTTCTCCAGTGTAGTCTCCGTCAAATCTTCTCTTACCCTATTGAAAAAAAATGGCCACATTTGTGCCCTCATTTGTGCCCACATTTGTGCCCACATTTGAGGCAACATTTGAGGCCACAAATGTGGTAGCGGATTTGAAACAGCATATGCGCCCACAAATGAGGCCTCAAATGTGGGCACAAATGTGGCCTCAAATGTGGCCTCAAATGTGGGCACAAATGTGGGCGCAAATGTGGGCACAAATGAGGCAGAGAAGTATCCACATTGAAAAAAATATAAAATAAAAAAAATATTATTAATCTTGATTTACACTATATTATTTACAAGTAGTTGCCTTAATTAACTTTAGAAATTTAGCATTACGAAGATAATTTTGAAAATAAATTTGGGGGTATGGGGATTCGAACCCGGGTTCGCCGCACGCAAACTAACTACCGAACCACTGAGCTACATAGGCGACTGCCAATAGAAAGGATAATCTTTCTCTTGAGGTGCGAGTGATTTTATTGGCTGACAAAACGGCGGGTTTATTTAAAAACGTTTTCACCACATTTTTCAAGTATTGAAACATTTGTCATCAAACATTTGCTTTTATAACAGTTAATTCTTATTTAAAAATTTATTCCTAATTTATTACGTTATTATTTGAGGTTTCTTTGATTAATTCACTATTTTTTTTACCTATTCTGTTGTAAAATACACATACTAAGTCTGTTAGTGGGAAAAATTGGAACGAAGGTCCTTGATACTTTGTTATAAATTATAAACTTCTGTTATTTTATGATTTTAAATTTTTACCAAAGATTATTTTGAAAATTTAATTAATATTTTGTAATTTTTCAACTATTATTTAAAGTTTCGAACATTTAATACCTACTGTGACAGAAAAAATTAATTAAAGTTGCTTAAAATTTTGTTAGTTAACGATTTTAAATACTTCTCAATTGCAGTAGGGACAATTTGGTTTTTGAATCTTTAAATAAGAGTAGGAGAATTACAAAGTATTAAAGAATTTATTTTTAAAGTCAATCCAATTTCATAATTAAAAAGTTCACAAGTTAATTATTATTTTTAATCATAAATTAACAAACTTGTAAACTTTAAAATTCTTATTTTAAATTTTAATACATTTTTAAAAATCACAAGTTTTGTTCTTTCGTGATTTTAAATGTTTAAAAAAAGCTTAAGGAAAATGGATTTTATGGATTTTAAAAACAGATTTTCGAATAAATAAATTAATGGAAATTTCAGTTAGCTAGTGCTAGCAAAAATTAGGATTTTTTTTAAAGAATCAAAAAAATCAGATTTTTTTATTTAAATAAAAAATGGTTGTTTTAATTGCAATCAGTATATAAAATCTCTGCAAATGTTTATTTTCTGCAGTGTATTTTTAAAACTGAAAACATTTAATAAGAAATAATGAATAATAAAACATTTAATCAAAATCAAATAAATTATGTCAAATAAATAAGAAAATTTCAAAAAAAATTTCTTCAAATTCATATGATCATAAAATTAAGAAAATTTAGGTAAAAGCAACGAAAAAATAATAAATTAAAGAAAAAGCAAGAACGTAAAAAGATATAAGAAAACAATCTATTAAAATAATGATAAAATTCTTTTAAATAAAAAATGTCATGCTTAATATTAAAGAAATGAAGAAAAATTAAAAAAAACAACTCAGTAATGAAACAGTAACATAAAAATATGTGTATAAAAAAATAGGAACACTTTTCAAAATTTTAAACTATTTGCGGACGTTTTTTTAATTAAAAAAATAAATAAGAAGATAATTTAAAAATTATTAAAATACATTACTAAAGAGGAAATAAATTTATAAATATATGATTCTACTCCGGTTGTCTAATTCCTTATGTAAATAATCGCAAGCTATAAAAAAGCGACAAGCTTTTAGATATATAAACCTTTTAATTTAATATTTTATTACATATAAAATTTTAAAAATTGTGCTAATATAATCATAATAACTTAGATATAAAAATTTTTGGTATTAAGATAGCCAAAAATAGTATTACATTTTTATATCCTTAAGTTCTTATAAATTAAATAAATTCCAATCGTCAATTAACTTATATTTCAATTTGATTAAACTTGTAAATTTGTATTAATTGAAACTTAAATTCACATTAATTAAAAAAAAAAAAAAAAAAAGATAAGAAAACAATCTATTAAAATAATGATAAAATTCTTTTAAATAAAAAATGTCATGCTTATTATTAAAGAAATGAAGAAAAATTAAAAAAAAACAACTCAGTAATGAAACAGTAACATAAAAATATGTGTATAAAAAAGTAGGAACACTTTTCAAAATTTTAAACTAATTGCGGATGTTTTTTGAATTAAAAAAATAAATAAGAAGATAGTTTAAAAAATATTAAAATACATTACTAAAGAGGAAAAAAATTTTTAATTTGAGAAATTGGTTCACAAAATAAAATTAATAAAATTTTGTTAATTGGAAAAAATTTTAGAAGTAGAAAATTCTATAACATAGAAGAACGATGTTAATATGAAAATATTTAGTCTAAGCTTAAATTTACAAAATATAAAATGAAAGATTACAAGGCTGCCAAAAAGAAGAAAATTTAAAAAATTTTAAAATGATTAATGAATCGAACAAATATTTTCATTAATTTTTAATTACAAAATAAAACTGAAAAAATTAAATAAAGGATCGATATTTTTATAAGAAAAATGACGGCAAAAAGTCTAAAGAATTAATTAAAACGCAAGAAAGGACTAAAAAAATAATATTACATCAATAGTAGGTGAAAATTATGTCCATTTCATGGATATTTCACTTCCAAGTAAGCAAAATAATTTTCCTCCTCATAGAGGAAGCAATAAATAAATAATATAAAATATAATTGGAGAATTTATTTAAAAAATAATTTTAAATGCAAAAAAAATATATAAACATAAATTATTATTTTACGAACTTTTGATTAATTATAAAACTTATATAGGTCAATCGATTTGTTTTGAGATAAGGAATATGATTTTTGTATTGCTTAAGTTGTATTTTGAGCATAAAAAAAATTTTGTCAAAAAACAAAATTTTTTAATAGAAAAAGGTGCTAAAGAAAATTTGAATAGGTACATATTTTAAAAAATCCCTGTGACCAAATTTAGATATTCATAAGCTTAATAAGTCATCCAAATTTTATTGAAATCCGTTGAAGGTTTCTCAAGATATCCTCGCGACAAAAAACGCTATGACATTTGCTTAAAAATGAAAATTTACGCTTTTTAGATGAAAAAGAGTCGATTTAGAGTATTTTTGGAAAACCGAAAATCTTAACGACCACAAAGCTTCCTCTATAAGGAAGCAAAATTAAATAAATAGGAAGAAAATGGACAAATGTTTATTTCCCTAATTTAACAGACTGTAAAAAATATAGAAAGTAAAAAAAAGTAATAAAATTTGGGAATAATCTACTGAAGAATTAGAATTAATAAAAATAGAATACAAAATGGAAAGATAAATAAAAAGGGCAAAAAAGAAATTTAATAATCTTTTAAAAATAAAAAAGTTTAGGTAAATTAAACCCAATTTTTTTTTATAATATTACACTTAAATCAAGTCCAATAATAAATATAAAGAATAAAAAAATCCAAAAATTTTAAGAAAGAATAAATAAGTTCACATAAAAGCTGGCAAAAAAATCGGCAAATCACAAGATGTAAAAACAAATTAAACAAATTTACAAACAGATGATCGTATTTATTTTTAAAAATATAGAAATACATAATTATGAAAATCAACGGAATATAAAGTTTAGTGAATATTATAATAACAAAATTGTGTAAAATAATATTAAATAATTTACATATACGAAGAAGATAATTAAAAAAAATCCAAAAATAAAAAGACACATGTACAAAAAAAATCAAAAGTAAACAGAGACAAAATCTTAGAATTTTGTAAAAATAAAAAATTAAACACCCAGGCGCGTAGGGACGATGATTTGAGCCTTTATAAAGCTTGACTGAGGACTGGTCAATATTGATTGAGGATTGGTGAGTCGGAGGAAGCAAGACTCGTCCAAGCTAGAATGTAACAGCGATTCAAGCCTGACGCTCCAAGCTTGGTTGAGGATTGGAGTCCAAGACTCAATCATTGTTCGGAAGTCCGATTATAGCTTTGTCAAGCCTGATTCCACTGTCGCTTACAGAAGACAGAACGTTAAATAATTATTAATATAATAATATTCTTGTTGTATTATGTTGTTAATAATGATAATTCTTATAATTATAATAATAATAATAATAATAATATTATATTATTATTATGAATTATATTATTATATTATTCATAATTATAAATACAATAATATATTATTATTATCATTTTTTCTTAATTACTGTACTGCTGCAGATTATCACAAAATTAATAAAATAAAATAAAATTTTAATGTTTATCTATAATTATTTAAATTGATATTCTTCAGATTGTTTTTTTTTTTTTTTTTAATTTAAGATTAATTGCACAATTATACACTTAATTATTATCGACTTAAGATTAATTAACAATTTTAATACATATAAACACTTAACCTATGAAATAAAATTTCGCACGCTCAAGGGGGATCGAACCCAAGGCCCTATAGACGAATTCGCTCGCGGTGAACGCACGCTATTAGTACCACTCGGCTACGACGGGTAGTTGAGAGTCAATAGAAATAACTTTGTGAGGTTCAGACCTGGATTATGTGCTATTTACATTTTAATAGTTCTGGAACATATTCATTATCAAAAATAAATGAATAGAATTTATTTATCCTTTGTTGATACTGATATACAGTTTATACAATCCAATCTCCTAACTTATAAATATTTTATAAATAAATATTTTTGTAAAAAATTTGCAAAATATGTAAACAAAATTAACTAATAATTTATCATTTTTATTTATAACTTTAATTTAATAATATTATTTAAATAATTAATTTCAATAATATATAATACAAAAGTAAATTATAAAAATTGTTGATATATAATGTATTGAAGGGCACTTTTATTTAAATAAAGAAATTTATTCAATTTGTATAATTAAAGTTTTTTTGAAATGAATGATTTTACAAAATTACGCTATCGAGCACGTAATCATATCTTCAATATTTTTCAAATTTGAAAATTGTCTTTAAATTATTTCGTTTGGTTATGATTCTTTGAAATTTATTTTTTAAAATAAGAAAATAATTGTTTACAAATTTAATTTACTTCTAACATATCTTACAATTAAGTAAAATTACATAATTTTTGTTTGTTTATTTATAGTTTATTTTATACAAAATTAATAGTAAATATTCATAAAATTACTAAATCTGCAGCAGTTGTAATATTTATTATTTAATTAATAATACTTTTTATATGTATATACTTTAATATATAAAAAAATATGTAATATGATAAGTTGAACAATTGTGTCACAGTTGATTCAAGCTTGAATCTAGATTGGATGTTCAAGCTTCGCGCATGAGGATTCAAGCAGTCTTGAATCAAGCATGGAACGAGCATTGGTGTCCAATCTTCAACCAATATTGAACGACAGTAATTTAATGACTGTTCCCAGTCTCGGTTATCCACTCTGGGTGTCAAAGCTAGAATCAAGCCTCCACCCAGCGTCAGCATTGGTTTCTCGCGCCTGGGCAGTTTTAAAAAAGTGAAATTTCTTAGAAAAATTGTAAGAATTAAAAATAAGATTATTGTGAATATGAAAAATAATTAACATTATTGAATTATTTTGCATTAATTAATGTGAATTTAAGTTTCAATTAATTCAAATTTACAAGTTTAATCAAATTAAAATATAAGTTAATTGACGATTGGAATTTATTTAATTTATAAGAACTTAAGGATATAAAAATGTAATACTATTTTTGGCTATCTTAATACCAAAAATTTTTATATCTAAGTTATTATGATAATCGGTATTAGCACAATTTTTAAAATTTTATATGTAATAAAATATTAAATTAAAAGGTTTATATATCTAAAAGCTTGTCGCTTTTTTATAGCTTGCGATTATTTACATAAGGAATTAGACAACCGGAGAAGAATCATATACTTATAAATTTATTTCCTCTTTAGTAATGTATTTTAATAATTTTTAAATTATCTTCTTATTTATTTTTTTAATTAAAAAAACGTCCGCAAATAGTTTAAATTTTGAAAAGTGTTCCTACTTTTTTATACACATATTTTTATGTTACTGTTTCATTACTGAGTTGTTTTTTTTAATTTTTCTTCATTTCTTTAATAATAAGCATGACATTTTTTATTTACAAGAATTTTATCATTATTTTAATAGATTGTTTTCTTATCTTTTTACGTTCTTGCTTTTTCTTTAATTTATTATTTTTTCGTTGCTTTTACCTAATTTTCTTATTTATTTGACATAATTTATTTGATTTTGATTAAATGTTTTATTATTCATTATTTCTTATTAAATGTTTTCAGTTTTAAAAATAAACTGCAGAAAATAAACATTTGCAGAGATTTTATATACTGATTGCAATTAAAACAACCATTTTTTATTTAAATAAAAAAATCTGATTTTTTTGATTTCTTTAAAAATAATCCTGATTTTTACTAGCACTAGCTAACTGAAATTTCTAATAATTTATTTATTCGAAAATCTGTTTTTAAAATCCATAAAATCCGTTTTCCTTAAGCTTTTTTTAAACATTTAAAATCACGAAAGAACAAAACTTGTGATTTTTAAAAATGTATTAAAATTTAAAATAAGAATTTTAAAGTTTACAAGTTTGTTAATTTATGATTAAAAATAATAATTAACTTGTGAACTTTTTAATTATGAAATTGGATTGACTTTAAAAATAAATTCTTTAATACTTTGTAATTCTCCTACTCTTATTTAAAGATTCAAAAACCAAATTGTCCCTACTGCAATTGAGAAGCATTTAAAATCGTTAACTAACAAAATTTTAAGCAACTTTAATTAATTTTTTCTGTCACAGTAGGTATTAAATGTTCGAAACTTTAAATAATAGTTGAAAAATTACAAAATATTAATTAAATTTTCAAAATAATCTTTGGTAAAAATTTAAAATCATAAAATAACAGAAGTTTATAATTTATAACAAAGTATCAAGGACCTTCGTTCCAATTTTTCCCACTAACAGACTTAGTATGTGTATTTTACAACAGAATAGGTAAAAAAATAGTGAATTAATCAAAGAAACCTCAAATAATAACGTAATAAATTAGGAATAAATTTTTAAATAAGAATTAACTGTTATAAAAGCAAATGTTTGATGACAAATGTTTCAATACTTGAAAAATGTGGTGAAAACGTTTTTAAATAAACCCGCCGTTTTGTCAGCCAATAAAATCACTCGCACCTCAAGAGAAAGATTATCCTTTCTATTGGCAGTCGCCTATGTAGCTCAGTGGTTCGGTAGTTAGTTTGCGTGCGGCGAACCCGGGTTCGAATCCCCATACCCCCAAATTTATTTTCAAAATTATCTTCGTAATGCTAAGTTTCTAAAATTAATTAAGGCAACTACTTGTAAATAATATAGTGTAAATCAAGATTAATAATATTTTTTTTATTTTATATTTTTTTCAATGTGGATACTTCTCTGCCTCATTTGTGCCCACATTTGCGCCCACATTTGTGCCCACATTTGAGGCCACATTTGAGGCCACATTTGTGCCCACATTTGAGGCCTCATTTGTGGGCGCATATGCTGTTTCAAATCCGCTACCACATTTGTGGCCTCAAATGTTGCCTCAAATGTGGGCACAAATGTGGGCACAAATGAGGGCACAAATGTGGCCACATTTGAGGCCACATTTGTTCCCACATTTGTGGCCTCATTTGTGGGCGCATATGCTGTTTCAAATCCGCTACCACATTTGTGGCCTCAAATGTGGGCACAAATGAGGGCACAAATGTGGCCATTTTTTTTCAATAGGGTGGTTTAATTTATTCTCATTTAACTACTCTCTGAATCTAAATTAGTGGTTCTTCACTAATGAATTAGAAAAAAATCGGTCACTATTAAATATTGATTATTTCAGAAACCTTTAGTAGAAAACTACTAATTATTAGTAGAAAATTACTAATTTGAAAGTGAAATATCTACTAAATGAATCAGTAAAATTCACTTTTTCAATTAGTAAATATTTCACTTTTAAATTAATAATTTTCTACTAATAATTAGTAGTTTTCTACTAAAGATTAGTAAAACATTGACTATTTAATAGTGACCGATTTCTCTCTAATTCATTTAAATGGAAAATCACTAATACAGATTTAGAGTGTAAGCTGTGTTTTAATTTGCATTATATAATAAACATCTTATTATTTTAAACACTTTTATATGTTTCAGAATTGGCATGATAAGAAGAATTTTATCAAAAAAATTTTTTAAATATTAATTATTAGTGATATTGATTTTATTATTATTAATTTATAATAAATTTATAACACACCCTATCCCGTCCTTATTTTATGTATTAGAATAAATTATGTTATGAACGAAATATTAAATCAAATATAATTTACATAAAAAATTTATAATAATGTTTAATCGTTTAAAAAATATAAAAATATTACATTATTACATCATTTTTAAACAAACATAAATTTATTTGTATATAAAACGACGTCACTTCAGAATTCGTTTTCGACATCGATTTCGATGTCGAAAACGGCACCATTTCGTGATGTCACTTTCGATATCATTCTCGACGTCACTTTCTATGTCATTTTTTATGTCTCTATTGACATGGTTTTCGACGTCGATTTCGATACCAATTTGATGTCGTTTTCGACATCGCTTTTTTCAATAGGGAAGTTTATTGATATAAACTAAACAATAGCAATAATATGTTGTTTATTATTATTACTCTGTTATTATTATGATAATTATTATTGTGTATTATTATTGTTATTATGAATATTATATCATCATCATTACTATTATTATTATTATTATTAATAAATCCTATATTTTATATTTCATAATAGCTACACATGTTTTAAAATAGCTACACATTCAAATTGATTATTGTCAAAATGAAGTTTTTTAAATAACTTATTTTATTTCTAATTATTAGTAATATACTAGTGTCATATTGTGTCAAACTATTATTATTATTAATATTATTATTATTCTTATTGTATAAACAAGCATTTTATAACATATATATTCATTAAGAAAATGGAAAAAACAGATATACTTTTTAGTCTGCTAAAAAAACTATTTATTACTGAGAATTTTTAATTATCATTCAATTCCGCTTTAAAAAAGTTCTTATTGTATATATGACCTTAAAGGAATTCAGCTTGAACCACTTCTTTTTCTTTGTTAGGAATTAAAATGTCACCGAAGGTTTGATGAATTCCTCTAAATACCGTTTTAGGTTACTCCTAAAATTGACTAAAAGGAATAAAAGTTTAGTATCATTTGTTCCGCTACGCGAGTCGCAAAAAAGAGGGAAATTCAGGCACTAAGTAGAATTCATTTTTTCAATTCTTTACTGTTCCAGCCTTCTTGCCGGGGATAATTGAACTGACGCAATTGGACACAGCAACAGTTTAAAAATGATACCAGCTATTGATTGTTCCATCACTTTAGTTGGTTCTGCCATCCAATTGTGTTGGCCAGAACAGCTGATTCAATTGGCGACTGCCCTACGAGCAGTCTGCGCCTGCGCAAAGCTGTTCTTTTAAAAGTTTGAGGTTAAATTATATAAAACACGCAAATTTTTTAAATCAAGCACTTTTTTTACTTATATGATTCTTTTAGGAAACTACTGTTATTGAAAATTAGATTTTGACGCAATATAATATTACATACTTTATACATTTCAAATTATAAAATGATAAATATGAGTATTTTATACGATTAAAACAAATATAAAATTTGAAATGAAATGCTAATTCTTAAAATTTTTAGTATCTTCCACCTGTTTTTTATTATTTCTCAACCAAATCAAACCAAACAGAAAAAAACCAGCCTTCGATATATCAAAAGTTACAAGGATAGGCTCAAAGAAAAATTGCATTATTCTAGCCCCTGTAAACAGTCTATTTTTGAACAAAACTTTTGTCGAAAACAATTTATAAAATTAATATCAAAGAATTATTTCCTTCCATTATAGTTTTATTTAAAAGAGCGAGTAAACAAAAATAGCTGTCTCATCCAATAGACAGGTGCAGGTATCCAACTATTTTTCTGCGTGCAGAAGAAACCAGGCCCGGATTGGCCATTCAGGATACCGGGAAAAATCCCGGTGGGCCGCCGCCAGGCGGGCCGGTATTTTTGTAGGTCTAATTAATAATTTAATTTATGTAATTAAATTTCATTTAACTTTCAATTACTCTTTTCTATTTTCAATTAATTTTACAACATTCAATCATTTTCGGCTTCTTTCTATGTTCTTTTCAATCACAGAAATTGTAGAATTTCAATTAAATTGTTCAATTCTACAACTATTTTTTACAATTCTTATTTATTATTATCTTCAACTTTTAATTCCATTCTTCAATTTTCAATTCCATTCTTCAGTTTTCAATTATTATTTTTTTCTATATTCAAGAATTCTAGACATTTTCAATTACTTCTTTCAATTTTTAATTACATTTTTTAAATTTCCATTACATTCCTCAATTTTCAATTATCTCCTTCAATTTTTTCAATCCTCAATAATTCTCAAAAAATTTTATAACTAATCTTTAACTTTTTAAATTATTTTGTTCTCTTGACCATTATTTCTTAGTGCTTTACGATATCAAGACGATATCATATTTGAGCAATATTGATATTGATCTCAAAATCTCTTGACCATCCAAAAATGTTCTCGAGTTGATAATATCGACCTAAAATAACTAAAAAATGACGAAAATAATTGACAAATGAAAAAAATTGGAATAATGACAAGATTAATAAATCGACAATTGACAAAAATAATTTAAAAAATTAAAGAACAAGTACAATATTTTAAAAAAACAATTGGAAATTAAAAAAGGAAAAAAATTACAGAAATAATAATAATTGAAAAAAAATTTAATTTTAAAAAATTGACCTGGATTGAAATTTGAAGAAATAATCACAAATTGATAAGAAGAAAATAATATTAAAAATTGCCAAAATAATTAAAAAATGAAGAAAATAATTGTGAATTAGACAGAAAAATTGAGGAATTAAGGAGTTAAATTGAGATTTCAAAAAAATTATTGATAATAAATAATTTACAAATTACTATATTAATAAATAAATAAATAGTATGAAAGAGTGAAAAAGCCCAGGATTGGTGAATATTTAAGAAAATAATTGACAATTAAAAACTGAAGAAAACTGTAGGAATAATTATAACAAATAATTGAAAATTGAATGGGATTTCAAAAAGTTGAAGTTGGTTGAAAATCGAAGAAAATAATTTCAAATTAGAAAAAATAGTTGAAAATTGAAGAAAAAAATTCAAAATTAAAGAAAATAATAATTGTGAATTTAAGAGGATAGTTGAAAAATTGAATTGAAAGTTCAAGAAAAATATTGTTAATTGAAAAAATCATCGAAAAAAGCCGAGAATTATTAAATATTGAAGAAAATAATTGCCAATTGGAACAAATTCTAAACATGGCAAAATTATTTATTTATTTATTTATTTATTTATTTATTAACACAATACTTCCCGCGGCCCAAAAGGACCATAAATGGGTTACAAAATAAAGAGCAAAACACATATACAATGTAAAAAGAATAAACTTAAAATATAAAATTAAGTATCGCATTTAATTAACTTAACTAACATAACTTAATTTAACCGTGACAAAGACCGACTTGAAGCATTCAATAACGATAAACGACTGTTTGAGTTTCCCAATTAAAACAACAAAAACTTGATTACGCCTTACAGTGCAGATAATCTAAATATTTGTTTAAATGTTGGACAAACGCACCGCTCGAAGAACAAAATAAGTCAATATTAATGTCCAACAACAAAAACATCTGGTTAATATGATTGGCGGCAAAATATATAGGCGCACAATATCCACTTCTAGAAGACGGAAGATCCAAGTGAAATGGAACATAATATCGCGAAGCTAATCTCGGTATTCTAAATAACGTTCGCGCAAGTAGTTCAGTTATTAAATTAAAAACTGACAGAAATAATTTTAAACAGAAAAAGATAAACATGAAATTAAAAAAAAAACTAAAAAAGAAAGAAAATGATAGGAATAGTTCTAGAAACAATTGAAAGTTTAATTGCTTTTTGAAAAATTAAACTTTATTAAAATTTGAAGAAAATACTTCCAAATTGAGAGAATAATTGAAAATGAAAAAAAGTATCAATAAAAGACAAGAATTGTGATTGGATACAAATAATTAAAGAATTAAAGAACTGAATTATTGAATATTGACTGAAATAATTAAAAATTCAAGTAAATAATTGAAAACTGAAAAATAATTGAAAAAATGAGAATATTTGAAAACTGAAAAAGTAATTGAAAACTGAAAAAAAATAATTGAAAAACCGACAATATTTGAAAATCGAAGAAAATAATTGAAAACTGAAAAAATAATTGAAAAAACGAGAATATTTGAAAACTGAAAAGAATAATTGAAAAAAACCGAAAATATTTGAAAATTGAAGAAAATAGTTGAAAACTGGAAAAACAATTGAAAAAATGAGAATTATTGAATATTGAAGAAAACAATTGAAAATTGATAAAAATATTGAAAGAAGCCGAAAATTATTGAATATTAAAGAGAATATTTGAAAATTGAAAAACATGATTAAAAATTAATTAAAATAATTGTGAATAGAAGAAAATAATTGAGATTAGAAGAAAATAATTGTAAATTAAAGGAGGCGCATGAATATTCCCTAAATCTCATTTAGCCTAAATCTCATTAAGCCTAAAATCAAAAAGACTAAAATGCATTCAGCCAAAATTCCATTTAACCTAAATTTCATTTAACCTAAATTTCATTTAACCTAAATCGCGTTTAACCTAAAACGCATTTAGTCTAAATTCCATTTAACCTAAAATGCATTCAGCCTAAATCTCACTTCACCTAAATCCCATTTAACCTAAATGTCATTTAACATAAATTCCACGTAACCTAAATCCTATTTAACCTAAATTCCATTAAACCTAAATCCCATTTAACCTAAAACGCATTCAGCCTAAATCTCACTTTACCTAAATTCCATTAAACCTAAATTTCATTTTACCTAAATCCCATTCAATCTAAATTCCATTTAACCTAAATCTCATTTTACCGAAATTCCATTTAACCTAAATTCCATTTAACCTAAATCCTATTTAACCCAAATCCCATTTAACCTAAATTCCGTTTAACCTAAATCTCATTTAACTAAATTCCATTTAACCTAAAACACATTTAGTATAAATTCCATTTAACCCAAAATGCATTCAGCCTAAATCTCACTTCACCTAAATCCCATTTAACCTAAATCTCATTTAACCTAAATTCCACTTAACCGAAATCCCATTTAACCTAAAACGCATTTAGTCTAAATTCCATTAAACCTAAAATGCATTCAGCCTAAATCCCATTTAACCTAAATCTCATTTAACCTAAATTCCACTTAACCTAAATCCCATTTAACCTAAAACGCATTTAGTCTAAATTCCATTTAACCTAAAATGCATTCAGCCTAAATCTCACTTTACCTAAATCCCATTTAACCTAAATGTCATTTAACATAAATTCCACGTAACCTAAATCCTATTTAACCTAAATTCCATTTAACCTAAATCCCATTTAACCTAAAACGCATTCAGCCTAAATCTCACTTTACCTAAATTCCATTTAACCTAAATCTCATTTAACCTAAATTCCATTTAACCTAAATCCCATTTAACCTAAAACGCATTTAGTCTAAATTCCATTTAACCTAAAATGTATTCAGCCTTAATCTCACTTCACCTAAATCCCATTTAACCTAAATTCCGTTTAACCTAAATCTCATTTAACCTAAATTCCATTTAACCTAAATCCCATTTAACCTAAAACGCATTTAGTATAAATTCCATTTAACCTAAAATGCATTCAGCCTAAATCTCACTTCACCTAAATCCCATTGAACCTAAAAATTTTTTTAATTTAAGGATAAATATAGTTGAATCAAATAAAGTTTTAGGTTAAATGGGATTTAGATGAAGTGAGATTTAGGCTCAATGCGTTTTAGGTTAAATGGAATTTAGGTTAAATGGAATTTAGACTAAATGCGTTTTAGGTTAAATGGGATTTTGATTAAGTAGAATTTAGGTTAAATGAGATTTAGGTTAAATGGGATTTAGGTGAAGTGAGATTTAGGCTGAATGCATTTTAGACTAAATGCGTTTTAGATTAAATGAGATTTAGGTTAAGTGGAATTTAGGTTAAATGAGATTTAGGTTAAATAGGATTTAGGTGAAGTGAAATTTAGGCTGAATGCGTTTTAGGTTAAATTGAATTTAGGTTAAATGGAATTTAGGTTAAATGGGATTTAGGTTAAGTTGAATTTATGTTAAAAGAGATTTAGGTTAAATGGGATTTAGATGAAGTGAGATTTAGGCTGAATGCATTTTAGGTTAAATGGAATTTAGAATAAATGCTTTTTAGGTTAAATGGAATTTAGGTTAAGTGGAATTTAGGTTAAATGGAATTTCGGTAAAATGAGATTTAGGTTAAATGAGATTTAGGTTAAACGGAATTTATGTTAAATGGGATTTAGGCTGAATGCATTTTAGGTTAAATGGAATTTAGACTAAATGCGTTTTAGGTTAAATGGGATTTAGGTTAAGTGGAATTTAGGTTAAATGAGATTTAGGTTAAATGGGATTTAGGTGAAGTGAGATTTAGGCTGAATGCAGTTTAGGTTAAATGGAATTTATACTAAATGCGTTTTAGGTTAAATGGGATTTAGGTTAAATTGAATTTAGATTAAACGGAATTTAGGTTAAATGGGATTTAGGTTAAATGGGATTTAGGTTAAATGGAATTTCGGTAAAATGAGATTTAGGTTTAATGGAATTTAGGTTAAACGCGATTTAGGTTAAATGAAATTTAGGTTAAATGCAATTTAGGTTAAATGGAATTTTGGCTGAATGCATTTTAGGCTTTTTGATTTTAGGCTTAATGGGATTTAGGCTAAATGAGATTTAGGGAATATTCATGCGCCTCAATTAAAGAAAGTAATTGGGTATTCAAATATTGAAAAAATGATTTTCAGGTGAATGAAAGCCGACTTTTTTTATGCTAAAGGGGGCAAAGTAGATAGAAATTCATTCTGAGCGATTTTTAAAGCCGGGGAATTCGCTAAAAAACTTTTTATTATATTTGTCTAATAGAAGTTGTCCATTTTTTGTCTTTTAAAATTGGTTAAAACCAGATTGAGGTGTTCATTAAACTAAGAAATTACTGCTGCTTTCGTACAAATGGCAGTAGAGAATGCTACTGTTCAAGAAATTCCAAATCATTAAATTATTGATAAGTTTAAATAAAATAATTTAATATTTTTATATTTTAGTTTTAAATGTTAATAAAAATTTTCAATTATATAGAAAGGGGCCGCTTTGAATATCTTTCCCGGGCCGCTTTTAATTCCCAATCCGGCCCTGGAAGAAACTGAACAACTGATTGGAAGTGATTTAAACAAATTTGATTTCTTTCAGAAGAATCACAAATGCAAAAATCTTGTTCACAAGACACTCTTCTTCTGGATGATAAAAATGAGACACGTTTGGATGAAATTGGTAAAAATTGCAAATTTGAAATTGAAAAAATAATTGTGTCCAGAAAAAAAAGATTTTTTTCCATTTCGCAAGCTTATATGGATTGAGCTTGCAGAAAATAAATAATTTATTCTTTATGTGTCTTTTATAAATATTATAAAGATTCGGTCAATTTAAAAAAAAAATTTGTTTTTTTTTAAATTATACTGAAAAATGTTTTGAGTACTTTGCTGATTATTGAAAAATAATTAATAATATTGTTTTCAGAAAATACAAATTCACGACTGTCTACTTTATCACAAGCCACACATAGTCGAAGTGACAGCTATGAATTGGGATATAATAGAATCGGTAAAACATAACAATTTACAATTTTTTTATATCAATAAAAAGGTTTAATCTTTAAAAGTTTTGTAAAAAAGGTTCTCCAAAAAAATTATTTTCCATGCCTTCAGAGTGGGCCAGTTGATAACCTATAAATGTAACTTTTTAAGAGTTTTAATCATATATAAAAATGTGTTTTATGTTCTTTGTCAAGTATTTGAGCACTGATAGATAATATTGTTTTCAGAAAGTGCAAATTTTCAACCGTCGACTTCATCACAAGCGAGCACTATTTTGAGGGATAACGATGAAATCCAACTTGATGCGATACCCAGTAAGAAGAAGGAAATTGAAAAAGATTGGAATTTTATGATATTCGAAGAAAAAGTCAAATTATGTAATCTTTTTTAATACGTTTTCTGTCCAATCCATTTGTATCCGGTGATAACACCTACTTTTATCCGCAAATCAATCCTTATTAATATGGGTTCAAATATTTGTCAATCCAAATTAATCCCTTTATAAATACAGAAAATAAAATGAATATTTTTTAATGTCCGCAGTTCAGGTTATTCAATACAAATGAATCCCTTTATAATGAAATTAATATTTTTGAAAAATCAATATTTTTGAAGACCTACAGTTCAGATTTAATTAATCCAATTGAAACCTTTTATAATTAAAAAAATGATATGAATATTTTTTAATACCTACAGCTTAGATTATTCAATACAAATAAATCTCTCTATAATAAAATTTAAATTAAAATAAAACTAATATTTTTAAATACCGACAATTCATTTCATCTCTACATGTGATTGAAACTTAATATTTGATAAATTTTTATTTATTTCAGATGAACTCATTTATAATGCGTCTTCGGCGCAAAATTATACACCGTTTTTATACACTGTTGCATCTTAAGATATTTCTCTTCCAGTTATAGGTAGGGGAGAGTGGCCATCAATGTACCAGTTTTTTCAATGAACCATTTCAATTTTCTCAGAAACAATTAAATAAAAATTCTCCTAATTTTAAATATAAATGAAGTTTGCGTAAACACACTACGTCCATAAATTTGAGACGTGTGGATTTATTCTTTACAGAGAAAACTGAAAAAAACTGTTTTTGATGCGCTAAAGAAAAAATTTACCTAAAATACAAACCCGTTTTTTAATTGAAATAAGGCAATTTAAAAATAAATGTACTTACGATTTATTTTGTTTTGGGCCTTAACTACAATATTCTAATGAGATAAAGATTTTGAAATATTGGATTAAGTTATAAAAAACCATTTTTGTTGCAAATGTCATGTTGATTCAATGTACCGGGGAACAATGAACCACCTGGAATTTCAGTGTATTTTCGATTTCTGGAGTGGTATGCCTGATTATAAAACTAGGCATGCGTACAGCATGTTACAACAATTGTTATCAGTACTTTTCTCAACATAGCAGAACTAAGATGCCATTTTAGCTTGTTAACTTAAATTTGAGGTATATTTATGTTATACATTATCAATTAAAAAGTGTTAAGTAATAATTGTTTATAGTATTTGATAGAAAATAAGTTTTGTTACAACGTGAAAATTGCAATATTATTATTGTTGAACATTTTTAGTGTTTTTATAGAGGTGGTTCATTGTGTACCCAGGATGTTAAAAATGAAAATAGCTTGTAAGTTTAGAAAAATCCTAAATTTTATTATTTAATCAAAATAAATCGTGTATAATATGTGTGCAATAAATAGAGAAGTGTTGTAGTTTTACATTGATGCAAAGAAGTGCTTAAAATTGGTAAAATTGAATACCCACACAGCACCAGAAATTCCCTGAATTTCCCCTGAATATTGGTCCACATTTCCCGAATATTCGAACCTAATATTCAGGGAAGTTTCGTGGAAGCATCAAAATGTCCGCCATAAAGAATATTGGACGCTAAATTTCCCTGAAAATGTATTTCTAATTTTCAGGGAATTTCCGCATCTAATATTCCTAGAATATTCAGGGAAAGTTAAAAAAAATTTCCAAAATTTTTTTGATTTGGTAATTGATAAAAATTGTATGTCATATTTGGCACCCGTAGGATTCTAGAACATTAAAAACTACTGCGCAGCCGTAAGTGTCACAGAAACCAAGTTCGACCATTGCGCATCATGTACAGAAGATTTACGAATACTGTGAATATTGAAGGAATATTAGATGCGGAAATTCCCTGAAAATTAGAAATACATTTTCAGGGAAATTTAGCGTCCAATATTCTTTATGGCGGACATTTTGATGCTTCCACGAAACTTCCCTGAATATAAGGTTCGAATATTCAGGAAATGTGGACCAATATTCAGGGGAAATTCAGGGAATTTCTGGTGCTGTGTGGGTAAGTACTATGACCTTGAAAAAAACCCGGTACATTGATGGCCACTCTCCCCTACTTAAAAAAATCGATTCTCTATGGATTAATGGATTTTCTTTAAATTGTGAGAAAACGTTATTTTATATGTGCCTTCTATCTAATTAAGATTTCAGGACCCTTTACCGTCTAAAATTTGAGATATTCTTGTTCGAAATTTCAATTTTTTATCATTTTGCATGTAAAATTGAAATTTCGAACAAGAATATCTCAAATTTTAGACGGTAAAGGGTCCTGAAATCTTAACCAGATAGAAGGCACATATAAAATAACGTTTTCTCACAATTTAAAGAAAATCCATAAAAAACTATTTTTTCAAGTAGGGGAGAGTGGCTATCAATGTACCGGGTTTTTTTCAAGGTCATAGTACTTATTGAATTTCACCAATTTCAAGCACTTCTTTGCATCAATATAAAACTACAACACTTATCTAGGTAATGCACACATATTTTACACGATTTATTTTGATTAAATAATAAAATTTAGGATTTTTCTAAAGTAACAAGCTATTTTCATTTTCAACAAACTGGGTACACAATGAACCACCTCTATAAAAATACTAAAAATGTTCAACAATAATAATATTGCAATTTTCACTTTGTAAAAAAACTTGTTTTCTATCAAATACTATAAAAAATTGTTACTTAACACTTTTTAATTGATAATGTATAACATAAATATACCTCAAATTTAAGTTAACTAGCTAAAATGGCATTTTAGTTTTGCTATGTTGAGAAAAGTACTGATAACAATCGCTGTAACATGCTGTATGCATGCCTAGTTTTATAATCAAGCATACCACTCTGGAAATCGAAAATACACTGAAATTCCAGGTGGTTCATTGTTCCCCGGTACATTGAATCAACATGACATTTGCAACAAAAATGGTTTTTTATAACTTAATCCAATATTTCAAAATCTTTATCTCATTAGAATATTGTAGTTAAGGCCCAAAACAAAATAAATCGTAAGTACATTTATTTTTAAATGGCCTTATTTCAATTAAAAAACGTGTTCGTATTTTAGGTAAATTTTTTTTTCAGTACATCAAAAACAGTTGTTTCCAGTTTTCTCTGTAAAGAATAAATCCACACGTCTCAAATTTATGGACGTAGTGTGTTTACGCAAACTTTATTTATATTTAAAATTAGGAGAATTTTTATTTAATTGTTTCTGAGAAAATTGAAATGGTTCATTGAAAAAACTGGTACATTGATGGCCACTCTCCCCTATATAACTGCAAGAGAAATACCTTAATTGTGGGTTAAAAAGCGAAAAATACGTAAATATGAAGATAATTTTTAGTGATCTTTATAATTTATTAAGACGTTGATGAAAGTTTCTTAAAAGTGTTCATTAATAAAAATATTTTTTACTTAAATATTATTCTTGAATACATTTTTAAAGAATTTAAATTAATCATCTTTTGAAGCTTTTTAAATCTGAATTAGTGGTTTTCTACTATTGAATTAGTGAAAGGTGAGCTACTATTAAATAGTAATAATTTTACTAATTTTTTAGTAGAAAACTACTTATTGAAACCCTAATAGCACCGACTGTGCCGGGAACGTTCCTGGAATGGTCCGCCGGTCCCTGGGGTACGTTCACATGGACCGTTCCAATATACCTGACAAATACGTTCCGGATTTCACTAGGCTAGGAACGTTCCGCGGAACGTTCCTGGAATGTTCCGAGGAACTTTAAATACACATTGAAAAATAATTAATGTTAATATCTTGCGCAGTAGTTTTCTATCGCACCTAGAGCTGCGCAGTTGATTTAAGTGACCACTGTTCTATAGAAGCAATCATATTAAAAACATTAAATAATATTAATAAAAAAATTTCAGCTTTTTCCGCATACTTTTTCCGCAACCCGTTCTGCGATTTTTTGAATGTGTATTCAAAGTTCCTCGGAACATTCCATGAACGTTCCGCGGGAACGTTCCTAGCCTAGTGAAATCCGGAACGGATTTGTCAGGTATATTGGAGCGGTCCAAGGGAACGTACCCAAGGGGCCAGCAGCCCATTCCAGGAACGTTCCCGGCCTAGTCGGTGCTATTAGGGAACAGTGAAACTTTAACATTTCAATTAGTAGTTTCCTACTATTTCAATTAGTAGTTTTTTATTAGAAATTAGTAGTTTTCTACTAAACAAATTAGTAAAATTATTACTAATTTTACTAATTTATTATTAATTTTTCCACTTATCAATAATTTATTAATAGAAAAACACTAATTCAGATTTAGAGAGAAAGTTATTAAATTTTGTTTAGACTTTATTAAAAAAAATCTTTTTTGAAATCTGTATTGACAGTGTGTAATTTTTAAAATAAAAACGCAACTTCAATGTATGCCTCAATGTATGCTCAGTCAACATCATTCTTCAACTTAAACTTAAGAATAAAAGAACACAAAGATGATGTTTATGAATCACCTAATAAATGGACTGCTCTTACCGAATATGCCTGTTTTAAGGACCATACTTTCGATTTTGATAAAGTAAAAATTGAGGCAAAAATTTTAGACAGAACGGGAAATTATAAAAAACGTATGATCCTTAAAATGAATTAACGGATACAACAGCAGTTAACGAACGTAATGACACTAACAACTTATCTGTTTTTTACCAAGCAATTTTATAGTTTTAATCTCAGCAATATTTCTGTTTATATTTTCACGAGTATTTTCATTTACATCGTCACAAAAATGTTTCCCGAGGTCTCTAAAATCTTGACCCCTTCATAACAATGCACCCACACAAACAAGTTTTTTTTCCTATCGAGACAACTAAAACTTTTCTGGAACCCTCGCTTGATCCTTTTATGACTTTTAACATGTGTTTCATCTCAACTGTCACTTTCCTTGTAAACTCAGTTTTCGTTAAATTTTGATCCGGTCAGCACGTACCAAAAACGCTCATTCAAAACTTAAAATTAAATTATACTGACAAAATTTTTTTCGGTTTTCATTATAAAAACTATAAAAACGGTTGTGAAAGTGCTATATGGACTGCCAGACTTTCTGGATAGAAAAATGGATACTATTACTAAGTAAATTTTAGGTACATATTATTTTCGTTTTTTACACAACAAATTATTAGCAATAGCTATAATATTTAATAGTTAATTATTTTCGTCATATTGTAATTTTTCTTTTAATTATCAATTATTTTCTTGAAATTTCCATTTAATTCTTTAA
Organism: Ganaspis brasiliensis; assembly: GCA_037103525.1. NCBI lineage: Eukaryota > Metazoa > Arthropoda > Insecta > Hymenoptera > Figitidae > Ganaspis > Ganaspis brasiliensis. The sequence goes on along the minus strand of JAZKLR010000451.1, from coordinate 384,101 downwards.
TTTCAAATTTATTTCTTCAATTTTTAATTATTTTCTTTAATTCTCAAATACTTTCTTTAATTTTTAATTATTTTGATCAATTTTCAATTAATTCCTCAATTTCCAATAATTCCCGGACTTTTTCAATTATTTTTTACACTCATAAAAATTGTTTTAAAATTGCAAATCAATTATTCAATTCTAGAATTCTTCATTTCTCAGTTATTTTCTTCAAATTTAAATTCCACTTTTTAATTTTCAGTTATTTTCTTTAATATTAAAAAATTATCGCTTTTTTCTATTATTTTGTTCGATATCATTAAGTTTCTTTAATTTTAAATACAATTATTCAATTATGTTCTTTAATTTTTAATGCCATTCTTCAATTTTTATTTCCAATCTTCAGTTTTCAATTTTTTTTTTCTAAGATATATTCATTAATTCTCTGCTTTTTTCAATTACTCTTTTTCAATTTTTAAGTATATTCTTTCAATTTCAATTCCATTCTTCAATGTTTAATTGCTTTCTTCTATTTTCAATTACTTTTTACAATTTTAATTATTTTTTTCGATTTTCAATCCAGTTGTTAAATAGGCAATTATTTCCAACAATTATTTCTATAATTTTCTAAATTTTTCAATTTACAATTATTTTCTTTACATTTAATATTACTTGTTTCATTTTTTCAATTATTTTTTTCAGTTGTCTATTAATCTAGTTATTTTTTAATTTTCATTTTACTTGACAATTATTTTCGTCATTTTTCACATATATTCTTCAATTTTTCAATTACTCTAGTTATTTTTTAACTTCGATTTTTAATTATTTTCCGCAGTTTTCAATTAATTCCTACAATTTTTCAATTTTAAATTATTAACTAAAAATTTTATAATTATTCTTTGATTTTATAAATTACTAGCTTTCGAGCCCGCCTTCGGCGGGCATCGAAATCTAGTGGCGTGCCATCAACAGTATTTTTTGACCAAAAATATTCTCTGACTGAAAGTATTTTTTAAAGCATGCATTTTCCGACAGAAAGTATTTTTTGACAAAAATTATTTTCATGCAGGTGTTTGAAACAAATTTGGGTGTACTTCGCAGCTTAAACCTCAAATCTTTTTGATACTTCGTATGCTTACGTAATTTGATCCGCTGTTTACAAATATCATAGTGAAAAGTGTGTGTATATGTGAGTATGTGTTTGTGTGTATATGTGTGTGTATGTATATATGTATATATGCATGTTTATGTGTATGTATGTACGTGTATGTGAAAATGTGACTTAGTTGTATATCTCAGCTTTTAATAATATTTTCTACATTTTTTTTTTATAAATCTAAGTAGAGTGACACTCTAATACTCTGCCAAATTTCACCTGAATCGGCTGAGCCGTTTTTAAGTGATGCCCGGACAAAAAATCCTGGACAGACAGACAGAATTTTTTTTTTTTTACATTTTCGCGATTCTTATCACTTAAAACGAAAAAGTATGTAAAACTTTTTTGAGTTTGGCGCAATGTACAGACAAAATGTTGATTTTATTTATATAGATTTTGTTGAGTTGCATGTTAATCTAGCCATATTTTGAATTGTGTTTTCAGTTGTCATTTATTTTCGTCATTTTGTAATTTTTTTTTCAGTTATCAATTATTATTTTTTAAAATTTTAATTTAATTCTTAGATTTTCGATGTATTTCTTCAGTTTTCAATTTATTTCCTCAATTCTTTAATTTTCAATTTATTTCTTCAATTTTTAATTATTTTCTTCAATTCTCAAATATTTTCTTTAATTTTAAATTATTTTGATCGATTTTCAATTAATTCCTCAATTTCCTATAATTCTTGGACTTTTTCAATTATTTTGTACACTCATAAAAATTGTTTTAAAATTGCAATTATTCCTACAATTTTCTTAATTTTTCAATTTGCAATTATTTTCTTTAAATTTAATATTTCTTGTTTAATTTTTTCAATTATTTTTTCAGTTGTCTATTAATCTAGTTGTTTTTCGATTTTTGTTTTCAATTGACAATTATTTTCGTCATTTTTCAACTATTTCCTTCAATATTATTAATCATTTTCTGCAGTTTTCATGTATTTCCTACAATTTTTCAATTTGCAATTATTATCTTAAAAATTTATAACTATTCTTCGATTTTTTAAGTTATTTTGATCGGTTGTGTATTAATCTAGCCATCTTTTGAATTTTGTTTTCAATTGTCAATTATTTTTGCCATTTTGTAATTTTGTTGTTTATTATCAATTATTTTTTTTAAATTTTCAATTTATTTCCTCCATTTTTATTATTTTCTTCAATTTCAATTATTTTTATCGATTTTCAATACAGTTGTTCAATTTACAATTTGGTATTTCCAACAGTTATTCCTATAATTTTTCAACTCTTTTGTTTAAAATTAAAATTTATTATTAAAATTTTTAAACTATTCTTTTCAATTGTGTAATTATGTAGCTATTTTTCGACATTTGTTTTCAAATGTCAATGTATTTTTGTCATTTTTCAAATATATTCTTCAATTTCGTAAGTTTCATTATTTGAATTTGCAAAAATTTATGTTTTTAAATGACCAATAATGTAAAGTTTGTCGCACGCTTGAGCGCGCGTTAATGTTGCTAGTAAATAATAATTGACACCCTGTAATATGAGGGTTATTGAGCAAGCGTTTTGGCTAGTTGAGCAAGCCCTCTGCTCAATTGTCCTAACGAAATATGGACAATTGGGCTGGTTGCTCATTCACCCAATGCATTGAGTCCACACTGTTAAAAAAAAGAAACGCACTTTACACCAAAAAGTGCGAAGAAAATGCAATGCATCCTTAAAAGTGTTGATTTTTTGTAAGTTACACTTTTAAATTGCAACGCCAGTGTTACGGTGCGAAGTTGTTATGACACATGAGACATCAACACTGATTGGTGCGAGTGCCACTCGCGATTACACATAACCTACAATCACATCCATAAAAACACAAATTCTAAACTATCAATACAAATTTTTACTAAAAAGTCATACACTCAAGTTAATATTTAAAATTGTCAAGAGCACAAATGATATTACACACAGCTAAACAACAAAGCCACAAACGTTTTAATGGTTATGCTCAACAGGATTGACAGCGCAAACATAACATATGACCATATGCAGGGATCACAGTTTCTCCCCTTTTTCACCTAATCCCCTTTTTTCCCCTTTTCCCCTTATTTTCCCCTTTTTTTAGAAAAATCACCTAAAACACCTAAAATCAACATTTTTCTCTTCTTTGACCTTTTTTTTTTAAAAAAGTTTCTATTTTTTCACTTTCGGAAATGCAAAAATTTATCCTTTTTTAGGGTGTCTGTAGAATGATGAGAAAGTAGTTATTGAATTTAAATGTTTAAAAATAATTTTTAACTTGAAATGGTTTTTTATTATTATTTATTGAACTTATTTAGATTTTAAACAGGAAACATAAAAAAATCATAAATAAATTAAAATTATTTTAAAAAGTTATATAATTTTCTTATTACCATGTATTCTTAATTAATTAAAGCAAATTAATTTATTGGATAAAAAAATTTTTTAATAAATATTTTTTACTCGTTTTAAACAAATATTACTAGTTTTGCATCAATTAGGATTTCTTGCTGAAATACATCAAATTTATTTTATTAGATGAAAAAAAATTGTTTATGAAATATATTTATTTATTTCAAACAAAAATTAGTTTTGAATTAGAAAATATAAAAATACAATAAAAGAGATTAATAAAAATAATTTGAATTGATTCTGTTATATTTCGCTGAAAGATTTTTAATTTAATTTCTTTAACATTATACCAGAAAATTTTACATCACAGATTTTTATGTTTCCTGTTTAAAATCTAATTATTAAATAAATAATTTAAAAAACCATTTGAAGTTGAAAATGATTTTTAAAAATATTTAAATGCAACAACCATCTTCTCGTCATTGAACAGACAACCTATTAAAAGATAAATTTTTGTATTTCCGAAAGTGCTCTTTCTTTTGAAATTTTCATTAACAAATTAAACAAAAAAAGAATAAATTACTTAATACAACTGTTTTGAAAAAAGAAACATTAAAATTTTGTAAAAGAAAACTTGAATTATTAATATAACCCTTTTTTCTTAATTTCCAAAATCCCCTTTTTATTAAAGAAAATCCCCTTTTTTGAAAATCGAAATCCCCTTTTTTACCTAAAATTGAACGAAGAAACCACTGTGATCCCTGCCATATGACATACCAACTTTTTGTAAAAGAGAATATATTTTTCAAATTCTATTCTGTGTGGCACTTAAAGATCCTAAGTATTTTTTAAATTCTTGAACACATGTTCAAATAAAAACAAAATTTAAGAAGAAATTAACAAAAATATATTTATAATTTATGGAAACAAAAACGGTCCTAAGACTAGAGGCAACATATCAATTTTTGTAAAGCACAATATTTACTTGAAATTCTATTCAACATGGCACAAAAAGTTGCTAAATATTTTTCAAATATTCTTTAAGATATTCTAATTTTCTAAATTCAAAACTCTATTTAATGATATTCTTATAAATTATGGAAACAAAATCAGGTTTTAGACTACAGACCAAATAAAAATTTTTGTAGAATTGAATATTTTTTAAACATTCTATGGCAAATAAATTTTCCAAATATTATTTTAGAATCTTTAAGAAAATCCAAATTCAGAATTAAATTTAGAAAAAATAGCTGATATTTTTATTATTTATGAGAAGAAAATCAGGTTTTAGACCAGAGAGCAAATGTCAATTTTTATAGAATCGAATATTTTTTACACATTCTATGGCAAATAAATTTCCTAAATATAATTTTAGAATCTTTAAGAAAATCGGAATTCAGAAAAAAAAATAGATGATATTTTTATAATTTATGAGAACAAAATCAGGTTTTAAATCAGAGACCAAATGTCAATTTTTGTAGAATCGAATATTTTGTACACGTTCTATGGCAAATAAATTTCCTAAATATTATTTTAGAATCTATAAGAAAATCAAATTCAGAACAATAAAAAAAATAGCTGATATTTTTATTATTTATAAGAAGAAAATCAGGTTTTAGACCAGAGACCAAATGTCAATTTTTGTACAATCGAACATTTTTTACACATTCCATGTCAAATAAATTTGCCAAATATTATTTTAGAATCTTTAAGAAAATCCAAATTCAAAACAAAAAAAAAAAAGATGATATTTTTATAATTTATGAAAACAAAATCAGGTCTTAGACTAGAGACCAAATATCAATTTTTGTAGAATCGAATTTTTTTTTACAAATTCTATGGCAAATAAATTACCCAAATATTGTTTTCGAATCTTTAAGAAAATCCAAATTTAGAACAATAAAAAAAAATTGATGATATTTTTATAATTTATGAGAACGAAATCGGGTCTTAGACCTGAGACCTAATATCAATTTTTGTAGAATGGAATATTTTGTACACATTCTATGGAAAAGAAATTTCCTAAATATTATTTTACAATCTTTAAGAAAATCCAAATTCAGAACAATATTTAAACAAAATTGCTGATATTTTTATTATTTATGAGAAGAAAATCAGGTTTTAGACCAGAGATCAAATGTCAATTTTTGTAGAATCGAATATTTTGTACACGTTCTATGGCAAATAAATTTCCTAAATATTATTTTAGAATCTTTAAGAAAATCCAAATTCAGAATTGAATTTAAAAAAAAATAGCTGATATTTTTATTATTTATGAGAAGAAAATCAGGTTTTAGACCAGAGACCAAATGTCAATTTTTGTACAATCGAATATTTTTTACACATACTATGGAAAAGAAATTTCCTAAATATTATTTTATAATCTTTAAGAAAATCCAAATTCAGAACAATATTTAAACAAAATTGCTGATATTTTTATTATTTATGAGAAGAAAATCAGGTTTTAGACCAGAGACCAAATGTCAATTTTTGTAGAATTGAATATTTTTTATACATTCTATGGCAAATAAATTTTCCAAATATTATTTTAGAATCTTTAAGAAAATCCAAATTCAGAATTGAATTTAAAAAAAATAGCTGATATTTTTATTATTTATGAGAAGAAAATCAGGTTTTAGACCAGAGAGCAAATGTCAATTTTTGTAGAATCAAATATTTTTTACACATTCTATGGCAAATAAATTTCCTAAATATAATTTTAGAATCTTTAAGAAAATCGGAATTCAGAAAAAAAAATAGATGATATTTTTATAATTTATGAGAACAAAATCGGGTTTTAAATCAGTGACCAAATGTCAATTTTTGTAGAATCGAATATTTTGTACACGTTCTATGGCAAATAAATTTCCTAAATATTATTTTAGAATCTTTAAGAAAATCCAAATTCAGAATTGAATTTAAAAAAAAATAGCTGATATTTTTATTATTTATGAGAAGAAAATCAGGTTTTAGACCAGAGACCAAATGTCAATTTTTGTAGAATCGAATATTTTGTACACGTTCTACGGCAAATAAATTTCCTAAATATTATTTTAGAATCTTTAAGAAAATCCAAATTCAGAACAATATTTAAACAAAATTGCTGATATTTTTATTATTTATGAGAAGAAAATCAGGTTTTAGACCAGAGATTAAATGTCAATTTTTGTAGAATCGAATATTTTGTACACGTTCTATGGCAAATAAATTTCCTAAATATTATTTTAGAATCTTTAAGAAAATCCAAATTCAGAATTGAATTTAAAAAAAAATAGCTGATATTTTTATTATTTATGAGAAGAAAATCAGGTTTTAGACCAGAGACCAAATGTCAATTTTTGTACAATCGAATATTTTTTACACATACTATGGAAAAGAAATTTCCTAAATATTATTTTATAATCTTTAAGAAAATCCAAATTCAGAACAATATTTAAACAAAATTGCTGATATTTTTATTATTTATGAGAAGAAAATCAGGTTTTAGACCAGAGACCAAATGTCAATTTTTGTAGAATCGAATATTTTGTACACGTTCTACGGCAAATAAATTTCCTAAATATTATTTTAGAATCTTTAAGAAAATCCAAATTCAGAATTGAATTTAAAAAAAAATAGCTGATATTTTTATTATTTATGAGAAGAAAATCAGGTTTTAGACCAGAGACCAAATGTCAATTTTTGTACAATCGAATATTTTTTACACATACTATGGAAAAGAAATTTCCTAAATATTATTTTATAATCTTTAAGAAAATCCAAATTCAGAACAATATTTAAACAAAATTGCTGATATTTTTATTATTTATGAGAAGAAAATCAGGTTTTAGACCAGAGACGAAATGTCAATTTTTGTAGAATTGAATATTTTTTATACATTCTATGGCAAATAAATTTTCCAAATATTATTTTAGAATCTTTAAGAAAATCCAAATTCAGAATTGAATTTAAAAAAAATAGCTGATATTTTTATTATTTATGAGAAGAAAATCAGGTTTTAGACCAGAGAGCAAATGTCAATTTTTGTAGAATCGAATATTTTTTACACATTCTATGGCAAATAAATTTCCTAAATATAATTTTAGAATCTTTAAGAAAATCGGAATTCAGAAAAAAAAATAGATGATACACTAAAGCGTCGATTCAGTGGACTAAAATGTCCTGTGGTCCACTGAATCGACGAGGTTATTGGCGGAAGGTCACGTAAACAGTCAGGGCCGTATGAAACTTTAAAAGCATATTTCCCAAGTACTTATTTTTTATTTTCTTTAAATTCATACATATTTTGAACTATAATTGGAAAATAAAAGAATGGAAATTTAAAATAAATATTTAAGTATTAAACTATTGAAAAAATAGTAGGCACGACACGGTTTCGTTTGTAGTAGGGCACCACGCGCCCGCGAAAGTTAGAAGTTAGTACGCCTATGAATATGCGTGTTCGCCGAGCTCAGCGCCCCCTTCTCTCCGATCACCACTTCATCAACAAACTAGTCCACTCGACCGACGTCCACTGAATCGACGCTTTAGTGTATTTTTATAATTTATGAGAACAAAATCGGGTTTTAAATCAGTGACCAAATGTCAATTTTTGTAGAATCGAATATTTTGTACACGTTCTATGGCAAATAAATTTCCTAAATATTATTTTAGAATCTATAAGAAAATCCAAATTCAGAACAATAAAAAAAATAGCTGATATTTTTATTATTTATAAGAAGAAAATCAGGTTTTAGACCAGAGACCAAATGTCAATTTTTGTACAATCGAACATTTTTTACACATTCCATGTCAAATAAATTTGCCAAATATTATTTTAGAATCTTTAAGAAAATCCAAATTCAAAACAAAAAAAAAAAAGATGATATTTTTATAATTTATGAGAACGAAATCGGGTCTTAGACCTGAGACCTAATATCAATTTTTGTAGAATGAAATATTTTTTACACATTCTATGGAAAAGAAATTTCCTAAATATTATTTTACAATCTTTAAGAAAATCCAAATTCAGAACAATAAAAAAAATAGCTGATAATTTTATTATTTATAAGAAGAAAATCAGGTTTTAGACCAGAGACCAAATGTCAATTTTTGTACGATCGAACATTTTTTACACATTCCATGTCAAATAAATTTGCCAAATATTATTTTAGAATCTTTAAGAAAATCCAAATTCAAAACAAAAAAAAAAAAGATGATATTTTTATAATTTATGAGAACGAAATCGGGTCTTAGACCTGAGACCTAATATCAATTTTTGTAGAATGAAATATTTTTTACACATTCTATGGAAAAGAAATTTCCTAAATATTATTTTACAATCTTTAAGAAAATCCAAATTCAGAACAATATTTAAACAAAATTGCTGATATTTTTATTATTTATGAGAAGAAAATCAGGTTTTAGACCAGAGATTAAATGTCAATTTTTGTAGAATCGAATATTTTGTACACGTTCTATGGCAAATAAATTTCCTAAATATTATTTTAGAATCTTTAAGAAAATCCAAATTCAGAATTGAATTTAAAAAAAAATAGCTGATATTTTTATTATTTATGAGAAGAAAATCAGGTTTTAGACCAGAGACCAAATGTCAATTTTTGTAGAATCGAATATTTTGTACACGTTCTACGGCAAATAAATTTCCTAAATATTATTTTAGAATCTTTAAGAAAATCTAAATTCAGAACAATAAAAAAAAATAGCTGATATTTTTATTATTTATGAGAAGAAAATTAGGTTTTAGACCTGAGACCAAATATCAATTTTTGTAGAATCAAATATTTTTTAAACATTCTATGGCAAATAAATTTTCCAAATATTATTTTAGAATCTTTAAGAAAATCCAAATTCAGAATTGAATTTAAAAAAAATAGCTCATATTTTTATTATTTATGAGAAGAAAATCAGGTTTTAGACCAGAGACCAAATGTCAATTTTTGTAGAATCGAATATTTTTTACACATTCTATGGCAAATAAATTTCCTAAATATAATTTTAGAATCTTTAAGAAAATCGGAATTCAGAAAAAAAATAGATGATATTTTTATAATTTATGAGAACAAAATCGGGTTTTAGACCAGAGACCAAATGTCAATTTTTGTAGAATCGAATATTTTTTACCGATTCTATGGCTAATAAATTTACCAAATATTATTTTAGAATCTTTAAGAAAATCGGAATTCAGAATTGTATTTAAAAAAAAAAATATATTTTATTTTTATAATTTATGGGAAAAAATCAGGTTGTATACTAGAGGCCAAATATCAATTTTTGTATGACTTAATATCTTTTCTAATTTCTATTTTATGTGTCATATAAATTTCCCAAATTTTAATTGTTATTTTTTAAGATATTTAATTTTTAATACTGTATTTAAAAAAAATTTAATGATATTTCTATTATTTTATGGAATCAAAAACAGGTTTTAGAATAGAGACAAAATATTAATTTTGGTCAAACCGAATATTTTTTTCGAATTCTATTCTATGTAGCACATAAATTTCCTAAATATTATTTTAGATTCTTTAAGATATTTTAAATTCAGAAATGTATTATATAAATAATAAAAATATCATTTAATTTTTTTAAATACAATTTTAAATTTAAAATATCTTTAAGAATCTAAAAAAATAATTGGGAAATTTATGACACATAGATTAAAATTTGGAAAAAATATTCTGTTTTACAAAAATTAATATTTTGTCTCTATTCTAAAACCTGTTTTTGTTTTAATAAATTATAGAAATATCATCCAATTTTTTTTAAATACAGTTTTGAGTTTGGAATATCTTAAAAAAACTAAAACAATATTTTGGATATTTATTTGCCACATAGAATACATTTTGTAAAAAACATTCGATTCTACAACAATTGATATTTTTCTCTATTATAAAACCTGTTCCTGTTTTTCTAAATTATAAAAATAAATTCCAATTGTTTTTAAATACATTTCTAAATTTAAAATATCTTAAAGAAGCTGAAATAATATTCGGAAAAGTTATATGCCACATGGAATAGACTAGAGAATTGAATAAATTGATATGACATTATTTTCAATACTTTGTTTAGGTTCCCTTACGAAAGTTTATGACATAAAATGTATGTCATACGCGCTTGACGTAAATTACATGACGTTTTTTCGCGACGTCAAGTAAATCACGTCAGAAAAATTACGTCAAAAAAAAAAATGCCACAAATCGCTAAAATAAATGATTTTTTAAAAAATAAACGATTCTAAACAGCAAAATACAAAAAACAATGAACAGCTTGGGTTGTAAACTACACATAAAGGTTAGGTGTAGCTTAAAATTAATAAAAGTTATATTTCAGTTAATAAATACAATTTTTAAATTTAATAAATTAAAAAAGAATTTTAAAAATACAAATTACTATAAAAGTGAACGAATTAAGATTATTTGTTGCTACAATTAACTGCGAGAACCTCACATAATGAGGATATTTTTTAAAAACAAATTTGGGGGGACAGGGAATCGAACCCGGGTTCGCCGCACGCAACTAACTAAAACCTAACGCCTAACCAACTGAGCTATCTCGAATAACTTCTATACAAACAACAAATCTTTTTCTTAAACTGCAAGTCCATATTATGTGTTTTGCTGGAAAATATGTAAAAAAGCAAAAATCTAAATTCCTAAACGACTTATTATGATAAACCTTATTGTTTTAAAGAAGCCAGACAATATACAAATAAATAAATAGTTTATTTCTAAAAGAAAACATAAAGAACTGAATTCCGTCAACCCAAAGCAAAACAACAATATAAAATGAGTTCAAAATTATTGCAAATGATTAATGGATGCCTCCTCAATCAGATTGCACTTGCACAATCTTTAAAAATTGGCAAATTAATAATAAAAATAGCGAAAATAAGTAAGTTGTTTAAGCCAACTAATCTGCACAGATTGACCACCAATCAGAGGAGGTCACGTGCTTTTCCGCACGAAAATCAAATCACTCTTGTTGACTTAAAGAATATATCAGTACAAAAATCAAAAGTTTAAACAAAAATAATTGATTAATCAATTCTGATCATTATTGAAAGCATAATTATTTCATTTCTTAAGAACAAAATGTTACAATTAATAAAATAAAATTTAAAAGTAAACTAATTAAATCCAAATAAAAATAAAATATTTATCTACCACAAAATTAACAATTAAAAAAATAAAACTTTAATTACACAAAAAAAAATTGAGATATTAAGATAACAAAAATTAAAATGTACAACAGGTAGTAGCAGAAAGGGGCACAACAATCAATTTGCACAAAAAAATCTAATCAAATCTAAAATGGTTGATCATACTCAAAAATATACAATTTAATTATTTGAATTAATAAAAAAAATGATCAACCCATGAAAACCACCCTAAAGGATGATATTCTGACAAAATTATTAAAAAAATAAAAATTCGTTCAAAAAAAAATCTAATCACAATCTGAAAGAGTAAAACATACTAAGAAATATACACCCTAACTTTGTAAATTAATAACAAAAAATATAAACACCTGAAAACCACCCCTAATAAAAACATTCGGATAAAATTAAAAAGGAAAATATCAATTTACGCAAAAAAATTGTAAAAAAAATTTGAAATGCTAAAACATTACCTATATCTGAAACAATAATTTTGTCCGTTTATTATACATATGGGAACATTCCTTCATAATTATGCCTTGCCAGAAATTATTGGCAAAATACACTAAAAAAATTTCAGTCAAATATCAATTATTTTCCGTACTTCTAGATCTAATTTCTAACTTTTTCATATATTAACGAACAAAGTTGAATAAAAATTAACCCAATGCGCGTTACATTCAAATTGTCAAAAAGTGAAAATTTAATCAATTTTTGCCTTGCCAGAAAAATTTGGCAAAATACACTAAAAAATTTTCAGCCAAATATCAATTATTTTCCGTGTTTCTAGATCTAATTTCAAACTTTTTCATATATTAACGAACAAAATTGTACAAAAATTAAGCGACTGCGCGTTACATTCAAATTGTCAAAAAATGAAAATTTAGTCAATTTTTGCCTTGCCAGAAAAATTTGGCAAAATACACTAAAAAATTTTCAGCCAAATATCAATTATTTTCCGCGTTTCTAGATCTAATTTTGAACTTTTTCATATATTAACGAACAAACTTGTACAAAAAATAAGCGACTGCGTGTTACATTTAAATTCTCAAAAAATGAAAATTTAGTCAATTTTTGCCTTGACAGAAATATTTGGCAAATTACACTAAAAAATTTTTAGCCAAATATCAATTATTTTCCGTGTTTCTAGATCTAATTTCAAACTTTTTCATATATTAACGAACAAAATTGTACAAAAATTAACCCAGTGCGCGTTACATTCCAATTGTCAAAAAATGAATATTTAGTCAATTTTTAACTTGCCAGAAAAATTTGGCAAAATACAGTAAAAAATTTTCAGTCAAATATCAATTATTTTCCGTTTTTCTAGATCTAATTTCAAACTTTTTCATATATTAACGAACAAAATTGTACAAAAATAAGGCGACTGCGTGTTACATTCAAGTTGTCAAAAAATGAAAATTTAGTCAATTTTTGCCTTGCCAGAAATATTTGGCAAATTACACTAAAAAATTGTCAGTCAAATATCAATTGTTTTTATATTTCAAGATCTAATTTCAAGCATTTTCATCTATTAACGAACAAAATTGAACATAAATTGAGCAACTTTAACAAGCTGAAGCCAATACGCAGTAGGTTAATTTTGGATCAAATTTGTTTGTTAATAGCTAAAAAAGTTTGAAATTAGGTCTAGAAACACGGAAAATAACTGATATTTGACTAAAAATTTTTTAGTGTATATTGCTAAAATTTTCTGGTGAGGCGAAAATTGATTGAATTTTCATTTTTTGACAATTTGAAACTAATGCGCACTGGGTTAATTTTTGTACAATTTTGTTCGTTAATATATGAAAAAGGTTGAAATTAGATCTAGAAACACGGAAAATAATTGATATTTGGCTGAAAAGTTTTTACTGTATTTTGCCAAATTTTTCTGGCAAGGCAAAAATTGACTAAATTTTTATTTTTTGACAATTTGAATGTAACGCGCAGTCGCTTAATTTTTGTACAATTTTGTTCGCTAATATATGAAAAAGTTTGAAATTAGATTTAGAAACACGTAAAATAATTGATATTTGGCTAAAAATTTTTTACTGTATTTTGCCAAATTTTTCTGGCAAGGCAAAAATTTACTAAATTTTCATTTTTTGACAATTTGAATGTAACGCGCAGTCGCTTAATTTTTGTACAATTTTGTTTGGTAATATATGAAAAAGTTTGAAATTAGATCTAGAAACACGGAAAACAATTGATATTTGACTGAAAATTTTTTAGCGTTTTTTGCAAATTTTTTCTGGCAAGGCGAAAATTGATGGAATTTTAATTTTTTGTCAAGTTTAAACTAATGCGCAGTCGCTTAATTTTTGTACAATTTTGTTCGTTAATATATAAAAAAGTTTGAAATTTGATCTAGAAACACGGAAAATAACTGATATTTGACTGAAAATTTTTTAGTGTATTTTGCTTAAATTTTCTGGTGAGGCGAAAATTGATTGAATTTTCATTTTTTGACAAGTTGAATGTAACGCGCAGTCGCTTAATTTTTGTACTATTTTGTTCGTTAATATATAAAAAAGTTTGAAATTAGATCTAGAAACACGGAAAATAACTGATATTTGACTGAAAATTTTTTAGTGTATTTTGCTTAAATTTTCTGGTGAGGCGAAAATTGATTGAATTTTCATTTTTTGACAAGTTGAATGTAACGCGCAGTCGCTTAATTTTTGTACTATTTTGTTCGTTAATGTATGAAAAAGTTTGAAATTAGATTCAGAAACACGGAAAATACTTGATATTTGGCTGAAAATTTTTTAGTGTATTTTGCCAAATTTTCCTGCAAGGCGAAAATTGATTGAATTTTAATTTTTTGACAAGTTGAAACTAATGCGCACTGGGTTAATTTTTGTACAATTTTGTTCGTTAATATATAAAAAAGTTTGAAATTAGATCTAGAAACACGGAAAATAATTGATATTTGGCTGAAAATTTTTTACTGTCTTTTGCCAAATTTTTCTGGCAAGGCAAAAATTGACTAAATTTTCATTTTTTGACAATTTGAATGTAACGCGCAGTCGCTTAATTTTTGTACAATTTTGTTCGTTAATATATGAAAAAGTATGAAATTAGATCTAAAAACACGGAAAATAATTGATATTTGGCTGAAAATTTTTTACTGTAGTTTGCCAAATTTTTCTGGCAAGGCAAAAATTGACTAAATATTCATTTTTTGACAATTTGAATGTAACGCGCAGTCGCTTAATTTTTGTACAATTTTGTTCGTTAATATATGAAAAAGTTTGAAATTAGATTTAGAAACAGGGAAAATAATTGATATTTGGCTAAAAATTTTTTACTGTATTTTGCCAAATTTTTCTGGCAAGGCAAAAATTGACTAAATTTTCATTTTTTGACCATTTGAATGTAACGCGCAGTCGCTTAATTTTTGTACAATTTTGTTTGGTAATATATGAAAAAGTTTAAAATTAGATCTAGAAACACGGAAAATAATTGAAATTTGACTGAAAATTTTTTAGTGTATTTTGCTAAAATTTTCTGGTGAGGCGAAAATTGATTGAATTTTCATTTTTTGACAAGTTGAATGTAACGCGCAGTCGCTTAATTTTTGTAGTATTTTGTTCGTTAATATATAAAAAAGTTTGAAATTTGATCTAGAAACACGGCAAATAACTGATATTTGACTGAAAATTTTTTAGTGTATTTTGCTAACATTTTCTGGTGAGGCGAAAATTGATTTAATTTTCATTTTTTGACAAGCTGAAACTAATGCGCACTGGGTTAATTTTTGTACAATTTTGTTCGTCAATATATGAAAAAGTTTGAAATTAGATCTAGAAACACGATAAATAATTGATATTTGGCTAAAAATTTTTTAGTGTTTTTTGCAAATTTTTTCTGGCGAGGCGAAAATTGATGGAATTTTAATTTTTTGTCAAGTTTAAACTAATGCCCAGTCGATTAATTTTTGTACAATTTTGTTTGGTAATATATGAAAAAGTTTAAAATTAGATCTAGAAACACGGAAAATAATTGATATTTGGCTGAAAATTTTTTACTGTATTTTGCCAAATTTTTCTGGCAAGGTAAAAATTGACTAAATTTTCATTTTTTGACAATTTGAATGTAACGCGCAGTCGCTTAATTTTTGTACAATTTTGTTCGTTAATATATGAAAAAGTTTAAAATTAGATCTAGAAACACGGAAAATATATGATATTTGGCTGAAAATTTTTTACTGTATTTTGCCCAATTTTTCTGGCAAGGCAAAAATTGACTAAATTTTCATTTTTTGACAATTTGAATGTAACGCGCAGTCGCTTAATTTTTGTATAATTTTATTCGTTAATATATGAAAAAGTTTGAAATTAGATTTAGAAACACGGAAAATAATTGATATTTGGCTGAAAATTTTTTACTCTATTTTGCCAAATTTTTCTGTCAAGTTAAAAATTGACTAAATATTCATTTTTTGACAAATTGAATGTAACGCGCAGTCGCTTAATTTTTGTACTATTTTGTTCGTTAATATATAAAAAAGTTTGAAATTAGATTAAGAAACAGGGAAAATAATTGATATTTGGCTGAAAATTTTGTACTGTATTTTGCCAAATTTTTCTGGCAAGGCAAAAATTGACTAAATTTTCATTTTTTGACAATTTGAATGTAACGCGCAGTCGCTTAATTTTTGTACAATTTTGTTTGGTAATATATGAAAAAGTTTGAAATTAGATCTAGAAACACGGAAAATGATTGATATTTGGCTGAAAATTTTTTACTGTATTTTGCCAAATTTTTCTGGCAAGGCAAAAATTGACTAAATTTTCATTTTTTGACCATTTGAATGTAACGCGCAGTCGCTTAATTTTTGTACAATTTTGTTAGGTAATATATGAAAAAGTTTGAAATTAGATCTAGAAACACGGAAAATAATTGATATTTGACTGAAAATTTTTTAGTGTATTTTGCTAAAATTTTCTGGTGAGGCGAAAATTGATTGAATTTTCATTTTTTGACCATTTGAATGTAACGCGCAGTCGCTTAATTTTTGTACAATTTTGTTAGGTAATATATGAAAAAGTTTGAAATTAGATCTAGAAACACGGAAAATAATTGATATTTGACTGAAAATTTTTTAGTGTATTTTGCTAAAATTTTCTGGTGAGGAGAATATTGATTGAATTTTCATTTTTTGACAAATTGAATGTAACGCGCAGTCGCTTAATTTTTGTACTATTTTGTTCGTTAATGTATGAAAAAGTTTGAAATTAGATCCAGAAACACGGAAAATACTTGATATTTGGCTGAAAATTTTTTAGTGTATTTTGCCAAATTTTTCTGGCAAGGCGAAAATTGATGGAATTTTAATTTTTTGACAAGTTGAAACTAATGCGCACTGGGTTAATTTTTGTACAATTTTGTTCGTTAATATATGAAAAAGTTTGAAATTAGATCTAGAAACACGGAAAATAATTGATATTTGGCTGAAAATTTTTTACTGTCTTTTGCCAAATTTTTCTGGCAAGGCAAAAATTGACTAAATTTTCATTTTTTGACAATTTGAATGTAACGCGCAGTCGCTTAATTTTTGTACAATTTTGTTCGTTAATATATGAAAAAGTTTGAAATTAGATCTAGAAACACGGAAAATAATTGATATTTTGCTGAAAATTTTTTACTGTAGTTTGCCAAATTTTTCTGGCAAGGCAAAAATTGACTAAATATTCATTTTTTGACAATTTGAATGTAACGCGCAGTCGCTTAATTTTTGTACAATTTTTTTCGTTAATATATGAAAAAGTTTGAAATTAGATTTAGAAACAGGGAAAATAATTGATATTTGGCTGAAAATTTTTTACTGTATTTTGCCAAATTTTTCTGGCAAGGCAAAAATTGACTAAATTTTCATTTTTTGACAATTTGAATGTAACGCGCAGTCGCTTAATTTTTGTACAATATTGTTTGGTAATATATAAAAAAGTTTGAAATTAGATCTAGAAACACGGAAAATAATTGATATTTGACTGAAAATTTTTTAGTGTATTTTGCTAACATTTTCTGGTAAGGCGAAAATTGATTTAATTTTCATTTTTTGACAAGTTGAAACTAATGCGCACTGGGTTAATTTTTGTACAATTTTGTTCGTTAATATATGAAAAAGTTTGAAATTAGATCTAGAAACTCGATAAATAATTGATATTTGGCTAAAAATTTTTTAGTGTTTTTTGCAAATTTTTTCTGGCGAGGCGAAAATTGATGGAATTTTAATTTTTTGTCAAGTTTAAACTAATGCGCAGTCGATTAATTTTCGTACAATTTTGTTTGGTAATATATGAAAAAGTTTAAAATTAGATCTAGAAACACGGAAAATAATTGATATTTGGCTGAAAATTTTTTACTGTATTTTGCCAAATTTTTCTGGCAAGGCAAAAATTGACTAAATTTTCATTTTTTGACAATTTGAATGTAACGCGCAGTCGCTTAATTTTTGTACAATTTTGTTCGTTAATATATGAAAAAGTTTGAAATTAGATCTAGAAACACGGAAAATAATTGATTTTTGGCTGAAAATTTTTTACTGTATTTTGCCAAATTTTTCTGGCAAGGCAAAAATTGACTAAATTTTCATTTTTTGACAATTTGAATGTAACGCGCAGTCGCTTAATTTTTGTATAATTTTATTCGTTAATATATGAAAAAGTTTGAAATTAGATTTAAAAACACGGAAAATAATTGATATTTGGCTGAAAATTTTTTACTGTATTTTGCCAAATTTTTCTGTCAAGTTAAAAATTGACTAAATATTCATTTTTTGACAAATTGAATGTAACGCGCAGTCGCTTAATTTTTGTACTATTTTGTTCGTTAATATATAAAAAAGTTTGAAATTAGATTAAAAAACAGGGAAAATAATTGATATTTGGCTGAAAATTTTTTACTGTATTTTGCCAAATTTTTCTGGCAAGGCAAAAATTGACTAAATTTTCATTTTTTGACAATTTGAATGTAACGCGCAGTCGCATAATTTTTGTACAATTTTGTTTGGTAATATATGAAAAAGTTTGAAATTAGATCTAGAAACACGGAAAATGATTGATATTTGGCTGAAAATTTTTTACTGTATTTTGCCAAATTTTTCTGGCAAGGCAAAAATTGACTAAATTTTCATTTTTTGACCATTTGAATGTAACGCGCAGTCGCTTAATTTTTGTACAATTTTGTTTGGTAATATATGAAAAAGTTTGAAATTAGATTTAAAAACACGGAAAATAATTGATATTTGGCTAAAAATTTTTTACTGTATTTTGCCAAATTTTTCTGGCAAGGCAAAAATTTACTAAATTTTCATTTTTTGACAATTTGAATGTAACGCGCAGTCGCTTAATTTTTGTACAATTTTGTTTGGTAATATATGAAAAAGTTTGAAATTAGATTTAAAAACACGGAAAATAATTGATATTTGGCTAAAAATTTTTTACTGTATTTTGCCAAATTTTTCTGGTGAGGCGAAAATTGATTTAATTTTCATTTTTTGACAAGCTGAAACTAATGCGCACCGGGGTTATTTTTGTACAATTTTGTTCGTCAATATATGAAAAAGTTTGAAATTAGATCTAGAAACACGATAAATAATTGATATTTGGCTAAAAATTTTTTAGTGTTTTTTGCAAATTTTTTCTGGCGAGGCGAAAATTGATGGAATTTTAATTTTTTGTCAAGTTTAAACTAATGCGCAGTCGATTAATTTTTGTACAATTTTGTTCGGTAATATATGAAAAAGTTTGAAATTAGATCTAAAAACACGGAAAATAATTCATATTTGGCTGAAAAATTTTTACTGTATTTTGCCAAATTTTTCTAGTAAGGCAAAAATTGACTAAATTTTCATTTTTTGACAATTTGAATGTAACGCGCAGTCGCTTAATTTTTGTACAATTTTGTTCGTTAATATATAAAAAAGTTTGAAATTAGATTCAGAAACACGGAAAATAATTGATATTTGGCTGAAAATTTTTTACTGTCTTTTGCCAAATTTTTCTGGCAAGGCAAAAATTGACTAAATTTTCATTTTTTGACAATTTGAATGTAACGCGCAGTCGCTTAATTTTTGTACTATTTTGTTCGTTAATATATAAAAAAGTTTGAAATTAGATCTAGAAACACGGAAAATAACTGATATTTGACTGAAAATTTTTTAGTGTATTTTGCTAAAATTTTCTGGTGAGGAGAAAATTGATTGAATTTTCATTTTTTGACAAATTGAATGTAACGCGCAGTCGCTTAATTTTTGTACTATTTTGTTCGTTAATGTATGAAAAAGTTTGAAATTAGATTCAGAAACACGGAAAATACTTGATATTTGGCTGAAAATTTTTTACTGTAGTTTGCCAAATTTTTCTGGCAAGGCAAAAATTGACTAAATATTCATTTTTTGACAATTTGAATGTAACGCGCAGTCGCTTAATTTTTGTACAATTTTGTTCGTTAATATATGAAAAAGTATGAAATTAGATCTAGAAACACGGAAAATAATTGATATTTGGCTGAAAATTTTTTACTGTAGTTTGCCAAATTTTTCTGGCAAGGCAAAAATTGACTAAATATTCATTTTTTGACAAATTGAATGTAACGCGCAGTCGCTTAATTTTTGTACTATTTTGTTCGTTAATGTATGAAAAAGTTTGAAATTAGATTCAGAAACACGGAAAATAATTGATATTTGGCTGAAAATTTTTTACTGTCTTTTGCCAAATTTTTCTGGCAAGGCAAAAATTGACTAAATTTTCATTTTTTGACAATTTGAATGTAACGCGCAGTCGCTTAATTTTTGTACAATTTTGTTTGGTAATATATGAAAAAGTTTGAAATTAGATCTAGAAACACGGAAAATGATTGATATTTGGCTGAAAATTTTTTACTGTATTTTGCCAAATTTTTCTGGCAAGGCAAAAATTGACTAAATTTTCATTTTTTGACCATTTGAATGTAACGCGCAGTCGCTTAATTTTTGTAGTATTTTGTTCGTTAATATATAAAAAAGTTTGAAATTAGATCTAGAAACACGGAAAATAACTGATATTTAACTGAAAATTTTTTATTGTATTTTGCTAAAATTTTCTGGTGAGAAGAATATTGATTGAATTTTCATTTTTTGACAAATTGAATGTAACGCGCAGTCGCTTAATTTTTGTACTATTTTGTTCGTTAATGTATGAAAAAGTTTGAAATTAGATCCAGAAACACGGAAAATAATTGATATTTGGCTGAAAATTTTTTAGTGTATTTTGCCAAATTTTTCTGGCAAGGCGAAAATTGATGGAATTTTAATTTTTTGACAAGTTGAAACTAATGCGCACTGGGTTAATTTTTGTACAATTTTGTTCGTTAATATATGAAAAAGTTTGAAATTAGATCTAGAAACACGGAAAATAATTGATATTTGGCTGAAAATTTTTTACTGTCTTTTGCCAAATTTTTCTGGCAAGGCAAAAATTGACTAAATTTTCATTTTTTGACAATTTGAATGTAACGCGCAGTCGCTTAATTTTTGTACAATTTTGTTCGTTAATATATGAAAAAGTTTGAAATTAGATCTAGAAACACGGAAAATAATTGATATTTTCCTGAAAATTTTTTACTGTAGTTTGCCAAATTTTTCTTGCAAGGCAAAAATTGACTAAATATTCATTTTTTGACAATTTGAATGTAACGCGCAGTCGCTTAATTTTTGTACAATTTTTTTCGTTAATATATGAAAAAGTTTAAAATTAGATTTAGAAACAGGGAAAATAATTGATACTTGGCTGAAAATTTTTTACTGTATTTTGACAAATTTTTCTGGCAAGGCAAAAATTGACTAAATTTTCATTTTTTGACAATTTGAATGTAACGCGCAGTCGCTTAATTTTTGTACAATATTGTTTGGTAATATATAAAAAAGTTTGAAATTAGATCTAGAAACACGGAAAATAATTGATATTTGACTGAAAATTTTTTAGTGTATTTTGCTAACATTTTCTGGTAAGGCGAAAATTGATTTAATTTTCATTTTTTGACAAGTTGAAACTAATGCGCACTGGGTTAATTTTTGTACAATTTTGTTCGTTAATATATGAAAAAGTTTGAAATTAGATCTAGAAACTCGATAAATAATTGATATTTGGCTAAAAATTTTTTAGTGTTTTTTGCAAATTTTTTCTGGCGAGGCGAAAATTGATGGAATTTTAATTTTTTGTCAAGTTTAAACTAATGCGCAGTCGATTAATTTTTGTACAATTTTGTTTGGTAATATATGAAAAAGTTTAAAATTAGATCTAGAAACACGGAAAATAATTGATATTTGGCTGAAAATTTTTTACTGTATTTTGCCAAATTTTTCTGGCAAGGCAAAAATTGACTAAATTTTCATTTTTTGACAATTTGAATGTAACGCGCAGTCGCTTAATTTTTGTACAATTTTGTTCGTTAATATATGAAAAAGTTTGAAATTAGATCTAGAAACACGGAAAATAATTGATATTTGGCTGAAAATTTTTTACTGTATTTTGCCAAATTTTTCTGGCAAGGCAAAAATTGACTAAATTTTCATTTTTTGACAATTTGAATGTAACGCGCAGTCGCTTAATTTTTGTATAATTTTATTCGTTAATATATGAAAAAGTTTGAAATTAGATTTAAAAACACGGAAAATAATTGATATTTGGCTGAAAATTTTTTACTGTATTTTGCCAAATTTTTCTGTCAAGTTAAAAATTGACTAAATATTCATTTTTTGACAAATTGAATGTAACGCGCAGTCGCTTAATTTTTGTACTATTTTGTTCGTTAATATATAAAAAAGTTTGAAATTAGATTAAGAAACAGGGAAAATAATTGATATTTGGCTGAAAATTTTTTACTGTATTTTGCCAAATTTTTCTGGCAAGGCAAAAATTGACTAAATTTTCATTTTTTGACAATTTGAATGTAACGCGCAGTCGCATAATTTTTGTACAATTTTGTTTGGTAATATATGAAAAAGTTTGAAATTAGATCTAGAAACACGGAAAATGATTGATATTTGGCTGAAAATTTTTTACTGTATTTTGCCAAATTTTTCTGGCAAGGCAAAAATTGACTAAATTTTCATTTTTTGACCATTTGAATGTAACGCGCAGTCGCTTAATTTTTGTACAATTTTGTTTGGTAATATATGAAAAAGTTTGAAATTAGATTTAAAAACACGGAAAATAATTGATATTTGGCTGAAAATTTTTTACTGTATTTTGCCAAATTTTTCTGTCAAGTTAAAAATTGACTAAATATTCATTTTTTGACAAATTGAATGTAACGCGCAGTCGCTTAATTTTTGTACTATTTTGTTCGTTAATATATAAAAAAGTTTGAAATTAGATCTAGAAACACGAAAAATAACTGATATTTGACTGAAAATTTTTTAGTGTATTTTGCTAAAATTTTCTGGTGAGGAGAAAATTGATTGAATTTTCATTTTTTGACAAATTGAATGTAACGCGCAGTCGCTTAATTTTTGTACTATTTTGTTCGTTAATGTATAAAAAAGTTTGAAATTAGATCCAGAAACACGGAAAATACTTGATATTTGGCTGAAAATTTTTAAGTGTATTTTGCCAAATTTTTCTGGCAAGGCGAAAATTGATATAATTTTAATTTTTTGACAAGTTGAAACTAATGCGCACTGGGTTAATTTTTGTACAATTTTGTTCGTTAATATATGAAAAAGTTTGTAATTAGATCTAGAAACACGGAAAATAATTGATATTTGGCTGAAAATTTTTTACTGTATTTTGCCAAATTTTTCTGGCAAGGCAAAAATTGACTAAATTTTCATTTTTTGACCATTTGAATGTAACGCGCAGTCGCTTAATTTTTGTACAATTTTGTTTGGTAATATATGAAAAAGTTTGAAATTAGATTAAGAAACAGGGAAAATAATTGATATTTGGCTGAAAATTTTTTACTGTATTTTGCCAAATTTTTCTGGCAAGGCAAAAATTGACTAAATTTTCATTTTTTGACAATTTGAATGTAACGCGCAGTCGCATAATTTTTGTACAATTTTGTTTGGTAATATATGAAAAAGTTTGAAATTAGATCTAGAAACACGGAAAATGATTGATATTTGGCTGAAAATTTTTTACTGTATTTTGCCAAATTTTTCTGGCAAGGCAAAAATTGACTAAATTTTCATTTTTTGACCATTTGAATGTAACGCGCAGTCGCTTAATTTTTGTACAATTTTGTTTGGTAATATATGAAAAAGTTTGAAATTAGATTTAAAAACACGGAAAATAATTGATATTTGGCTGAAAATTTTTTACTGTATTTTGCCAAATTTTTCTGTCAAGTTAAAAATTGACTAAATATTCATTTTTTGACAAATTGAATGTAACGCGCAGTCGCTTAATTTTTGTACTATTTTGTTCGTTAATATATAAAAAAGTTTGAAATTAGATCTAGAAACACGAAAAATAACTGATATTTGACTGAAAATTTTTTAGTGTATTTTGCTAAAATTTTCTGGTGAGGAGAAAATTGATTGAATTTTCATTTTTTGACAAATTGAATGTAACGCGCAGTCGCTTAATTTTTGTACTATTTTGTTCGTTAATGTATAAAAAAGTTTGAAATTAGATCCAGAAACACGGAAAATACTTGATATTTGGCTGAAAATTTTTAAGTGTATTTTGCCAAATTTTTCTGGCAAGGCGAAAATTGATATAATTTTAATTTTTTGACAAGTTGAAACTAATGCGCACTGGGTTAATTTTTGTACAATTTTGTTCGTTAATATATGAAAAAGTTTGTAATTAGATCTAGAAACACGGAAAATAATTGATATTTGGCTGAAAATTTTTTACTGTCTTTTGCCAAATTTTTCTGGCAAGGCAAAAATTGACTAAATTTTCATTTTTTGACAATTTGAATGTAACGCGCAGTCGCTTAATTTTTGTACAATTTTGTTCGTTAATATATGAAAAAGTTTGAAATTAGATCTAGAAACACGGAAAATAATTGATATTTTGCTGAAAATTTTTTACTGTAGTTTGCCAAATTTTTCTGGCAAGGCAAAAATTGACTAAATATTCATTTTTTGACAATTTGAATGTAACGCGCAGTCGCTTAATTTTTGTACAATTTTTTTCGTTAATATATGAAAAAGTTTGAAATTAGATTTAAAAACAGGGAAAATAATTGATATTTGGCTGAAAATTTTTTACTGTATTTTGCCAAATTTTTCTGGCAAGGCAAAAATTGACTAAATTTTCATTTTTTGACAATTTGAATGTAACGCGCAGTCGCTTAATTTTTGTACAATTTTGTTCGTTAATATATGAAAAAGTTTGAAATTAGATTTAGAAACAGGGAAAATAATTGATATTTGGCTAAAAATTTTTTACTGTATTTTGCCAAATTTTTCTGGCAAGGCAAAAATTGACTAAATTTTCATTTTTTGACCATTTGAATGTAACGCGCAGTCGCTTAATTTTTGTACAATTTTGTTTGGTAATATATGAAAAAGTTTAAAATTAGATCTAGAAACACGGAAAATAATTGAAATTTGACTGAAAATTTTTTAGTGTATTTTGCTAAAATTTTCTGGTGAGGCGAAAATTGATTGAATTTTCATTTTTTGACAAGTTGAATGTAACGCGCAGTCGCTTAATTTTTGTAGTATTTTGTTCGTTAATATATAAAAAAGTTTAAAATTTGATCTAGAAACACGGCAAATAACTGATATTTGACTGAAAATTTTTTAGTGTATTTTGCTAACATTTTCTGGTGAGGCGAAAATTGATTTTATTTTCATTTTTTGACAAGCTGAAACTAATGCGCACTGGGTTAATTTTTGTACAATTTTGTTCGTTAATATATGAAAAAGTTTGAAATTAGATCTAGAAACACGGAAAATAATTGATATTTGGCTGAAAATTTTTTACTGTCTTTTGCCAAATTTTTCTGGCAAGGCAAAAATTGACTAAATTTTCATTTTTTGACAATTTGAATGTAACGCGCAGTCGCTTAATTTTTGTACTATTTTGTTCGTTAATGTATGAAAAAGTTTGAAATTAGATCCAGAAACACGGAAAATACTTGATATTTGGCTGAAAATTTTTTAGTGTATTTTGCCAAATTTTTCTGGCAAGGCGAAAATTGATGGAATTTTAATTTTTTGACAAGTTGAAACTAATGCGCACTGGGTTAATTTTTGTACAATTTTGTTCGTTAATATATGAAAAAGTTTGAAATTAGATCTAGAAACACGGAAAATAATTGATATTTGGCTGAAAATTTTTTACTGTATTTTGCCAAATTTTTCTGGCAAGGCAAAAATTGACTAAATTTTCATTTTTTGACAATTTGAATGTAACGCGCAGTCGCTTAATTTTTGTACAATTTTGTTCGTTAATATATGAAAAAGTTTGAAATTAGATCTAGAAACACGGAAAATAATTGATTTTTGGCTGAAAATTTTTTACTGTATTTTGCCAAATTTTTCTGGCAAGGCAAAAATTGACTAAATTTTCATTTTTTGACAATTTGAATGTAACGCGCAGTCGCTTAATTTTTGTATAATTTTATTCGTTAATATATGAAAAAGTTTGAAATTAGATTTAAAAACACGGAAAATAATTGATATTTGGCTGAAAATTTTTTACTGTATTTTGCCAAATTTTTCTGGCAAGGCAAAAATTGACTAAATTTTCATTTTTTGACAATTTGAATGTAACGCGCAGTCGCTTAATTTTTGTACAATATTGTTTGGTAATATATAAAAAAGTTTGAAATTAGATCTAGAAACACGGAAAATAATTGATATTTGACTGAAAATTTTTTAGTGTATTTTGCTAACATTTTCTGGTAAGGCGAAAATTGATTTAATTTTCATTTTTTGACAAGTTGAAACTAATGCGCACTGGGTTAATTTTTGTACAATTTTGTTCGTTAATATATGAAAAAGTTTGAAATTAGATCTAGAAACTCGATAAATAATTGATATTTGGCTAAAAATTTTTTAGTGTTTTTTGCAAATTTTTTCTGGCGAGGCGAAAATTGATGGAATTTTAATTTTTTGTCAAGTTTAAACTAATGCGCAGTCGATTAATTTTTGTACAATTTTGTTTGGTAATATATGAAAAAGTTTAAAATTAGATCTAGAAACACGGAAAATAATTGATATTTGGCTGAAAATTTTTTACTGTATTTTGCCAAATTTTTCTGGCAAGGCAAAAATTGACTAAATTTTTATTTTTTGACAATTTGAATGTAACGCGCAGTCGCTTAATTTTTGTACAATTTTGTTCGTTAATATATGAAAAAGTTTGAAATTAGATCTAGAAACACGGAAAATAATTGATATTTGGCTGAAAATTTTTTACTGTATTTTGCCAAATTTTTCTGGCAAGGCAAAAATTGACTAAATTTTCATTTTTTGACAATTTGAATGTAACGCGCAGTCGCTTAATTTTTGTATAATTTTATTCGTTAATATATGAAAAAGTTTGAAATTAGATTTAAAAACACGGAAAATAATTGATATTTGGCTGAAAATTTTTTACTGTATTTTGCCAAATTTTTCTGTCAAGTTAAAAATTGACTAAATATTCATTTTTTGACAAATTGAATGTAACGCGCAGTCGCTTAATTTTTGTACTATTTTGTTCGTTAATATATAAAAAAGTTTGAAATTAGATTAAGAAACAGGGAAAATAATTGATATTTGGCTGAAAATTTTTTACTGTATTTTGCCAAATTTTTCTGGCAAGGCAAAAATTGACTAAATTTTCATTTTTTGACAATTTGAATGTAACGCGCAGTCGCATAATTTTTGTACAATTTTGTTTGGTAATATATGAAAAAGTTTGAAATTAGATCTAGAAACACGGAAAATGATTGATATTTGGCTGAAAATTTTTTACTGTATTTTGCCAAATTTTTCTGGCAAGGCAAAAATTGACTAAATTTTCATTTTTTGACCATTTGAATGTAACGCGCAGTCGCTTAATTTTTGTACAATTTTGTTTGGTAATATATGAAAAAGTTTGAAATTAGATTTAAAAACACGGAAAATAATTGATATTTGGCTGAAAATTTTTTACTGTATTTTGCCAAATTTTTCTGTCAAGTTAAAAATTGACTAAATATTCATTTTTTGACAAATTGAATGTAACGCGCAGTCGCTTAATTTTTGTACTATTTTGTTCGTTAATATATAAAAAAGTTTGAAATTAGATCTAGAAACACGAAAAATAACTGATATTTGACTGAAAATTTTTTAGTGTATTTTGCTAAAATTTTCTGGTGAGGAGAAAATTGATTGAATTTTCATTTTTTGACAAATTGAATGTAACGCGCAGTCGCTTAATTTTTGTACTATTTTGTTCGTTAATGTATAAAAAAGTTTGAAATTAGATCCAGAAACACGGAAAATACTTGATATTTGGCTGAAAATTTTTTAGTGTATTTTGCCAAATTTTTCTGGCAAGGCGAAAATTGATATAATTTTAATTTTTTGACAAGTTGAAACTAATGCGCACTGGGTTAATTTTTGTACAATTTTGTTCGTTAATATATGAAAAAGTTTGAAATTAGATCTAGAAACACGGAAAATACTTGATATTTGGCTGAAAATTTTTTAGTGTATTTTGCCAAATTTTTCTGGCAAGGCGAAAATTGATGGAATTTTAATTTTTTGACAAGTTGAAACTAATGCGCACTGGGTTAATTTTTGTACAATTTTGTTCGTTAATATATGAAAAAGTTTGAAATTAGATCTAGAAACACGGAAAATGATTGATATTTGGCTGAAAATTTTTTACTGTCTTTTGCCAAATTTTTCTGGCAAGGCAAAAATTGACTAAATTTTCATTTTTTGACAATTTGAATGTAACGCGCAGTCGCTTAATTTTTGTACAATTTTGTTCGTTAATATATGAAAAAGTTTGAAATTAGATCTAGAAACACGGAAAATAATTGATATTTTGCTGAAAATTTTTTACTGTAGTTTGCCAAATTTTTCTGGCAAGGCAAAAATTGACTAAATATTCATTTTTTGACAATTTGAATGTAACGCGCAGTCGCTTAATTTTTGTACAATTTTTTTCGTTAATATATGAAAAAGTTTGAAATTAGATTTAAAAACAGGGAAAATAATTGATATTTGGCTGAAAATTTTTTACTGTATTTTGCCAAATTTTTCTGGCAAGGCAAAAATTGACTAAATTTTCATTTTTTGACAATTTGAATGTAACGCGCAGTCGCTTAATTTTTGTACAATTTTGTTCGTTAATATATGAAAAAGTTTGAAATTAGATTTAGAAACAGGGAAAATAATTGATATTTGGCTAAAAATTTTTTACTGTATTTTGCCAAATTTTTCTGGCAAGGCAAAAATTGACTAAATTTTCATTTTTTGACCATTTGAATGTAACGCGCAGTCGCTTAATTTTTGTACAATTTTGTTTGGTAATATATGAAAAAGTTTAAAATTAGATCTAGAAACACGGAAAATAATTGAAATTTGACTGAAAATTTTTTAGTGTATTTTGCTAAAATTTTCTTGTGAGGCGAAAATTGATTGAATTTTCATTTTTTGACAAGTTGAATGTAACGCGCAGTCGCTTAATTTTTGTAGTATTTTGTTCGTTAATATATAAAAAAGTTTAAAATTTGATCTAGAAACACGGCAAATAACTGATATTTGACTGAAAATTTTTTAGTGTATTTTGCTAACATTTTCTGG
Organism: Ganaspis brasiliensis; assembly: GCA_037103525.1. Classification (NCBI taxonomy): domain Eukaryota; kingdom Metazoa; phylum Arthropoda; class Insecta; order Hymenoptera; family Figitidae; genus Ganaspis; species Ganaspis brasiliensis. Next base: position 354,747 of record JAZKLR010000451.1, on the reverse strand, counting down.
TGAGGCGAAAATTGATTTTATTTTCATTTTTTGACAAGCTGAAACTAATGCGCACTGGGTTAATTTTTGTACAATTTTGTTCGTTAATATATGAAAAAGTTTGAAATTAGATCTAGAAACACGGAAAATAATTGATATTTGGCTGAAAATTTTTTACTGTCTTTTGCCAAATTTTTCTGGCAAGGCAAAAATTGACTAAATTTTCATTTTTTGACAATTTGAATGTAACGCGCAGTCGCTTAATTTTTGTACTATTTTGTTCGTTAATGTATGAAAAAGTTTGAAATTAGATCCAGAAACACGGAAAATACTTGATATTTGGCTGAAAATTTTTTAGTGTATTTTGCCAAATTTTTCTGGCAAGGCGAAAATTGATGGAATTTTAATTTTTTGACAAGTTGAAACTAATGCGCACTGGGTTAATTTTTGTACAATTTTGTTCGTTAATATATGAAAAAGTTTGAAATTAGATCTAGAAACACGGAAAATAATTGATATTTGGCTGAAAATTTTTTACTGTATTTTGCCAAATTTTTCTGGCAAGGCAAAAATTGACTAAATTTTCATTTTTTGACAATTTGAATGTAACGCGCAGTCGCTTAATTTTTGTACAATTTTGTTCGTTAATATATGAAAAAGTTTGAAATTAGATCTAGAAACACGGAAAATAATTGATTTTTGGCTGAAAATTTTTTACTGTATTTTGCCAAATTTTTCTGGCAAGGCAAAAATTGACTAAATTTTCATTTTTTGACAATTTGAATGTAACGCGCAGTCGCTTAATTTTTGTATAATTTTATTCGTTAATATATGAAAAAGTTTGAAATTAGATTTAAAAACACGGAAAATAATTGATATTTGGCTGAAAATTTTTTACTGTATTTTGCCAAATTTTTCTGGCAAGGCAAAAATTGACTAAATTTTCATTTTTTGACAATTTGAATGTAACGCGCAGTCGCTTAATTTTTGTACAATATTGTTTGGTAATATATAAAAAAGTTTGAAATTAGATCTAGAAACACGGAAAATAATTGATATTTGACTGAAAATTTTTTAGTGTATTTTGCTAACATTTTCTGGTAAGGCGAAAATTGATTTAATTTTCATTTTTTGACAAGTTGAAACTAATGCGCACTGGGTTAATTTTTGTACAATTTTGTTCGTTAATATATGAAAAAGTTTGAAATTAGATCTAGAAACTCGATAAATAATTGATATTTGGCTAAAAATTTTTTAGTGTTTTTTGCAAATTTTTTCTGGCGAGGCGAAAATTGATGGAATTTTAATTTTTTGTCAAGTTTAAACTAATGCGCAGTCGATTAATTTTTGTACAATTTTGTTTGGTAATATATGAAAAAGTTTAAAATTAGATCTAGAAACACGGAAAATAATTGATATTTGGCTGAAAATTTTTTACTGTATTTTGCCAAATTTTTCTGGCAAGGCAAAAATTGACTAAATTTTCATTTTTTGACAATTTGAATGTAACGCGCAGTCGCTTAATTTTTGTACAATTTTGTTCGTTAATATATGAAAAAGTTTGAAATTAGATCTAGAAACACGGAAAATAATTGATATTTGGCTGAAAATTTTTTACTGTATTTTGCCAAATTTTTCTGGCAAGGCAAAAATTGACTAAATTTTCATTTTTTGACAATTTGAATGTAACGCGCAGTCGCTTAATTTTTGTATAATTTTATTCGTTAATATATGAAAAAGTTTGAAATTAGATTTAAAAACACGGAAAATAATTGATATTTGGCTGAAAATTTTTTACTGTATTTTGCCAAATTTTTCTGTCAAGTTAAAAATTGACTAAATATTCATTTTTTGACAAATTGAATGTAACGCGCAGTCGCTTAATTTTTGTACTATTTTGTTCGTTAATATATAAAAAAGTTTGAAATTAGATTAAGAAACAGGGAAAATAATTGATATTTGGCTGAAAATTTTTTACTGTATTTTGCCAAATTTTTCTGGCAAGGCAAAAATTGACTAAATTTTCATTTTTTGACAATTTGAATGTAACGCGCAGTCGCATAATTTTTGTACAATTTTGTTTGGTAATATATGAAAAAGTTTGAAATTAGATCAAGAAACACGGAAAATGATTGATATTTGGCTGAAAATTTTTTACTGTATTTTGCCAAATTTTTCTGGCAAGGCAAAAATTGACTAAATTTTCATTTTTTGACCATTTGAATGTAACGCGCAGTCGCTTAATTTTTGTACAATTTTGTTTGGTAATATATGAAAAAGTTTGAAATTAGATTTAAAAACACGGAAAATAATTGATATTTGGCTGAAAATTTTTTACTGTATTTTGCCAAATTTTTCTGTCAAGTTAAAAATTGACTAAATATTCATTTTTTGACAAATTGAATGTAACGCGCAGTCGCTTAATTTTTGTACTATTTTGTTCGTTAATATATAAAAAAGTTTGAAATTAGATCTAGAAACACGAAAAATAACTGATATTTGACTGAAAATTTTTTAGTGTTTTTTGCAAATTTTTTCTGGCGAGGCGAAAATTGATGGAATTTTAATTTTTTGTCAAGTTTAAACTAATGCGCAGTCGATTAATTTTTGTACAATTTTGTTTGGTAATATATGAAAAAGTTTAAAATTAGATCTAGAAACACGGAAAATAATTGATATTTGGCTGAAAATTTTTTACTGTATTTTGCCAAATTTTTCTGGCAAGGCAAAAATTGACTAAATTTTCATTTTTTGACAATTTGAATGTAACGCGCAGTCGCTTAATTTTTGTACAATTTTGTTCGTTAATATATGAAAAAGTTTGAAATTAGATCTAGAAACACGGAAAATAATTGATATTTGGCTGAAAATTTTTTACTGTATTTTGCCAAATTTTTCTGGCAAGGCAAAAATTGACTAAATTTTCATTTTTTGACAATTTGAATGTAACGCGCAGTCGCTTAATTTTTGTATAATTTTATTCGTTAATATATGAAAAAGTTTGAAATTAGATTTAAAAACACGGAAAATAATTGATATTTGGCTGAAAATTTTTTACTGTATTTTGCCAAATTTTTCTGTCAAGTTAAAAATTGACTAAATATTCATTTTTTGACAAATTGAATGTAACGCGCAGTCGCTTAATTTTTGTACTATTTTGTTCGTTAATATATAAAAAAGTTTGAAATTAGATTAAGAAACAGGGAAAATAATTGATATTTGGCTGAAAATTTTTTACTGTATTTTGCCAAATTTTTCTGGCAAGGCAAAAATTGACTAAATTTTCATTTTTTGACAATTTGAATGTAACGCGCAGTCGCATAATTTTTGTACAATTTTGTTTGGTAATATATGAAAAAGTTTGAAATTAGATCAAGAAACACGGAAAATGATTGATATTTGGCTGAAAATTTTTTACTGTATTTTGCCAAATTTTTCTGGCAAGGCAAAAATTGACTAAATTTTCATTTTTTGACCATTTGAATGTAACGCGCAGTCGCTTAATTTTTGTACAATTTTGTTTGGTAATATATGAAAAAGTTTGAAATTAGATTTAAAAACACGGAAAATAATTGATATTTGGCTGAAAATTTTTTACTGTATTTTGCCAAATTTTTCTGTCAAGTTAAAAATTGACTAAATATTCATTTTTTGACAAATTGAATGTAACGCGCAGTCGCTTAATTTTTGTACTATTTTGTTCGTTAATATATAAAAAAGTTTGAAATTAGATCTAGAAACACGAAAAATAACTGATATTTGACTGAAAATTTTTTAGTGTATTTTGCCAAATTTTTCTGGCAAGGCGAAAATTGATATAATTTTAATTTTTTGACAAGTTGAAACTAATGCGCACTGGGTTAATTTTTGTACAATTTTGTTCGTTAATATATGAAAAAGTTTGAAATTAGATCTAGAAAAACGGAAAATAATTGATATTTGGCTGAAAATTTTTTACTGTCTTTTGCCAAATTTTTCTGGCAAGGCAAAAATTGACTAAATTTTCATTTTTTGACAATTTGAATGTAACGCGCAGTCGCTTAATTTTTGTACAATTTTGTTCGTTAATATATGAAAAAGTTTGAAATTAGATCTAGAAACACGGAAAATAATTGATATTTTGCTGAAAATTTTTTACTGTAGTTTGCCAAATTTTTCTGGCAAGGCAAAAATTGACTAAATATTCATTTTTTGACAATTTGAATGTAACGCGCAGTCGCTTAATTTTTGTACAATTTTTTTCGTTAATATATGAAAAAGTTTGAAATTAGATTTAAAAACAGGGAAAATAATTGATATTTGGCTGAAAATTTTTTAGTGTATTTTGCTAAAATTTTCTGGTGAGGCGAAAATTGATTGAATTTTATTTTTTGACAAATTGAAACTAATGCGCACTGGGTTAATTTTTGTACAATTTTGTTCGTTAATATATAAAAAAGTTTGAAATTTGATCTAAAAACACGGAAAATAATTGATATTTGGCTGAAAATTTTTTACTGTATTTTGCCAAATTTTTCTGGCAAGGCAAAAATTGACTAAATTTTCATTTTTTGACCATTTGAATGTAACGCGCAGTCGCTTAATTTTTGTACAATTTTGTTTGGTAATATATGAAAAAGTTTGAAATTAGATTTAAAAACACGGAAAATAATTGATATTTGGCTGAAAATTTTTTACTGTATTTTGCCAAATTTTTCTGTCAAGTTAAAAATTGACTAAATATTCATTTTTTGACAAATTGAATGTAACGCGCAGTCGCTTAATTTTTGTACTATTTTGTTCGTTAATATATAAAAAAGTTTGAAATTAGATTAAGAAACAGGGAAAATAATTGATATTTGGCTGAAAATTTTTTACTGTATTTTGCCAAATTTTTCTGGCAAGGCAAAAATTGACTAAATTTTCATTTTTTGACAATTTGAATGTAACGCGCAGTCGCATAATTTTTGTACAATTTTGTTTGGTAATATATGAAAAAGTTTGAAATTAGATCTAGAAACACGGAAAATGATTGATATTTGGCTGAAAATTTTTTACTGTATTTTGCCAAATTTTTCTGGCAAGGCAAAAATTGACTAAATTTTCATTTTTTGACCATTTGAATGTAACGCGCAGTCGCTTAATTTTTGTACAATTTTGTTTGGTAATATATGAAAAAGTTTGAAATTAGATTTAAAAACACGGAAAATAATTGATATTTGGCTGAAAATTTTTTACTGTATTTTGCCAAATTTTTCTGTCAAGTTAAAAATTGACTAAATATTCATTTTTTGACAAATTGAATGTAACGCGCAGTCGCTTAATTTTTGTACTATTTTGTTCGTTAATATATAAAAAAGTTTGAAATTAGATCTAGAAACACGAAAAATAACTGATATTTGACTGAAAATTTTTTAGTGTATTTTGCTAAAATTTTCTGGTGAGGAGAAAATTGATTGAATTTTCATTTTTTGACAAATTGAATGTAACGCGCAGTCGCTTAATTTTTGTACTATTTTGTTCGTTAATGTATAAAAAAGTTTGAAATTAGATCCAGAAACACGGAAAATACTTGATATTTGGCTGAAAATTTTTTAGTGTATTTTGCCAAATTTTTCTGGCAAGGCGAAAATTGATATAATTTTAATTTTTTGACAAGTTGAAACTAATGCGCACTGGGTTAATTTTTGTACAATTTTGTTCGTTAATATATGAAAAAGTTTGAAATTAGATCTAGAAACACGGAAAATAATTGATATTTGGCTGAAAATTTTTTACTGTCTTTTGCCAAATTTTTCTGGCAAGGCAAAAATTGACTAAATTTTCATTTTTTGACAATTTGAATGTAACGCGCAGTCGCTTAATTTTTGTACAATTTTGTTCGTTAATATATGAAAAAGTTTGAAATTAGATCTAGAAACACGGAAAATAATTGATATTTTGCTGAAAATTTTTTACTGTAGTTTGCCAAATTTTTCTGGCAAGGCAAAAATTGACTAAATATTCATTTTTTGACAATTTGAATGTAACGCGCAGTCGCTTAATTTTTGTACAATTTTTTTCGTTAATATATGAAAAAGTTTGAAATTAGATTTAAAAACAGGGAAAATAATTGATATTTGGCTGAAAATTTTTTAGTGTATTTTGCTAAAATTTTCTGGTGAGGCGAAAATTGATTGAATTTTATTTTTTGACAAATTGAAACTAATGCGCACTGGGTTAATTTTTGTACAATTTTGTTCGTTAATATATAAAAAAGTTTGAAATTTGATCTAAAAACACGGAAAATAATTGATATTTGGCTGAAAATTTTTTACTGTATTTTGCCAAATTTTTCTGGCAAGGCAAAAATTGACTAAATTTTCATTTTTTGACCATTTGAATGTAACGCGCAGTCGCTTAATTTTTGTACAATTTTGTTTGGTAATATATGAAAAAGTTTGAAATTAGATCTAGAAACACGGAAAATAATTGATATTTTGCTGAAAATTTTTTACTGTAGTTTGCCAAATTTTTCTGGCAAGGCAAAAATTGACTAAATATTCATTTTTTGACAATTTGAATGTAACGCGCAGTCGCTTAATTTTTGTACAATTTTTTTCGTTAATATATGAAAAAGTTTGAAATTAGATTTAAAAACAGGGAAAATAATTGATATTTGGCTGAAAATTTTTTACTGTATTTTGCCAAATTTTTCTGGCAAGGCAAAAATTGACTAAATTTTCATTTTTTGACAATTTGAATGTAACGCGCAGTCGCTTAATTTTTGTACAATATTGTTTGGTAATATATAAAAAAGTTTGAAATTAGATCTAGAAACACGGAAAATAATTGATATTTGACTGAAATTTTTTAGTGTTTTTTGCAAATTTTTTCTGGCGAGGCGAAAATTGATGGAATTTTAATTTTTTGTCAAGTTTAAACTAATGCGCAGTCGATTAATTTTTGTACAATTTTGTTTGGTAATATATGAAAAAGTTTAAAATTAGATCTAGAAACACGGAAAATAATTGATATTTGGCTGAAAATTTTTGACTGTATTTTGCCAAATTTTTCTGGCAAGGCAAAAATTGACTAAATTTTCATTTTTTGACAATTTGAATGTAACGCGCAGTCGCTTAATTTTTGTACAATTTTGTTCGTTTAAATATGAAAAAGTTTGAAATTAGATTAAGAAACAGGGAAAATAATTAATATTTGGCTGAAAATTTTTTACTGTATTTTGCCAAATTTTTCTGGCAAGGCAAAAATTGACTAAATTTTCATTTTTTGACAATTTGAATGTAACGCGCAGTCGCTTAATTTTTGTACAATTTTATTCGTTAATATATGAAAAAGTTTGAAATTAGATTTAGAAACACGGAAAATAATTGATATTTGGCTGAAAATTTTTTACTGTATTTTGCCAAATTTTTCTGGCAAGTTAAAAATTGACTAAATATTCATTTTTTGACAAATTGAATGTAACGCGCAGTCGCTTAATTTTTGTACTATTTTGTTCGTGAATATATTAAAAAGTTTGAAATTAGATTAAGAAACAGGGAAAATAATTAATATTTGGCTGAAAATTTTTTACTGTATTTTGCCAAATTTTTCTGGCAAGGCAAAAATTGACTAAATTTTCATTTTTTGACAATTTGAATGTAACGCGCAGTCGCTTAATTTTTGTACAATTTTGTTTGGTAATATATGAAAAAGTTTGAAATTAGATCTAGAAACACGGAAAATGATTGATATTTGGCTGAAAATTTTTTACTGTATTTTGCCAAATTTTTCTGGCAAGGCAAAAATTGACTAAATTTTCATTTTTTGACCATTTGAATGTAACGCGCAGTCGCTTAATTTTTGTACAATTTTGTTTGGTAATATATGAAAAAGTTTGAAATTAGATCTAGAAACACGGAAAATAATTGATATTTGGCTGAAAATTTTTTACTGTATTTTGCCAAATTTTTCTGGCAAGGCAAAAATTGACTAAATTTTCATTTTTTGACAATTTGAATGTAACGCGCAGTCGCTTAATTTTTGTATAATTTTATTCGTTAATATATGAAAAAGTTTGAAATTAGATTTAAAAACACGGAAAATAATTGATATTTGGCTGAAAATTTTTTACTGTATTTTGCCAAATTTTTCTGTCAAGTTAAAAATTGACTAAATATTCATTTTTTGACAAATTGAATGTAACGCGCAGTCGCTTAATTTTTGTACTATTTTGTTCGTTAATATATAAAAAAGTTTGAAATTAGATTAAGAAACAGGGAAAATAATTGATATTTGGCTGAAAATTTTTTACTGTATTTTGCCAAATTTTTCTGGCAAGGCAAAAATTGACTAAATTTTCATTTTTTGACAATTTGAATGTAACGCGCAGTCGCATAATTTTTGTACAATTTTGTTTGGTAATATATGAAAAAGTTTGAAATTAGATCTAGAAACACGGAAAATGATTGATATTTGGCTGAAAATTTTTTACTGTATTTTGCCAAATTTTTCTGGCAAGGCAAAAATTGACTAAATTTTCATTTTTTGACCATTTGAATGTAACGCGCAGTCGCTTAATTTTTGTACAATTTTGTTTGGTAATATATGAAAAAGTTTGAAATTAGATTTAAAAACACGGAAAATAATTGATATTTGGCTGAAAATTTTTTACTGTATTTTGCCAAATTTTTCTGTCAAGTTAAAAATTGACTAAATATTCATTTTTTGACAAATTGAATGTAACGCGCAGTCGCTTAATTTTTGTACTATTTTGTTCGTTAATATATAAAAAAGTTTGAAATTAGATCTAGAAACACGAAAAATAACTGATATTTGACTGAAAATTTTTTAGTGTATTTTGCTAAAATTTTCTGGTGAGGAGAAAATTGATTGAATTTTCATTTGTTGACAAATTGAATGTAACGCGCAGTCGCTTAATTTTTGTACAATTTTGTTCGTTAATATATGAAAAAGTTTGAAATTAGATCTAGAAACACGGAAAATAATTGATATTTGGCTGAAAATTTTTTACTGTATTTTGCCAAATTTTTCTGGCAAGGCAAAAATTGACTAAATTTTCATTTTTTGACAATTTGAATGTAACGCGCAGTCGCTTAATTTTTGTATAATTTTATTCGTTAATATATGAAAAAGTTTGAAATTAGATTTAAAAACACGGAAAATAATTGATATTTGGCTGAAAATTTTTTACTGTATTTTGCCAAATTTTTCTGTCAAGTTAAAAATTGACTAAATATTCATTTTTTGACAAATTGAATGTAACGCGCAGTCGCTTAATTTTTGTACTATTTTGTTCGTTAATATATAAAAAAGTTTGAAATTAGATTAAGAAACAGGGAAAATAATTGATATTTGGCTGAAAATTTTTTACTGTATTTTGCCAAATTTTTCTGGCAAGGCAAAAATTGACTAAATTTTCATTTTTTGACAATTTGAATGTAACGCGCAGTCGCATAATTTTTGTACAATTTTGTTTGGTAATATATGAAAAAGTTTGAAATTAGATCAAGAAACACGGAAAATGATTGATATTTGGCTGAAAATTTTTTACTGTATTTTGCCAAATTTTTCTGGCAAGGCAAAAATTGACTAAATTTTCATTTTTTGACCATTTGAATGTAACGCGCAGTCGCTTAATTTTTGTACAATTTTGTTTGGTAATATATGAAAAAGTTTGAAATTAGATTTAAAAACACGGAAAATAATTGATATTTGGCTGAAAATTTTTTACTGTATTTTGCCAAATTTTTCTGTCAAGTTAAAAATTGACTAAATATTCATTTTTTGACAAATTGAATGTAACGCGCAGTCGCTTAATTTTTGTACTATTTTGTTCGTTAATATATAAAAAAGTTTGAAATTAGATCTAGAAACACGAAAAATAACTGATATTTGACTGAAAATTTTTTAGTGTATTTTGCCAAATTTTTCTGGCAAGGCGAAAATTGATATAATTTTAATTTTTTGACAAGTTGAAACTAATGCGCACTGGGTTAATTTTTGTACAATTTTGTTCGTTAATATATGAAAAAGTTTGAAATTAGATCTAGAAACACGGAAAATAATTGATATTTGGCTGAAAATTTTTTACTGTCTTTTGCCAAATTTTTCTGGCAAGGCAAAAATTGACTAAATTTTCATTTTTTGACAATTTGAATGTAACGCGCAGTCGCTTAATTTTTGTACAATTTTGTTCGTTAATATATGAAAAAGTTTGAAATTAGATCTAGAAACACGGAAAATAATTGATATTTTGCTGAAAATTTTTTACTGTAGTTTGCCAAATTTTTCTGGCAAGGCAAAAATTGACTAAATATTCATTTTTTGACAATTTGAATGTAACGCGCAGTCGCTTAATTTTTGTACAATTTTTTTCGTTAATATATGAAAAAGTTTGAAATTAGATTTAAAAACAGGGAAAATAATTGATATTTGGCTGAAAATTTTTTAGTGTATTTTGCTAAAATTTTCTGGTGAGGCGAAAATTGATTGAATTTTATTTTTTGACAAATTGAAACTAATGCGCACTGGGTTAATTTTTGTACAATTTTGTTCGTTAATATATAAAAAAGTTTGAAATTTGATCTAAAAACACGGAAAATAATTGATATTTGGCTGAAAATTTTTTACTGTATTTTGCCAAATTTTTCTGGCAAGGCAAAAATTGACTAAATTTTCATTTTTTGACCATTTGAATGTAACGCGCAGTCGCTTAATTTTTGTACAATTTTGTTTGGTAATATATGAAAAAGTTTGAAATTAGATTTAAAAACACGGAAAATAATTGATATTTGGCTGAAAATTTTTTACTGTATTTTGCCAAATTTTTCTGTCAAGTTAAAAATTGACTAAATATTCATTTTTTGACAAATTGAATGTAACGCGCAGTCGCTTAATTTTTGTACTATTTTGTTCGTTAATATATAAAAAAGTTTGAAATTAGATCTAGAAACACGAAAAATAACTGATATTTGACTGAAAATTTTTTAGTGTATTTTGCTAAAATTTTCTGGTGAGGAGAAAATTGATTGAATTTTCATTTTTTGACAAATTGAATGTAACGCGCAGTCGCTTAATTTTTGTACTATTTTGTTCGTTAATGTATAAAAAAGTTTGAAATTAGATCCAGAAACACGGAAAATACTTGATATTTGGCTGAAAATTTTTTAGTGTATTTTGCCAAATTTTTCTGGCAAGGCGAAAATTGATATAATTTTAATTTTTTGACAAGTTGAAACTAATGCGCACTGGGTTAATTTTTGTACAATTTTGTTCGTTAATATATGAAAAAGTTTGAAATTAGATCTAGAAACACGGAAAATAATTGATATTTGGCTGAAAATTTTTTACTGTCTTTTGCCAAATTTTTCTGGCAAGGCAAAAATTGACTAAATTTTCATTTTTTGACAATTTGAATGTAACGCGCAGTCGCTTAATTTTTGTACAATTTTGTTCGTTAATATATGAAAAAGTTTGAAATTAGATCTAGAAACACGGAAAATAATTGATATTTTGCTGAAAATTTTTTACTGTAGTTTGCCAAATTTTTCTGGCAAGGCAAAAATTGACTAAATATTCATTTTTTGACAATTTGAATGTAACGCGCAGTCGCTTAATTTTTGTACAATTTTTTTCGTTAATATATGAAAAAGTTTGAAATTAGATTTAAAAACAGGGAAAATAATTGATATTTGGCTGAAAATTTTTTAGTGTATTTTGCTAAAATTTTCTGGTGAGGCGAAAATTGATTGAATTTTATTTTTTGACAAATTGAAACTAATGCGCACTGGGTTAATTTTTGTACAATTTTGTTCGTTAATATATAAAAAAGTTTGAAATTTGATCTAAAAACACGGAAAATAATTGATATTTGGCTGAAAATTTTTTACTGTATTTTGCCAAATTTTTCTGGCAAGGCAAAAATTGACTAAATTTTCATTTTTTGACCATTTGAATGTAACGCGCAGTCGCTTAATTTTTGTACAATTTTGTTTGGTAATATATGAAAAAGTTTGAAATTAGATCTAGAAACACGGAAAATAATTGATATTTTGCTGAAAATTTTTTACTGTAGTTTGCCAAATTTTTCTGGCAAGGCAAAAATTGACTAAATATTCATTTTTTGACAATTTGAATGTAACGCGCAGTCGCTTAATTTTTGTACAATTTTTTTCGTTAATATATGAAAAAGTTTGAAATTAGATTTAAAAACAGGGAAAATAATTGATATTTGGCTGAAAATTTTTTACTGTATTTTGCCAAATTTTTCTGGCAAGGCAAAAATTGACTAAATTTTCATTTTTTGACAATTTGAATGTAACGCGCAGTCGCTTAATTTTTGTACAATATTGTTTGGTAATATATAAAAAAGTTTGAAATTAGATCTAGAAACACGGAAAATAATTGATATTTGACTGAAATTTTTTAGTGTTTTTTGCAAATTTTTTCTGGCGAGGCGAAAATTGATGGAATTTTAATTTTTTGTCAAGTTTAAACTAATGCGCAGTCGATTAATTTTTGTACAATTTTGTTTGGTAATATATGAAAAAGTTTAAAATTAGATCTAGAAACACGGAAAATAATTGATATTTGGCTGAAAATTTTTGACTGTATTTTGCCAAATTTTTCTGGCAAGGCAAAAATTGACTAAATTTTCATTTTTTGACAATTTGAATGTAACGCGCAGTCGCTTAATTTTTGTACAATTTTGTTCGTTTAAATATGAAAAAGTTTGAAATTAGATTAAGAAACAGGGAAAATAATTAATATTTGGCTGAAAATTTTTTACTGTATTTTGCCAAATTTTTCTGGCAAGGCAAAAATTGACTAAATTTTCATTTTTTGACAATTTGAATGTAACGCGCAGTCGCTTAATTTTTGTACAATTTTATTCGTTAATATATGAAAAAGTTTGAAATTAGATTTAGAAACACGGAAAATAATTGATATTTGGCTGAAAATTTTTTACTGTATTTTGCCAAATTTTTCTGGCAAGTTAAAAATTGACTAAATATTCATTTTTTGACAAATTGAATGTAACGCGCAGTCGCTTAATTTTTGTACTATTTTGTTCGTGAATATATTAAAAAGTTTGAAATTAGATTAAGAAACAGGGAAAATAATTAATATTTGGCTGAAAATTTTTTACTGTATTTTGCCAAATTTTTCTGGCAAGGCAAAAATTGACTAAATTTTCATTTTTTGACAATTTGAATGTAACGCGCAGTCGCTTAATTTTTGTACAATTTTGTTTGGTAATATATGAAAAAGTTTGAAATTAGATCTAGAAACACGGAAAATGATTGATATTTGGCTGAAAATTTTTTACTGTATTTTGCCAAATTTTTCTGGCAAGGCAAAAATTGACTAAATTTTCATTTTTTGACCATTTGAATGTAACGCGCAGTCGCTTAATTTTTGTACAATTTTGTTTGGTAATATATAAAAAAGTTTAAAATTAGATCTAGAAACACGGAAAAAAATTGATATTTGGCTGAAAATTTTTTAGAGTATTTTGGCAAATATTTCTGGCAAGGCAAAAATGCATTGAATTTTTATTTTTCCACAAGTTGAAATCAATGCGCAGTAGCTCAATTTATGTCTAATTTTGTTTGTTTAGAGATGAAAAAGTTTGAAATTAGATCTAGAAATGTGGAAAATAATTGATATTTGACTGAAATTTTTTTAGTGTATTTTGCCAATAATTTCTGGCAAGGCATAATTATGAAGGAATGTTCCTATATTATGTATAATAAACGGAAAAATTATTGTTTCAGATATAGGTAATGTTTTAGCATTTTAAATTTTTTTTACAATTTTTTTGCGTAAATTGATATTTTCCTTTTTAATTTTATCCGAATGTTTTTATTAGGGGTGGTTTTCAGGTGTTGATATTTTTTGTTATTAATTTACAAAGTTAGGGTGTATATTTCTGAGTATGTTTTACTCTTTCAGATTGTGATTAGATTTTTTTTTGAACGTATTTTTATTTTTTTAATAATTTTGTCAGAATATCATCCTTTAGGGTGGTTTTCATGGGTTGATCATTTTTTTTATTAATTCAAATAATTAAATTGTATATTTTTGAGTATGATCAACCATTTTAGATTTTGATTAGATTTTTTTGTGCAAATTGATTGTTGTGCCCCTTTCTGCTATTACCTGTCGTACATTTTAATTTTTGTTATCTTAATATCTCAATTTTTTTTTGTGTAATTAAAGTTTTATTTTTTTAATTGTTAATTTTGTGGTAGATAAATATTTTATTTTTATTTGGATTTAATTAGTTTACTTTTAAATTTTATTTTATTAATTGTAACATTTTGTTCTTAAGAAATGAAATAATTATGCTTTCAATAATGATCAGAATTGATTAATCAATTATTTTTGTTTAAACTTTTGATTTTTGTACTGATATATTCTTTAAGTCAACAAGAGTGATTTGATTTTCGTGCGGAAAAGCACGTGACCTCCTCTGATTGGTGGTCAATCTGTGCAGATTAGTTGGCTTAAACAACTTACTTGTTTTCGCAATTTTTATTATTAATTTGCCAATTTTTAAAGATTGTGCAAGTGCAATCTGATTGAGGAGGCATCCATTAATCATTTGCAATAATTTTGAACTCATTTTATATTGTTGTTTTGCTTTGGGTTGACGGAATTCAGTTCTTTATGTTTTCTTTTAGAAATAAACTATTTATTTATTTGTATATTGTCTGGCTTCTTTAAAACAATAAGGTTTATCATAATAAGTCGTTTAGGAATTTAGATTTTTGCTTTTTTACATATTTTCCAGCAAAACACATAATATGGACTTGCAGTTTAAGAAAAAGATTTGTTGTTTGTATAGAAGTTAATCGAGATAGCTCAGTTGGTTAGGCGTTAGGTTTTAGTTAGTTGCGTGCGGCGAACCCGGGTTCGATTCCCTGTCCCCCCAAATTTGTTTTTAAAAAATATCCTCATTATGTGAGGTTCTCGCAGTTAATTGTAGCAACAAATAATCTTAATTCGTTCACTTTTATAGTAATTTGTATTTTTAAAATTCTTTTTTAATTTATTAAATTTAAAAATTGTATTTATTAACTGAAATATAACTTTTATTAATTTTAAGCTACACCTAACCTTTATGTGTAGTTTACAACCCAAGCTGTTCATTGTTTTTTGTATTTTGCTGTTTAGAATCGTTTATTTCTTAAAAAATCATTTATTTTAGCGATTTGTGGCATTTTTTTTTTGACGTAATTTTTCTGACGTGATTTAGTTGACGTCGCGAAAAAACGTCATGTAATTTACGTCAAGCGCGTATGACATACATTTTATGTCATAAACTTTCGTAAGGGTTATGTCGTCGAGTAATCTTTTTTTGTTTTTATTTACTTCTGTGTTTTATTGTTTTTCACTTTATATATTAAGTTACATTAGGTATATTATGTTTTTGATAAACTGAATTTATCATATTTAAATAGTTAGTAATCATTTAGTTTATTAATAATTGTCTGTTTCAATTTTAAACGTGGGAAAAACATGTCGCGCATCGGAAACTTCTAGTTATGTCATATATATAGTTGTCTGCTAGTGGATTCAGTGAAAACGAAAATTAGAAGAAAACGTAAAAATGGCTATTCTCAGATGTTGACAAAGGGGCGAAGAGAGGGACAGTTAGACAAAGAAACTGACAATCGCACTTTTTGTTGCGATTTGATAGTCCGTTTACACCGCTTGGTTGTAAATGCCAATTTGTTTTAAGTTTACACTCGGCCGGTGTAGTGCACGGCCAAAATCGCACCGATTTCTTAACACCGGTGTAAAGTTGTAAGCGCATATACCATTTTTTTAACAGTGCAATAATCCACAAGGTATTTCGAGCTTAAAACTGGAGAAAAAGCGACTTAATATTGATAAAACACTAAGAAACGTTAAATTAAGCATAAATACACAAAATTAGATAATAAAAATACGTATATTAAGAATAAATAACATTTTCGAAAAGACGTGATTTATTGACACACAGGGAGCAGAACACCTGACTAGCAACCCTTACCAAAGCGTACTACAGAAATACGATTAGGAAATACTACAGAAAAAACTTCATAAATACTATTGCTTTACTACAGGTTTATTTGTAGTAACTGTGGCGTTTGGAATGTTTAATTTTGTAGTATTTCTGTAGTATTTTCGCGCTTGTTCCAATAATGGTTTAAAGAGTCTAAGTGGTAAAGTAGGTAGTTCTTTTTTTTCAATACCAAAAAGGACAAAATAGCTCCCTGTTAAAAAGAAAGGAATAGTTTCTAAAAATTCCAGTAGATGGAAACGCGTTCTTTTATTGAAACTTGTTTAGTAGTTACTCTAATTATTAAGTGAAAATTTGTTAGTTAGGTATATTAATAATTTTCTAAGAGTATTTTAATTTTATTCCATGTTTTTAATTTACTAGTAAATACTGAGACAAACAAAACCTTAAAATATTTTTAAATAACTTTTAAAACATTAATATTAACAATTAAATTTTTTGTACCGTATTAAAAGCAACCTAAAAACTTACATTCTAATGTAATTAATTTGGTAAAATTTTAAGCTAATCGAAAATGAGAACAAAAATTCTTTCATTTAGTAGGTCATGACAGCGACCTAATCCTCGCTTGATTTCAAATTTGTCGTTTCTCGATTCTATCGTTTTCAAAGGTTGATTTATTAAAAATATAAAAGTGACACAGGGTTATGTTTTCGTTTACTTATTGTAAATATAATTACATTTTATTTATAAACAATTTTTCTAACGAAAAGTGATATCTAGCTATTTTTTAAAAACAAAAAGATCACGAGGAAGCGACTTGTGTCACTCCCAATTTCTAATAAATCTATTTTCTAATCAATTTGTTAATTTATTTTATTGTTTTGAATCGAGAAATAAAAAGATTGAAATTAGATGAGAATTAGGTAGCTTTTATGGTTTAAATGGAACTATTTTTGTTTTCAGGCTTGATTAGCATTAAAACTGTGGAAACCAAGAATTGGCCCAGTACTACACTAGTACTGTCAGTGTTGGCATAGTGCTGCAAGTATAGCCTGGTGCATAGGTTTAGGAGTATCCTGAGAATTTTTTAAGAATATCCTTGGGATTTTTTAGAAATATACATAGGATATTATAAAAATATCCTGAAGATATTTTTGAAATAGCCTTAAGTTATTTTAAGAATATTCTGAGGATATTTTGAAAACATCCTTATGTTATTTTAGGAATATCCTTACGATATTTTAGGCATATCCTACGGATATTCTTAGAACATCCTAAGGGTTTTCAGGAAATGTCCTTATAATGGTTTTGAAATGGATATCCGCAGGATGTCCACCAGATATTCCTCGAAAATTTAATTCGAATATGAAATATCCTTACCAAGATTTTTTCAGGATATCAGAAAGAGAGTGAATTTCAATATTCGTTGGAGATTCTAAGAATTTCTAAGGATATTCCAAGGACATGTTTAGGATATCCTATTAAATTGTACGAAATCAACCAGATATCCGACTGCTATCATTTTGCTCTGAGAGTTTACTTTGTATTTTCCTTCATAACAAAAGGATAACCGTCGGATATCAGATGGATCTCGGACAATTTGTTACGATATCCTGATATTTTTATGATTTACGTAATATTTAGCAATTTAAATCTATCTGTTATTCAATATTTACAACTAATTAGTAAGTTAGAAAAATTATTATAAACCGATTATTTTGTTTATTTATAAACAAATTCTATAAACAATCTTACTTGTCCAATTCCTTATAATGAGATTAATGACATTTTATACACAATGTACAATATTATTGCTCCAGATTATTGAAAAAAGCATAATTTTTTTTTTAAACGTTTGCATTGTTGAAACAATCACTAACTAACAAATTTATAGCTTCATTATCTTTAGTCGTACAGACTTCGTTCTTTTTGCTTGTCTCCTTAAATTTGAACAATTTTTCTAATTTTAAAGAAAATTTAATAATTATAAATAATTAGTATTGTTATTAATAATTTTATTAACAATTCTACTTCTCTAGTTCCTTACTTCGAACTTAATGAAATTTTAAATGCAATGTACAATATTATTACTGAAGATAGTTGAAAAAAGCATAATTTAATTTTTCTTAACATTAGCATTGTTTAAACAATCACTCATTAACAAATTCATAGCTTCATTATCTTTAGTCGTGCAGACTTCGCTTTTTTTGCCTATCCCCTTAAATTTAAACTATTTTTGAAATTTTTAAAAAAAATTGAGAACTATTAATAATCAGTATTGTTATTAATAATTTTATAAATAATTTTACTTCAGCAATTCTTTATAGCAAACTTTTTGCAATTTTAGATTAAATGTACTGTATTATTACTGAAGACTGTTGAATAATGCAGACTTTAATCAATTTACAAGTTCAGGATTGTTTAACCTTTTATTAAGTCATAAATACAAAGCTACGTTTTTTAGTCACAGAAATAACAACCTTTAATAAAAGGACAAACAATGCTAAACTTGAAATTTCAGTAAGTTTGCTGTAAAGAACTGATCAAGTAAAATCGTTTATAAAATTATTAGTAATAGGTAGTAATAATTTTGTTTGTTTTAACTGATCTGAGTTTCTAAAGGATTTATTTCAATTTTCTTTATAAAGAAAATAAAGTCACATTTTTAGCTTTCGTCTCTCTAAGAGAAACCTCTTCAGAAATTAACAATTTTTGGACATCTAGTTACACTGAAAAATTATATAAATTAGTAATTATAATCATATAAGACAAGTACATGTGTTCGTTAATTTTATTTTTAAAATTATATATTTTTTTCCGAACGTTTCAAACAAACAAAATTATTACTACCTATTACTATATATTAATACTGATCAAAAACTGAAACAACAACATTATAATACTAATTATTTATAATTATTGAATATTCTTTCAAATTTGAAAAATAATTTAAGTTTAAGTAGATAAGCAATGAGAACGAAGTCTGCACGACTAAAGATAATGAAGCTATGAATTTGTTAATTAGTGATTGTTTAAACAATGCTAATGTTAAGAAAAATTAAATCATGCTTTTTTCAACTATCTTCAGTAATAATATTGTACATTGCATTTAAAATTTCATTAAGTTCGAAGTAAGGAACTGGAGAAGTAGAATTGTTTATAAAATTATTAATAACAATACTAATTATTTATAATTATTAAATTTTCTTTAAAATTAGAAAAATTGTTCAAATTTAAGGAGACAAGCAAAAAGAACGAAGTCTGTACGACTAAAGATAATGAAGCTATAAATTTGTTAGTTAGTGATTGTTTCAACAATGCAAACGTTTAAAAAAAAAATTATGCTTTTTTCAATAATCTGGAGCAATAATATTG
The DNA here is from genome assembly GCA_037103525.1 of Ganaspis brasiliensis. Taxonomy (NCBI): domain Eukaryota; kingdom Metazoa; phylum Arthropoda; class Insecta; order Hymenoptera; family Figitidae; genus Ganaspis; species Ganaspis brasiliensis. The sequence continues at coordinate 335,396 of JAZKLR010000451.1, read as the reverse complement.
TACATTGTGTATATAATTTCATAATTCTCATGATAAAGAATTGGACAAGTAAAATTGTTTATAAAATTTGTTTATAATGAATTTTCTAATTTTAATTACTAATTAGTTGTAAATATTGAATAACAGATAGATTCAGATTGCGAAATATCAAGTAAATCATAAAAATATCTTTCTTCCACTAATTTGTTTATAACAAATACAAACATTTTTTAAACAATTAACTCATTATCAGAATTTTTTCTTGAATCATTACTTCAACATTTTTCGTCATTTCTAATGTAAAGTTTTCGTTTCATAAAAAATTAAACTGGTTTAAATTGGAAAATTTTTTTTTTTATTTTTATTTTTAACAATAAATAAACAAATAAAAACAATTAAATTTCTAAAAACAAAATCAAAGGTGTTATACAGAATTTTATTACCTTTAAATAAAAAAGAAACTTCTAAATCGGTTAATATTTGTGGGCTCTATGTTAATTTGTCCACGGACGTTTTTTTTGCCCCATTGTGGACTATAGGCCCATAGTTCTCAGATACCTGGCGCTATATTGTGGAATCTGTCATTTTTTCATTTATAGCTTTACTCTCAAATCCTCTGAAGGGTTTTAAGTTTACAGCTTCCACATATTCTTGAAGAAAAATTTCCAGATCTTCATAGAAAAATTAAGTATTGTATTATAGGAGAAAATAAATGTGTTTCTTTTGAATATCTTTGGACCAAGTGTCTAAAACAAATTTATTAAAGCCTACAGAAATCTTTTTTTCCTGAACTCAATGCAAATATTTTGACAAACTTTCAACTTTAAACAAAAAAAAATTATGTTTACTTTATAGTAATTTAAATTTACTTCCACATAGTGTAGTCAAATGAATTTTCTTTTATAAAATATTAGGGACGTTTGACCCTATGACATAACCTCAAACTAAAAATTAGTTTTTAGTTTTAATTAGGGCTGCCAGTGGACTTGCAGTTTGAAAATAGTGAAAAATTTACTTTTTAATTTAAAAAACTAATTAATTAATAAGCTTTTAAGTGAAAAAAGTGATGGAATAAGTAATAATGAGTTTGATATATACTGATATTAAATTAAGGGCGCCAGCAGCAAAAGCCATTCAAATTTATAAAAAATAATTCGAAAATCGCAAAAATAATTGGAATATGAAGAAAATAAATGAATAATAACAAAAATAGTTCAGTTTAAAAAAAAAACTTGTAAATGACAAAACTAATTAAAAAATTGATAAAAAATCAAAAAATGAAGACAAAAATTGAAATAAAATAATTGGAATTTGAAGTAAATAATTGAAATTTTTCAAATATAATATTGAAGTTACAAGAAAATAATTGAAGAATGACAACCCTGCACTGGTATAGGCGAAAATTGTCCGTAACTTTTCTCTTAAAATATTGAAAAATTTTCACTTAACTTAATTCAATTATTTAAAACGTCGTTAGGAAGGTCTCTCTGACCCGAATTTGTTCAAATTTCGGACTAAAATTAATTTTGGTCAATTTTCAAAAAATTGCAAAATTTTTAAAAATTAATTTTGACTCAAAATTCGTACGATTTTGGGTCAGAGAGACCTTTCTAATAATATTTTAAGTAATTCTAAAAAGTTTCTTGACAAAATATTCAATATTTTAGGAGAAAAGTTACGGACAAATTTTATCTATATATACCAGTAACGTCATACTCCATCACATGCCCTTACGAAAATAATTGATAAATGACAGAAGTGAATGAAAACTTGTGTTATAAGTTTAAATATTCATGACAATAATTTAAAAACTAATGAAAACAATTGATATTTGAAAAAGTTAGAATCAAAATCGCAAAAATACTTGAAAATTTACAAAAATACATCAGAGTTGACAAGAGTACTTTAAAAATGACATAAATAATTGAAAAGAGGTGTAGAAATTACGTATTCGTAAACTGTATTAAAAAAATGGACGATGTAATTGGAATATGAACAAAAAAGAATTGATTTATAAGGTAAATTTTTAATCAGACACCTAATATCAGAAGACCCCCCCCCCTCGAAGTTGGAATAGACATTTTACTAAGATAGTGAGAAAAGTGAGATTTTTTTTTAAAAAAGTGAGTAATGGTGAGCAATTTTAAAAAAAGTCAGTAAAAGAAAAAAAAGTTAGTCACTGGCAGCTCTGCAATAAGAAGAAATAAATAAGTATTTAGGGATTCTAAATATTACCTCATTGAAACCCACACAACACTTAAGTCTGCTAAAACTTTCCCGCAACGTTTCCGGAAATTTTTAAACTTGCAGCAAACTTGATGAATGTTTCGGAACTCCAGAAATGGTTAAAAAAGCTACAGAGTAATTTAAACATGTATTTAATTTTTTAATTTCTATTTTCTTCAATAAAGTAAAATAACGTAATTTAAATTTTTAATAAATTCGACTATTCGAAACTTTAAATTAGTCTAATTTATTATTAAAATTCACATAACTGTGTAATATATATAATATATATAGACATAAATTAGTATAATTTATAATCAATATCTCATCATTAAGGCTATATCTGCATATTTTGTCTGTAAACTAAAACAACTTTAATACTCCTTGATAAAGAAAACCAAAATTGATAAAAAAAACCGGGACTAACTTCACTTTAGATTTTCAAATGTGGACAGAAAAAGATGAATAAATATAAATTTAAATAGTAACTAACTTCAGGAGTTTACGGAGATTATTATTATGTAATTCAATTGATTATTAATTACAAGTTATAATACATTTTATTACACATTTAAATTTTATTCATATAAAAATTTAATCCACAAAAAACTCTCTTTTCTTAATTAATTTTTTAATTAATTTGATTATTATTAGCATAGAGATTCATGGTAGTTTTGAATACTAATCAACCATTCTTAAATCGTTTAAACAATTTTAGTTAACAAATAAATAAAAAAAAATGGACGATGTAATTGGAATATGAACAAAAAAGAATTGATTTATAAGGTAAATTTTTAATCAGACACCTAATATCAGAAGACCCCCCCCCCCCTCGAATTTGGAAAATAAATTAATAATAACAGAAATAATTCAGTTTAAAAAAAAAACTTGTAAATGACAAAACTAATTGAAAAATTGATAAAAAATCAAAAAATGAAGACAAAAATTGAAATAAAATAATTGGAATTTAAAGTAAATAATTGAAATTTTTCAAATATAATATTGAAGTTACAAGAAAATAATTGAAGATTTATTTGTCAATTATTCCTGACGTATTTATGTATCAGGGCTGATAAAAATCTCGATTTTTTACAATATAATCAGTTCACAGAAAAAACGATATTCTAATTTTAAAAAAACTTTGGTGCCAAGAATATTTTCCACTTATTTTAAGTAGGAATTATTCTTAGCACCAAAATTTTCTTAAAATTAGAATATCGTTTTTTCTGTGTATGTAAAATCTCCAAATGTTTATTTGTAAGCAGTTTATTAAAGAAATGAAACAGTGACATAAAAATATATAAAACTGTAGAAGCTCTTTTCAAAAAGTTAACCTTTTTACTGACATTTTTTTAAATTCAAATAAAAAATAAGATGATAATTAACAGATCGTTAAAATATATTACTAAAGAGAACAAAATTTCCAAATTAGAAAATATAGAGAATTATTTTACAAATTACATAAAAAAAAAGAATTAATAAAATTTTGGAAACTTTAAAAAAATTTGAAAGAAAAGAAATCCTATGAAATAGAAGAACGATATACAAATGAAAATATTTATTTATTTATCAAGAATACATTGCAAAAAATAGGCTTCGTAATTTAAGATACATTTGTAGTCACTTTTAAGATGTTTACGAAAAGTTAGTAAAAATATCTTCAAATGCATTTATTTTCTAAGATAGAAGCTGAAATATAAGATACTTTAAACGTTTTAAAAGTACAATATTAGTACAATATTAAATTGACATAATATAAAATAAAAGAATGAAAGCTTTCAAAAAACTAGAAAATTGACAAATTTAACAAATGTAGATAAAAGCATAAAAAAAATGTTATTAAAAATTCTTAATTATAAGATAAAAACTAAACATTTGCAAAGAAGGAAAAATGTTTCTAAGAAAGAAAAAAAATCAAGAAAATTAAATAAATAGGAAGAAAATAAAGAAATGTTTTTTTGTAAGCATGAGATGTAAATAACAAATGTTTTTTTCCTTAATCTAACAAACTGTAAAAAAAAAGGCCGTGACTATTCGTACAGAAAATCTGTACGTATAGCTACAACAAGGTGGAACGGCATCGAAATACCTTTTGTTTTGGCTGTGAAAAAAAATAATAAAATGGTTTTACAAAATACGGGGGGGGGGGGTCCTTGTGCCACATATAGTTGTTTTTTACCAAAAAATACCTGGATAACATTAATTTTTACAAAAAGAAAGATAAAAATAAAAATAAAAAAATAAAATAAATAAAAATAAAGAATATCTAAAATTGTTGTGGAAGAATAAGTAAGTTTGCAAAAAATCTTGTAAAAAATAAACAAGATGTAAAAACAAATTGAATAAATTCACAAACAATGAGCATATTTATTTTTAAAAATATGGAAATAATTATGAAAATCAACTAAATAAAAAGTTTACTGAATGTCATAATAACAAAATTGTGTAAAATAATATTAAATAATTTAGATATGAAAAAGATGAAAGCATAAAGAAAAGAAAATTAAAGAAAGTTCTAACATAAAAAGACGAAAAAAAAATGTCAAAAGTAAAAGAAAAAAAATCTTAAAATTGTCTAAAAATAAGAAATTATAAGATAAAAATTAAACGCAGTTTCGAAAAAGTGAAATCTCTTAGAAATATTATAAGAATTAAGAATCTGATTATTATGAGTATAAAAAATAATTAATATGTATTTTAGTTTGAATTAATTGAAATATAAAAGGTGAATTTCTTCTAGTAAGTTTTCCGCGGAATCTTCCCGGAAGCCTCCCAAATGTCAAAAGTAAAAGAAAAAAAAATCCTAAAATTGTCTAAAAATAAGAAATTATAAGATAAAAATTAAACAGTTTAAAATCAATTTCTTTAGCCAATTTTTTCATAATTTTGGCCAAAGTCGAGGCCAAAGATTTGATATAGTGCAGGGTCGAAAAATTATCTTCAACTTGGTAAATAAGAGCCACCCTATTATTCATGCGTCCCAATTATGAAAATAAATTTCAAGTAAAAAAATTGTATTACACTTACGTTTGAAATATTTTGACAGCTTTGTCTTAAGCGGTAACTCTTTAGCAGTTGTGAAATTATAAAATAATAACACATGAATAAAAAATTATTCACTAAATAATTTCAACCAATGAACAACCACAGGCATTAATATAAGAAATTTAAAGCACAGATAGTTTCGCACAGATAGTTATCGTTTGACGTATGGATTTAAACTGTCGTCCCTTTGCCTAAAAACGCCCAAAAAATAAGAAGGGGTAAGTAGAAACAGCAGTTTCTTTTACTCCACCATTTCTATTTATCCTTCCTCCTGCAGGACCTATGAAGCAAACAACTGACAGTGTAAAATCATACTTGAAACAGCAACTATCTGTTAAACTCGCTTCTTTAACATTTTTAAAAGTTCTCAATAATTAAAAGTATTTTTAAAAATATTTATTGGTTTAAGTTATTTAGTGTTTAATTTTTTGATTTGTGTGTTAGTATTTTAGAAATTGACAAACTGACAATAATGTTCCAGATGTGAGTATAATACAATAGTCGTATTATATTTTAAGTAATTCTTTTTTAAGATAAATTGTTGTCCAAAAATTTATATTTTAATTTTTAATGTTTTGTGGTAATAAAAATTTTTAAGCTTTAATTATAGTTAATAAGATTATAAGAATGTGTAAATTTTAAATTCAAGTATAAAGTGATATTTTAAATACGAGGGCGAATTTTGAAAAATTGTTTATTTTAGGACTTTCTTTAATTTTCTTTTCTTTATGCTTTCTTCTTTTTCATATCTAAATTATTTAATATTATTTTACACAATTTTGTTATTATGAGATTCACTAAACTTTTTATTTAGTTGATTTTCATAATTATTTCCATATTTTTAAAAATAAATATGCTCATTGTTTGTAAATTTATTCAATTTGTTTTCACATCTTGTTTATTTTTTGCAAGATTTTTTGCAAACTTACCTACTTATTCTTCCACAAAAATTTTAGATATTCTTTATTTTTATAAATTTATTGTTGAACTTATTTTAAGAGTAATATTATAAAAATGTTTTTGGTTTCATTTTTCTAAATTTTTTTATTGTTGAAGTATTTTTAAATTTCTTTGTTGACTTTTTATTTATCTTGACATATACATTATTATTATTTTTTTTTATTAATTCTTATTTTTTAGTACATTCTAACTAAATTTTATTATTTTTTGTACTTTTTAGATTTTTTTCGGAGTGTCTATTTATACAGAAAATCTCGACCAATCAGAAATTTGTAATTTAAAAATTACCAATAAAATCTCTCAAAATTACCAAAGTTAAAAGCATAATTGTATATAGTATAAAATTCCATAAACTACTGTTTAATCTTCCATAAATTACCAAAATCAATTGTTTGAATCGTGATTTGTGCCTTACACATTTTTATAAATTACTGCGAAAATTTTCATAAATTACCGCATAAATTTCCATATATTAGTAAAATCAAAATTTTGAATTTTGGTTTGTGCCTTACACATTTTTATAAATTATTGCAGAAATTTCCATAATTTACCGTATAAATTTCCATAAATTTTCAAAGTAAAAATTTTTAACAAAAAACGTTTTTAATTTTTGTTAAAATGAATGTATTACTCGGTTTTTAATTTTCATTATAGAATCTATATTTGCATATACAGTTTTTTAACATAAGGTACATATAAATGCTTACAAGTAATTTGTTTAAAAAAAATACCAAAATTATAAATATTTCGTCTGGCACACCATGGATATTTACTTTCAGACACTTCAACTTGAAAAATTTATATTTACTTTTATAATATTGATAAAAAAAAAATTCACAATTTTTTTCAACAATTTGAACGCTACGCGGAGAATCACAAATATATTATACAGATCACAATGCACGCTCATTTTTTCTTTTTCTTTTATAAAAAAGGAAAGGAAATTAAGAAACTAATTAACCAATCATGATCATTTTTTGCATAACGTAGCACCGGCGTTCTCAAGATATCCTGGCAACAAAAAACGCTATATACACAATTACACACACACACATGCACAACTAGACATTTGCTTAAAATTGAAAATTTAAGCTTTTTAGATGAAAATATGTCGATTTAGACTACTTTTGGAAAATCGAAAATCTTAACGATCACAAAGCTTCCTCTATGAGGAAGCAAAAATGTTATGAACTTTTAAAATTAAGTAAAAAATTATTTGCTGAGAAAGTGATTTTAAGTAGGTTTTTCGATATCAGAAACTTTATATACACCAATTGTTTAAATAATCTTAGTTAAACAAATAAATAACTTCAAAACTTTTTCTTACTCAGATTTCGTTTCTTTTTTTAAATTAATTAATTAATTACTAATAATTAAGAAATCATTTTTTTTTATTTATTTGTTAACTAAAATTGTTTAAACGATTTAAGAATGGTTGATTAGTATTCAAAACTACCATGAATCTCTATGCTAATAATAATCAAATTAATTAAAAAATTAATTAAGAAAAGAGAGTTTTTTGTGGATTAAATTTTTATATGAATAAAATTTAAATGTGTAATAAAATGTATTATAACTTGTAATTAATAATCAATTGAATTACATAATAATAATCTCCGTAAACTCCTGAAGTTAGTTACTATTTAAATTTATATTTATTCATCTTTTTCTGTCCACATTTGAAAATCTAAAGTGAAGTTAGTCCCGGTTTTTTTTATCAATTTTGGTTTTCTTTATCAAGGAGTATTAAAGTTGTTTTAGTTTACAGACAAAATATGCAGATATAGCCTTAATGATGAGATATTGATTATAAATTATACTAATTTATGTCTATATATATTATATATATTACACAGTTATGTGAATTTTAATAATAAATTAGACTAATTTAAAGTTTCGAATAGTCGAATTTATTAAAAATTTAAATTACGTTATTTTACTTTATTGAAGAAAATAGAAATTAAAAAATTAAATACATGTTTAAATTACTCTGTAGCTTTTTTAACCATTTCTGGAGTTCCGAAACATTCATCAAGTTTGCTGCAAGTTTAAAAATTTCCGGAAACGTTGCGGGAAAGTTTTAGCAGACTTAAGTGTTGTGTGGGTTTCAATGAGGTAATATTTAGAATCCCTAAATACTTATTTATTTCTTCTTATTGCAGAGCTGCCAGTGACTAACTTTTTTTTCTTTTACTGACTTTTTTTAAAATTGCTCACCATTACTCACTTTTTTAAAAAAAAATCTCACTTTTCTCACTATCTTAGTAAAATGTCTATTCCAACTTCGAGGGGGGGGGGTCTTCTGATATTAGGTGTCTGATTAAAAATTTACCTTATAAATCAATTCTTTTTTGTTCATATTCCAATTACATCGTCCATTTTTTAATTACAGTTTACGAATACGTAATTTCTACACCTCTTTTCAATTATTTATGTCATTTTTAAAGTACTCTTGTCAACTCTGATGTATTTTTGTAAATTTTCAAGTATTTTTGCGATTTTGATTCTAACTTTTTCAAATATCAATTGTTTTCATTAGTTTTTAAATTATTGTCATGAATATTTAAACTTATAACACAAGTTTTCATTCACTTCTGTCATTTATCAATTATTTTCGTAAGGGCATGTGATGGAGTATGACGTTACTGGTATATATAGATAAAATTTGTCCGTAACTTTTCTCCTAAAATATTGAATATTTTGTCAAGAAACTTTTTAGAATTACTTAAAATATTATTAGAAAGGTCTCTCTGACCCAAAATCGTACGAATTTTGAGTCAAAATTAATTTTTAAAAATTTTGCAATTTTTTGAAAATTGACCAAAATTAATTTTAGTCCGAAATTTGAACAAATTCGGGTCAGAGAGACCTTCCTAACGACGTTTTAAATAATTGAATTAAGTTAAGTGAAAATTTTTCAATATTTTAAGAGAAAAGTTACGGACAATTTTCGCCTATACCAGTGCAGGGTTGTCATTCTTCAATTATTTTCTTGTAACTTCAATATTATATTTGAAAAATTTCAATTATTTACTTCAAATTCCAATTATTTTATTTCAATTTTTGTCTTCATTTTTTGATTTTTTATCAATTTTTTAATTAGTTTTGTCATTTACAAGTTTTTTTTTTAAACTGAACTATTTTTGTTATTATTCATTTATTTTCTTCATATTCCAATTATTTTTGCGATTTTCGAATTATTTTTTATAAATTTGAATGGCTTTTGCTGCTGGCGCCCTTAATTTAATATCAGTATATATCAAACTCATTATTACTTATTCCATCACTTTTTTCACTTAAAAGCTTATTAATTAATTAGTTTTTTAAATTAAAAAGTAAATTTTTCACTATTTTCAAACTGCAAGTCCACTGGCAGCCCTAATTAAAACTAAAAACTAATTTTTAGTTTGAGGTTATGTCATAGGGTCAAACGTCCCTAATATTTTATAAAAGAAAATTCATTTGACTACACTATGTGGAAGTAAATTTAAATTACTATAAAGTAAACATAATTTTTTTTTGTTTAAAGTTGAAAGTTTGTCAAAATATTTGCATTGAGTTCAGGAAAAAAAGATTTCTGTAGGCTTTAATAAATTTGTTTTAGACACTTGGTCCAAAGATATTCAAAAGAAACACATTTATTTTCTCCTATAATACAATACTTAATTTTTCTATGAAGATCTGGAAATTTTTCTTCAAGAATATGTGGAAGCTGTAAACTTAAAACCCTTCAGAGGATTTGAGAGTAAAGCTATAAATGAAAAAATGACAGATTCCACAATATAGCGCCAGGTATCTGAGAACTATGGGCCTATAGTCCACAATGGGGCAAAAAAAACGTCCGTGGACAAATTAACATAGAGCCCACAAATATTAACCGATTTAGAAGTTTCTTTTTTATTTAAAGGTAATAAAATTCTGTATAACACCTTTGATTTTGTTTTTAGAAATTTAATTGTTTTTATTTGTTTATTTATTGTTAAAAATAAAAATAAAAAAAAAAAATTTTCCAATTTAAACCAGTTTAATTTTTTATGAAACGAAAACTTTACATTAGAAATGACGAAAAATGTTGAAGTAATGATTCAAGAAAAAATTCTGATAATGAGTTAATTGTTTAAAAAATGTTTGTATTTGTTATAAACAAATTAGTGGAAGAAAGATATTTTTATGATTTACTTGATATTTCGCAATCTGAATCTATCTGTTATTCAATATTTACAACTAATTAGTAATTAAAATTAGAAAATTCATTATAAACAAATTTTATAAACAATTTTACTTGTCCAATTCTTTATCATGAGAATTATGAAATTATATACACAATGTACAATATTATTGCTCCAGATTATTGAAAAAAGCATAATTTTTTTTTTAAACGTTTGCATTGTTGAAACAATCACTAACTAACAAATTTATAGCTTCATTATCTTTAGTCGTACAGACTTCGTTCTTTTTGCTTGTCTCCTTAAATTTGAACAATTTTTCTAATTTTAAAGAAAATTTAATAATTATAAATAATTAGTATTGTTATTAATAATTTTATAAACAATTCTACTTCTCCAGTTCCTTACTTCGAACTTAATGAAATTTTAAATGCAATGTACAATATTATTACTGAAGATAGTTGAAAAAAGCATGATTTAATTTTTCTTAACATTAGCATTGTTTAAACAATCACTAATTAACAAATTCATAGCTTCATTATCTTTAGTCGTGCAGACTTCGTTCTCATTGCTTATCTACTTAAACTTAAATTATTTTTCAAATTTGAAAGAATATTCAATAATTATAAATAATTAGTATTATAATGTTGTTGTTTCAGTTTTTGATCAGTATTAATATATAGTAATAGGTAGTAATAATTTTGTTTGTTTGAAACGTTCGGAAAAAAATATATAATTTTAAAAATAAAATTAACGAACACATGTACTTGTCTTATATGATTATAATTACTAATTTATATAATTTTTCAGTGTAACTAGATGTCCAAAAATTGTTAATTTCTGAAGAGGTTTCTCTTAGAGAGACGAAAGCTAAAAATGTGACTTTATTTTCTTTATAAAGAAAATTGAAATAAATCCTTTAGAAACTCAGATCAGTTAAAACAAACAAAATTATTACTACCTATTACTAATAATTTTATAAACGATTTTACTTGATCAGTTCTTTACAGCAAACTTACTGAAATTTCAAGTTTAGCATTGTTTGTCCTTTTATTAAAGGTTGTTATTTATGTGACTAAAAAACGTAGCTTTGTATTTATGACTTAATAAAAGGTTAAACAATCCTGAACTTGTAAATTGATTAAAGTCTGCATTATTCAACAGTCTTCAGTAATAATACAGTACATTTAATCTAAAATTGCAAAAAGTTTGCTATAAAGAATTGCTGAAGTAAAATTATTTATAAAATTATTAATAACAATACTGATTATTAATAGTTCTCAATTTTTTTTAAAAATTTCAAAAATAGTTTAAATTTAAGGGGATAGGCAAAAAAAGCGAAGTCTGCACGACTAAAGATAATGAAGCTATGAATTTGTTAATGAGTGATTGTTTAAACAATGCTAATGTTAAGAAAAATTAAATTATGCTTTTTTCAACTATCTTCAGTAATAATATTGTACATTGCATTTAAAATTTCATTAAGTTCGAAGTAAGGAACTAGAGAAGTAGAATTGTTAATAAAATTATTAATAACAATACTAATTATTTATAATTATTAAATTTTCTTTAAAATTAGAAAAATTGTTCAAATTTAAGGAGACAAGCAAAAAGAACGAAGTCTGTACGACTAAAGATAATGAAGCTATAAATTTGTTAGTTAGTGATTGTTTAAACAATGCAAACGTTTAAAAAAATAAATTATGCTTTTTTCAATAATCTGGAGCAATAATATTGTACATTGTGTATAAAATGTCATTAATCTCATTATAAGGAATTGGACAAGTAAGATTGTTTATAGAATTTGTTTATAAATAAACAAAATAATCGGTTTATAATAATTTTTCTAACTTACTAATTAGTTGTAAATATTGAATAACAGATAGATTTAAATTGCTAAATATTACGTAAATCATAAAAATATCAGGATATCTTAACAAATTGTCCGAGATCCATCTGATATCCGACGGTTATCCTTTTGTTATGAAGGAAAATACAAAGTAAACTTTCAGAGCAAAATGATAGCAGTCGGATATCTGGTTGATTTCGTACAATTTAATAGGATATCCTAAACATGTCCTTGGAATATCCTTAGAAATTCTTAGAATATCCAACGAATATTGAAATTCACTCTCTTTCTGATATCCTGAAAAAATCTTGGTAAGGATATTTCATATTCGAATTAAATTTTCGAGGAATATCTGGTGGACATCCTGCGGATATCCATTTCAAAACCATTATAAGGACATTTCCTGAAAACCCTTAGGATGTTCTAAGAATATCCGTAGGATATGCCTAAAATATCGTAAGGATATTCCTAAAATAACATAAGGATGTTTTCAAAATATCCTCAGAATATTCTTAAAATAACTTAAGGCTATTTCAAAAATATCTTCAGGATATTTTTATAATATCCTATGTATATTTCTAAAAAATCCCAAGGATATTCTTAAAAAATTCTCAGGATACTCCTAAACCTATGCACCAGGCTATACTTGCAGCACTATGCCAACACTGACAGTACTGGTGTAGTACTGGGCCAATTCTTGGTTTCCACAGTTTTAATGCTAATCAAGCCTGAAAACAAAAATAGTTCCATTTAAACCATAAAAGCTACCTAATTCTCATCTAATTTCAATCTTTTTATTTCTCGATTCGAAACAATAAAATAAATTAACAAATTGATTAGAAAATAGATTTATTAGAAATTGGGAGTGACACAAGTCGCTTCCTCGTGATCTTTTTGTTTTTAAAAAATAGCTAGATATCACTTTTCGTTAGAAAAATTGTTTATAAATAAAATGTAATTATATTTAAAATAAGTAAACGAAAACATAACCCTGTGTCACTTTTATATTTTTAATAAATCAACCTTTGAAAACGATAGAATCGAGAAACGACAAATTTGAAATCAAGCGAGGATTAGGTCGCTGTCATGACCTACTAAATGAAAGAATTTTTGTTCTCATTTTCGATTAGCTTAAAATTTTACCAAATTAATTACATTAGAATGTAAGTTTTTAGGTTGCTTTTAATACGGTACAAAAAATTTAATTGTTAATATTAATGTTTTAAAAGTTATTTAAAAATATTTTAAGGTTTTGTTTGTCTCAGTATTTACTAGTAAATTAAAAACATGGAATAAAATTAAAATACTCTTAGAAAATTATTAATATACCTAACTAACAAATTTTCACTTAATAATTAGAGTAACTACTAAACAAGTTTCAATAAAAGAACGCGTTTCCATCTACTGGAATTTTTAGAAACTATTCCTTTCTTTTTAACAGGGAGCTATTTTGTCCTTTTTGGTATTGAAAAAAAAGAACTACCTACTTTACCACTTAGACTCTTTAAACCATTATTGGAACAAGCGCGAAAATACTACAGAAATACTACAAAATTAAACATTCCAAACGCCACAGTTACTACAAATAAACCTGTAGTAAAGCAATAGTATTTATGAAGTTTTTTCTGTAGTATTTCCTAATCGTATTTCTGTAGTACGCTTTGGTAAGGGTTGCTAGTCAGGTGTTCTGCTCCCTGTGTGTCAATAAATCACGTCTTTTCGAAAATGTTATTTATTCTTAATATACGTGTTTTTATTATCCAATTTTGTGTATTTATGCTTAATTTAACGTTTCTTAGTGTTTTATCAATATTAAGTCGCTTTTTCTCCAGTTTTAAGCTCGAAATACCTTGTGGATCATTGGACTCAATGCATTCGGTGAATGAGCAACCAGCCCGATTGTCCATATTTCGTTAGGACAATTGAGCAGAGGGCTTGCTCAACTAGCCAAAACGCTTGCTCAATAACCCTTTTATTACAGCCCTGTCGAAAGTAAACCACTCAAAATCCACTGAAAAAACCACTGGCCCAGTGATTTTTCAGTGGTCTGACCTGCATATCTTCAGATAGAATTTTTTTTGGAGTTGGGGTAACAATAGTACAATAGTTTTAAATGCCAAGTAGTTTTGTAGGGAAGTAAACTTCGACTCTTTAAAGAAAAAAATTTACAAGCAATTTGACCTGGAAATTCAGGTCGAACACCGATTCCTGATTGTAATTTTTTTTCCTTTTATGGTTCCCGTAACCCAAAATTTTTATGATTAAAAACTTTTGCAATTTCAAAAATTAAAATTTCCCCTAATAGCACCGACTGTGCCGGGAACGTTCCTGGAATGGGCCGCCGGTCCCTGGGGTACGTTCCCTTGGACCGTTCCAATATACCTGACAAATACGTTCCGGATTTCACTAGGCTAGGAACGTTCCGCGGAACGTTCCTGGAATGTTCCGAGGAACTTTAAATACACATTGAAAAATAATTAATGTTAATTTCTTGCGCAGTAGTTTTCTATCGCACCTAGAGCTGCGCAGTTGATTTTAGTGACCACTGTTCTATAGAAGCAATCATATTAAAAACATTAAATAATATTAATAAAAAAATTTTCAGCTTTTTCCGCATACTTTTTCCGCAACCCGTTCTGCGATTTTTTGAATGTGTATTCAAAGTTCCTCGGAACATTCCATGAACGTTCCGCGGGAACGTTCCTAGCCTAGTGAAATCCGGAACGGATTTGTCAGGTATATTGGAGCGGTCCAAGGGAACGTACCCAAGGGGCCAGCAGCCCATTCCAGGAACGTTCCCGGCCTAGTCGGTGCTATTAGGGTCAAAAATAAAAATATGAAATCTACTTATTTTCACGATTAGGAATATAAAAAAAAATTCTAAAAACTATTAAAATTGAAGGAAAGTAAATTTTCAAAGCTATTTTTATTATTATGAAAAATAACTTTTTTGAGGAAATTTTTAGATATTCTTTATCGTTAGAACACGTAGAATATTAATATTTAATTTTTAAATTTATTAATGCGAAATTAGAGAAATTTTTGTTCCCGATTTTTAATTAAATTCAGGAGTCTTCAAGTTTTATGATCTCTCTGGACCCTTCTACGAGGCCTTGAATATATTAAAAATTGACCTGTGAAAAATTTGTTTCTTAACAAATAAAAATGTTTAAATTTTAATGATAGAAAATTGTTTCTTTTAAATTTAGAATCTGTAAGTTCTAACAATTACGTACATATAAAAATTTCCCCAAAAATCCTAAATTTAAATGAATAATATCGTATCTCATAAACGGTAGCAGATATTAAAAAACTGATGTCATTTTTGGATTTTTGAATAGAAGTTTGTATTATGTTAATAGTAATAACATATATTTATATAAGTGGCTAAATTCTTAAACAACAAATATAATATTGGAATAAATAATTTAAATTATTTAAAATTGTAAAAAAGAAAGGTTATCCTTCCATTTTATGAGGGTAAAGGCCATAAAACGGTTTGGGACTTCCAGGCCAACTGTCATAAATCAACCCTCACAATAGATATTTTCAGTGGCGAATTGTCCCAAATCACAACTGAGAAACCACTTAAAAACAACCAGGGCCGAATTGGGAATTAAAAGCGGCCCGGGAAAGATATTCAAAGCGGCCCCTTTCTATATAATTGAACATTTTTATTAACAATTAAAACTAAAATATAAAAATATTAAATTATTAAATTATTTTATTTAAACTTATCAATAATTTAATTATTTGGAATTTCTTGAACAGTAGCATTCTCTACTGCCATTTGTACGAAAGCAGCAGTAATTTCTTAGTTTAATGAACACCTCAATCTGGTTTTAACCAATTTTAAAGGACAAAAAATGGACAACTTCTATTAAACAAATATAATAAAAAGTTTTTTAGCGAATTCCCCGGCTTTAAAAATCGCTCAGAATGAATTTCTATCTACTTTGCCCCCTTTAGCATAAAAAAAGTCGGCTTTCATTCACCTGAAAATCATTTTTTCAATATTTGAATACCCAATTACTTTCTTTAATTTACAATTATTTTCTTCAAATCTCAATTATTTTCTTCTATTCACAATTATTTTAATTAATTTTTAATCATGTTTTTCAATTTTCAAATATTCTCTTTAATATTCAATAATTTTCGGCTTCTTTCAATATTTTTATCAATTTTCAATTGTTTTCTTCAATATTCAATAATTCTCATATTTTCAATTGTTTTTCCAGTTTTCAACTATTTTCTTCAATTTTCAAATATTTTCGGTTTTTTTCAATTATTCTTTTCAGTTTTCAAATATTCTCGTTTTTTCAATTATTTTTTCAGTTTTCAATTATTTTCTTCGATTTTCAAATATTGTCGGTTTTTCAATTATTTTTTTTCAGTTTTCAATTACTTTTTCAGTTTTCAAATATTCTCATTTTTTCAATTATTTTTCAGTTTTCAATTATTTACTTGAATTTTTAATTATTTCAGTCAATATTCAATAATTCTCGATTTTTTTTCAATTATTTTTTAAATTTTCACTTGTTTCCTTCAGTAGGCAATTATTATCCAAGAATTTCAATCCAGTTCAATTGTTTATAATCCAATTAAATTTACAATTATTTTCTACAATTACTACAGTAATTTTCTTTCAATTTTTATTCACAGTTATTTCTGTTCTAAATTTTAATTTACATTCTTAACTTTTAAGATAATTCTGTTGAAATGTAAACTTTTTAATGTTGCAATTTTTCGAATTTTTTGCAATTGTCCTTTATTTTCGTCTTTTTTTCAATTATTTTCTTTCATATTATTCAATTATTAAACATTTTCTTGAAATTTCAATTCAGTTCTTTAATTCTTTAATTATTTGTATCCAATCACAATTCTTGTCTTTTATTGATACTTTTTTTCATTTTCAATTATTCTCTCAATTTGGAAGTATTTTCTTCAAATTTTAATAAAGTTTAATTTTTCAAAAAGCAATTAAACTTTCAATTGTTTCTAGAACTATTCCTATCATTTTCTTTCTTTTTTAGTTTTTTTTTTAATTTCATGTTTATCTTTTTCTGTTTAAAATTATTTCTGTCAGTTTTTAATTTAATAACTGAACTACTTGCGCGAACGTTATTTAGAATACCGAGATTAGCTTCGCGATATTATGTTCCATTTCACTTGGATCTTCCGTCTTCTAGAAGTGGATATTGTGCGCCTATATATTTTGCCGCCAATCATATTAACCAGATGTTTTTGTTGTTGGACATTAATATTGACTTATTTTGTTCTTCGAGCGGTGCGTTTGTCCAACATTTAAACAAATATTTAGATTATCTGCACTGTAAGGCGTAATCAAGTTTTTGTTGTTTTAATTGGGAAACTCAAACAGTCGTTTATCGTTATTGAATGCTTCAAGTCGGTCTTTGTCACGGTTAAATTAAGTTATGTTAGTTAAGTTAATTAAATGCGATACTTAATTTTATATTTTAAGTTTATTCTTTTTACATTGTATATGTGTTTTGCTCTTTATTTTGTAACCCATTTATGGTCCTTTTGGGCCGCGGGAAGTATTGTGTTAATAAATAAATAAATAAATAAATAAATAAATAATTTTGCCATGTTTAGAATTTGTTCCAATTGGCAATTATTTTCTTCAATATTTAATAATTCTCGGCTTTTTTCGATGATTTTTTCAATTAACAATATTTTTCTTGAACTTTCAATTCAATTTTTCAACTATCCTCTTAAATTCACAATTATTATTTTCTTTAATTTTGAATTTTTTTCTTCAATTTTCAACTATTTTTTCTAATTTGAAATTATTTTCTTCGATTTTCAACCAACTTCAACTTTTTGAAATCCCATTCAATTTTCAATTATTTGTTATAATTATTCCTACAGTTTTCTTCAGTTTTTAATTGTCAATTATTTTCTTAAATATTCACCAATCCTGGGCTTTTTCACTCTTTCATACTATTTATTTATTTATTAATATAGTAATTTGTAAATTATTTATTATCAATAATTTTTTTGAAATCTCAATTTAACTCCTTAATTCCTCAATTTTTCTGTCTAATTCACAATTATTTTCTTCATTTTTTAATTATTTTGGCAATTTTTAATATTATTTTCTTCTTATCAATTTGTGATTATTTCTTCAAATTTCAATCCAGGTCAATTTTTTAAAATTAAATTTTTTTTCAATTATTATTATTTCTGTAATTTTTTTCCTTTTTTAATTTCCAATTGTTTTTTTAAAATATTGTACTTGTTCTTTAATTTTTTAAATTATTTTTGTCAATTGTCGATTTATTAATCTTGTCATTATTCCAATTTTTTTCATTTGTCAATTATTTTCGTCATTTTTTAGTTATTTTAGGTCGATATTATCAACTCGAGAACATTTTTGGATGGTCAAGAGATTTTGAGATCAATATCAATATTGCTCAAATATGATATCGTCTTGATATCGTAAAGCACTAAGAAATAATGGTCAAGAGAACAAAATAATTTAAAAAGTTAAAGATTAGTTATAAAATTTTTTGAGAATTATTGAGGATTGAAAAAATTGAAGGAGATAATTGAAAATTGAGGAATGTAATGGAAATTTAAAAAATGTAATTAAAAATTGAAAGAAGTAATTGAAAATGTCTAGAATTCTTGAATATAGAAAAAAATAATAATTGAAAACTGAAGAATGGAATTGAAAATTGAAGAATGGAATTGAAAGTTGAAGATAATAATAAATAAGAATTGTAAAAAATAGTTGTAGAATTGAACAATTTAATTGAAATTCTACAATTTCTGTGATTGAAAAGAACATAGAAAGAAGCCGAAAATGATTGAATGTTGTAAAATTAATTGAAAATAGAAAAGAGTAATTGAAAGTTAAATGAAATTTAATTACATAAATTAAATTATTAATTAGACCTACAAAAATACCGGCCCGCCTGGCGGCGGCCCACCGGGATTTTTCCCGGTATCCTGAATGGCCAATCCGGGCCTGAAAACAACTGGGATTTCAGTGGTTCTGTCTCAGTGATTTTTCAGTGTTTTTCTTTCGACAGGGAGGGCAGTCAACAATTTTTATTTTTCTAACCATAGGCCATTAATTTGTAAAATTAGGAAAAAGTTGTGTCTTTTCAGGTGAATTTGTGAGTAATTAATCATTATTCACAATAATTTGTTTATAACAATTGCAATTGGTTGTTGTGGTTAATTTGACTGAATAAGTTATTGTTTTAAAATATAAAAAAATAGTTAAGTCAGAAAAGACTACAACTCGCTAGGTTCATTTGGATATTAGTTATAAATTAATAATTACATAAGTTGTGTATAAATACCCCCCATTTATGGGAGTTGTTTATAACCCTATAAATCGAAATTAATGAAATTAATTTCAAAAATTGAAATTCTTTGTTACTTCTTTGTTTACACCTTACAGTGATTTCAAATGTGCTCTTTTAATCTGAATTAGTGAAAAACGGTCACTAATTCGAATTAGTGGAACTTTTTACTTATTTTCAGTCAATTTTCACTAAAACTTTAGTAAAGAATTTAAAAAAATTAGTAGAAATGTATATTAATTTGAATTTCTTCAGTGACTTTTCACTGATTTATTTTTAAAGAGATGAGTATTTGGAACAATGGATTTGGTTTTATTTATTTAAATTATAAAGAGATTAATTTGGATTGAATAATCTGAACTATGTGTTTTCAAATATTAAACTTTCATTTTTTTTCATTATAATGGTATTTATTTGGATTAAATAAAACTGAATCGTGAGTATTTAAAATGTTCATTTTATATTTTTCAATTATAAGGGTATTCATTCGGATAAATTTCCATTTTATTTTAATTGCATTTTTATTATAAAAATATTCATTCAGATTGAATAATCTGACGTGTGGGTATTTAAAAATAACTAGTTTATTTTTTCATTATAAAGGGATTCATTTGTATTCAATAACCTGAACTGCAGATATTAAAAAATATTCATTTTATTTTTTTTCCATTATAAAGGGATTCATTTGGATTGACAAATTTTTTAAACCTATATTCATAAGGATTGATTTACGGGTAAAAGTAGGTGCTATCACCGGATATAAATGTATTGGACAGAAAACGTATTCAAAAATATTAACATTTTTTAATATTTTTTAATTACTCTCTTCTTACTGGGTAGGTAAAAGTTTACAAATTTCATTTATAACCATTAATTTTTGAGTTACTAGTGATTAATCATCAAGAGTGATACATCACATGTTTAATATATACGATATATAAATGACTATTAATTATGAAAAATATGACATTTTATTATAGCAATTCTATTAAATGTTACAGAGGCAGAAGTTGATGAGGTTTTAAAATCAAACAGTGAAGAACGTCAGAATGTACCTAGAAGAATCTCCAGTTCTTCCAATTCTTCTACTGAAAGAATCTCAACTTCCTCAGATTCTTCTACCAAAAGAATCTCGAATTCTTCCGATGCTTCCACTGGAAATGGTGGAAAATCAAAAATATATTCACGTCCTCCATTAAAAAAGAAGATTATTGATAATGAAGTGAGTTCCATCACTTATTGAACTGGAAAGAAGATGGATAGCGGTCGCAGCTGAAAAAAAGATAGCTGACGATTTGTAGTTACATGTATCATAGACAAATATTAACTATACCAACTGACACATTTGCTACGTGAATCAAAAGTTTGTTGTTGATGCTGACAGTTGTTCATACCACAGCTCAAACATTTAGCTGTTCCTATATGAAAATAACTACTTTTAGGTTTGGTATATACAAATATCAGCTGACACATTGTACTTCAAGCTCACAAAAGAAATGGCTTAGCTGGTATAACAAATTTTCAGCTATGATTTCTCAAAATTTGAAGCTAACCTTTATTTAGCTACATCAGCTAACCCACTTTTTTCCATAAATGGTGACATTCAGTTTATAATTATTTTACTGTTTTTATTATAATTTTTTCATATTTATTTTTCAGATCCATATTGATGACATTCGTCTAGACTTCGATCTGTATGAAAATTTAAAAAGAAAACCAGATGGCATTTTTGTTAAGGAAATGGCTCTTATAATCTGGGGTGCGCGCAGATTAAAAGAGAAATGCCTAAATTCGTCAAGAGCGAACAGAGGGGGAAATATTGGTGGAGAAGAAGACGTCAGGACACCGTTGACCCCAAAAAAATATAATATTTTAAAAGGTATGTTTTTTTTTTAAGGAAAAAAATGTTCATAATAATTATACAAGTGTGGAATCTGTAAAAATATTTTTCATTACAGATATGTTATTTGAAAAAATAACAGAGAAAGGTGTAACGGGAACAGATCGATATAAAAGGATGCAGCGAATTGGACGATACATGTCCGAAAAACTTTACTACTGTTCAAAAAGAAATTACCTAGAATAAAAAAGAATCCATTCATTACACTTAATATATGTATTCAATTTAAATAAATAGATATAAATGTTACATTAGCTTATTTAAATTAGTTTAAACAAAAAATTCTGATCCTCATTTTGAAATCCTATTAAAAATGTTTAATATTTTGTAAATAATTTTAAACATGTAACAGTTCAATAAAGTCATTGAAACTAAAAAAATGTTCAATTTAAAAACTATATTATGAAAATCAACTCATTAATACAATATAAATTTTACACTGAGAAAGATGACAAATTGAAATTGATAAATTTCATACATATTCATGCAATTTCATTTCATCCATAATTTGAAATTAAAATTATTTTAAAAATATAGTTTACTTCAAAGTTGAAAATCGATAAATTTTGTATTACTTCATTAGACATTTTCTACGGAGAAAGGGGTCGCCTGCATTTTCTCCAAAACTCAATTGTGCAAAATCTCATTTATCATAAATCTCATTTGTGCAAAATCTCATTTGTGCAAAATTTCATTTGTGCAAAATTTCATTTGTGCAAAATATCATTTATGCAAAATCTCATTTGTGCAAAATCTCATTTGTGCAAAATCTCATTTATCATAAGTCTCATTTGTGCAAAATCTCATTTGTTCAAAATCTCATTTATCATAAATCTCATTTGTGCAAAATCTCATTTGTTCAAAATCTCATTTATCATAAATCTCATTTGTGCAAAATCTCATTTATCATAAATCTCATTTGTGCAAAATCTCACTTGTGCAAAAGTTCATTTGTACAAAATATCATTTCTGCAAAATCTCATGTGTGCAAAATCTCATTTATCATATATCTCATTTGTGCAAAATCTCATTTATCATAAATCTCATTTATGCAAAATCTCATTTGTGCAAAATCTCACTTGTGCAAAATCTCATTTGTGCAAAATCTCATTTGTGCAAAATTTCATTTATCATAAATCTCATTTGTGCAAAATCTCATTTGTGCAAAATTTCATTTGTACAAAATATCTTTTCTGCAAAATCTCATGTGTGCAAAATCTCATTTATCATATATCTCATTTGTGCAAAATCTCATTTATCATAAATCTCATTTATGCAAAATCTCATTTGTGCAAAATCTCACTTGTGCAAAATCTCATTTGTGCAAAATCTCATTTGTTCAAAATGCACAAATGAAATTTTGCATGAAATAAGATTTTGCACAAATGAGATTTTTGATAAATGAGATTTTGCACAAATGAGATTTTGCAAAAATGAGATTTATGATAAATGAGATTTATGATAAATGAGATTTTGCACAAATGAGATTTTGCAAAAATGAGATTTATGATAAATGAGATTTTTAACAAACTAGATTTTGCAGAAATGATATTTTGCACAAATGAGATTTTGCACAAATGAGATGTTTCTTAAATAAAATTCGGGCTTTTTGGATATTTTCACAATTGAGTTTTGGAGAAAATGCAGGCGACCCGGAGAAAGCATTTTAGAAAATCTATTAAGAATTTCTTCAAAAACGTGAAGCTGTATCAATGTGCTGCCATCTATTGCAATTTGGTAAAAGTGTTTTTAAATGGGCCCTCACTGCAAGAATTTTTTTGGTATACATTCAAGTATATTTATTTAGAAATTTGAGTTTCAAAAATAATTCAACATTTATTTTTTATAAAATCAATTAATTTCCTTAATATTAGTATCAATGTATGTTACTTACTGCGTGAGTATTTTTGATTTCCACAAAAGTGCCTTCAAACGAAATCTGGTAAATGCTCTTTGATATTTTCACTTTTCATGAACAGATATCTTTTTGTGAACTACAACTCGCTTATAAACAAATTTTTTTAAAAATTTTTATAAAAATTTGTGTTACTTTTTACGTCACTTTTTATGTCATTTTTTATATGAATTTTTATGTCAATTTTGACATGGTTTTTCATATCGTTTTCGTCACCATTTTATTATGTCCTTTTTCATATGAATTTTCATGTGCTTTTCTACATCGGTTTTCATGTACTTTTTCATATGGATTTCTATATGAATTTTCATATGAAATTTTACATAAAATTTTTCAGTAGGGAGGAGAACATCCTAATTAAATAAAAACTCATAAACCAAAAAAAAATCAATAGCAAAAGATGAAAAAAAAACGTTCTTTAAGTCTGAACAAAACTGCTGTCACCTGCAACGTTGACGTTTCTTACTTTTAAAACAAAGTAAATTACTTAATGCTCATTTATTAGAAATAACAGAGTGGTGGACTGGAATTTTGTTGATATAAAAAAGAGCTTAATATTACTTTTTAATCATTTTTCCAAATTTCAAAAATAATATTTAGCACTGTTTTAAAAGCAACAAAATTAAAGTTTCACCACTTTTGCCGCACTCTATTATTTCTACCCTACTGAAAAATCCTATATAGGATCCTACATAGGATCCTATATAGAATCCATATGGATTCCTATGAGAAGCCACGTAGGATCCTATATAGGATCCTATATAGGTATTGTCCTATAGGAATCCATGTGGATTCTCATAGGAATCTATGTGGATTCCTATAGGTCGCCTATAGGACACGTCCTATATAGGAACCTATGTGTATTCTCCTATAGGAATACATGTAGGATCTCATATAGGATCCTACATAGGCGTCCTAAAAAAATTTTTGTAAACCCCCTTACATAGAATACGTAAAAGACGACTGCGCATGAGGAAGGGGTACAAAAAAATTTTTTGGGGGTACCCATGTAGGATCTTATATGGGTTCCCATATAGGATCCTATATGGGAACCTACGTAGGATCATATGTAGGAGGGTGTACAAAAATTTTTTGGGACGCCTATGCAGGATCCTATATGAGATCCTACATGTATTCCTATAGGAGAGTTCACATAGGATCCTATATAGGACTTGTCCTATAGGCGACCTATAGGAATCCACATAGATTCCTATGAGAATCCATGTGGATTCCTATGAGAATCCACGTGGATTCCTATAGGACAATACCTATATAGGATCCTATATAGGATCCTACGTGGATTCTCATAGGAATCCATATGGATTCTATATAGGATCCTATGTAGGATCCCATATAGGATTTTTCAGTAGGGTAATAAATCAACATTACATAATTAATTTCGTCTTTTAAAACTGAAAAACGTCAACATTAAAATCAGATTTTTACATCGATATCTGGAGCTTTGAATAAATTAAAATATGAGTAAATCGATGTTTGCAATTTTTTTAAATTAACTCTTAAAGTGTAACGTGTTTTTCGGTACCCTTAAGCTGTAACGCTGGGTCAGTTGTGCCTTGCGCTTTAAAAAGTGCTTTAAATTGCTCTGAAATTTTTTTAGAAAATTCATAGTCTTACATCAACTATCCTAGTATAAGGACTAATTATAATATTGCCGATTTGCTCATTTGTTTAAGGTATTAGTCGCGTAAAATGATTTTCGTCAGATTTTTTTAAAACTTTGTATCTGTATTCATGAGGTATTTATCTATGAAATGAGATCTATCCTATTAACTTTGACCACTTCTGAGCTTCAAAATGTTAATTCAAAGTTTATACCTTTTACATGCAATAGCACAAAATGCATGTAAAAAATGTCTCTTATATTCATTTATAAAAAAACAAGTCGTCAGATTTTCAAATAAAACTACTAAGTTACACATTGAGATAAAATAAGTCCTTTAAAAAAAATTACCTTTATTGACCACGCCGTATAAAAAATACAATAATTTAAAAATTCATAATTTTTCATTTTCACCTGGTTTCATTGAAAAATGTCGAAAACGTGTGAGCAATACATCACCATAACTTATAGTACCTGACTCAAAATCGTGAAAATTACATATATTACATTAGAAGAGGTCACAAGGTCCCTTCCACTCAACGGACTCAAAATCCCAAAAAGGGGACCACTGGACCGGAGCGACCGCGCAGCATCTCTTAGACCATTTGTAACTCTCATGAGAGAAACTTTAAAATCTGTCAACACTTGTAATTTTTCACAAAGAATTGGTCTCATTAAATCTCAAGTTAAACGTATTCTTGTTGTTTTTATTTTAAATCATTTCAAATATCCCGCCTATTTACAGGGTACACTTTAGTGTTTTAGTAGAGATAAAAGAACTCAAATAAATATAAATTAAAAAGTCCCTATTGCTTTTACGTGGGACGTGACACCTACTACCAAAGTAGTACATTCACAACCCTGAATGTACATTAGGGTGCGATCCGATGTGAGCAGAAAACGTAAACGGAAAGCAGAAAATCATGAGAGTGAGAGTGACAGACGTATATCATTGACTCTCTCACTCTCATGATTTTCTGCTTTCCGTTTACGTTTTCTGCTCACATGGGATCGTACCCTTAGGGTGTCTCAAAAAATAAAAATATTTTTTTTTCTTTGTTCTCACCCCTACAAAACGGGGAAAAAAGAATTGTTAACTCAACAGGGTTACAGCCTGGGGCCGTATTCTCGAATCGATGACCCTAGATGTTATTAAAAATAACCTGAATGCCGAAATTAAAAATCAAAAGCATAAGTATTGTAAATCAAAAGCTTTATATAAACATTTTTTAAATTATTTTATGAAGCTATTTCAATAAGTATCAGTGAAAAAAGCTTTAAATTAAGCGATAATTTCAACATTTTAAATATATTTATGTTGTCGCTTGTAAAAGAATCATGTAGACAAGATAAATTCCGATTGATTAAATAATTGAAATTGGAATAAATTGGTCAAAAACATTTTTTGGAACTCAGCATTTCTTTAATCAACCAATAATTTCTTATGAAATTCGTGAATAATATATAAGTTATAATATTAGGTTAGGTTAGAGAGACAGCGGTGACAGCCAAAAGAAATACATGTGTGGTACATGCTTTTTTCATTTAAGGATTATATATATGTTCCTTGAGTAATTATTTTTATTCTTTATAAAAATATAAGTATACGTAATTTTTGTATATTTATTGATTTAATGAAGAGTAATCACATATTTTATGAATGTTTAAAAATTATTGTTTACATCAGTAAGGTATTTTTATATAAATTCAATGCCCGCAATCTGCAAGCATTAAAGAACGTAATTGTTTTTTTTTCCCGTAAGATCACTTTTCTCTTCTACCTTAATTCTTATTGGTATAATAGTATTTCGAAACGACGGCAACACTGTCTAAATGTCGCACACGGAAATTTCCGAACAACCTATCTCGAACGGTCGTCGAGAATACAGTTTTAAAGTCGCATGCGACATTAACCATTCGACATTTTACGCATGCGAGAATTCTCGCGTGCTTTCGAGAATACGGCCCCTGCGCTGTTATTAGTTACTTTTATAAAAGGGTTTCAGAGCCCTGTGGTTCATTTAGAAATCTTAAACTAGAACTTCCGAACCATGACTATTTTGAATCAAAAGCCTAATGGCCTGTTTACACCTTCCAAAAAAAAATTTTTTCGCATTGGAGGGAAGAGGACAGACTGTGTATCTGTCCTCTTTACTCTCATGCAAAAAAAATTTTTTTTCGAAGGTGTAAACAGGCCATAAAGGCCTAAGCAGATAGAAATACGGTTACGGGACCAGAGCATGAGACAGAAAAGAATAGAGACTGTTTCTGTCCTTTTCTGTCTTATGCTCTGGTCCCGTAACCGTATTTCTATCTGCTTAGGCCTTAAAGCACAAGGAATCGCTAATCATTAATCGTAATAATGAGAGAAAGCAGGACAGAGATATATGTCTGTCCTACTTCCTCTCATTCTTACGATTAATGGCCTGTTTACACCTTCGAAAAAAAAAATTCTTTGCATGAGAGTAAAGAGGACAGATACACAGTCTGTCCTCTTCCCTCCAATGCGAAAAATGTTTTTTTCCGAAGGTGTAAACAGGCCATAAGGATTAGCGATTACGATTCATTGTGTGTTAGGCTAAATATAATTATTATTTCTTACAAGTTATTAAATTCCTCAGTATAATAGATATTTATCTTCAAATTAATTACTATATTAGAAATCATTATGACATTTTGATAATTATTCATTCTCTTCCTTTAACTTATTAGTAAAATGTATGTAATATGAAACTTAAGGCTGATCAAACCTGTGAAGAAAAATGTTCTCACCTGATTTCAATGTTGACGTTTCTTGCTCTTAAAAGACAAAATAAATTAGTTAATGTTGATTTATTATAAATAATAGAGTGGCACAAGTGGAGGAACTTCAATTTTGTTGCTATAAAAAAGAGTTAAATATTATTTTTGACCTATTTTCAAAAAAAAAAAAACCATGAAATAATAATGTTCAGTTCTCTTTTATATCAACAAAATTGAAGTTCCACCACTTGTGCCACTCTATGATTTTCAATAAATCAACATTAACTAATTTATTTTGTTTTTTAAGAGCGAGAGACGTCAACATTGGAATCAGGTGAGAGTATTTTTCTTCACAGTTCGATCAGCCTTAACCTAGTAGTGCGGCGGCATCTTTGATCTAATTGGAACCGTCACGGTAGTGACAAGGGTACCGGAAGCAATTCATCAAACTGTCCTAGTCAAAGGAAAATTCTCGGAAAACTGGCGCCGTTGTGCTAAAAATAGTATCTAAAAACTGTCTTGGCGACAGTAAGTCGCGACTAAAATTATAAAAAACTGAAATTTGAGAAACTTTGACGGTTGGAAATATCCCTGTTTACGAAATTTGATAGGATTTGATAGAAAAGAATTTCTATCAATTTGAATCCGTTTTCTGAATCCAAAATTTTATGTACTTTGTATACGTTTCTATCAAACATTTGGATAGAATCTCTATCAAAATCAATACTTCGCATTTGATAGAATTTGATGGAATTTGATAGAAAGAAATTTCGATCAATTTAAATCCGTTTTTTGAATCAAAAATTTCAAGTACTTTTTATACGATTATATCAAATCTTTGGGATAGAATCTCTATCAAAATCAATACTTCGCATTTAATAGAAAGTAATTTCTATCAATTTCAATCCGTTTTTGAATCCAAGTTGCCATTTACATTGTATACGATTCTATCAAACCTTTTGGATAGAATCTCTATCAAAATCAATACTTCGCATTTATTAGAAAGGAATTTCTATCAATTTCAATCCGTTTTTGAATCCAAATTTTCATTAACATTGTATACGATTCTATCAAGCCTTTTGGATAAGAAAGTATACGAATTTTCCGTCGAAAAGATTTGATTAATTTTTAATCCCAAAATTTGGATAGAAAAGTATTCGATTTTCCGTTTGATTAAATTTGATAGAGTTTCTATGCAAATGATTTACTAAGATTGTATTTTTAATCCGTATTCTGAATCCATTTGAATAATTTTAGGAATATCCTAATAATATCCGTAGTTCATCCTTAGGATATCAACGGGAAATGCTCATCAGGATCCCACCAGACATCGTGAAGAGAGATTCTTCTTCTTCTTCTTCTTCTTAAATGACTTATGGCATAGCCGACTGTCAGAACTGCAAAATGTGAAGAAGAATTAAGAATCAAACTCGATGCACTTAAACTGTGGGTGCGTGCATAAAGTACGTCCAAGTATGTAGGGTTTCAGCGCCCAGCGATGAGTTGTTTAGCCGGTACACATACAGCCCCATTCACAGGTCGTCCATGTAGCAGAGTGTGTAGACGTGGGTAAGGCCTTCGGGATGGGACCAGGGATGGAAAACAAAGGAAAAAAAAAGTCAACTCTGCCAACACACCCGACCCGGAAGCCCACATAAAGGGCACTATATAAATTGACCACCAAAACACAAAAAACCACCCAGCTCCCTGACCACTTCATCATCGGGCGCGTAGATTAATTTATCAATTGAAGCCACCCTTGGGTCACCCCCCGGGAACTTCCTTAATAAGAATTCATAAAATCTCTGTCTAGCCGGTTCCATAATGGGACAGTCGTTCAGCACATGGTCCAGAGATCTCCTATCCGAACCGCATTTGCATAAGACAGCCATATCCCAGAACATTCTTTCAAAATGCTCTGCAATAATGACATGCCTAGTTCTTAACCGAGTAATGGTATTAATCCAAATGCGCGGAAGTGAGATGCCCGCAAACCAGGGTCTACCAGACTTGAAGGTAATACTCAAAAAGTATCTTTTATCCGACAGGTCATCATTAGTGTAGGGCCACATGTAATATAGCCATGCAGACCTGTCTGGGTTCAAGATAACCTTCCGGTAGTCCATCAACGGAGGACGAAAGTGAATTCTATTACTAAATAAATTTGTTTCCCTACTGATATAATCCGCCCGGGTGTTGCCAGGAATGCCTGAGTGAGCCGGAACCCAGATAAAGGTGAACCGCGGTCCCTCCGAACCTGGGGGGTCAGGATGTAAACTTTTTAAAATTCTGTAGACCAGATCCGGGTTATCCTTATATAAGAGACAGTTGCTCAAACGTTTGATCGCCTCAAGGGAGTCAGAAACAATTAAGATCTTTTCCGAGCTGAACCTTTTCGCATAGAGGACAGCCCTGAATATTGCGTAAAGCTCCGCCGTCAAAACGGACATTAGAGAATTCAATGGTGTACCACACGAATATTGGGAGCGGCTGTCATAGAAAGCCACCGCTGATAGAGCTGTCACGCGATCTTGGGAGGCATCGGTATAAATTGCACGGGACCCTCGATATATGGTGTCAAGTTGATCAGCAAAGAAAGACCCCGGAGACCTGTGCGTCTTAGCAAGAAAGCCCAGCTCAAGGTCACAGCATGGCGGGTCGATAAGCACCCTCCAAGGCCAGTCAAAATAACTAGGTCTAATGGTACGCGAGCCCGACTCCAGCATAGGGATCATGCGCAAGTAGGAGTTCAGGAGGGGCAGTTTATCTCTGTTCAACCGAAAGGATCGGCGATCTGATTTCTCTTTCAGAAGTTGGAGTTTAGGAAGAAGAGGATTGTCTCTCCACCCGTAATTCCTCAAAAGGAAGGAATTTGAAAGATATGTCCTCCTAAAGGATAGAGGCGGTTCCCCAGCCTCCGCCAACAAAACAGGAATTGGGGTGGAACGCATACAGCCTAGGGCAGTTCTCAGCGCCGCAGATTGGACTCTATCGAGTAACTTCAGGGACGACACCGCAGAGTCCTCAAAAAATGGAGAACCCCAATCTAAAATAGCGCGAATCAAGTTGCGATACACCATGAGAGCCAAGGTAGGAGAAGTGCCCCAGGTGACTCTCGACACTATTCTCAGAATTCCTAGAGCTCTAGTAGCCTTATCCGAGATCATTTTTATGTGAGGGGACCAGTTTAGTTTCCTGTCAAGCAAAATGCCCAGGTGTCCCAATTCAGAGTCGCATGGGATACGAATACCATTTAGTGTAATCCCAATGTCATTAAATGGTTTTCTTCTCCTAGAGAAGATGCAGCATTTGGTTTTAGAAGGAGCCACATCCATGCCCAGCTCTCTCAACCAGTCGGACAGCAGCCCCAAGGCAGCAACTACCTCATCAAGAATCCCCTCAATATCTTTAAATCTTATATATATCAACAGGTCGTCCGCATACATAATATATTTGAAATTAATCGGCAAGATTCTCTGAATTTCCCTTAAATATATATTAAAAAGAAGGGGAGAGAGGACCCCTCCTTGAGGAACCCCAATTCCGCAGGCTCTTGCCCCTGACCCGTCAGGATTAAACGATATGAGTCTCTTAGCTGTCAAAAACGAGATAAAATTAATAACATTAGGGTGTATGCCAAGATCTATGAGATTTCTATTTAGCAAGGCTGGTCTAACATTATTGAAAGCCCCTTTTATGTCTATAGAAATAGCCAGAGTATTTAATGAATCCGCAAAGCCGTTCAGTACATCAACCACCAGCGAGGCCACGCAATCAAGAGAAGAGCGTTGTCTGCGAAACCCATATTGATGTCTTGGAATGACATTCCTGGATTCAATCTCATGTTCCAGCCTTAGTTGGACCAGCTTCTCGAATAATTTAGAAAGAACCGAGGTCAGAGCAATAGGTCTGAAACCTTTACCACCAGGCTTAGGAATTAGAATGACCCTGGTCTGGATCCAGGATTCCGGAAAGGAGGAGGCCAGAAACATACGGTTGAACAGTAACAATAGGAATTCCAAGGCAATCGGGCCCAGGCCCCTAATGATTTCGCTAGTAATGCCATCCAAGCCAGGGGCCGATTTAGGTTTGCATGAAGCAAGAGCAGCTTGGAACTCATTCTTGCTAAAAGGCGGGAAGTCAGGAGAATTTAAGAGAGGTGGGGTCGGGAGCATCGGAATGATCGCGGGGGGGATATCCTCCCGAATAAGCTCGTTCTTCAGCGCAATCATCTTTGGCGAATTAGGATCAGTGGAGACATTAGTGGACAGACGGTTTGAGCGGGAAGACAACGCTCTTATCGTACGCCACAAGGTCGAAGAGCCACGGGAAGGAGAGATATTCTCGCAAAAGTTCCTGAACCCCAGAAGTTTTTGCTCTCTCAGCGTTCGTTTTATCACATCATCCCTATTCCAAAAAACCCTCCTGTTATCCGCCGATTGATTAGCCTGATACCACCTATAGTTTTCTCTTCTCTCCGCAATGGCAGTATCGCATGTCGCGTTCCACCACAGCGGCTTAACGAAGGCCCTCCTGGTGGGGCACTGTGGCATGTACGCACCACAGAGCACTAGTTTATCCGAAATAACCTCAATAAATTTACTGTAAATGTCAGCTGGGCTCACATCTGGGACCAGTTGTCCTGCAAGATTTAGCGAGTCCTGATCCATAAGGGATTTAAACAAGGCCCAGTTCATTTTTTTAAGACACCACCTCGGACTGGTCTGAGGCACGAGACCCGGGGAAATATCAGCACTCAAAAAAACAGGAGAGTGGTCAGAGACAGAAGGGGACACCTCAACCACAGAGACGGAGGAAGCCTGCAAGATGGAGGGGGAACAGAACAGGAGATCCAAGTTACTGCCCCTCACATTAGCGTCCATGTAGCGGGTGGGAAAAGAATTATTTATAGAAAATAGATCTTTATGCAATGAGAAGGTCAGTAAAGATTCCCCCCTCTGGTCAGAGTCGATATCGCCCCAACACGTGTGGTGAGCATTGAAGTCGCCACAGAAAATATGGTTAGTCGACGAGGGGAGGGTGCCAAAAATATTATGCCATTCGTCAGCCGGGATGTTCTTTTCAGGGGGGGCATAAATACAAGTGATTTGTGTGGTACCAAATAAGGACTGAATGGATACAGAAGCCAAGTCAATGCATTTGCCGTTGACCAAAAACGAGTTGGAATTAGTGATATTGAAGGCTATTTCCTTCCTAATCAAAATGAGAACTCCACCACCTCCACCACCAGGTCTATCTTGCCGGACCGAAATATAGCCCTTCATCTCAAAGTTTCTGTCCTCAGACAGCCAGGTCTCCGTAATGCATATCAGATCAGGGTTGTAATCCAACATCAGCTGAGCAAGATCTGAGCTTTTTGGGATAATGCTCCTGGCGTTCCACAGCATAAGGGAAAAGGACTTATGGAGCGATCTAATATCCTGCATGTTGCTGGGACCAAGTTAAAGTAAAAGAAATTAAAGTAATAATATTAAAATTGTGTCTAGTCACACTTTAAAAATTATGTTGGCTGCCACTCACAAAGAAAAACGTAAGACAGGAGTAGGAAAAGAGAGAAAGCAAGAACAAAGAAGAAAGAGAAGTAGAAGAGAGAAAAAGGAAAAGAAAAAGTAAAAAGAGATAGATGAGTCAATGAATAAAATAATTAGATAAGTGAGTCAATAAATAAAAATGAATAAATAAATAAATAAGAGTCAATGCATACATAAAGAACAGGCAACAATAGTTGTAACAGCAACGATAATAATAATAAAAAAGGGAGACTGAGAAAAAGAAAAAATAAAATAATAAATAAATAAATAAATGAGTCAATAAATATATAAAGATCAAGCAATAATAAATGTTATAATAACAATAATAATAAAAAAAAAGGCGAAAAAGAAAAAATAAACAAATAAATAAATAAACGAATAGATAAATAATTAAATGATTATATAGATAAGAAAAAATATAATAATAATAATACAAATAGTAAAATGAAACAAGACGTAAAGATAGATGATAAATTGAATAAAATTGAAATTTAAGAAATATGTATATATGTAAAATAAACGATTGAGGTAAGAAATATTAGAAGATATTTAATTGAAATTATGTAAATAGAGTAGGTAATTTAAGTAAGGAAAGTGAATAAATAGAAGATAGATTGAAATGGGATAGAATAATAAGGAATCCAGAAAATTGTGACACCACTGTAAAAATAAAACTAGACAAACAGCCAACGTCCGATAAAATTAAATACACGAACAAACACACTAGTATTATGTCTCAGTTGTATCCACCGACATAGCATTCTCATCATTTTCGGAGGTTGATGCATTGTTGCTTTGTACCCCAGAGCCAAGACTATTAATCACGGTGTTCGATTGATCTGCTCTTGTTGATAAATGGTCCGAGTTGACAGAGGGAGAAGGAGCCAAGGTGGAGCCCTCTTCGGGCACCACCCCCTCCCACACCAACTCGTAACCAGGACGAGCAATGCCCTCCCCAAGAAGCAAGGCCTCAGCCTCCTCGTAGCCCACATTACGTTCCAATCTGCACTTCATTATTTTATATTCATATTTATAGAAGGCACATTCTCTGGAGGCAGCATTGTGATTGCCAGCGCAATTAGAGCAAAGCGAGGAGCGATTAGGGTTGGGGCAAGACTGGCCTTCATGGGGCTCAGCACAAAATTCGCACGTAAAGTGCGAAGCTCTACACTGAGAAGCAAAATGTCGGTAACGCTGACATTTGAAGCATCGTTTAGGTGGAGTGACCACCAGGGTAAGATTGAAAAGCGCTCGAGAAATAAGAATTGAAGCGGGGATCGTCACGCCAGAAAACGTGAATTCAATTTGACCCGAGATTTCTCCCTCAGTGGTGGTTCTTCTTCTAATCGAAATTATTTTTTCTAGCGTATCAGACTCCATTTTTAAGCTGATGGTAAAAGGGGAAAGCTCCAGGTCAACATCGTGGGCCAGAGCCTTTCTGCTGACTAAGGAGGCCGGGATGTATAATTTGTAACCCTTTTCCACCAGAATACTGGAAATAAGCAGATCGTTCGCCAGACTCGCACACGAGGAGGAGATACGCAATTGATTGATGCCGTTGGCAACAATCGTCCTAAGGGGGTCACTAATCACACTTTCTAGTAGGTCAGCAAATGCTATTCTATTGAATTTACCGATTTTTTTATTTGCAATAGTGGACTCTACTAAGATGGTAAAAGGGGGTGGGGAGTCCAAATTAAATCGAATCAGTTCTGAAAAGTTGGGATTTTTCCAGATGAGGTCATAAGGTAGAATGTTGCTCTCATCAGAGTGTTCCGTCGATGAGGAGGCACGAGAGATTGCATCATCCACTAAGGATGGAGCCATCTCCACCTCAGGCAGGACGGGGAGCTCCGAATCCAGGGGGGGAGTTGTTACCTGAGCCGAAATACCGGGGGTTCCTATGTTGGAATTTGGCACGGGGGGAGCATGATCCCGGGCAGAGGGGGTTGTTGCTAAGTTTGTAGAGGGACGTGAACCACCTCGCGAATTAGGCACCGGGGGAAAAGGGGGCCGGCTGTAAACGCCACCGTCAGCGGCCGAAAGTAACTTGCCGCGCACTGCCATGATGGACCCCGGTTTGCGGTTAAATTCGGTTTTCGTTATTTTACCTCTACCGCGGCCGATACCTTTAGTTGTGGCGGCCAACCCTGAAGTACCAGGGGTGGCTTGTCCCATGGGTTTTCGGACAGGAGACGGAACCATGATTCAATTTAATTTATCAATTAAAAAAAAATAGAGGAGGAACCAAAGACGGCTTCAACAAACTGAGGAATTCGTAGATTAAATTAAATAGAAGTTCTGTTGTAAAGCATCAAAACTTTATCAATGACTGTATTAGAATGTGTTTGAGTCAAGAAAACAAAAAATTTAAAAAAAAATTCCTCTACCTTGGGTAATTTAAAACGAGAGGGAATCTAGTGGGGGAAAAAAATTATGAAAATTAAATAGTGTGTAAGGATATGATTAAGTTGTCAGTGTAGCTGCCACATGTCAACAAAAAATAATACACAATATTACGTTCAGATCATTTTCGTTAATCAATTTAAAGAAAAAAATAAAATAAAGATTATTATGTAATTACATGCAAGTTCTGTGCAAGTTTGCAAAAAGCGACAACTAAAACATAAAGAATAGAATAAACAGCGTTGAAATTGTCAATATGTTTAGATTGATAAATTAAATAAAGTAAATTGAGCCTTAATATTACTTTGATCTGAGCGTAATGGTAGCAGAGAAAAATGTATATAAAATCAAAACAACAGATGACTCAATGACATGCGGCACCGGAATACCGGGTGGAAATTGAAAATTTTGCTGTGATTTAGAGTTTAAAATAATATACTAATTCTTCACAAATTTTAGAAATTGTAGATTTAATAAATAAATAAATGTCTGGCAGAGTTAACCCAAGGTGAGGTGTAAGGAATTGTGTAGGGATTCGATTAATTAGTGTAATTGTAAATAAGGAAAGACAATACCTTAATGTAAACACACTACTTTAAGTAAGACCTTGACTCGATGTATCGTATGAAAAATTCTTGCAAGATTTGTATAGGTAGATCCAAGGCAAAAAATCCGTAAAAAAATGTCCAGGAAGACCAAGCAATCCCACTAATGCAGATCGCTTCCAGCAGTAAGAGTAATTGCAAAACAAACGGCAACACTACAGCACGAGCCAGGCCTGGGACAATGAGGCGTAACAGCAAGCCCGCCTTTTTCGAGCGATGATATACGTAACGTGCAACCGCTGAGAGACCCGGCACCAAAAGAGAAGCTCAGTCCATACACCCACAGTTTCGAAAAAACAAACTTATTGAAAAGCAAAGAGTTTAAAATTCACTAGGTAATTCCGCGAAATTTAGTACTACAGCACGTGAGGTAAAACCTCACAAGAACAGCGCTAGTGAACTACACTTCAGAACGGTCGGAAATCGAATCGGAAGAGAGATTCACAAGACATCATTTTGAATTTCAAAATGGTCAAAATATTTTTCCGGTAGTTATATATCCACACTGAAAAAAATACTGTGATCAGATTAGACATTTGACTATGGTTAACAGGTTATGTAGGAGTTTGACATAATGCATCATCGGTGCGCCACTGTCGATTTTACCTAACCTTACAATGTCACTCGCGGTTTCACACAGTCGTATGGCTAAAACACAAATACGTATGGCAGTTCCCAAAACAGCAATAAAATATTGCCAATCTGCCCATAATTATTGCAGTTCCACGGAAATATTTTTTTCAGTGCAGGAAAGCAGGGATTTTAATATCCACTGGATATCCTAAGGATGCCCAAAGATATCTTTCTCATTACCTGAAATCAGAAAACGTTTCTATTTAATATTTTTAGAGTTATAACAATTAAAACATCCCGGTTTGTACAGACTACTATGTGCACTTGTCTTTTCTTTTCGCTCTCCAGTAAAATCACTAATTTGCTTTTAAGGTCTTCTTCTTCGGAGTGCATTACATATATTGTAAAATCTGAAACCCAGACCTCACTTAATCTGTATTAAAGAAATACAATAATTTGCTACCTGTTATCGCAGAATGAGGAATCATTGGTTAAATCTTGGAATGTAGACATCCGTGCCAATCATTGGCTAACAATATTGGTCCAATGTTTAGCCGATGTTAAGTTTCCGATTGACTGTTATATTCTGAAAATAATGATTATGTATATGTGAAAAAGTTAGTGGCTTTAGAAGCAAGTTTATTAAAAAGAAGAATTTTTTCTTTTTCAAATATTCATTCTCTAAACGTTTCGGCTCTAAATACTGATGGCCCTCGTTGGTAGAAAATAGATTTATTCTGAAATAGTATTATGTATAACAATATTAATATAAGGCTGAAGATAAATTGATGTGTTACGCATTCTCTTTTTTGTTTTTTAGTAATTAATTCTAAACCCAAATAATGCAAAAATCGATATAACCGAAAAATAAAATTTAAAGAACAACAGTATAATAATAACAAAACAAAAAAGAGAATAATACAACAATTTATCTGAAGTTTTTGCAGTTGTCTACTACATTATTAATACTATTTCAGAATAAAACTATTTTCCTTTAACAAGGGCTAGTATTTGGAGCTGAAACGTTTGGAGAATGAATTAATAAAAGAGTAAATTCTTTTTTTCAATAAACTTAACAGTGTAAAGTCACTAACTTCTTCATGCGTTTCTTTTACGAAGTTGACTGTTTGAAAATCAAAAAGATACTGACTGTACGCCCTTAGCAAAAGAGCACAAAGGAAAAGGTCCTGGCGTTGGAATTTTAGAGCCATATGTGTTTCCTTTCAGTTAGAAATGTGTTAAGAAACTAGTCTTGAGTAGAGTCAAGTAATCGCGTTGCATTCACAGATAAAATAAGATAACTAAGAAATAAACTACAATATTATATTAATTTTTAAACAGTTATATTGATATTAATATCTGATTTATTTTTTAATAAAAACATAAAAAAAGTTCGTAATGTCATGATCCAAATACGTTAAACAGTTGCTCATTTACTTCTTTAAAAAGCATTCTCTACAAATCCACTCATAAAATTTTATTTTTCATAGATAAGAATTTAATTATATTTTATATATTTGTATATGGATAAAATATTTTGTATAAAATTTTGTGAGTAAAATTAAGGATTGAATAAGCGGCCAAAAGTGAGACAAATTTTTCTAATTTCGAGAAAATTTAAGAAATACAGTTTTTAACGTAATCCTCAATTAATATGATTTATTATTATTATTATTTTTTTTTTTAATAGAAATGAAGTCTATAAAAACTAATAAAACCTTATATCTATATATAATTAACTTTCACTAATATTAAACTGCCTTAGATATAAGAATCACTCTTATTTAAAAAACTTAGTATAGTTTTTCTAGTTTTTAATTAACTTTCAGGATTACGTTAAAAACTGTATTTCTTTAATTTTCTCGAAATTAGAAAAATTAGTCTCGGTCTTGCTCACTTTTGGCCGCTTATTTAATCCTTAGTTTTACTCACAAAATTTTATTAAAAATATTTTATCCATAAACAAATATATAAAATATAATTAAATTCTTATCAATGAAAAATAAAATTTTATAGGTGGACTTGTTGAGAATGCTTTTTAAAGGAACTAAATGAGCTATTGTTTAACATATTTGGAAAAAACTGCAATTGTTCATCAGATTTGAAAATAAAACATAAAACGTTAAATGAGTAGTTAAGAATAAACTATTTAAATCAATAAAATTTTTTTTGCAAATTGTGTGTCAGTAAATTTGTTAAAATATATTAAAATAAATTTTTCTTTGAATTTATTTTCATCCTTAAATCGTACAATTTTTAATTTCGAAAATACAATTTCATGACATAACGAACTTTTATATGTTTTTATTCAAAAATAAATCAGATATTAATACCAATATAACTGTTTAAATTTAATATAATATTGTTAGTTTATTTCTTAGTTCTGCTAAAGTTAAAAATTAAATTTTACCTTAAAACATTATTTCTCTTAAATTATTATTTTATCTATGAATGCAACGCGATTACTTGATACGATTCAAGACGAGTTTCTAAACACATTTCTAACTAAAAGGAAACACATATGGCTCTAAAATTCCAATATATATATATATAATCATTATTTTCAGAATATAACAGTCAATCGGAAACTTAACATCGGCTAAACATTGGACCAATATTGTTAGCCAATGATTGGCACGGATGTCTACATCCCAAGATTTAACCAATGATTTCTCATTCTGCGATAACAGGTAGCAAATTATTGGCAAATGTATGTACTGGACAATTGGCTGAGTATTTCTATATGTATTTTTTCACTGTCCGCAGTGACAGATTTCCAAGGGTAAACCAATATTGGCCCAATACTTAGCGAAAAAAGGTTTCTACTTTTTTACGCCTGTGTTATTTTTATTATTTCCATTATGTAACTTAACATGTTATAACATAATTTAAAGTTTGCAGAAATTGGACTTTAAAGTTGAAACCATTAAGTAAGTCGTCCTCACCACGGAAAAATTCGCTCCTGCTCTTCAAATCTAAATATAATAAAATTATTAACTAATAATATGACACATCGAAGAGGATAGTAACAATAGACGCAGTGCTGCGCCAGTAGTGGCAGCAATGGAATAAAACTTACAAATACTCGACAAGAAGGCTGGATTAGTAAAGAATTGAAAAAATTGATCGGAATTAATAAAACAGTTTCTTTAATACAGATTAAGTGAGGTCTGGGTTTCAGATTTTACAATATATGTAATGCACTCCGAAGAAGAAGACCTTAGAAGCAAATTAGTGATTTTACTGGAGAGCGAAAAGAAAAGACAAGTGCACATAGTAGTTTGTACAAACCGGGATGTTTTAATTGTTATAACTCTAAAAATATTAAATAGAAACGTTTTCTGATTTCAGGTAATGAGAAAAATATCTTCGGGCATCCTTAGGATATCCAGTGGATATTAAAATCCCTGCTTTCCTGGATATATAACTACCGGAAAAATATTTTGACCATTTTGAAATTCAAAATGATGTCTTGTGGATATCTCTTGACGATGTCTGGTAG
Organism: Ganaspis brasiliensis; assembly: GCA_037103525.1. NCBI lineage: Eukaryota > Metazoa > Arthropoda > Insecta > Hymenoptera > Figitidae > Ganaspis > Ganaspis brasiliensis. The sequence continues at coordinate 295,018 of JAZKLR010000451.1, read as the reverse complement.
GATCCTGATGAGCATTTCCCGTTGATATCCTAAGGATAATCCGAGGTCTATCATAAATAAAGATGCTTACAAAATTTAAAAGGTAGTTTGAATTAATTTTTGAATTAAAAAATTTTCTCGTGACGTCACGTTTAGAACGATCTCCCCCCCCCCCCCCCCCATCAACATGTTACGTTTTTTAACGTTTGATCAAGAGTCCACCCTCCCCCTTATAGCGTGACGTCATATGTAAATGCTCCTTATTCGACTTTTCTACGTATAGAATTTGATAAAATTATAATACAGAGCTCTTGATACCAAAGTATTTGATTTTTAGACGGATAGAAATTAATAGATTTTGCATACCAAGATTTTGATAGAATAGTATAAGAATTTTCCATCGATAAAATTTGATTAATTTTTAATCTCAAAGTTTTTATAGAAATGTATTCGATTTTCCGTTTGGTTAAATTTGATAGAGTTTCTATGCAAATGATTTGATAAGATTGTATTCGACTTTTCTACGGATAGAATTTGATAAAGTTTTAATACAGAGCTCTTGATAGCAAAGTATTTGATTTTCAAGCGGATAGAAATTGATAGATTTTGCATACCAAAATTTTGATAGAATAGTATAAGAATTTTCCATCGATAAAATTTGATTAATTTTTAATCCCAAAGTTTTGATAGAAATGTATTCGATTTTCCGTTTGGTTAAATTTGATAGAGTTTCTATGCAAATGATTTGATAAGATTGTATTCGACTTTTCTACGGATAGAAATTGATAAAGTTTTAATACAGAGCTCTTGATACCAAAGTATTCGATTTTCAGACGGATAGAAATTGATAAACTTTTGATACAGACGTATGTATACAAATGTATTTAACATTATTTAAGTATTAATTTTGATAGAAACTCTATCCACACTTATGATTGAAATTGATTATGTTGTTTAGAATTACAAGATTTGATACACTTTTTATACAAAATGAAGTATAGACATGTACTTGTCTTTAGTTCAGTATTAATTTTGATTTAAATTCTTTCCAAACTTGTTATTAAAATTGATTGAATTTTGTATTTTTGATAGAATTTGATAGGATTTTTTATTTTGTATACAATTTGATTAAAATTTGAAAATATTTGTGATAGAAATCCTATCAAATTCTATAATTTTTAATACATTCTTTAAACAGGGATGTCAATCAACTCGATTCCTAAAATTGCATTTTTCTAAGAAAAATCCTGTTTTATCCAGCCCACACAGCACCAGAAATTCCCTGAATTTCCCCTGAATATTGGTCCACATTTCCCGAATATTCGAACCTAATATTCAGGGAAGTTTCGTGGAAGCATCAAAATGTCCGCCATAAAGAATATTGGACGCTAAATTTCCCTGAAAATGTATTTCTAATTTTCAGGGAATTTCCGCATCTAATATTCCTTCATAGGGTTACCAGATGACCCTTGTTTCAAACCAGGACACCCTACTTCCCCCTCTCCTCCCCCTACCCTCCGCCGTCTATCAGTGGCGGGAAATTCAAATTTTTGAAAAAAAAATTACATTTTTTTATAATAGCATATTATATATTTATTAATGCATTTTATACAAATAATATATACATTAAATGTTACCAAGATATTCAATTTTGGATTATACTTTTAAGATGATTTTTTTTGGAAGGTTGAATTAAAAATTCTTTTTTGTATCTTCAATATTATAAACCAGGACATCTATGGTAAAAACCAGAACGGTCCCACGAATCGTCGAAAACTAGGACATGTCCTGGAAAAGCAGGACGTCTGGTAACCCTATTCCTTCAATATTCACAGTATTCGTAAATCTTCTGTACATGATGCGCAATGGTCGAACTTGGTTTCTGTGACACTTACGGCTGCGCAGTAGTTTTTAATGTTCTAGAATCCTACGGGTGCCAAATATGACATACAATTTTTATCAATTACCAGATCAAAAAAATTTTGGAATTTTTTTTTACCTTTCCCTGAATATTCTAGGAATATTAGATGCGGAAATTCCCTGAAAATTAGAAATACATTTTCAGGGAAATTTAGCGTCCAATATTCTTTATGGTGGACATTTTGATGCTTCCACGAAACTTCCCTGAATATTAGGTTCGAATATTCGGGAAATGTGGACCAATATTCAGGGGAAATTCAGGGAATTTCTGGTGCTGTGTGGGAGTTAAAACATGTTTTTCCCCCAAACGAATCCTCGAAACGATTGGTTGAAAGATAGAAAATAGTACCACCTCTAGGATTCGATTGGTAAATGTTTATTTTAAGGGGGAAATAAGCATGTTATAAAAACTCAGGATTAGGGAGAAATTAGAGAGATCCCTGTCGAAAGTAAACCACTCAAAATCCACTGAAAAAACCACTGACCCAGTGATTTTTCAGTGGTCTGACCTGCATATCTTCAGATAGAATTTTTTTTGGAGTTGGGGTAACAATAGTACAATAGTTTTAAATGCCAAGTAGTTTTGTAGGGGAGTAAACTTCGACTCTTTAACGAAAAAAATTTACAAGCAATTTCACCTGGAAATTCAGGTCGAACACCGATTCCTGATTGTAATTTTTTTTCCTTTTATGGTTCCCGTAACCCAAAATTTTTATGATTAAAAACTTTTGCAATTTCAAAAATTAAAATTTCAAAAATAAAAATATGAAATCTACTTATTTTCACGATTAGGAATATAAAAAAAAATTCTAAAAACTATTAAAATTGAAGGAAAGTAAATTTTCAAAGCTATTTTTATTATTATGAAAAATAACTTTTTTGAGAAAATTTTTAGATATTCTTTATCGTTAGAACACGTAGAATATTAATATTTAATTTTTAAATTTATTAATGCGAAATTAGAGAAATTTTTGTTCCCGATTTTTAATTAAATTCAGGAGTTTTCAAGTTTTATGATCTCTCTGGACCCTTCTACGAGGCCTTGAATATATTAAAAATTGACCTGTGAAAAATTTGTTTCTTAACAAATAAAAATGTTTAAATTTTAATGATAGAAAATTGTTTCTTTTAAATTTAGAATCCGTAAGTTCTAACAATTACGTACATATAAAAATTTCCCCAAAAATCCTAAATTTAAATGAATAATATCGTATCTCATAAACGGTAGCAGATATTAAAAAACTGATGTCATTTTTGGATTTTTGAATAGAAGTTTTTATTATGTTAATAGTAATAACATATATTTATATAAGTGGCTAAATTCTTAAACAACAAATATAATATTGGAATAAATAATTTAAATTATTTAAAATTGTAAAAAAGAAAGGTTATCCTTCCATTTTATGAGGGTAAAGGCCATAAAACGGTTTGGGACTTCCAGGCCAACTGTCATAAATCAACCCTCACAATAGATATTTTCAGTGGCGAATTGTCCCAAATCACAACTGAGAAACCACTTAAAAACAACTGGGATTTCAGTGGTTCTGTCTCAGTGATTTTTCAGTGTTTTTCTTTCGACAGGGATTTTATTTTGAGTTGTCGCGCCGAACACTTGCATCCAGGACCGTACCTGGCAGTTAACTTATTTATTAATTGTATTCACTATTTGAAACTTAAGTGCGGTTAAGTGTTAACTAATTGTGATTTTAATTAATAGAATTACGCGTCTCTGATATATAAACCAATTGACTATTGTGTGATTAATATTGTGACGTTATGTTATGAAATTTGTGACATTTTATGTTTGTTTAATATTGTGAACAATTGAACGATTATAGTGACAATATAAATGTTGGTTTTTCATGCTTTTCCAACGTTAACTTAGTGTTTTATTTATCCAATTCCTAAATCATCTATAATTTCTTATATTTTATTCTAAACCACAAGTTTATTAAATTATCTCTCAAGTAGTCCGTTTCAACGGACGACAGGCTATCAGAACTCGCTATTCTCCAGCCAATCAGCGGTCAACTTTACAAGAAAATATCAGCACCCAAAGGCTGGGACATAACAACAGCGATCCCGGTAAGAAGAGGTTAATTGAAACGAATAAATACGGTTCCAAATGTCGTGAAATTTTGAACTTTTTTAATCCAATCTAATGTCATTTTTGAACTTTTACGTATTAATTCTGCTGGAAAGAATTCATCTGGACCCATTTTTATTCCTTTTAGTTCCTGATAAAAATTGTACGCATTTCAATTCCGATACATGAGTTAGAAATGAACTCAATTTAATTCCGCTTCATTTTAATTCTGATAGGGTAGTTAAAAATGAAATCAATTTAATCCCGTTTTCTTACTAAAAAATATGCAGCAAATTAAATTCTGTTTAAGACAAAAAACTTGGAAACAGTTTAATTCATTTCAATCAAACGAAATTAAAACAGATTAACATGTTTGAAAAAATGACGAATATGAATATCGCTTTCTATTCCAATCAATGTCATTTTTGAACTTTTTCGTTTTCATTTTAATGCATTTTAATCAACCTCTTCTTGCCGGGATCTCCGATCTCTAGTTGGATTAACAGGCTTGGGCCTTGTTGCATAGAGTCTGTTATTTTGATGCCGACCCTTGCTGTTGAATTAACTATTGAGGTGTCTGTTAAGGCCGTTCTACATGGGTGCCAAACTCAGCGTTGCGGCGATTTGTCGCCCTCCCACCATAGGTACCTTGTCGCCTGAATTTAAGGATAGCGCGTAAGGGGAAATTCAGGAACTGGTCATCTGTCAAAGTTTGCAGTGCCGGCAAGCGCATATTTTTTTTTCTTGGTAGTCATAATAATTAATATTATTAATATATAGTGTAGCATAGTATATATATGTATATAGTAATAATAATAATTAATAACGTTATTATTATTATTTTTTAAATTTAAATAATTTTTTTTATTTTATTCTTGATATTATATTAATTATTTTAACTAAAAATAACAATAAATAATTCCAGAAAATTATTTTTTTTTATGAATGATACATTTAAAAGAAAAACATTCATCAAGTTTATTCCTCATTTTTTATTAAATCGATGATTTTATTAAATTTAAGCAATTTTTTTTCTTTTAATTTTCTAAATTCATTAATAATTAATTTTTCGTGTCCTATAAGGGTTGTGTCATTTATTAAAACTTTTTCTTCATCGTCGTTAATATATAAATCATCATCAGCCTCGTCAATATCGAGAAAGATTTTTTTTCCGGGAAAAAAGGGGTTTAGATGTAATTATATTTGTTTCAGATATATTCAGATATATTGTATAGAAATAATCAGATACATTTCAGATCTAATGATATATGATTTGATCTATTCAGATATAATCAGATATAATTAATTATTGAACATGTATATATTTAAATATAATTAGTTCTACTATTATATCTGTCTATATCTAGATAGATATCACCTGATGTGATGTCTGATCTAACTAGATATATTTAGATATTAGATGTAGTTTTATTTATATTTAACCTTGCCCACACTTATTGACGATGAAGAAAACGTTTTAATAAATGACACAACCCTTATAGGATACGAAAAATGAATTATTAATGAATTTAGAAAATTAAAAGAAAAAAAATTACTTAAATTTAAGAAAATCATCGATTTAATCAAAAGTGAGGATTAAACTTGATGAATGTTTTTTTTTTAAATGTATCATTCATAAAATAAAATAATTTTCTAGAATTATTTATTGTTATTTTTAATTAAAATAATTAATATAATATCAAGAATAAAATAAAAAAAATTATTTAAATTTAAAAAATAATAATAATAACGTTATTAATTATTATTATTACTATATACATATATATACTATGCTACACTATATATTAATAATATTAATTATTATGACTACCAAGAAAAAAAAATATGCGCTTGCCGGCACTGCAAACTTTGACAGATGACCAGTTCCTGAATTTCCCCTTACGCGCTATCCTTAAATTCAGGCGACAAGGTACCTATGGTGGGAGGGCGACAAATCGCCGCAACGCTGAGTTTGGCACCCATGTAGAACGGCCTTTAGGCGTCCCCTGTTAAACCAATCGGGAAAGTCTGTTGACCCGACAAGGAAGGAATGTTACTTTAACAGACTTTCCCGATTGTTTCAACAGGGGATGCCTAACAGACACCTCAATAGTTAATTCAACAGCAAGGGTCGGCATCAAAATAACAGACTCTGTGCAACAGGGCCCATGCCTGTTAATCCAACTAGAGATTGGAAAATCTCTAAAAATTTTAATTTTGACCGTTGGTCCAGGGCCTCTGTATCATTAAAACGTTTAAAATTCAGTTTTCTCAGATGTAAAGAAAATGTAAGTGCCAAAGACTTAAAAATGATAAAAATTAGAATAAAATATTATAAATTAACGGCTGAACCGAATTAAATTTTATTTTTGTTTAAGGCCCCCCACAGCACCGAAAATTTCCTGAAAATTTATTAAAGATTTATTTGCAAACTTCGGAATATTTAGGTGCAAAGCTTAGCGAAAATTGTGTAAAGATTTAAATGTCCCGATTAAATAAATGTTTAGCGTAAAAGTTGACTGAACATTTAAATTTACATATTCGTGAAATGTTCGTCGTGAAAGTTGACTGAAGATTTAAATTAAATTTTCGTGAAATCTTTGTCGCAAAAGTTGATTCAACATTTAAATTAAATTTTTGTGAAATTTTCGTAGTGAAATTTGACTGAACATTTAAACTGAATATTTGTGAAATGTTTGTCGCAAAAGTGGATTGAACATTTAAGTTAATATTTGCTAAATGTTGAGCGGAAAGTTGACCAAATAAAAAAATTATATTAAATAGAACACACAGGAAATTGTAAGTTGAAAGATTGTATTAGATTAAGGATTTGTAAAACGTTACAGAATCTTCAAAATTTTATTCCATAAATGTGTTTATATTAATTTAATTACTGTTTAATTTACTTCTTCCCCTTCTATTTAATATAATTTTTTTTATTTGGTCAACTTTCCGCTCAACATTTAGCAAATATTCACTTAAATGTTTAATTCACTTTTGCGACAAACATTTCACAAATATTCAGTTTAAATGTTCAGTCAAATTTCACTACAAAAATTTCACGAAAATTTCACGAAAATTTAATTTAAATGTTGAATCAACTTTTGCGACAAACATTTCACGAAAATTTAATTTAAATGTTGAATCAACTTTTGCGACAAACATTTCACGAAAATTTAATTTAAATCTTCAGTCAACTTTCACGACGAACATTTCGCGAAAATGTAAATTTAAATGTTCAGGAAACTTTCGCGACGAAAATTTTACGAAAATGTAAATTTAAATGTTCAGTCAACTTTTACGCTAAACATTTATTTAATCGGGACATTTAAATCTTTACACAATTTTCGCTAAGCTTTGCACCTAAATATTCCGAAGTTTGCAAATAAATCTTTAATAAATTTTCAGGAAATTTTCGGTGCTGTGGGGGGCAATTTACAACGCACTATGTATTTCGTCGTACAGTTCGCATTTTTACTACGTGTCACGTGAAGCGATTTATTTCCATCGTGTCACGATGTAAAAATACAACGAAATTTTTTACAGTGAGAAAATCATGAGAATGAGAGAGACAGTGATATCTACCTACCTCTCTCACTCTCATGATTTCTGCTTTCGGTTTTACGCTTTCTGCTCACATCGGATTTTACCCTAAGGGCGCAATTACATGTTTGCGTCGAACGCTGCGTTTTTGCGTTGAATAGTAAAAGAGAGAAAGACAGAAATATAGTCACATCTTTCTCCCTCTCACCATTCAACGCAAAAACGCAACGTTCGACGCAGACATGTAATTGCGCCCTAAAGGTGCCGTCCCACGTCTGCGTTGTAACGCAAAGTTTTGCGTTGGCCGTTTTGTCACTAGGCTCTTGAAAATCACCAAGAGGTTAAGGCGGATTTACATAAACTATAATGTAGGCAATTCGCATTCCACTTTGCTCCTAATTTTGTAAAGAAAAAATTGAATTGTCAACAAAAATCTTTGTAAAGGAGAGAATAATTTAAACATTGTTTTTAAAATGTCAAATTCCGAGAAGGAAAATGTTGGGGTAAGTAAACAAAAGTGTTATGATATTTTTAATACCAAAGTATCTAAAAGATACTGATGGAAAGTGACTGGTATTAGAAGTGAAATTGTGACCTCAGATTAAATTGAATAACATACTAATAGAGAAATAGTTATATATAAGGTAAATAAGTCGTTATGACTTATAACAAAAGTGGAGAATTAGAAACGAATTTTTCCAATAAATAAATCATATTTTTACATGTATGCATGTCTGTAAGTACGTGTATAATTTTTATATAAGAAAATATGTCAGGGCTAAATTTGTAAATATTTTTCCACTTATCGTCAATTTCGAAACAGTTTAATAAATGTTTCATACAGTGACCGGAAAATAGAACAAAAATCTCTAAAATGTTTTCAGCATGTAAATTATAACCAAAAAATGTTATTTTCAGAACATTTATGAAGAAATTTTATCTTCAAAATTGTAGTATTAATTTATAACTAATTTAATTGTATATTACCTAACTATAAAATCTTTAAATTCAACTGACAATTTTAAAAATGAAATGGTTGTACAAAAAAATTGTCCAATGTTTTGAACGAACGCAACTGTCTGCGTCAAATAATTTTGCGGCAGTCCCATGCCTGCGTTTGAACGCAGTGATGTCACAGCGCTTCTTTTTTGGAGCAATCATATATAAAGTTTGCTTTTTTTTAACGGAAATAACGAATTCCTATTGGTTAAACGTCAACGCAAGTGACGTCATGTGCGTTGGAACGCATGCATGGGACTGCCACAAAATTATTTGACGCAGTAAGTTCTTTTTACCGGGAGAAATGAGTAGATTTAAATTTAATTAAATTTAAGTGTTTGATAAATACACTTTTCATTTATATTTTTTCCTTAAAACGCCTATGGTAAATACTTTGCACTGATTTCCTATCTATTAAGAAGGTTTTACTCAGTTTGAATAGAATATAAGTGCATCTAAACATTTTAATACTTTAAAAGTTTCTTATAATTTGAAGGCAGACTTTAAAAAGCAAGTAAGAACGTATAATTCTTTTTAATTTGTTTGAACAAATTGATTTTTTTAAAAACTCGTTTTTCACAAGAACCGGTTGTTTTACAACTAAAAACCAGGCTTATTTTTGACTAACTGTTATTTCATCAAAAACTGATATTGTGCATAAAAAAGGTAAATATTATTAATTAATATGAAAAATTACATATTACGATTAATTGATGTCAAATTATCACTTATCAAGTAATATCTCCCACATGAGTGCAATTTATATACTAAATTATGATTCGTAAAGTCGATTGTTGTTTTAAACGGATTTTCTTGATAAAACTGCGGTTTCCTTGACATAACCGATTTAATCTTTAAAATTCCTCTTCTTTTGTTTTGAAACAATAATATGAATCACTTTTTGAAGAATGTCATAAAACCGGGTTTTAAAGAGAAAGAAATATAGAAGGAACCCGGTTAACCGCTGAGACAAAAATTAATGCATAAAAATATAAATTAATGATCAAAGGAAATATGTAAAATATTGTATAACCAATTCTAAATCTTTATGAATTGTTTCTGAATTAAGCATCCAATAAATTTTTCTTTTCAATACATATGGATTATTTTCCATGTGTTAGGGCGGATAAGTTTATTGTCCCTAATAGTCTGTAAAAAATAAAGAATTTTATGTAATTAAAAAAATTCATGCTCAACATACCAGTTTTGTGTCTACAAACAAGGGTAAAAAATAATATTTAGTAGTATGCATATGTAAGTGGTTTTATAAAAAAAGTAACATGAATTAAAGCAATTTATATACAGGGTGTCCCATTTTAATCTATCGGTCGAAATAATTTGGTAGGATGCAATTTTATCAAAAAATGTTTCAAACAAAAGTTGTTCCATTAAAAAGGGGTCAAAAAGTAGTGACCTTTATTTAGACCTTTAAATCATTTTTCAAGGACATTTGAAGGCCAACATGTTTTTGTTGAGCGGAATGACCTATTTTTAAACCCAGAAATTGAAAGAACAACAAATTCTAAACAAAAAACATTTATGTTATTTTTTTGATAAATCGACCTTTAAAGGTGAAATAGGACATAAAACGATTCTCTCGTGCAAATTCATTGAGTTTACATCAATAAACAAAAAGCAACCTCTTTTAGAACACCCTATAAAGTATTAATAACAACATAAAAGATAGCGACCTGCAATTCCCAACACTAAACTTTTTAAAGGTTACTTCAAGGTCGAAGTCATTTTTTCACAACGAATCGAAAAAATTTGATACGAAAAATAAAGAGATTACACATTTCCACCTTAAAAATTTTCCAGACATCTTTTTGATTAATTGACCTGTAAAGAACAAATCAGTCACAAATAATTTTTGTCTAACTAATTCATTAATTTTACGCAAAAAAGAAATAAGCAAATACTTTAAAAACAATCCCTCGTAAAAACAGGACAAAAACATTTATGGCAACCGGAAAAACAAAATACTGACCATTTTACAGGTCACTTAAAAGTCAAAGACATTTTTACACATAGAATCAAACAAATTTAAAATGAAAACTACCAAAACTAGAAAATTAGTCGGTAAAAACCTTTAGAACACTTTTTCAAATCAGCGATATATCAAGGTCAAGCATGTGACCATTCTATGATATCATTTTTCTGCTACAAATTCAATAACATTATAACAATAAATTAAAAAAAGACACATCTAAAACAAGCTTAAGGGTTATAATGGCATAAGTAATAGAAAATAAAAAAAGTAAATAAAATACACACATCATGCAGGGTAATAATATCTATTTACATCGAAATACCTGACAAACAACTTCCAGTACATAACAAGACTTTCAAAATATCTTAAGGCTCATAAAAAACAGTAACAGCAATAAGGGTTGACAAAATGTAGAGAGGCTGTTGTTTAAGGGTTGGCCATGTTCAGTTAAAACATCTTATCACTTCCAGATTCCTGATAAACAACTTCCAGACCATAACAATGGCAACAGAAATAAGAATTGAAACAATGTGGGTAGAATCTTTTTCAAGGGTAAGGAATGTTCTTATTACTGTTATTAATTTTTAAGAGTTTCAACATTTTGCTAAAGTCTTGACAGGGGCTGAAATTCGTTTGTTAGGTTTCTTAAAATGATAACATATTCCACCTGCGCATGGCCAACTAATAATCAAAACCTTACCTACATTTTTCCCACCCTTATTGCTGTAAGCGATTTTTAAAAGCTTCATGATTTTTTACAGATTTTTGAGGAGCTGGCAGTTGTTTGTCATGTTTTTTAAAGTGATACCATGTGTCTCCTGAACATGTTCAACTCTTTAAAACCACCCCAAATATATTTTTTCATCACCTATGCGTCCCACTCATTTTCATCGGACTTTGGATTTTTTGGAGAAATTCCAAGCTAAGAAAAAAGAAATCAATACAAACACAGACCTGATAAAACTAAAATTGCGAACATGTTCAAACATCTTAATCTACATTTCGTTAATACTTCCATCCCCTATTTCATATACTCATCTTCCACGTCATTTTTTCCATCATCATTTTTTCAATTATGATCATCAACAATTAACCACTTACAGCCAACACACGTTGTGATAATCTAGAAATGCCTCTTTGGATAAGAATAACTAGCCGCAAAATTTTTTCAACACTCAAGTCTAATATGAAACATGTCTGCGGATCCCCGCAGTGCGATAATCATTAGTGATCATCAACAATTACTTCATTCCAGCCGACCTACGTTGTGATAATCTAGGTATACCACTTTGGATCAGAATCACTAGCCCCAAAATTTTTTAAAACTCGTTTCTGTCATGAAAAATGTCTGTGGAACACCGCAGTAAGAAGATCTATGATGATCAATAACAATTACCCACTTCCAGCTCACCTACGTTGTGATAATCTAGGTTTACCACTTTTAAACAGATTCACTAACCCCCAGAATTTTTTAACGCTCGAGTCTAGTATGGAACATGTCTGTGGATCACTGTAGTGTGATGATCAATGATGATCATCAAGAATGAACCCCTTTCAGCCGACCTACCTTGTGATAATTTAGGTAAACTACTTTGGATCAGAATCACTATCCCCAAGATTTTTTTATCACTCGTGTCTGGTATGGAACATGTCTGTGGATCATTGTAGTATGATGATCAATGATGATCATCAACAATAAACCCCTTCCAGCCGACCTACGTTGTGATAATCTAGGTATACCACTTTGGATCAGAATCACTAGCCCCAAGATTTTTTTATCACTCGTGTCTGGTATGGAACATGTCAATTGTAGTGTAATGATCAATGATGATCATCAACAATAAACCCCTTCCAGCCGACCTACGTTGTGATAATCTAGGTTTACCACTTTGGATCAGATCACTAGCCCCAAGATTTTTTTATCACTCATGTCTGGTATGGAATATGTCTGTTGTAGTGTAATGATCAATGATGATCATCAACAATAAACCCCTTCCAGCCGACCTACGTTGTGATAATCTAGGTTTACCACTTTGGATCAGATCACTAGCCCCAACATTTTTTTATCACTCATGTCTGGTATGGAATATGTCTGTGTATCATTGTAGTGTGATGATCAAGAATGATCATCCACAATAAACCCCTTCCAGCCAACCTAATTTGTGATAATCTAGGTATACCACTTTGGATCAGAATCACTAGCCCCAAGATTTTTTTATCACTTGTGTCTGGTATGGAACATGTCTGTTGTAGTGTAATGATCAATAATGATCATCAACAAAGAACCCCCTTCAGCCGACCTACCTTGTGATAATCTAGGTATACCACTTTGGATCAGAATCACTAGCCCCAAGATATTTTTATCACTCGTGTCTGGTATGGAACATGTCTGTGGATCATTGAAGTGTGATGATCAATGATGATCATTAACAATAAACCCCTTCCAGCCAACCTACGTTGTGATAATCTCGGTATACCTTTTTGGATCAGATCACTAGCCCCAAGATTTTTTTATCACTCGTGTCTGGTATGGAACATGTCTGTGGATCATTGTAGTATGATGATCAATGTTGATCATCAACAATAAACCACTTCCAGCCGACCTACGTTGTGATAATCTAGGTATACCACTTTGGATCAGAATCACTAGCCCCAAGATTTTTTTATCACTCGTGTCTGGTATGAAACATGTCTGTGGATCATTGTAGTATGATGATCAATGATGATCATCAACAATAAACCCCTTCCAGCCGACCTACGTTGTGATAATCTAGGTTTACCACTTTGATTCAGATCACTAGCCCCAAGATTTTTTTATCACTCGTGTCTGGTATGGAACATCTCTGTAGATCATTGTAGTATGATGATCAATGATGATCATCAACAATAAACCCCTTCCAGCCGACCTACTTTGTGATAATTTAGGTATACCACTTTGGATCAGAATCACTAGCCACAAGATTTTTTTATCACTCGTGTCTGGTATGGAAGATGTCTGTGGATCATTGTAGTATGATGATCAATGTTGATCATCAACAATAAACCCCTTCCAGCCGACCTACGTTGTAATAATCTAGGTATACCACTTTGGATCAGAATCACTAGCCCCAAGATTTTTTTATCACTCGTGTCTGGTATGGAACATGTCTGTGGATCATTGTAGTATGATGATCAATGATGATCATCAACAATAAACCCCTTCCAGCCGACCTACGTTGTGATAATCTAGGTTTACCACTTTGGATCAGATCACTAGCCCCAAGATTTTTTTATCACTCGTCTCTGGTATGAAACATGTCTGTAGATCATTGTAGTATGATGATCAATGATGATCATCAACAATAAACCCCTTCCAGCCGACCTACGTTGTGATAATCTAGGTATTCCACTTTGGATCAGAATCACTAGCCCCAAGACGTTTTTATCACTCATATCTGGTATGGAACATGTCTGTGGATCATTGTAGTATGATGATCAACGATGATCCTCAACAATAAACCGCTTCCAGCCGACCTACGTTGTGATAATCTAGGTATACCACTTTGGATCAGAATCACTAGCCCCAAGATTTTTTTATCACTCGTGTCTGGTATGGAACATGTCTGCGGATCATTGTTGTGTGATAATCAATGATGATCATCAACAAAAAACCCCTTTCAGCCGACCTACCTTGTGATAATCTAGGTATACCACTTTAGATCAGAATCACTAGCCCCAAGATATTTTTATCACTCGTGTCTGGTATGAAACATGTCTGTGGATCATTGCAGTGTGATGATCAATGATAATCATCAACAAAGAACCCCTTTCAGCCGACCTACCTTGTGATAATCTAGGTATACCACTTTGGATCAGAATCATTAGCCCCAAGATTTTTTTATCACTCGAGTCTGGTGTGGAACATGTCTGTGGATCATTGTAGTGTGATGATCAAGGATGATCATCAACAATAAACCCCTTCCAGCCGACCTACGTTGTGATAATCTAGGTATACCACTTTGGATCAGAATCACTAGCCCCAAGAGTTTTTTATCACTCGTGTCTGGTATGGAACATGTCTGTGGGTCATTGTAGTGTGATGATCAATGATGATTATCAACAATAAACCCATTCCAGCCGACCTACGTTGTGATAATCTAGGTTTACCACTTTGGATCAGATCACTAGCCCCAAGATTTTTTTATCACTCGTGTCTGGTATGGAACATGTCTGTGGATCATTGTAGTATGATGATCAACGATGATCATCAACAATAAACCCCTTCCAGCCGACCTACGTTGTGATAATCTAGGTATACCACATTGGATCAGATCACTAGCCCCAAGATTTTTTTATCACTCGTGTCTGGTATGGAACATGTCTGTGGATCATTGTAGTATGATGATCAACGATGATCATCAACAATAAACCCCTTCCAGCCGACCTACGTTGTGATAATCTAGGTATACCACATTGGCTCAGAATCACTAGCCCCAAGATATTTTTATCACTCGTGTTTGGTATGGTACATGTCTGTGGATCATTGTAGTGTGATGATCAATGATGATCATCAACAAAGAACCCCTTTCAGCCGACCTACCTTGTGATAATCTAGGTATACCACTTTGGATCAGATCACTAGCCCTAAGATTTTTTTATCACTCGTGTCTGGTATGGAACATGTCTGTGGATCATTGTAGTATGATGATCAACGATGATCATCAACAATAAACCCCTTCCAGCCGACCTACGTTGTGATAATCTAGGTATACCACATTGGATCAGATCACTAGCCCCAAGATTTTTTTATCACTCGTGTCTGGTATGGAACATGTCTGTGGATCATTGTAGTATGATGATCAACGATGATCATCAACAATAAACCCCTTCCAGCCGACCTACGTTGTGATAATCTAGGTATACCACTTTGGATCAGAATCACTAGCCCCAAGATATTTTTAACACACGTATCTGGTATGGACCATGTCTGTGGATCATTGTAGTGTGATGATCAATGATGATCATCAACAAAGAACCCCTTTTAGCCAACTTACCTTGTGATAATCTAGGTATACCACTTTGGATCAGATCACTAGCCCTAAGATTTTTTTATCACTCGTGTCTGGTATGGAACATGTCTGTGGATCATTGTAGTATGATGATCAACGATGATCATCAACAATAAACCCCTTCCAGCCGACCTACGTTGTGATAATCTAGGTATACCACTTTGGATCAGAATCACTAGCCCCAAGATTTTTTTATCACTCGTGTCTGGTATGGAACATGTCTGTGGGTCATTGTAGTGTGATGATCAATGATGATTATCAACAATAAACCCATTCCAGCCGACCTACGTTGTGATAATCTAGGTTTACCACTTTGGATCAGATCACTAGCCCCAAGATTTTTTTATCACTCGTGTCTGGTATGGAACATGTCTGTGGATCATTGTAGTATGATGATCAACGATGATCATCAACAATAAACCCCTTCCAGCCGACCTACGTTGTGATAATCTAGGTATACCACTTTGGATCAGAATCACTAGCCCCAAGATATTTTTATCACACGTATCTGGTATGGACCATGTCTGTGGATCATTGTAGTGTGATGATCAATGATGATCATCAACAAAGAACCCCTTTCAGCCAACTTACCTTGTGATAATCTAGGTATACCACATTGGATCAGATCACTAGCCCCAAGATTTTTTTATCACTCGTGTCTGGTATGGAACATGTCTGTGGATCATTGTAGTATGATGATCAACGATGATCATCAACAATAAACCCCTTCCAGCCGACCTACGTTGTGATAATCTAGGTATACCACTTTGGATCAGAATCACTAGCCCCAAGATATTTTTATCACACGTATCTGGTATGGACCATGTCTGTGGATCATTGTAGTATGATGATCAATGATGATCATCAACAATGAGCCCCTTTTAGCCGACCTACCTTGTGATAAACTAGGACTACCACTTTGAATCAGAATCACTAACCCCCAGAATTTTTTTTTTACTCGTGTCTAGTATGGAACATGTCTGTGGATCATTGTAGTGTGATGATCAATGATGATCATCAACAAAGAACCCCTTTCAGCCGACCTACCTTGTGATAATCTAGGTATACCACATTGGATCAGAATCAATAGCCCCAAGATATTTTTATCACTCGTGTTTGGTATAGAACATGTCTGTGGATCATTGTAGTGTGATGATCAATGATGATCATCAACAAAGAACCCCTTTCAGCCGACCTACCTTGTGATAATCTAGGTATACCACTTTGGATCAGAATCACTAGCCCCAAGATTTTTTTATCACTCGTGTCTGGTATGGACCATGTCTGTGGATCATTGTAGTGTGATGATCAATGATGATCATCAACAAAGAACCCCTTTCAGCCAACTTACCTTGTGATAATCTAGGTATACCACATTGGATCAGATCACTAGCCCCAAGATTTTTTTATCACTCGTGTCTGGTATGGAACATGTCTGTGGATCATTGTAGTATGATGATCAACGATGATCATCAACAATAAACCCCTTCCAGCCGACCTACGTTGTGATAATCTAGGTATACCACTTTGGATCAGAATCACTAGCCCCAAGATATTTTTATTACACGTATCTGGTATGGACCATGTCTGTGGATCATTGTAGTGTGATGATCAATGATGATCATCAACAAAGAACCCCTTTCAGCCAACTTACCTTGTGATAATCTAGGTATACCACTTTAGATCAGAATCACTAGCCCCAAGATATTTTTATCACTCGTGTTTGGTATAGAACATGTCTGTGGATCATTGTAGTGTGATGATCAATGATGATCATCAACAAAGAACCCCTTTCAGCCGACCTACCTTGTGATAATCTAGGTATACCACTTTGGATCAGAATCACTAGCCCCAAGATTTTTTTATCACTCGTGTCTGGTATGGAACAAGTCTATGGATCATTGTAGTGTGATGATCATTGATGATAATCAACAAGGAACCCCTTTCAGCCGACCTACCTTGTGATAATCTAGGTATACCACTTTGGATCAGAATCAATAGCCCCAAGATATTTTTATCACTCGTGTTTGGTATAGAACATGTCTGTGGATCATTGTAGTGTGATGATCAATGATGATCATCAACAAAGAACCCCTTTCAGCCGACCTACCTTGTGATAATCTAGGTATACCACTTTGGATCAGAATCACTAGCCCCAAGATTTTTTTATCACTCGTATCTGGTATGGAACAAGTCTATGGATCATTGTAGTGTGATGATCATTGATGATAATCAACAAGGAACCCCTTTCAGCCGACCTACCTTGTGATAATCTAGGTATACCACTTTGGATCAGAATCACTAGCCCCAAGATTTTTTTATCACCCGTGTCTGGTATGGAACATGTCTGTGGATCATTGTAGTATGATGATCAATGATGATCATCAACAATGAGCCCCTTTTAGCCGACCTACCTTGTGATAAACTAGGACTACCACTTTGGATCAGAATCACTAACCCCCAGAATTTTTTTTTTACTCGTGTCTAGTATGGAACATGTCTGTGGATCATTGTAGTGTGATGATCAATGATGATCATCAACAAAGAACCCCTTTCAGCCGACCTACCTTGTGATAATCTAGGTATACCACATTGGATCAGAATCAATAGCCCCAAGATATTTTTATCACTCGTGTTTGGTATAGAACATGTCTGTGGATCATTGTAGTGTGATGATCAATGATGATCATCAACAAAGAACCCCTTTCAGCCGACCTACCTTGTGATAATCTAGGTATACCACTTTGGATCAGAATCACTAGCCCCAAGATTTTTTTATCACTCGTGTCTGGTATGGACCATGTCTGTGGATCATTGTAGTGTGATGATCAATGATGATCATCAACAATAAACCCCTTCCAGCCGACCTACGTTGTGATAATCTAGGTTTACCACTTTGGATCAGAATCACTAGCCCCAAGATTTTTTTATCACTCGTGTCTGGTATGGAACATGTCTGTGGATCATTGTAGTATGATGATCAACGATGATCATCAACAATAAACCCCTTCCAGCCGACCTACGTTGTGATAATCTAGGTATACCACTTTGGATCAGAATCACTAGCCCCAAGATATTTTTATCACTCGTGTTTGGTATAGAACATGTCTGTGGATCATTGTAGTGTGATGATCAATGATGATCATCAACAAAGAACCCCTTTCAGCCAACTTACCTTGTGATAATCTAGGTATACCACTTTGGATCAGAATCACTTGCCCCAAGATATTTTTATCACTCGTGTTTGGTATAGAACATGTCTGTGGATCATTGTAGTGTGATGATCAATGATGATCATCAACAAAGAACCTCTTTCAGCCGACCTACCTTGTGATAATCTAGGTATACCACTTTGGATCAGAATCACTAGCCCCAAGATTTTTTTATCACTCGTGTCTGGTATGGAACAAGTCTATGGATCATTGTAGTGTGATGATCATTGATGATAATCAACAAGGAACACCTTTCAGCCGACCTACCTTGTGATAATCTAGGTATACCACTTTGGATCAGAATCAATAGCCCCAAGATATTTTTATCACTCGTGTTTGGTATAGAACATGTCTGTGGATCATTGTAGTGTGATGATCAATGATGATCATCAACAAAGAACCCCTTTTAACCGACCTACCTTGTGATAATCTAGGTATACCACTTTGGATCAGAATCACTAGCCCCAAGATTTTTTTATCACTCGTATCTGGTATGGAACAAGTCTATGGATCATTGTAGTGTGATGATCATTGATGATAATCAACAAGGAACCCCTTTCAGCCGACCTACCTTGTGATAATCTAGGTATACCACTTTGGATCAGAATCACTAGCCCCAAGATTTTTTTATCACCCGTGTCTGGTATGGAACATGTCTGTGGATCATTGTAGTATGATGATCAATGATGATCATCAACAATGAGCCCCTTTTAGCCGACCTACCTTGTGATAAACTAGGACTACCACTTTGGATCAGAATCACTAGCCCCAAGATATTTTTATCACACGTATCTGGTATGGACCATGTCTGTGGATCATTGTAGTGTGATGATCAATGATGATCATCAACAAAGAACCCCTTTCAGCCGACCTACCTTGTGATAATCTAGGTATACCACTTTAGATCAGATCACTAGCCCTAAGATTTTTTTATCACTCGTGTCTGGTATGGAACATGTCTGTGGATCATTGTAGTGTGATGATCAATGATGATCATCAACAATAAACCCCTTCCAGCCGACCTACGTTGTGATAATCTAGGTTTACCACTTTGGATCAGAATCACTAGCCCCAAGATATTTTTATCACACGTATCTGGTATGGACCATGTCTGTGGATCATTGTAGTGTGATGATCAATGATGATCATCAACAAAGAACCCCTTCCAGCCGACCTACGTTGTGATAATCTAGGTTTACCACTTTGGATCAGAATCACTAGCCCCAAGATATTTTTATCACACGTGTTTCGTATAGAACATGTCTGTGGATCATTGTAGTGTGATGATCAATGATGATCATCAACAAAGAACCCCTTTCAGCCAACTTACCTTGTGATAATCTAGGTATACCACTTTGGATCAGAATCACTAGCCCCAAGATATTTTTATCACTCGTGTTTCGTATAGAACATGGCTGTGGATCATTGTAGTGTGATGATCAATGATGATCATCAACAAAGAACCCCTTTCAGCCGACCTACCTTGTGATAATCTAGGTATACCACTTTGGATCAGAATCACTAGCCCCAAGATTTTTTTATCACCCGTGTCTGGTATGGAACATGTCTGTGGATCATTGTAGTATGATGATCAATGATGATCATCAACAATGAGCCCCTTTTAGCCGACCTACCTTGTGATAAACTAGGACTACCACTTTGGATCAGAATCACTAACCCCCAGAATTTTTTTTTTACTCGTGTCTAGTATGGAACATGTCTGTGGATCATTGTAGTGTGATGATCAATGATGATCATCAACAAAGAACCCCTTTCAGCCGACCTACCTTGTGATAATCTAGGTATACCACATTGGATCAGATCACTAGCCCCAAGATTTTTTTATCACTCGTGTCTGGTATGGAACATGTCTGTGGATCATTGTAGTATGATGATCAACGATGATCATCAACAATAAACCCCTTCCAGCCGACCTACGTTGTGATAATCTAGGTATACCACTTTGGATCAGAATCACTAGCCCCAAGATATTTTTATCACACGTATCTGGTATGGACCATGTCTGTGGATCATTGTAGTGTGATGATCAATGATGATCATCAACAAAGAACCCCTTTCAGCCAACTTACCTTGTGTTAATCTAGGTATACCACTTTGGATCAGATCACTAGCCCTAAGATTTTTTTATCACTCGTGTCTGGTATGGAACATGTCTGTGGATCATTGTAGTATGATGATCAACGATGATCATCAACAATAAACCCCTTCCAGCCGACCTACGTTGTGATAATCTAGGTATACCACTTTGGATCAGAATCACTAGCCCCAAGATATTTTTATCACTCGTGTCTGGTATGGAACATGTCTGTGGATCATTGAAGTGTGATGATCAATGATGATCATTAACAATAAACCCCTTCCAGCCAACCTACGTTGTGATAATCTCGGTATACCTTTTTGGATCAGATCACTAGCCCCAAGATTTTTTTATCACTCGTGTCTGGTATGGAACATGTCTGTGGATCATTGTAGTATGATGATCAATGTTGATCATCAACAATAAACCACTTCCAGCCGACCTACGTTGTGATAATCTAGGTATACCACTTTGGATCAGAATCACTAGCCCCAAGATTTTTTTATCACTCGTGTCTGGTATGAAACATGTCTGTGGATCATTGTAGTATGATGATCAATGATGATCATCAACAATAAACCCCTTCCAGCCGACCTACGTTGTGATAATCTAGGTTTACCACTTTGATTCAGATCACTAGCCCCAAGATTTTTTTATCACTCGTGTCTGGTATGGAACATCTCTGTAGATCATTGTAGTATGATGATCAATGATGATCATCAACAATAAACCCCTTCCAGCCGACCTACTTTGTGATAATTTAGGTATACCACTTTGGATCAGAATCACTAGCCACAAGATTTTTTTATCACTCGTGTCTGGTATGGAAGATGTCTGTGGATCATTGTAGTATGATGATCAATGTTGATCATCAACAATAAACCCCTTCCAGCCGACCTACGTTGTAATAATCTAGGTATACCACTTTGGATCAGAATCACTAGCCCCAAGATTTTTTTATCACTCGTGTCTGGTATGGAACATGTCTGTGGATCATTGTAGTATGATGATCAATGATGATCATCAACAATAAACCCCTTCCAGCCGACCTACGTTGTGATAATCTAGGTTTACCACTTTGGATCAGATCACTAGCCCCAAGATTTTTTTATCACTCGTCTCTGGTATGAAACATGTCTGTAGATCATTGTAGTATGATGATCAATGATGATCATCAACAATAAACCCCTTCCAGCCGACCTACGTTGTGATAATCTAGGTATTCCACTTTGGATCAGAATCACTAGCCCCAAGACGTTTTTATCACTCATATCTGGTATGGAACATGTCTGTGGATCATTGTAGTATGATGATCAACGATGATCCTCAACAATAAACCCCTTCCAGCCGACCTACGTTGTGATAATCTAGGTATACCACTTTGGATCAGAATCACTAGCCCCAAGATTTTTTTATCACTCGTGTCTGGTATGGAACATGTCTGCGGATCATTGTAGTGTGATAATCAATGATGATCATCAACAAAAAACCCCTTTCAGCCGACCTACCTTGTGATAATCTAGGTATACCACTTTAGATCAGAATCACTAGCCCCAAGATATTTTTATCACTCGTGTCTGGTATGAAACATGTCTGTGGATCATTGCAGTGTGATGATCAATGATAATCATCAACAAAGAACCCCTTTCAGCCGACCTACCTTGTGATAATCTAGGTATACCACTTTGGATCAGAATCATTAGCCCCAAGATTTTTTTATCACTCGAGTCTGGTGTGGAACATGTCTGTGGATCATTGTAGTGTGATGATCAAGGATGATCATCAACAATAAACCCCTTCCAGCCGACCTACGTTGTGATAATCTAGGTATACCACTTTGGATCAGAATCACTAGCCCCAAGAGTTTTTTATCACTCGTGTCTGGTATGGAACATGTCTGTGGGTCATTGTAGTGTGATGATCAATGATGATTATCAACAATAAACCCATTCCAGCCGACCTACGTTGTGATAATCTAGGTTTACCACTTTGGATCAGATCACTAGCCCCAAGATTTTTTTATCACTCGTGTCTGGTATGGAACATGTCTGTGGATCATTGTAGTATGATGATCAACGATGATCATCAACAATAAACCCCTTCCAGCCGACCTACGTTGTGATAATCTAGGTATACCACATTGGATCAGATCACTAGCCCCAAGATTTTTTTATCACTCGTGTCTGGTATGGAACATGTCTGTGGATCATTGTAGTATGATGATCAACGATGATCATCAACAATAAACCCCTTCCAGCCGACCTACGTTGTGATAATCTAGGTATACCACATTGGCTCAGAATCACTAGCCCCAAGATATTTTTATCACTCGTGTTTGGTATGGTACATGTCTGTGGATCATTGTAGTGTGATGATCAATGATGATCATCAACAAAGAACCCCTTTCAGCCGACCTACCTTGTGATAATCTAGGTATACCACTTTGGATCAGATCACTAGCCCTAAGATTTTTTTATCACTCGTGTCTGGTATGGAACATGTCTGTGGATCATTGTAGTATGATGATCAACGATGATCATCAACAATAAACCCCTTCCAGCCGACCTACGTTGTGATAATCTAGGTATACCACATTGGATCAGATCACTAGCCCCAAGATTTTTTTATCACTCGTGTCTGGTATGGAACATGTCTGTGGATCATTGTAGTATGATGATCAACGATGATCATCAACAATAAACCCCTTCCAGCCGACCTACGTTGTGATAATCTAGGTATACCACTTTGGATCAGAATCACTAGCCCCAAGATATTTTTAACACACGTATCTGGTATGGACCATGTCTGTGGATCATTGTAGTGTGATGATCAATGATGATCATCAACAAAGAACCCCTTTTAGCCAACTTACCTTGTGATAATCTAGGTATACCACTTTGGATCAGATCACTAGCCCTAAGATTTTTTTATCACTCGTGTCTGGTATGGAACATGTCTGTGGATCATTGTAGTATGATGATCAACGATGATCATCAACAATAAACCCCTTCCAGCCGACCTACGTTGTGATAATCTAGGTATACCACTTTGGATCAGAATCACTAGCCCCAAGATTTTTTTATCACTCGTGTCTGGTATGGAACATGTCTGTGGGTCATTGTAGTGTGATGATCAATGATGATTATCAACAATAAACCCATTCCAGCCGACCTACGTTGTGATAATCTAGGTTTACCACTTTGGATCAGATCACTAGCCCCAAGATTTTTTTATCACTCGTGTCTGGTATGGAACATGTCTGTGGATCATTGTAGTATGATGATCAACGATGATCATCAACAATAAACCCCTTCCAGCCGACCTACGTTGTGATAATCTAGGTATACCACTTTGGATCAGAATCACTAGCCCCAAGATATTTTTATCACACGTATCTGGTATGGACCATGTCTGTGGATCATTGTAGTGTGATGATCAATGATGATCATCAACAAAGAACCCCTTTCAGCCAACTTACCTTGTGATAATCTAGGTATACCACATTGGATCAGATCACTAGCCCCAAGATTTTTTTATCACTCGTGTCTGGTATGGAACATGTCTGTGGATCATTGTAGTATGATGATCAACGATGATCATCAACAATAAACCCCTTCCAGCCGACCTACGTTGTGATAATCTAGGTATACCACTTTGGATCAGAATCACTAGCCCCAAGATATTTTTATCACACGTATCTGGTATGGACCATGTCTGTGGATCATTGTAGTATGATGATCAATGATGATCATCAACAATGAGCCCCTTTTAGCCGACCTACCTTGTGATAAACTAGGACTACCACTTTGAATCAGAATCACTAACCCCCAGAATTTTTTTTTTACTCGTGTCTAGTATGGAACATGTCTGTGGATCATTGTAGTGTGATGATCAATGATGATCATCAACAAAGAACCCCTTTCAGCCGACCTACCTTGTGATAATCTAGGTATACCACATTGGATCAGAATCAATAGCCCCAAGATATTTTTATCACTCGTGTTTGGTATAGAACATGTCTGTGGATCATTGTAGTGTGATGATCAATGATGATCATCAACAAAGAACCCCTTTCAGCCGACCTACCTTGTGATAATCTAGGTATACCACTTTGGATCAGAATCACTAGCCCCAAGATTTTTTTATCACTCGTGTCTGGTATGGACCATGTCTGTGGATCATTGTAGTGTGATGATCAATGATGATCATCAACAATAAACCCCTTCCAGCCGACCTACGTTGTGATAATCTAGGTTTACCACTTTGGATCAGAATCACTAGCCCCAAGATTTTTTTATCACTCGTGTCTGGTATGGAACATGTCTGTGGATCATTGTAGTATGATGATCAACGATGATCATCAACAATAAACCCCTTCTAGCCGACCTACGTTGTGATAATCTAGGTATACCACTTTGGATCAGAATCACTAGCCCCAAGATATTTTTATCACACGTATCTGGTATGGACCATGTCTGTGGATCATTGTAGTGTGATGATCAATGATGATCATCAACAAAGAACCCCTTTCAGCCAACTTACCTTGTGATAATCTAGGTATACCACATTGGATCAGATCACTAGCCCCAAGATTTTTTTATCACTCGTGTCTGGTATGGAACATGTCTGTGGATCATTGTAGTATGATGATCAACGATGATCATCAACAATAAACCCCTTCCAGCCGACCTACGTTGTGATAATCTAGGTATACCACTTTGGATCAGAATCACTAGCCCCAAGATATTTTTATCACACGTATCTGGTATGGACCATGTCTGTGGATCATTGTAGTGTGATGATCAATGATGATCATCAACAAAGAACCCCTTCCAGCCGACCTACGTTGTGATAATCTAGGTTTACCACTTTGGATCAGAATCACTAGCCCCAAGATATTTTTATCACACGTATCTGGTATGGACCATGTCTGTGGATCATTGTAGTGTGATGATCAATGATGATCATCAACAATAAACCCCTTCCAGCCGACCTACGTTGTGATAATCTAGGTCTACCACTTTGGATCAGAATCACTAGCCCCAAGATTTTTTTATCACCCGTGTCTGGTATGGAACATGTCTGTGGATCATTGTAGTATGATGATCAATGATGATCATCAACAATGAGCCCCTTTTAGCCGACCTACCTTGTGATAAACTAGGACTACCACTTTGGATCAGAATCACTAACCCCCAGAATTTTTTTTTTACTCGTGTCTAGTATGGAACATATCTGTGGATCATTGTAGTGTGATGATCAATGATGATCATCAACAAAGAACCCCTTTCAGCCGACCTACCTTGTGATAATCTAGGTATACCACATTGGATCAGAATCAATAGCCCCAAGATATTTTTATCACTCGTGTTTGGTATAGAACATGTCTGTGGATCATTGTAGTGTGATGATCAATGATGATCATCAACAAAGAACCCCTTTCAGCCGACCTACCTTGTGATAATCTAGGTATACCACTTTGGATCAGAATCACTAGCCCCAAGATTTTTTTATCACTCGTGTCTGGTATGGACCATGTCTGTGGATCATTGTAGTGTGATGATCAATGATGATCATCAACAATAAACCCCTTCCAGCCGACCTACGTTGTGATAATCTAGGTTTACCACTTTGGATCAGAATCACTAGCCCCAAGATTTTTTTATCACTCGTGTCTGGTATGGAACATGTCTGTGGATCATTGTAGTATGATGATCAACGATGATCATCAACAATAAACCCCTTCTAGCCGACCTACGTTGTGATAATCTAGGTATACCACTTTGGATCAGAATCACTAGCCCCAAGATATTTTTATCACACGTATCTGGTATGGACCATGTCTGTGGATCATTGTAGTGTGATGATCAATGATGATCATCAACAAAGAACCCCTTTCAGCCAACTTACCTTGTGATAATCTAGGTATACCACATTGGATCAGATCACTAGCCCCAAGATTTTTTTATCACTCGTGTCTGGTATGGAACATGTCTGTGGATCATTGTAGTATGATGATCAACGATGATCATCAACAATAAACCCCTTCCAGCCGACCTACGTTGTGATAATCTAGGTATACCACTTTGGATCAGAATCACTAGCCCCAAGATATTTTTATCACACGTATCTGGTATGGACCATGTCTGTGGATCATTGTAGTGTGATGATCAATGATGATCATCAACAAAGAACCCCTTCCAGCCGACCTACGTTGTGATAATCTAGGTTTACCACTTTGGATCAGAATCACTAGCCCCAAGATATTTTTATCACACGTATCTGGTATGGACCATGTCTGTGGATCATTGTAGTGTGATGATCAATGATGATCATCAACAATAAACCCCTTCCAGCCGACCTACGTTGTGATAATCTAGGTCTACCACTTTGGATCAGAATCACTAGCCCCAAGATTTTTTTATCACCCGTGTCTGGTATGGAACATGTCTGTGGATCATTGTAGTATGATGATCAATGATGATCATCAACAATGAGCCCCTTTTAGCCGACCTACCTTGTGATAAACTAGGACTACCACTTTGGATCAGAATCACTAACCCCCAGAATTTTTTTTTTACTCGTGTCTAGTATGGAACATATCTGTGGATCATTGTAGTGTGATGATCAATGATGATCATCAACAAAGAACCCCTTTCAGCCGACCTACCTTGTGATAATCTAGGTATACCACATTGGATCAGAATCAATAGCCCCAAGATATTTTTATCACTCGTGTCTGGTATGGAACATGTCTGTGGATCATTGTAGTATGATGATCAACGATGATCATCAACAATAAACCCATTCCAGCCGACCTACGTTGTGATAATCTAGGTATACCACTTTGGATCAGAATCACTAGCCCCAAGATATTTTTATCACACGTATCTGGTATGGACCATGTCTGTGGATCATTGTAGTATGATGATCAACGATGATCATCAACAATAAACCCCTTCCAGCCGACCTACGTTGTGATAATCTAGGTATACCACTTTGGATCAGAATCACTAGCCCCAAGATATTTTTATCACACGTATCTGGTATGGACCATGTCTGTGGATCATTGTAGTGTGATGATCAATGATGATCATCAACAATAAACCCCTTCCAGCCGACCTACGTTGTGATAATCTAGGTCTACCACTTTGGATCAGAATCACTAGCCCCAAGATTTTTTTATCACCCGTGTCTGGTATGGAACATGTCTGTGGATCATTGTAGTATGATGATCAATGATGATCATCAACAATGAGCCCCTTTTAGCCGACCTACCTTGTGATAAACTAGGACTACCACTTTGGATCAGAATTACTAACCCCCAGAATTTTTTTTTTACTCGTGTCTAGTATGGAACATATCTGTGGATCATTGTAGTGTGATGATCAATGATGATCATCAACAAAGAACCCCTTTCAGCCGACCTACCTTGTGATAATCTAGGTATACCACATTGGATCAGAATCAATAGCCCCAAGATATTTTTATCACTCGTGTTTGGTATAGAACATGTCTGTGGATCATTGTAGTGTGATGAACAATGATGATCATCAACAAAGAACCCCTTTCAGCCGACCTACCTTGTGATAATCTAGGTATACCACTTTGGATCAGAATCACTAGCCCCAAGATTTTTTTATCACTCGTGTCTGGTATGGACCATGTCTGTGGATCATTGTAGTGTGATGATCAATGATGATCATCAACAATAAACCCCTTCCAGCCGACCTACGTTGTGATAATCTAGGTTTACCACTTTGGATCAGAATCACTAGCCCCAAGATTTTTTTATCACTCGTGTCTGGTATGGAACATGTCTGTGGATCATTGTAGTATGATGATCAACGATGATCATCAACAATAAACCCCTTCCAGCCGACCTACGTTGTGATAATCTAGGTATACCACTTTGGATCAGAATCACTAGCCCCAAGATATTTTTATTACACGTATCTGGTATGGACCATGTCTGTGGATCATTGTAGTGTGATGATCAATGATGATCATCAACAAAGAACCCCTTTCAGCCAACTTACCTTGTGATAATCTAGGTATACCACTTTAGATCAGAATCACTAGCCCCAAGATATTTTTATCACTCGTGTTTGGTATAGAACATGTCTGTGGATCATTGTAGTGTGATGATCAATGATGATCATCAACAAAGAACCCCTTTCAGCCGACCTACCTTGTGATAATCTAGGTATACCACTTTGGATCAGAATCACTAGCCCCAAGATTTTTTTATCACTCGTGTCTGGTATGGAACAAGTCTATGGATCATTGTAGTGTGATGATCATTGATGATAATCAACAAGGAACCCCTTTCAGCCGACCTACCTTGTGATAATCTAGGTATACCACTTTGGATCAGAATCAATAGCCCCAAGATATTTTTATCACTCGTGTTTGGTATAGAACATGTCTGTGGATCATTGTAGTGTGATGATCAATGATGATCATCAACAAAGAACCCCTTTCAGCCGACCTACCTTGTGATAATCTAGGTATACCACTTTGGATCAGAATCACTAGCCCCAAGATTTTTTTATCACTCGTATCTGGTATGGAACAAGTCTATGGATCATTGTAGTGTGATGATCATTGATGATAATCAACAAGGAACCCCTTTCAGCCGACCTACCTTGTGATAATCTAGGTATACCACTTTGGATCAGAATCACTAGCCCCAAGATTTTTTTATCACCCGTGTCTGGTATGGAACATGTCTGTGGATCATTGTAGTATGATGATCAATGATGATCATCAACAATGAGCCCCTTTTAGCCGACCTACCTTGTGATAAACTAGGACTACCACTTTGGATCAGAATCACTAACCCCCAGAATTTTTTTTTTACTCGTGTCTAGTATGGAACATGTCTGTGGATCATTGTAGTGTGATGATCAATGATGATCATCAACAAAGAACCCCTTTCAGCCGACCTACCTTGTGATAATCTAGGTATACCACATTGGATCAGAATCAATAGCCCCAAGATATTTTTATCACTCGTGTTTGGTATAGAACATGTCTGTGGATCATTGTAGTGTGATGATCAATGATGATCATCAACAAAGAACCCCTTTCAGCCGACCTACCTTGTGATAATCTAGGTATACCACTTTGGATCAGAATCACTAGCCCCAAGATTTTTTTATCACTCGTGTCTGGTATGGACCATGTCTGTGGATCATTGTAGTGTGATGCTCAATGATGATCATCAACAATAAACCCCTTCCAGCCGACCTACGTTGTGATAATCTAGGTTTACCACTTTGGATCAGAATCACTAGCCCCAAGATTTTTTTATCACTCGTGTCTGGTATGGAACATGTCTGTGGATCATTGTAGTATGATGATCAACGATGATCATCAACAATAAACCCCTTCCAGCCGACCTACGTTGTGATAATCTAGGTATACCACTTTGGATCAGAATCACTAGCCCCAAGATATTTTTATCACTCGTGTTTGGTATAGAACATGTCTGTGGATCATTGTAGTGTGATGATCAATGATGATCATCAACAAAGAACCCCTTTCAGCCAACTTACCTTGTGATAATCTAGGTATACCACTTTGGATCAGAATCACTTGCCCCAAGATATTTTTATCACTCGTGTTTGGTATAGAACATGTCTGTGGATCATTGTAGTGTGATGATCAATGATGATCATCAACAAAGAACCTCTTTCAGCCGACCTACCTTGTGATAATCTAGGTATACCACTTTGGATCAGAATCACTAGCCCCAAGATTTTTTTATCACTCGTGTCTGGTATGGAACAAGTCTATGGATCATTGTAGTGTGATGATCATTGATGATAATCAACAAGGAACACCTTTCAGCCGACCTACCTTGTGATAATCTAGGTATACCACTTTGGATCAGAATCAATAGCCCCAAGATATTTTTATCACTCGTGTTTGGTATAGAACATGTCTGTGGATCATTGTAGTGTGATGATCAATGATGATCATCAACAAAGAACCCCTTTTAACCGACCTACCTTGTGATAATCTAGGTATACCGCTTTGGATCAGAATCACTAGCCCCAAGATTTTTTTATCACTCGTATCTGGTATGGAACAAGTCTATGGATCATTGTAGTGTGATGATCATTGATGATAATCAACAAGGAACCCCTTTCAGCCGACCTACCTTGTGATAATCTAGGTATACCACTTTGGATCAGAATCACTAGCCCCAAGATTTTTTTATCACCCGTGTCTGGTATGGAACATGTCTGTGGATCATTGTAGTATGATGATCAATGATGATCATCAACAATGAGCCCCTTTTAGCCGACCTACCTTGTGATAAACTAGGACTACCACTTTGGATCAGAATCACTAGCCCCAAGATATTTTTATCACACGTATCTGGTATGGACCATGTCTGTGGATCATTGTAGTGTGATGATCAATGATGATCATCAACAAAGAACCCCTTTCAGCCGACCTACCTTGTGATAATCTAGGTATACCACTTTGGATCAGATCACTAGCCCTAAGATTTTTTTATCACTCGTGTCTGGTATGGAACATGTCTGTGGATCATTGTAGTGTGATGATCAATGATGATCATCAACAATAAACCCCTTCCAGCCGACCTACGTTGTGATAATCTAGGTTTACCACTTTGGATCAGAATCACTAGCCCCAAGATATTTTTATCACACGTATCTGGTATGGACCATGTCTGTGGATCATTGTAGTGTGATGATCAATGATGATCATCAACAAAGAACCCCTTCCAGCCGACCTACGTTGTGATAATCTAGGTTTACCACTTTGGATCAGAATCACTAGCCCCAAGATATTTTTATCACACGTGTTTCGTATAGAACATGTCTGTGGATCATTGTAGTGTGATGATCAATGATGATCATCAACAAAGAACCCCTTTCAGCCAACTTACCTTGTGATAATCTAGGTATACCACTTTGGATCAGAATCACTAGCCCCAAGATATTTTTATCACTCGTGTTTCGTATAGAACATGTCTGTGGATCATTGTAGTGTGATGATCAATGATGATCATCAACAAAGAACCCCTTTCAGCCGACCTACCTTGTGATAATCTAGGTATACCACTTTGGATCAGAATCACTAGCCCCAAGATTTTTTTATCACCCGTGTCTGGTATGGAACATGTCTGTGGATCATTGTAGTATGATGATCAATGATGATCATCAACAATGAGCCCCTTTTAGCCGACCTACCTTGTGATAAACTAGGACTACCACTTTGGATCAGAATCACTAACCCCCAGAATTTTTTTTTTACTCGTGTCTAGTATGGAACATGTCTGTGGATCATTGTAGTGTGATGATCAATGATGATCATCAACAAAGAACCCCTTTCAGCCGACCTACCTTGTGATAATCTAGGTATACCACATTGGATCAGATCACTAGCCCCAAGATTTTTTTATCACTCGTGTCTGGTATGGAACATGTCTGTGGATCATTGTAGTATGATGATCAACGATGATCATCAACAATAAACCCCTTCCAGCCGACCTACGTTGTGATAATCTAGGTATACCACTTTGGATCAGAATCACTAGCCCCAAGATATTTTTATCACACGTATCTGGTATGGACCATGTCTGTGGATCATTGTAGTGTGATGATCAATGATGATCATCAACAAAGAACCCCTTTCAGCCAACTTACCTTGTGTTAATCTAGGTATACCACTTTGGATCAGATCACTAGCCCTAAGATTTTTTTATCACTCGTGTCTGGTATGGAACATGTCTGTGGATCATTGTAGTATGATGATCAACGATGATCATCAACAATAAACCCCTTCCAGCCGACCTACGTTGTGATAATCTAGGTATACCACTTTGGATCAGAATCACTAGCCCCAAGATATTTTTATCACACGTATCTGGTATGGACCATGTCTGTGGATCATTGTAGTGTGATGATCAATGATGATCATCAACAAAGAACCCCTTTCAGCCGACCTACCTTGTGATAATCTAGGTATACCACTTTGGATCAGATCACTAGCCCTAAGATTTTTTTATCACTCGTGTCTGGTATGGAACATGTCTGTGGATCATTATAGTATGATTAACGATGATCATCAACAATAAACCCCTTTCAGCCGACCTACGTTGTGATAATCTAGGTATACCACTTTGGATCAGAATCACTAGCCCCAAGATATTTTTATCACTCGTGTATGGTATGGAACATGTCTGTGGATCATTGTAGTGTGATGATCAATGATGATCATCAACAAAGAACCCCTTTCAGCCGACCTACCTTGTGATAATCTAGGTATACCACTTTGGATCAGAATCAATAGCCCCAAGATATTTTTATCACTCGTGTTTGGTATAGAACATGTCTGTGGATCATTGTAGTGTGATGATCAATGATGATCATCAACAAAGAACCCCTTTCAGCCGACCTACCTTGTGATAATCTAGGTATACCACTTTGGATCAGAATCACTAGCCCCAAGATTTTTTTATCACCCGTGTCTGGTATGGAACATGTCTGTGGATCATTGTAGTATGATGATCAATGATGATCATCAACAATGAGCCCCTTTCAGCCGACCTACCTTGTGATAAACTAGGACTACCACTTTGGATCAGATCACTAGCCCCAAGATGTTTTTATCACTCGTGTCTGGTATGGAACATGTCTGTGGATCATTGTAGTGTGATGATCAGTGATGATCATCAACAAAGAACCCCTTTCAGCCGACCTACCTTGTGATAATCTAGGTATACCACTTTGGATCAGATCACTAGCCCTAAGATTTTTTTATCACTCGTGTCTGGTATGGAACATGTCTGTGGATCATTGTAGTATGATGATCAACGATGATCATCAACAATAAACCCCTTCCAGCCGACCTACGTTGTGATAATCTAGGTATACCACTTTGGATCAGAATCACTAGCCCCAAGATATTTTTATCACACGTATCTGGTATGGACCATGTCTGTGGATCATTGTAGTGTGATGATCAATGATGATCATCAACAATAAACCCCTTCCAGCCGACCTACGTTGTGATAATCTAGGTTTACCACTTTGGATCAGAATCACTAGCCCCAAGATTTTTTTATCACCCGTGTCTGGTATGGAACATGTCTGTGGATCATTGTAGTATGATGATCAATGATGATCATCAACAATGAGCCCCTTTTAGCCGACCTACCTTGTGATAAACTAGGACTACCACTTTGAATCAGAATCACTAACCCCCAGAATTTTTTTTTTACTCGTGTCTAGTATGGAACATGTCTGTGGATCATTGTAGTGTGATGATCAATGATGATCATCAACAAAGAACCCCTTTCAGCCGACCTACCTTGTGATAATCTAGGTATACCACATTGGATCAGAATCAATAGCCCCAAGATATTTTTATCACTCGTGTTTGGTATAGAACATGTCTGTGGATCATTGTAGTGTGATGATCAATGATGATCATCAACAATAAACCCCTTCCAGCCGACCTACGTTGTGATAATCTAGGTTTACCACTTTGGATCAGAATCACTAGCCCCAAGATTTTTTTATCACTCGTGTCTGGTATGGAACATGTCTGTGGATCATTGTAGTATGATGATCAACGATGATCATCAACAATAAACCCCTTCTAGCCGACCTACGTTGTGATAATCTAGGTATACCACTTTGGATCAGAATCACTAGCCCCAAGATATTTTTATCACACGTATCTGGTATGGACCATGTCTGTGGATCATTGTAGTGTGATGATCAATGATGATCATCAACAAAGAACCCCTTTCAGCCGACCTACCTTGTGATAATCTAGGTATACCACATTGGATCAGAATCAATAGCCCCAAGATATTTTTATCACTCGTGTTTGGTATAGAACATGTCTGTGGATCATTGTAGTGTGATGATCAATGATGATCTTCAACAAAGAACCCCTTTCAGCCGACCTACCTTGTGATAATCTAGGTATACCACTTTGGATCAGAATCACTAGCCCCAAGATTTTTTTATCACTCGTGTCTGGTATAGACCATGTCTGTGGATCATTGTAGTGTGATGATCAATGATGATCATCAACAATAAACCCCTTCCAGCCGACCTACGTTGTGATAATCTAGGTTTACCACTTTGGATCAGAATCACTAGCCCCAAGATTTTTTTATCACTCGTGTCTGGTATGGAACATGTCTGTGGATCATTGTAGTATGATGATCAATGATGATCATCAACAAAGAACCCCTTTCAGCCGACCTACCTTGTGATAATCTAGGTATACCACTTTGGATCAGAATCACTAGCCCCAAGATTTTTTTATCACTCGTATCTGGTATGGAACAAGTCTATGGATCATTGTAGTGTGATGATCATTGATGATAATCAACAAGGAACCCCTTTCAGCCGACCTACCTTGTGATAATCTAGGTATACCACTTTGGATCAGAATCACTAGCCCCAAGATTTTTTTATCACCCGTGTCTGGTATGGAACATGTCTGTGGATCATTGTAGTATGATGATCAATGATGATCATCAACAATGAGCCCCTTTTAGCCGACCTACCTTGTGATAAACTAGGACTACCACTTTGGATCAGAATCACTAGCCCCAAGATATTTTTATCACACGTATCTGGTATGGACCATGTCTGTGGATCATTGTAGTATGATGATCAATGATGATCATCAACAAAGAACCCCTTTCAGCCGACCTACCTTGTGATAATCTAGGTATACCACTTTGGATCAGATCACTAGCCCTAAGATTTTTTTATCACTCGTGTCTGGTATGGAACATGTCTGTGGATCATTGTAGTGTGATGATCAATGATGATCATCAACAATAAACCCCTTCCAGCCGACCTACGTTGTGATAATCTAGGTTTACCACTTTGGATCAGAATCACTAGCCCCAAGATATTTTTATCACACGTATCTGGTATGGACCATGTCTGTGGATCATTGTAGTGTGATGATCAATGATGATCATCAACAAAGAACCCCTTTCAGCCAACTTACCTTGTGATAATCTAGGTATACCACTTTGGATCAGAATCACTAGCCCCAAGATATTTTTATCACTCGTGTTTGGTATAGAACATGTCTGTGGATCATTGTAGTGTGATGATCAATGATGATCATCAACAAAGAACCCCTTTCAGCCGACCTACCTTGTGATAATCTAGGTATACCACTTTGGATCAGAATCACTAGCCCCAAGATTTTTTTATCACTCGTGTCTGGTATGGAACAAGTCTATGGATCATTGTAGTGTGATGATCATTGATGATAATCAACAAGGAACCCCTTTCAGCCGACCTACCTTGTGATAATCTAGGTATACCACTTTGGATCAGAATCACTAGCCCCAAGATTTTTTTATCACCCGTGTCTGGTATGGAACATGTCTGTGGATCATTGTAGTATGATGATCAATGATGATCATCAACAATGAGCCCCTTTTAGCCGACCTACCTTGTGATAAACTAGGACTACCACTTTGGATCAGAATCACTAACCCCCAGAATTTTTTTTTTACTCGTGTCTAGTATGGAACATGTCTGTGGATCATTGTAGTGTGATGATCAATGATGATCATCAACAAAGAACCCCTTTCAGCCGACCTACCTTGTGATAATCTAGGTATACCACATTGGATCAGAATCAATAGCCCCAAGATATTTTTATCACTCGTGTTTGGTATAGAACATGTCTGTGGATCATTGTAGTGTGATGATCAATGATGATCATCAACAAAGAACCCCTTTCAGCCGACCTACCTTGTGATAATCTAGGTATACCACTTTGGATCAGAATCACTAGCCCCAAGATTTTTTTATCACTCGTGTCTGGTATGGACCATGTCTGTGGATCATTGTAGTGTGATGATCAATGATGATCATCAACAATAAACCCCTTCCAGCCGACCTACGTTGTGATAATCTAGGTTTACCACTTTGGATCAGAATCACTAGCCCCAAGATTTTTTTATCACTCGTGTCTGGTATGGAACATGTCAATTGTAGTGTAATGATCAATGATGATCATCAACAATAAACCCCTTCCAGCCGACCTACGTTGTGATAATCTAGGTTTACCACTTTGGATCAGATCACTAGCCCCAAGATTTTTTTATCACTCATGTCTGGTATGGAATATGTCTGTTGTAGTGTAATGATCAATGATGATCATCAACAATAAACCCCTTCCAGCCGACCTACGTTGTGATAATCTAGGTTTACCACTTTGGATCAGATCACTAGCCCCAACATTTTTTTATCACTCATGTCTGGTATGGAATATGTCTGTGTATCATTGTAGTGTGATGATCAAGAATGATCATCCACATTAAACCCCTTCCAGCCAACCTAATTTGTGATAATCTAGGTATACCACTTTGGATCAGAATCACTAGCCCCAAGATTTTTTTATCACTTGTGTCTGGTATGGAACATGTCTGTTGTAGTGTAATGATCAATAATGATCATCAACAAAGAACCCCCTTCAGCCGACCTACCTTGTGATAATCTAGGTATACCACTTTGGATCAGAATCACTAGCCCCAAGATATTTTTATCACTCGTGTCTGGTATGGAACATGTCTGTGGATCATTGAAGTGTGATGATCAATGATGATCATCAACAATAAACCCCTTCCAGCCAACCTACGTTGTGATAATCTCGGTATACCTTTTTGGATCAGATCACTAGCCCCAAGATTTTTTTATCACTCGTGTCTGGTATGGAACATGTCTGTGGATCATTGTAGTATGATGATCAATGTTGATCATCAACAATAAACCACTTCCAGCCGACCTACGTTGTGATAATCTAGGTATACCACTTTGGATCAGAATCACTAGCCCCAAGATTTTTTTATCACTCGTGTCTGGTATGAAACATGTCTGTGGATCATTGTAGTATGATGATCAATGATGATCATCAACAATAAACCCCTTCCAGCCGACCTACGTTGTGATAATCTAGGTTTACCACTTTGATTCAGATCACTAGCCCCAAGATTTTTTTATCACTCGTGTCTGGTATGGAACATCTCTGTAGATCATTGTAGTATGATGATCAATGATGATCATCAACAATAAACCCCTTCCAGCCGACCTACTTTGTGATAATTTAGGTATACCACTTTGGATCAGAATCACTAGCCACAAGATTTTTTTATCACTCGTGTCTGGTATGGAAGATGTCTGTGGATCATTGTAGTATGATGATCAATGATGATCATCAACAATAAACCCCTTCCAGCCGACCTACGTTGTGATAATCTAGGTTTACCACTTTGATTCAGATCACTAGCCCCAAGATTTTTTTATCACTCGTGTCTGGTATGGAACATCTCTGTGGATCATTGTAGTATGATGATCAACGATGATCCTCAACAATAAACCCCTTCCAGCCGACCTACGTTGTGATAATCTAGGTATACCACTTTGGATCAGAATCACTAGCCCCAAGATTTTTTTATCACTCGTGTCTGGTATGGAACATGTCTGCGGATCATTGTAGTGTGATAATCAATGATGATCATCAACAAAAAACCCCTTTCAGCCGACCTACCTTGTGATAATCTAGGTATACCACTTTAGATCAGAATCACTAGCCCCAAGATATTTTTATCACTCGTGTCTGGTATGAAACATGTCTGTGGATCATTGCAGTGTGATGATCAATGATAATCATCAACAAAGAACCCCTTTCAGCCGACCTACCTTGTGATAATCTAGGTATACCACTTTGGATCAGAATCATTAGCCCCAAGATTTTTTTATCACTCGAGTCTGGTGTGGAACATGTCTGTGGATCATTGTAGTGTGATGATCAAGGATGATCATCAACAATAAACCCCTTCCAGCCGACCTACGTTGTGATAATCTAGGTATACCACTTTGGATCAGAATCACTAGCCCCAAGAGTTTTTTATCACTCGTGTCTGGTATGGAACATGTCTGTGGGTCATTGTAGTGTGATGATCAATGATGATTATCAACAATAAACCCATTCCAGCCGACCTACGTTGTGATAATCTAGGTTTACCACTTTGGATCAGATCACTAGCCCCAAGATTTTTTTATCACTCGTGTCTGGTATGGAACATGTCTGTGGATCATTGTAGTATGATGATCAACGATGATCATCAACAATAAACCCCTTCCAGCCGACCTACGTTGTGATAATCTAGGTATACCACATTGGATCAGATCACTAGCCCCAAGATTTTTTTATCACTCGTGTCTGGTATGGAACATATCTGTGGATCATTGTAGTATGATGATCAACGATGATCATCAACAATAAACCCCTTCCAGCCGACCTACGTTGTGATAATCTAGGTATACCACATTGGCTCAGAATCACTAGCCCCAAGATATTTTTATCACTCGTGTTTGGTATGGTACATGTCTGTGGATCATTGTAGTGTGATGATCAATGATGATCATCAACAAAGAACCCCTTTCAGCCGACCTACCTTGTGATAATCTAGGTATACCACTTTGGATCAGATCACTAGCCCTAAGATTTTTTTATCACTCGTGTCTGGTATGGAACATGTCTGTGGATCATTGTAGTATGATGATCAACGATGATCATCAACAATAAACCCCTTCCAGCCGACCTACGTTGTGATAATCTAGGTATACCACATTGGATCAGATCACTAGCCCCAAGATTTTTTTATCACTCGTGTCTGGTATGGAACATGTCTGTGGATCATTGTAGTATGATGATCAACGATGATCATCAACAATAAACCCCTTCCAGCCGACCTACGTTGTGATAATCTAGGTATACCACATTGGATCAGATCACTAGCCCCAAGATTTTTTTATCACTCGTGTCTGGTATGGACCATGTCTGTGGATCATTGTAGTGTGATGATCACTGATGATCATCAACAAAGAACCCCTTTCAGCCAACTTACCTTGTGATAATCTAGGTATACCACTTTGGATCAGAATCACTAGCCCCAAGATATTTTTATCACTCGTGTTTGGTATGGTACATGTCTGTGGATCATTGTAGTGTGATGATGAATGATGATCATCAACAAAGAACCCCTTTTAGCCGACCTACCTTGTGATAATCTAGGTATACCACTTTGGATCAGATCACTAGCCCTAAGATTTTTTTATCACTCGTGTCTGGTATGGAACATGTCTGTGGATCATTGTAGTATGATGATCAACGATGATCATCAACAATAAACCCCTTCCAGCCGACCTACGTTGTGATAATCTAGGTATACCACTTTGGATCAGAATCACTAGCCCCAAGATATTTTTATCACTCGTGTATGGTATGGAACATGTCTGTGGATCATTGTAGTGTGATGATCAATGATGATCATCAACAAAGAACCCTTTTCAGCCGACCTACCTTGTGATAATCTAGGTATACCACTTTGGATCAGAATCAATAGCCCCAAGATATTTTTATCACTCGTGTTTGGTATGGAACATGTCTGTGGATCATTGTAGTGTGATGATTAATGATGATCATCAACAAAGAACCCCTTTCAGCCGACCTACCTTGTGATAATCTAGGTATACCACATTGGATCAGAATCAATAGCCCCAAGATATTTTTATCACTCGTGTTTGGTATAGAACATGTCTGTGGATCATTGTAGTGTGATGATCAATGATGATCATCAACAATGAGCCCCTTTCAGCCGACCTACCTTGTGATAAACTAGGACTACCACTTTGGATCAGAATCACTAACCCCCAGAATTTTTTTTTTACTCGTGTCT
Source organism: Ganaspis brasiliensis (assembly GCA_037103525.1). NCBI lineage: Eukaryota > Metazoa > Arthropoda > Insecta > Hymenoptera > Figitidae > Ganaspis > Ganaspis brasiliensis. The sequence continues at coordinate 254,366 of JAZKLR010000451.1, read as the reverse complement.
AGTATGGAACATGTCTGTGGATGATTTTAGTGTGATGATCAATGATGATCATTAACAATAAACCCATTCCAGCCGACCTACGTTGTGATAATCTAGGTTTACCACTTTGGATCAGATCACTAGCCCCAAGATTTTTTTATCACTCGTGTCTGGTATGGAACATGTCTGTGGATCATTGTAGTGTGATGATCAATGATGATCATTAACAAAGAACCCCTTTCAGCCGACCTACCTTGTGATAATCTAGGTATACCACTTTGGATCAGAATCAATAGCCCCAAGATATTTTTATCACTCGTGTTTGGTATGGAACATGTCTGTGGATCATTGTAGTGTGATGATCAATGATGATCATCAACAAAGAACCCCTTTCAGCCGACCTACCTTGTGATAATCTAGGTATACCACTTTGGATCAGAATCACTAGCCCCAAGATTTTTTTATCACTCGTGTCTGGTATGGACCATGTCTGTGGATCATTGTAGTGTGATGATCAATGATGATCATCAACAATAAACCCCTTCCAGCCGACCTACGTTGTGATAATCTAGGTTTACCACTTTGGATCAGAATCACTAGCCCCAAGATTTTTTTATCACTCGTGTCTGGTATGGAACATGTCTGTGGATCATTGTAGTATGATGATCAACGATGATCATCAACAATAAACCCCTTCCAGCCGACCTACGTTGTGATAATCTAGGTATACCACTTTGGATCAGAATCACTAGCCCCAAGATATTTTTATCACACGTATCTGGTATGGACCATGTCTGTGGATCATTGTAGTGTGATGATCAATGATGATCATCAACAAAGAACCCCTTTCAGCCAACTTACCTTGTGATAATCTAGGTATACCACTTTGGATCAGAATCACTAGCCCCAAGATATTTTTATCACTCGTGTTTGGTATAGAACATGTCTGTGGATCATTGTAGTGTGATGATCAATGATGATCATCAACAAAGAACCCCTTTCAGCCGACCTACCTTGTGATAATCTAGGTATACCACTTTGGATCAGAATCACTAGCCCCAAGATTTTTTTATCACCCGTGTCTGGTATGGAACATGTCTGTGGATCATTGTAGTATGATGATCAATGATGATCATCAACAAAGAACCCCTTTCAGCCAACTTACCTTGTGATAATCTAGGTATACCACTTTGGATCAGATCACTAGCCCTAAGATTTTTTTATCACTCGTGTCTGGTATGGAACATGTCTGTGGATCATTGTAGTATGATGATCAACGATGATCATCAACAATAAACCCCTTCCAGCCGACCTACGTTGTGATAATCTAGGTATACCACTTTGGATCAGAATCACTAGCCCCAAGATATTTTTATCACACGTATCTGGTATGGACCATGTCTGTGGATCATTGTAGTGTGATGATCAATGATGATCATCAACAATAAACCCCTTCCAGCCGACCTACGTTGTGATAATCTAGGTTTACCACTTTGGATCAGAATCACTAGCCCCAAGATTTTTTTATCACCCGTGTCTGGAATGGAACATGTCTGTGGATCATTGTAGTATGATGATCAATGATGATCATCAACAATGAGCCCCTTTTAGCCGACCTACCTTAAGATAAACTAGGACTACCACTTTGAATCAGAATCACTAACCCCCAGAATTTTTTTTTTACTCGTGTCTAGTATGGAACATGTCTGTGGATCATTGTAGTGTGATGATCAATGATGATCATCAACAAAGAACCCCTTTCAGCCGACCTACCTTGTGATAATCTAGGTATACCACATTGGATCAGAATCAATAGCCCCAAGATATTTTTATCACTCGTGTTTGGTATAGAACATGTCTGTGGATCATTGTAGTGTGATGATCAATGATGATCATCAACAAAGAACCCCTTTCAGCCGACCTACCTTGTGATAATCTAGGTATACCACTTTGGATCAGAATCACTAGCCCCAAGATTTTTTTATCACTCGTGTCTGGTATGGACCATGTCTGTGGATCATTGTAGTGTGATGATCAATGATGATCATCAACAATAAACCCCTTCCAGCCGACCTACGTTGTGATAATCTAGGTTTATCACTTTGGATCAGAATCACTAGCCCCAAGATTTTTTTATCACTCGTGTCTGGTATGGAACATGTCTGTGGATCATTGTAGTATGATGATCAACGATGATCATCAACAATAAACCCCTTCTAGCCGACCTACGTTGTGATAATCTAGGTATACCACTTTGGATCAGAATCACTAGCCCCAAGATATTTTTATCACACGTATCTGGTATGGACCATGTCTGTGGATCATTGTAGTGTGATGATCAATGATTATCAACAAAGAACCCCTTTCAGCCAACTTACCTTGTGATAATCTAGGTATACCACATTGGATCAGATCACTAGCCCCAAGATTTTTTTATCACTCGTGTCTGGTATGGAACATGTCTGTGGATCATTGTAGTATGATGATCAACGATGATCATCAACAATAAACCCCTTCCAGCCGACCTACGTTGTGATAATCTAGGTATACCACTTTGGATCAGAATCACTAGCCCCAAGATATTTTTATCACACGTATCTGGTATGGACCATGTCTGTGGATCATTGTAGTATGATGATCAACGATGATCATCAACAATAAACCCCTTCCAGCCGACCTACGTTGTGATAATCTAGGTATACCACTTTGGATCAGAATCACTAGCCCCAAGATATTTTTATCACACGTATCTGGTATGGACCATGTCTGTGGATCATTGTAGTGTGATGATCAATGATGATCATCAACAATAAACCCCTTCCAGCCGACCTACGTTGTGATAATCTAGGTCTACCACTTTGGATCAGAATCACTAGCCCCAAGATTTTTTTATCACCCGTGTCTGGTATGGAACATGTCTGTGGATCATTGTAGTATGATGATCAATGATGATCATCAACAATGAGCCCCTTTTAGCCGACCTACTTTGTGATAAACTAGGACTACCACTTTGGATCAGAATCACTAACCCCCAGAATTTTTTTTTTACTCGTGTCTAGTATGGAACATGTCTGTGGATCATTGTAGTGTGATGATCAATGATGATCATCAACAAAGAACCCCTTTCAGCCGACCTACCTTGTGATAATCTAGGTATACCACATTGGATCAGAATCAATAGCCCCAAGATATTTTTATCACTCGTGTTTGGTATAGAACATGTCTGTGGATCATTGTAGTGTGATGATCAATGATGATCATCAACAAAGAACCCCTTTCAGCCGACCTATCTTGTGATAATCTAGGTATACCACTTTGGATCAGAATCACTAGCCCCAAGATTTTTTTATCACTCGTGTCTGGTATGGACCATGTCTGTGGATCATTGTAGTGTGATGATCAATGATGATCATCAACAATAAACCCCTTCCAGCCGACCTACGTTGTGATAATCTAGGTTTACCACTTTGGATCAGAATCACTAGCCCCAAGATTTTTTTATCACTCGTGTCTGGTATGGAACATGTCTGTGGATCATTGTAGTATGATGATCAATGATGATCATCAACAAAGAACCCCTTTCAGCCGACCTACCTTGTGATAATCTATGTATACCACTTTGGATCAGAATCACTAGCCCCAAGATTTTTTTATCACTCGTATCTGGTATGGAACAAGTCTATGGATCATTGTAGTGTGATGATCATTGATGATAATCAACAAGGAACCCCTTTCAGCCGACCTACCTTGTGATAATCTAGGTATACCACTTTGGATCAGAATCACTAGCCCCAAGATTTTTTTATCACCCGTGTCTGGTATGGAACATGTCTGTGGATCATTGTAGTATGATGATCAATGATGATCATCAACAATGAGCCCCTTTTAGCCGACCTACCTTGTGATAAACTAGGACTACCACTTTGGATCAGAATCACTAGCCCCAAGATATTTTTATCACACGTATCTGGTATGGACCATGTCTGTGGATCATTGTAGTGTGATGATCAATGATGATCATCAACAAAGAACCCCTTTCAGCCGACCTACCTTGTGATAATCTAGGTATACCACTTTGGATCAGATCAATAGCCCTAAGATTTTTTTATCACTCGTGTCTGGTATGGAACATGTCTGTGGATCATTGTAGTGTGATGATCAATGATGATCATCAACAATAAACCCTTTCCAGCCGACCTACGTTGTGATAATCTAGGTTTACCACTTTGGATCAGAATCACTAGCCCCAAGATATTTTTATCACACGTATCTGGTATGGACCATGTCTGTGGATCATTGTAGTGTGATGATCAATGATGATCATCAACAAAGAACCCCTTTCAGCCAACTTACCTTGTGATAATCTAGGTATACCACTTTGGATCAGAATCACTAGCCCCAAGATATTTTTATCACTCGTGTTTGGTATAGAACATGTCTGTGGATCATTGTAGTGTGATGATCAATGATGATCATCAACAAAGAACCCCTTTCAGCCGACCTACCTTGTGATAATCTAGGTATACCACTTTGGATCAGAATCACTAGCCCCAAGATTTTTTTATCACCCGTGTCTGGTATGGAACATGTCTGTGGATCATTGTAGTATGATGATCAATGATGATCATCAACAATGAGCCCCTTTTAGCCGACCTACCTTGTGATAAACTAGGACTACCACTTTGGATCAGAATCACTAACCCCCAGAATTTTTTTTTTACTCGTGTCTAGTATGGAACATGTCTGTGGATCATTGTAGTGTGATGATCAATGATGATCATCAACAAAGAACCCCTTTCAGCCGACCTACCTTGTGATAATCTAGGTATACCACATTGGATCAGAATCAATAGCCCCAAGATATTTTTATCACTCGTGTTTGGTATAGAACATGTCTGTGGATCATTGTAGTGTGATGATCAATGATGATCATCAACAAAGAACCCCTTTCAGCCGACCTACCTTGTGATAATCTAGGTATACCACTTTGGATCAGAATCACTAGCCCCAAGATTTTTTTATCACTCGTGTCTGGTATGGACCATGTCTGTGGATCATTGTAGTGTGATGATCAATGATGATCATCAACAATAAACCCCTTCCAGCCGACCTACGTTGTGATAATCTAGGTTTACCACTTTGGATCAGAATCACTAGCCCCAAGATTTTTTTATCACTCGTGTCTGGTATGGAACATGTCTGTGGATCATTGTAGTATGATGATCAATGATGATCATCAACAAAGAACCCCTTTCAGCCGACCTACCTTGTGATAATCTATGTATACCACTTTGGATCAGAATCACTAGCCCCAAGATTTTTTTATCACTCGTATCTGGTATGGAACAAGTCTATGGATCATTGTAGTGTGATGATCATTGATGATAATCAACAAGGAACCCCTTTCAGCCGACCTACCTTGTGATAATCTAGGTATACCACTTTGGATCAGAATCACTAGCCCCAAGATTTTTTTATCACCCGTGTCTGGTATGGAACATGTCTGTGGATCATTGTAGTATGATGATCAATGATGATCATCAACAATGAGCCCCTTTTAGCCGACCTACCTTGTGATAAACTAGGACTACCACTTTGGATCAGAATCACTAGCCCCAAGATATTTTTATCACACGTATCTGGTATGGACCATGTCTGTGGATCATTGTAGTGTGATGATCAATGATGATCATCAACAAAGAACCCCTTTCAGCCGACCTACCTTGTGATAATCTAGGTATACCACTTTGGATCAGATCACTAGCCCTAAGATTTTTTTATCACTCGTGTCTGGTATGGAACATGTCTGTGGATCATTGTAGTGTGATGATCAATGATGATCATCAACAATAAACCCCTTCCAGCCGACCTACGTTGTGATAATCTAGGTTTACCACTTTGGATCAGAATCACTAGCCCCAAGATATTTTTATCACACGTATCTGGTATGGACCATGTCTGTGGATCATTGTAGTGTGATGATCAATGATGATCATCAACAAAGAACCCCTTTCAGCCAACTTACCTTGTGATAATCTAGGTATACCACTTTGGATCAGAATCACTAGCCCCAAGATATTTTTATCACTCGTGTTTGGTATAGAACATGTCTGTGGATCATTGTAGTGTGATGATCAATGATGATCATCAACAAAGAACCCCTTTCAGCCGACCTACCTTGTGATAATCTAGGTATACCACTTTGGATCAGAATCACTAGCCCCAAGATTTTTTTATCACTCGTGTCTGGTATGGAACATGTCTGTGGATCATTGTAGTATGATGATCAATGATGATCATCAACAATGAGCCCCTTTTAGCCGACCTACCTTGTGATAAACTAGGACTACCACTTTGGATCAGAATCACTAACCCCCAGAATTTTTTTTTTACTCGTGTCTAGTATGGAACATGTCTGTGGATCATTGTAGTGTGATGATCAATGATGATCATCAACAAAGAACCCCTTTCAGCCGACCTACCTTGTGATAATCTAGGTATACCACATTGGATCAGAATCAATAGCCCCAAGATATTTTTATCACTCGTGTTTGGTATAGAACATGTCTGTGGATCATTGTAGTGTGATGATCAATGATGATCATCAACAAAGAACCCCTTTCAGCCGACCTACCTTGTGATAATCTAGGTATACCACTTTGGATCAGAATCACTAGCCCCAAGATTTTTTTATCACTCGTGTCTGGTATGGACCATGTCTGTGGATCATTGTAGTGTGATGATCAATGATGATCATCAACAATAAACCCCTTCCAGCCGACCTACGTTGTGATAATCTAGGTTTACCACTTTGGATCAGAATCACTAGCCCCAAGATTTTTTTATCACTCGTGTCTGGTATGGAACATGTCTGTGGATCATTGTAGTATGATGATCAACGATGATCATCAACAATAAACCCCTTCCAGCCGACCTACGTTGTGATAATCTAGGTATACCACTTTGGATCAGAATCACTAGCCCCAAGATATTTTTATCACACGTATCTGGTATGGACCATGTCTGTGGATCATTGTAGTGTGATGATCAATGATGATCATCAACAAAGAACCCCTTTCAGCCAACTTACCTTGTGATAATCTAGGTATACCACTTTGGATCAGAATCACTAGCCCCAAGATATTTTTATCACTCGTGTTTGGTATAGAACATGTCTGTGGATCATTGTAGTGTGATGATCAATGATGATCATCAACAAAGAACCTCTTTCAGCCGACCTACCTTGTGATAATCTAGGTATACCACTTTGGATCAGAATCACTAGCCCCAAGATTTTTTTATCACTCGTGTCTGGTATGGAACAAGTCTATGGATCATTGTAGTGTGATGATCATTGATGATAATCAACAAGGAACCCCTTTCAGCCGACCTACCTTGTGATAATCTAGGTATACCACTTTGGATCAGATCACTAGCCCTAAGATTTTTTATCACTCGTGTCTGGTATGGAACATGTCTGTGGATCATTATAGTATGATTAACGATGATCATCAACAATAAACCCCTTCCAGCCGACCTACGTTGTGATAATCTAGGTATACCACTTTGGATCAGAATCACTAGCCCCAAGATATTTTTATCACTCGTGTATGGTATGGAACATGTCTGTGGATCATTGTAGTGTGATGATCAATGATGATCATCAACAAAGAACCCCTTTCAGCCGACCTACCTTGTGATAATCTAGGTATACCACTTTGGATCAGAATCAATAGCCCCAAGATATTTTTATCACTCGTGTTTGGTATAGAACATGTCTGTGGATCATTGTAGTGTGATGATCAATGATGATCATCAACAAAGAACCCCTTTCAGCCGACCTACCTTGTGATAATCTAGGTATACCACTTTGGATCAGAATCACTAGCCCCAAGATTTTTTTATCACTCGTATCTGGTATGGAACAAGTCTATGGATCATTGTAGTGTGATGATCATTGATGATAATCAACAAGGAACCCCTTTCAGCCGACCTACCTTGTGATAATCTAGGTATACCACTTTGGATCAGAATCACTAGCCCCAAGATTTTTTTATCACCCGTGTCTGGTATGGAACATGTCTGTGGATCATTGTAGTATGATGATCAATGATGATCATCAACAATGAGCCCCTTTTAGCCGACCTACCTTGTGATAAACTAGGACTACCACTTTGGATCAGAATCACTAGCCCCAAGATATTTTTATCACACGTATCTGGTATGGACCATGTCTGTGGATCATTGTAGTGTGATGATCAATGATGATCATCAACAAAGAACCCCTTTCAGCCGACCTACCTTGTGATAATCTAGGTATACCACTTTGGATCAGATCACTAGCCCTAAGATTTTTTTATCACTCGTGTCTGGTATGGAACATGTCTGTGGATCATTGTAGTGTGATGATCAATGATGATCATCAACAATAAACCCCTTCCAGCCGACCTACGTTGTGATAATCTAGGTTTACCACTTTGGATCAGAATCACTAGCCCCAAGATATTTTTATCACACGTATCTGGTATGGACCATGTCTGTGGATCATTGTAGTGTGATGATCAATGATGATCATCAACAAAGAACCCCTTTCAGCCAACTTACCTTGTGATAATCTAGGTATACCACTTTGGATCAGAATCACTAGCCCCAAGATATTTTTATCACTCGTGTTTGGTATAGAACATGTCTGTGGATCATTGTAGTGTGATGATCAATGATGATCATCAACAAAGAACCCCTTTCAGCCGACCTACCTTGTGATAATCTAGGTATACCACTTTGGATCAGAATCACTAGCCCCAAGATTTTTTTATCACTCGTGTCTGGTATGGAACAAGTCTATGGATCATTGTAGTGTGATGATCATTGATGATAATCAACAAGGAACCCCTTTCAGCCGACCTACCTTGTGATAATCTAGGTATACCACTTTGGATCAGAATCACTAGCCCCAAGATTTTTTTATCACCCGTGTCTGGTATGGAACATGTCTGTGGATCATTGTAGTATGATGATCAATGATGATCATCAACAATGAGCCCCTTTTAGCCGACCTACCTTGTGATAAACTAGGACTACCACTTTGGATCAGAATCACTAACCCCCAGAATTTTTTTTTTACTCGTGTCTAGTATGGAACATGTCTGTGGATCATTGTAGTGTGATGATCAATGATGATCATCAACAAAGAACCCCTTTCAGCCGACCTACCTTGTGATAATCTAGGTATACCACATTGGATCAGATCACTAGCCCCAAGATTTTTTTATCACTCGTGTCTGGTATGGAACATGTCTGTGGATCATTGTAGTATGATGATCAACGATGATCATCAACAATAAACCCCTTCCAGCCGACCTACGTTGTGATAATCTAGGTATACCACTTTGGATCAGAATCACTAGCCCCAAGATATTTTTATCACACGTATCTGGTATGGACCATGTCTGTGGATCATTGTAGTGTGATGATCAATGATGATCATCAACAAAGAACCCCTTTCAGCCAACTTACCTTGTGATAATCTAGGTATACCACTTTGGATCAGATCACTAGCCCTAAGATTTTTTTATCACTCGTGTCTGGTATGGAACATGTCTGTGGATCATTGTAGTATGATGATCAACGATGATCATCAACAATAAACCCCTTCCAGCCGACCTACGTTGTGATAATCTAGGTATACCACTTTGGATCAGAATCACTAGCCCCAAGATATTTTTATCACTCGTGTATGGTATGGAACATGTCTGTGGATCATTGTAGTGTGATAATCAATGATGATCATCAACAAAGAACCCCTTTCAGCCGACCTACCTTGTGATAATCTAGGTATACCACTTTGGATCAGAATCACTAGCCCCAAGATTTTTTTATCACCCGTGTCTGGTATGGAACATGTCTGTGGATCATTGTAGTATGATGATCAATGATGATCATCAACAATGAGCCCCTTTCAGCCGACCTACCTTGTGATAAACTAGGACTACCACTTTGGATCAGATCACTAGCCCCAAGATTTTTTTATCACTCGTGTCTGGTATGGAACATGTCTGTGGATCATTGTAGTGTGATGATCAATGATGATCATCAACAAAGAACCCCTTTCAGCCGACCTACCTTGTGATAATCTAGGTATACCACTTTGGATCAGATCACTAGCCCTAAGATTTTTTATCACTCGTGTCTGGTATGGAACATGTCTGTGGATCATTGTAGTGTGATGATCAATGATGATCATCAACAAAGAACCCCTTTCAGCCGACCTACCTTGTGATAATCTAGGTATACCACTTTGGATCAGAATCAATAGCCCCAAGATATTTTTATCACTCGTGTTTGGTATAGAACATGTCTGTGGATCATTGTAGTGTGATGATCAATGATGATCATCAACAAAGAACCCCTTTCAGCCGACCTACCTTGTGATAATCTAGGTATACCACTTTGGATCAGAATCACTAGCCCCAAGATTTTTTTATCACCCGTGTCTGGTATGGAACATGTCTGTGGATCATTGTAGTATGATGATCAATGATGATCATCAACAATGAGCCCCTTTCAGCCGACCTACCTTGTGATAAACTAGGACTACCACTTTGGATCAGATCACTAGCCCCAAGATTTTTTTATCACTCGTGTCTGGTATGGAACATGTCTGTGGATCATTGTAGTGTGATGATCAATGATGATCATCAACAAAGAACCCCTTTCAGCCGACCTACCTTGTGATAATCTAGGTATACCAATTTGGATCAGAATCAATAGCCCCAAGATATTTTTATCACTCGTGTTTGGTATGGAACATGTCTGTGGATCATTGTAGTGTAATGATCAATGATGATCATCAACAAAGAACCCCTTTCAGCCGACCTACCTTGTGATAATCTAGGTATACCACTTTGGATCAGAATCACTAGCCCCAAGATTTTTTTATCACCCGTGTCTGGTATGGAACATGTCTGTGGATCATTGTAGTATGATGATCAATGATGATCATCAACAATGAGCCCCTTTCAGCCGACCTACCTTGTGATAAACTAGGACTACCACTTTGGTTCAGAATCACTAACCCCCAGAATTTTTTTTTTACTCGTGTCTAGTATGGAACATGTCTGTGGACGATTTAAGTGTGATGATCAATGATGATCATCAACAAAGAACCCCTTTCAGCCGACCGACCTTGTGATAATCTAGGTATACCACTTTGGATCAGAATCACTAGTTCCAAGATTTGTTTATTACTCGTGTCTAGTTTGGAACATGTCTGTGGACGATTGTAGTGTGATGATCAATGATGATCATCAACAATAAGCCCCTTTCAGCCTACCTACCTTGTGATAATCTAGGTATACCACTTTGGATCAGAATCACTAGCCCCAAGATTTTTTTATCACCCGTGTCTGGTATGGAACATGTCTGTGGATCATTGTAGTATGATGATCAATGATGATCATCAACAAGAAGCCCCTTTCAGCCTACCTACCTTGTGATAATCTAGGTGTACCACTTTGGATCAGAATCACTAGCCCTAAAATTTTTTTATCACCCGTGTCTGGTATGGAACATGTCTGTGGATCATTGTAGTATGATGATCAATGATGATCATCAACAATGAGCCCCTTTCAGCCGACCTACCTTGTGATAAACTAGGACTACCACTTTGGATCAGAATCACTAACTCGCAGAATTTTTTAACACTCGAGTCTGGTATGAAACATGTCTGTGGATAATTGTGGTGTGATGATCAATGATGATTATCAACAATAAACCCCTTTCAGCCGACCTACCTTGTGATAAACTAGGACTACCACTTTGGATCAGAATCACTAACCCCCAGAATTTTTTTTTTACTCGTGTCTAGTATGGAACATGTCTGTGGATGATTTTAGTGTGATGATCAATGATGATCATTAACAATAAACCCATTCCAGCCGACCTACGTTGTGATAATCTAGGTTTACCACTTTGGATCAGATCACTAGCCCCAAGATTTTTTTATCACTCGTGTCTGGTATGGAACATGTCTGTGGATCATTGTAGTGTGATGATCAATGATGATCATTAACAAAGAACCCCTTTCAGCCGACCTACCTTGTGATAATCTAGGTATACCACTTTGGATCAGAATCAATAGCCCCAAGATATTTTTATCACTCGTGTTTGGTATGGAACATGTCTGTGGATCATTGTAGTGTGATGATCAATGATGATCATCAACAAAGAACCCCTTTCAGCCGACCTACCTTGTGATAATCTAGGTATACCACTTTGGATCAGAATCACTATCCCCAAGATTTTTTTATCACCCGTGTCTGGTATGGAACATGTCTGTGGATCATTGTAGTATGATGATCAATGATGATCATCAACAATGAGCCCCTTTCAGCCGACCTACATTGTGATAATCTAGGTATACCACTTTGGATCAGAATCACTAACCCCCAGAATTTTTAACACTCGAGTGTGGTATGAAACATGTCTATGGATCATTTTAGTGTGATGATCAATGATGATCATCAACAATAAACCCCTTTCAGCCGACCTACCTTGTGATAATCTAGGTATACCACTTTGGATCAGAATCACTAACCCCCAGAATTTTTTAACACTCGAGTCTTGTATAAAACATGTCTGGGGATCGATGTAGTGTGATGATCAATGATGATCATCAACAATAAACCCGTTCCAGCCGAGCTAAGTTGTGATAATCTAGGTATTAGGAGGTGATAACATGTCATAATCCAACATTATCAACCCTAAAAAACTACCCTACACCGTGATTTTTTTCCCATATTAATGTTACTTGTTTCTCGAAGATTAGAAATTTTTTTGAGCCTGGTTGTGCGGTAAAAATTATTTTTCAGATACTTGATAACATATTTGACCTTTGCAGGTCGGAAATTAAAAATAGTGTTTTGTACAATTTTAATCTAAAATTGTCTACTCGTTTTGTGTTTTATCTTTTTTATCGTTTCGTGTTTTAATATGTTCCGTTCCATGTAAAAAAGCTCTTTGACCTTACAGTGACCTTAAAAAAGGTCAGTTACTACAATTCAATGTCTACATCCATTGTATTGTTTTAAATAAAATACAGTTTGTTTAAAAAGCGTTTTCTCTGAGTTATTTATTGCATAAGTAATGAGTTTTGTTTATAAAAAGGCTTCATGTCCCATATGTTATTAAAAATGTAAAAAAATTAAAAAAAAAATTAAATTAAAAATAGTGTTTTGTACACTTTTAATCTGAAATTGATGATTTCTTCCATTTTTAGTCTGAAATTCGTCCAATTTTAAGACAAAAAGGTCTTCCACCTTGAAGTGACCTTCAAAAAAGTCAGTTTCTTGAAGTCAATGTCTCGATTGCCATGCTTCGTATACGCTTAAGTTTGTTTCAAATGTGTTTTGGCTTAGTTCATTAACGCAAGAGTAATGAGTCTGATTTACAAAAACAATTTATGACCTATTGACTTTTGCAGGCCTGTTATTAATAAGAGTGTTCTGTAAATTTTTATTTTTAATTTGTACACTTCTCTCATTTTTGGTCCTAAGTTTGTTCACTTCTATGATATAACGATCTTTGCCTTGAAGTGACCTTCAAAAAGGTCAGTTGCTTAAACTCAAGGTCTACATCGATTGTATGTTATGAGTCTGGTTTACTAAAAAACTTTATGACCTTTTTGACCTTTGCAGGTCGGTTATTAAAATTAGTGTTTTGTACAATTTTAATCTGAAATTGTGGACTTCTCTCATTGTTGGTCCTAAATTTGTTCTATTCCATGAGATAAAGATCTTTGCCCTTGAAGTGACCTTCAAAAAGGTCAGTTTTTTAATTCAAGGTCTACATCCATTGTCTTGGACGTATACGCTTAAGTTTCTTTCAAATGTGTTTTCTGTTAGTTTATTCGTGCCTTAGTAATGAATTCGGCCTATTAAAACGCTTTATGCCTTATTTGACCTTTATAGGTCTATTAATAAAAAAAATGACTTAAATGTTTTTAACGTGAAAATTTTTGCTTTTTTTATTTCTGGTTTCAAAAGTAGGTCATTCCGTTTAAGAAAAACATGTTGACCTTCATTTGACCTTCAAAAATGTCCTGAAGGTCAAAATGATGGTCACTACTTTTTGACCCCCTTTTAATGGAACAATTTTTGTTTGAAACATTTTCTCATAAAATTGCATCCTACTAAATTATTTCGACCGATAGATTAAAATGGGACACCCTGTATAACAAAATATAGAAGTAATAGCGACTTGACCTACTAGTAGTGTCTAAATTTATTTTTAAAAATAATTGGCATTTTAAATCTAAAGCTATATTATATATATACAAGATTAAAAAATAATTAAGTGACAGCTAAATAAATATACATTACACATATTTTTCTTCTGAAAAAGTGAAAGCGGTAACTTGTTCTGGAAAATATTGAATTTACTCTTTTACTAATACCATTGCCCTAATTTGAAATACATACATTATAAAATTTATCGTTTTCATAACTGTCAATTATATAATGATAAAGCGTACACGAATATTTCAGAAGTGAATACAATTTACTTTTTATGATAGATACACAGTATTGTACAATTTAATTATTATTTCATTTTGAATGAAAATTACACTCGTTTAATTGGAAATTTAAATTATATTTATGTCCAGTTCATTATATATTTGAGTGATAACTTTTAAAATATTATAGAAAAAAATCATTTTTCTGTGTATTTTAAAAAAAATTAGTTTATTTACAAAAATCAGTTAGTATTAGAAATCACTCTGCAGTTGCAATTCTTCTTGTAGTATTTGCTGAAATTTTTTTTGTACTCTCAAACGTCTCTCTTCATTAAAAGATCTTAGAAACGGCTCCAACGACGATAAGAAACCTTCAGTAGGATCTATGTCATATGTTGTATTTTCTGGAGTCAATAATTCCAATATACTTTCATAATAATCTGTATCCGAAGCTAGCTTCATTGTTTTCTCTTCTATAAATAATATTTATATTTTGTTATATACGTCAGTAATAACATTTATTAATATTGACCTGTAAAAATGGAAACAAACATTACTTACCAAATTTATTCTCTTCGGTGTCAGAATCAGATATATTAGTTATTGTGCTGTGAAAAGAAAACAATAATGTAAATTATAAGTACACATATTATATAATATTTGATATAAATTTAAAAATGTATATAAAGTTCAAAGTCTATACAGCAAAAATGTTCCATGATAAATATATATGAGTAGTTCTACGAACAAAGGAAGAAAATGATGAAATTTTATCACGAGCTTGTTTAACGTTTTAGTTTCGGAAACTAAATAGAGTTCAAGTTAAGCATAATTTCTAAGCAATCCGAAAGCGGACAATAAAAAAATAAAAAATTAGAATTTTACAGCCATTTACAAAAAAAAAATGTCTAGGAAACTTTTATTATGATAGACTCAAAAAATAACAATAAATAAAAAAGTTGAAAAACTGATTATCCCTTTCAGTAACTTTTATGACTAATAGAAATAAAAAACTTTGGAAAAAAAAAATATTTTAGACAAAACTAAGTGCTACGAAAATGGGAATTGTCAAAAAACTCATTATTTTGTCTAATTTCGATAAAACTCACAAAATAACGATACATAAAAAATCCAACAACTGAGTACCAGTTATAGCCCTGTTTAAAGAATGTATTAAAAATTATAGAATTTGATAGGATTTCTATCACAAATATTTTCAAATTTTAATCAAATTGTATACAAAATAAAAAATCCTATCAAATTCTATCAAAAATACTAAATTCAATCAATTTTAATAACAAGTTTGGAAAGAATTTAAATCAAAATTAATACTGAACTAAAGACAAGTACATGTCTATACTTCATTTTGTATAAAAAGTGTATCAAATCTTGTAATTCTAAACAACATAATCAATTTCAATCATAAGTGTGGATAGAGTTTCTATCAAAATTAATACTTAAATAATCCCAGACAGCACCATAATTATCAGCAAGTTAACGGGAAGTTAACGGCGCTAGTTAACAAATTTATCGAGTTTAACTTTAGGCTAACTTCCTGCTAATATATAAATGTCCGCCACCCCAGTAAGAAGGAAGAAATTGAAAAAGATTGGAATTTTATGATTTTCGAAGAAAAAGTCAAATTATGTAATCTTTTTTAATACGTTTTCTGTCCAATCCATTTGTATCCGGTGATAACACCTACTTTTATCCGCAAATCAATCCTTATTAATATGGGTTCAAATATTTGTCAATCCAAATTAATCCCTTTATAAATACAGAAAATAAAATGAATATTTTTCAATGTCCGCAGTTCAGGTTATTCAATACAAATGAATCCCTTTATAATGAAATTAAAATTTTTGAAAAATCAATATTTTTGAAGACCTACAGTTCAGATTTAATTAATCCAATTGAAACCTTTTATAATTAAAAAAATGATATGAATATTTTTTAATACCTACAGCTTAGATTATTCAATACAAATAAATCTCTCTACAATAAAATTTAAATTAAAATAAAACTAATATTTTTAAATACCGACAATTCATTTCATCTCTACATGTGATTGAAACTTAATATTTGATAAATTTTTATTTATTTCAGATGAACTCATTTATAATGCGTCTTCGGCACAAAATTATACACCGTTTTTATACACTGTTGCATCTTAAGATATTTCTCTTCCAGTTATAGGTACTTAAAAAAATCGATTCTCTATGGATTAATGGATTTTCTTTAAATTGTGAGAAAACGTTATTTTATATGTGCCTTCTATCTAATTAAGATTTCAGGACCCTTTACCGTCTAAAATTTGAGATATTCTTGTTCGAAATTTCAATTTTTTATCATTTTGCATGTAAAATTGAAATTTTGAACAAGAATATCTCAAATTTTAGACGGTAAAGGGTCCTGAAATCTTAACCAGATAGCAGACACATATAAAATAACGTTTTCTCACAATTTAAAGAAAATCCATAAAAAACTATTTTTTCAAGTATATAACTGCAAAAGAAATACCTTAATTGTGGGTTAAAAAGCGAAAAATACGTAAATTTGAAGATAATTTTTAGTGATCTTTATAATTTATTAAGACGTTGATGAAAGTTTCTTAAAAGTGTTCATTAATAAAATTTTTTTTTACTTAAATATTATTCTTGAATACATTTTTAAAGAATTTAAATTAATCATCTTTTGAAGCTTTTTAAATCTGAATTAGTGGTTTTCTACTATTGAATTAGTGAAAGGTGAGCTACTATTAAATAGTAATAATTTTACTAATTTGTTATTAATTTTTCCACTTATCAATAATTTATTAATAGAAAAACACTAATTCAGATTTAGAGAGAAAGTTATTAAATTTTGTTTAGACTTTATTAAAAAAAACTTTTTTGAAATCTGTATTGACAGTGTGTAATTTTTAAAAGAAAAACACAACTTCAATGTATGCCTCAATGTATGCTCAGTCAACATCATTCTTCAACTTAAACTTAATAATAAAAGAACACAAAGATGATGTTTATGAATCACCTAATAAATGGACTGCTCTTACCGAATATGCCTGTTTTAAGGACCATACTTTCGATTTTGATAAAGTAAAAATTGAGGCAAAAATTTTAGACAGAACGGGAAATTATAAAAAACGTATGATCCTTAAAATGAATTAACGGATACAACAGCAGTTAACGAACGTAATGACACTAACAACTTATCTGTTTTTTACCAGGCAATTTTATAGTTTTAATCTCAGCAATATTTCTGTTTATATTTCCACGAGTATTTTCATTTACATCGTCACAAAAATGTTTCCCGAGGTCTCTAAAATCTTGACCCCTTCATAACAATGCACCCACACAAACAAGTTTTTTTTCCTATCGAGACAACTAAACCTTTTCTTGAACCCTCGCTTGATCCTTTTATGACTTTTAACATGTGTTTCATCTCAACTGTCACTTTCCTTGTAAACTCAGTTTTCGTTAAATTTTGATCCGGTCAACACGTACCAAAAACGCTCATTCAAAACTTAAAATTAAATTATACTGACAAAATGTTTTTCGGTTTTCATTATAAAAACTATAAAAACGGTTGTGAAAGTGCTATATGGACTGCCAGACTTTCTGGATAGTAAAATGGATACTATTACTAAGTAAATTTTAGGTACATATTATTTTCGTTTTTTAAACCAAAAATTATTAGCAATAGTTATAATATTTAATAGTTAATTATTTTCGTCATATTGTAATTTTTCTTTTAATTATCAATTATTTTCTTGAAATTTCCATTTAATTCTTTAATTTCCAATTTATTTCTTCAATTTTTAATTATTTTCTTTAATTCTCAAATATTTTCTTTAATTTTTAATTATTTTGATCAATTTTCAATTAATTCCTCAATTTCCAATAATTCCCGGACTTTTTCAATTATTTTTTACACTCATAAAAATTGTTTTAAAATTGCAAATCAATTATTCAATTCTAGAATTCTTCATTTCTCAGTTATTTTCTTCAAATTTAAATTCCACTTTTCAATTTTCAGTTATTTTCTTTAATATTAAAAAATTATCGCTTTTTTCTATTATTTTGTTCGATATCATTAAGTTTTTTTAATTTTAAATACAATTATTCAATTATGTTCTTTAATTTTTAATGCCATTCTTCAATTTTTATTTCCAATCTTCAGTTTTCAATTTTTTTCTTCTAAGATATATTCATTAATTCTCGGCTTTTTTCAATTACTCTTTTTCAATTTTTAAGTATATTCTTTCAATTTCAATTCCATTCTTTAATGTTTGATTGCTTTCTTCTATTTTCAATTACTTTTTACAATTTTAATTATTTTTTTCGATTTTCAATCCAGTTGTTAAATGGGCAATTATTTCCAACAATTATTTCTATAATTTTCTAAATTTTTCAATTTACAATTATTTTCTTTACATTTAATATTACTTGTTTCATTTTTTCAATTATTTTTTTCAGTTGTCTATTAATCTAGTTATTTTTTAATTTTATTTTTTCTTGACAATTATTTTCGTCATTTTTCACATATTTTCTTCATTTTTTCAATTACTCTAGTTATTTTTTAACTTCAATTTTTAATTATTTTCCGCAGTGTTCAATTAATTCCTACAATTTTTCAATTTTAAATTATTAACTAAAAATTTTATAATTATTCTTTGATTTTATAAATTACTAGCTTTCGAGCCCGCCTTCGGCGGGCATCGAAATCTAGTGGCGTGCCATCAACAGTATTTTTTGACCAAAAATATTCTCTGACTGAAAGTATTTTTTAAAGCATACATTTTCCGACAGAAAGTATTTTTTGACAAAAATTATTTTCATGCAGGTGTTTGGGGTGTACTTCGCAGCTTAAACCTCAAATCTTTTTGATACTTCGTATGCTTACGTAATTTGATCCGCTGTTTACAAATATCATAGTGAAAAGTGTGTGTATATGTGAGTATGTGTTTGTGTGTATATGTGTGTGTATGTATATATGTACATATGCATGTTTATGTGTATGTATGTACGTGTATGTGAAAATGTGACTTAGTTGTATATCTCAGCTTTTAATAATATTTTCTAAAATTTTTTTTTTATAAATCTAAGTAGAGTGACACTCTAATACTCTGCCAAATTTCACCTGAATCGGCTGAGCCGTTTTTAAGTGATGCCCGGACAAAAAATCCTGGACAGACAGACAGAATTTTTTTTTTTGCATTTTCGCGATTCTTATCACTTAAAACGAAAAAGTATGTAAAATTTTTTGAGTTTGGCGCAATGTACAGACAAAATGTTGATTTTATTTATATAGATTTTGTTGAGTTGCGTGTTAATCTAGCCATATTTTGAATTGTGTTTTCAGTTGTCATTTATTTTCGTCATTTTGTAATTTTTTTTTCAGTTATCAATTATTATTTTTTAAAATTTTAATTTAATTCTTAAATTTTCGATGTATTTCTTCAGTTCTCAATTTATTTCCTCAATTCTCAAATATTTTCTTTAATTTTAAATTATTTTGATCGATTTTCAATTAATTCCTCAATTTCCTATAATTCTTGGACTTTTTCAATTATTTTGTACACTCATAAAAATTGTTTTAAAATTGCAATTATTCCTACAATTTTCTTAATTTTTCAATTTGCAATTATTTTTTTTAAATTTAATATTTCTTGTTTAATTTTTTCAATTATTTTTTCAGTTGTCTATTAATCTAGTTATTTTTCGATTTTTGTTTTCAATTGACAATTATTTTCGTCATTTTTCAACTATTTCCTTCAATATTATTAATCATTTTCCGCAGTTTTCATTTATTTCCTACAATTTTTCAATTTGCAATTATTATCTTAAAATTTTATAACTATTCTTCGATTTTTTAAGTTATTTTGATCGGTTGTGTATTAATCTAGCCATCTTTTGAATTTTGTTTTCAATTGTCAATTATTTTTGCCATTTTGTAATTTTGTTGTTTATTATCAATTATTTTTTTCAAATTTTCAATTTATTTCCTCCATTTTTATTATTTTCTTCAATTTCAATTATTTTTATCGATTTTCAATACAGTTGTTCAATTTACAATTAGGTATTTCCAACAGTTATTCCTATAATTTTTCAACTCTTTTGTTTAAAATTAAAATTTATTGTTAACATTTTTAAACTATTCTTTTCAATTGTGTAATTATGTAGCTATTTTTCGACATTTGTTTTCAAATGTCAATGTATTTTTGTCATTTTTCAAATATATTCTTCAATTTCGTAAGTTTCATTATTTGAATTTGCAAAAATTTATGTTTTTAAATGACCAATAATGTAAAGTTTGTAGCGCGCTTGAGCGCGCGTTAATGTTGCTAGTAAATAATAATTGACAGTCAACAATTTTTATTTTTCTAACCATAGGCCATTAATTTGTAAAATTAGGAAAAAGTTGTGTCTTTCCAGGTGAATTTGTGAGTAATTAATCATTATTAACAATAATTTGTTTATAACAATTGCAATTGGTTATTGTGGTTAATTTGACTGAATAAGTTATTGTTTTAAAATATAAAAAAATAGTTAAGTCAGAAAAGACTACAACTCGCTAGGTTCATTTGGATATTAGTTATAAATTAATAATTACATAAATTGTGTATAAATACCCCCCATTTATGGGAGTTGTTTATAACCCTATAAATCGAAATTAATGAAATTAATTTCAAAAATTGAAATTCTTTGTCACTTCTTTGTTTACACCTTACAGTGATTTCAAATGTGCTCTTTTAATCTGAATTAGTGAAAAACGGTCACTAATTCGAATTAGTGGAACTTTTTACTTATTTTCAGTCAATTTTCACTAAAACTTTAGTAAAGAATTTAAAAAAATTGGTAGAAATGTATATTAATTTGAATTTCTTCAGTGACTTTTCACTGATTTCTTTTTAAAGAGATGAGTATTTAGAACAATAGATTTGGTTTTATTTATTTAAATTATAAAGAGATTAATTTGGATTGAATAATCTGAACTATGTGTTTTCAAATATTAAATTTTCATTTTTTTTTCATTATAATGGTATTTATTTGGATTAAATAAAACTGAATCGTGAGTATTTAAAATGTTCATTTTATATTTTTTAATTATAAGGGTATTCATTCAGATAAATTTTCATTTTATTTTAATTGCATTTTTATTATAAAAATATTCATTTAGATTGAATAATCTGACGTGTGGGTATTTAAAAATAACTAGTTTATTTTTTCATTATAAAGGGATTCATTTGTATTCAATATCCTGAACTGCAGATATTAAAAAATATTCATTTTATTTTTTTTCCATTATAAAGGGATTCATTTGGATTGACAAATTTTTTAAACCTATATTCATAAGGATTGATTTTCGGGTAAAAGTAGGTGCTATCACCGGATACAAATGTATTGGACAGAAAACGTATTCAAAAATATTAAAATTTTTTAATATTTTTTAATTACTCTCTTCTTACTGGGACATCTTTAGTTATCCAAGATAACTTCCCGTTAACTACAAATGTAAATTCAACGCAGATTATGAAATATAATTTTCAGAAATGTTTAAGTGATAATTAAATTAAAATTTGCTTTTCATATTTCCTTAGAATTAGTCATGAAAATTAGCCTAAAGGAAGACAATGAAATTTCTCGGAAAATAAAGTGTCAAGTTTCAGTGAAAATAATTAGGCTATGTTTACTTAATTTATAGAAACAATTTTGCTAAAAATGAATGAGGAAAATTTTCTTAAATGTCGAAATTATAGTTTTAAAGAAATTTACTGAATATTTTTCACTAAAATTAGACAGGTAAACTAACTTAAAAATAAAAAGAGTGATATCCTGGAAAGTAGAATGGCAAGTTATTGACAAATAAAGTTTACGTAATTTAAATAAACTGTTTAGTTTAAAAAATTATAAACTATATAATAAAAAATGCAGGCAAAATTAATTTTTTTTTTATAATTTCACTCTTAGTTGTATAAGAAATAGTATATTAAGCAGTAAAAAATTAAACAGGGTGGCTACAAGATTCAGTTTATCAATTTCCCTGTCATTTCCCTGACATTTTACTGACTTTACAACGAAATTCCCTGGCAACAATTTTTTATTCAGAGCAAAAACAAAAATCTGTCAACAACTCAAAAATGAGTGTAATAATTAAAAAAAATTTTAATTTTGCCTGCATTCTTTATTATGTAGTTTATAATTTTTTAAAGTAAACAGTTTTTTTAAATTACGTAAACTTTATTTGACAATAACTTGACAGTCTACTTTCCAGGATATCTTTCTATTTATTTTTAAGTTAGTTTACCTGTCTAATTTTAGTGAAAAATATTCAGTAAATTTCTTTAAAACTATAATTTCGATGTTTAAGAAAATTTTCCTTATTCATTTTCAGCAAAATTATTTCTATAAATTAAGTTAACATAGCCTAATTATTTTCACTGAAACTTGCCACTTTATTTTCTGAGAAATTTCATTGTCTTTCTTTAGGCTAATTTTCATGGCTAATTCTAAGGAAATATGAAAAGCAAATTTTAATTTAATTATCACTTAAACATTTCTGAAAATTTTATTTCATAATCTGCGTTGAATTTACATTTGTAGTTAACGGGAAGTTATCTTGGATACCTAAGATGTGGCGGACATTTATATATTAGCAGGAAGTTAGCCTAAAGTTAAACTCGATAAATTTGTTAACGAGCGCCGTTAACTTCCCGTTAACTTGCCGATAATTATGGTGCTGTCTGGGATGTTAAATACATTTGTATACATACGTCTGTATCAAAAGTTTATCAATTTCTATCCGTCTGAAAATCGAATACTTTGGTATCAAGAGATCTGTATTAAAACTTTATCAAATTCTATCCGTAGAAAAGTCGAATACAATCTTATCAAATCATTTGCATAGAAACTCTATCAAATTTAACCAAACGGAAAATCGAATACATTTCTATCAAAACTTTGGGATTAAAAATTAATCGAATTTTATCGATGGAAAATTCTTATACTATTCTATCAAAATCTTGGTATGCAAAATCTATCAATTTCTATCCGCTTGAAAATCAAATACTTTGCTATCAAGAGCTCTGTATTAAAACTTTATCAAATTCTATCCGTAGAAAAGTCGAATACAATCTTATCAAATCATTTGCATAGAAACTCTATCAAATTTAACCAAACGGAAAATCGAATACATTTCTATCAAAACTTTGAGATTAAAAATTAATCAAATCTTATCGATGGAAAATTCTTATACTATTCTATCAAAATCTTGGTATGCAAAATCTATTAATTTCTATCCGTCTAAAACTCAAATACTTTGGTATCAAGAGCTCTGTATTATAATTTTATCAAATTCTATACGTAGAAAAGTCGAATAAGGAGCATTTACATATGACGTCACGCTATAAGGGGGAGGGTGGACTCTTGATCAAACGTTAAAAAACGTAACATGTTGATGGGGGGGGGAGATCGTTCTAAACGTGACGTCACGAGAAAATTTTTTAATTCAAAAATTAATTCAAACTACCTTTTAAATTTTGTAAGCATCTTTATTTATGATAGACCTCGGATTATCCTTAGGATATCAACGGGAAATGCTCATCAGGATCCTACCAGACATCGTCAAGAGATATCCACAAGACATCATTTTGAATTTCAAAATGGTCAAAATATTTTTCCGGTAGTTATATATCCAGGAAAGCAGGGATTTTAATATCCACTGGATATCCTAAGGATGCCCGAAGATATTTTTCTCATTACCTGAAATCAGAAAACGTTTCTATTTAATATTTTTAGAGTTATAACAATTAAAACATCCCGGTTTGTACAAACTACTATGTGCACTTGTCTTTTCTTTTCGCTCTCCAGTAAAATCACTAATTTGCTTCTAAGGTCTTCTTCTTCGGAGTGCATTACATATATTGTAAAATCTGAAACCCAGACCTCACTTAATCTGTATTAAAGAAACTGTTTTATTAATTCCGAGCAATTTTTTCAATTCTTTACTAATCCAGCCTTCTTGTCGAGTATTTGTAAGTTTTATTCCATTGCTGCCACTACTGGCGCAGCACTGCGTCTATTGTTACTATCCTCTTCGATGTGTCATATTATTAGTTAATAATTTTATTATATTTAGATTTGAAGAGCAGGAGCGAATTTTTCCGTGGTGTGGACGACTTACTTAATGGTTTCAACTTTAAAGTCCAATTTCTGCAAACTTCAAATTATGTTATAACATGTTAAGTTACATAATGGAAATAATAAAAATAACACAGGCGTAAAAAAGTAGAAACCTTTTTTCGCTAAGTATTGGGCCAATATTGGTTTACCCTTGGAAATCTGTCACTGCGGACAGTGAAAAAATACATATAGAAATACTCAGCCAATTGTCCAGTACATACATTTGCCAATAATTTGCTACCTGTTATCGCAGAATGAGAAATCATTGGTTAAATCTTGGGATGTAGACATCCGTGCCAATCATTGGCTAACAATATTGGTCCAATGTTTAGCCGATGTTAAATTTTCGACTGTTATATTCTGAAAATAATGATTATATATATATTGGAATTTTAGAGCCATATGTGTTTCCTTTTAGTTAGAAATGTGTTTAGAAACTCGTCTTGAATCGTATCAAGTATGAATAAACATATAAAAGTTCGTTATGTCATGAAATTGTATTTTCGAAATTAAAAATTGTACGATTTAAGGATGAAAATAAATTCAAAGAAAAATTTATTTTAATATATTTTAACAAATTTACTGACACACAATTTGCAAAAAAAATTTTATTGATTTAAATAGTTTATTCTTAACTACTCATTTAACGTTTTATGTTTTATTTTCAAATCTGATGAACAATTGCAGTTTTTTCTAAATATGTTAAACAATAGCTCATTTAGTTCCTTTAAAAAGCATTCTCAACAAGTCCACCTATAAAATTTTATTTTTCATTGATAAGAATTTAATTATATTTTATATATTTGTTTATGGATAAAATATTTTTAATAAAATTTTGTGATTAAAACTAAGGATTAAATAAGCGGCCAAAAGTGAGCAAGACTAATTTTTCTAATTTCGAGAAAATTAAAGAAATACAGTTTTTAACGTAATCCTGAAAGTTAATTAAAAACTAGAAAAACTATACTAAGTTTTTTAAATAACAGTGATTCTTATATCTAAGGCAGTTTAATATTAGTGCAAGTTAATTATATATAGATATAAGGTTTTATTAGTTTTTATAGACTTCATTTCTATTAAAAAAAAAAATAATAATAATAAATCATATTGGTTGAGGATTACGTTAAAAACTGTATTTCTTAAATTTTCTCGAAATTAGAAAAATTTGTCTCACTTTTGGCCGCTTATTCAATCCTTAATTTTACTTACAAAATTTTATACAAAATATTTTATCCATATACAAATATATAAAATATAATTAAATTCTTATCTATGAAAAATAAAATTTTATGAGTGGATTTGTAGAGAATGCTTTTTAAAGAAGTAAATGAGCAACTGTTTAACGTATTTGGATCATGACATTACGAACTTTTTTTATGTTTTTATTAAAAAATAAATCAGATATTAATATCAATATAACTGTTTAAAAATTAATATAATATTGTAGTTTATTTCTTAGTTATCTTATTTTATCTGTGAATGCAACGCGATTACTTGACTCTACTCAAGACTAGTTTCTAAACACATTTCTAACTAAAAGGAAACACATATGGCTCTAAAATTCCAACGCCAGGACCTTTTCCTTTGTGCTCTTTTGCTAAGGGCGTACAGTCAGTATCTTTTTGATTTTCAAACAGTCAACTTTGTGAAAGAAACGCATGAAGACGTTAGTGACTTTACACTGTTAAGTTTATTGAAAAAAAGAATTTACTCTTTTATTAATTCATTCTCCAAACGTTTCAGCTCCAAATACTGGCCCTTGTTAAAGGAAAATAGTTTTATTCTGAAATAGTATTAATAATGTAGTAGACAACTGCAAAAACTTCAGATAAATTGTTGTATTATTCTCTTTTTTGTTTTGTTATTATTATACTGTTGTTCTTTAAATTTTATTTTTCGGTTATATCGATTTTTGCATTATTTGGGTTTAGAATTAATTACTAAAAAACAAAAAAGAGAATGCGTAACACATCAATTTATCTTCAGCCTTATATTAATATTGTTATACATAATACTATTTCAGAATAAATCTATTTTCTACCAACGAGGGCCATCAGTATTTAGAGCCGAAACGTTTAGAGAATGAATATTTGAAAAAGAAAAAATTCTTCTTTTTAATAAACTTGCTTCTAAAGCCACTAACTTTTTCACATATACATAATCATTATTTTCAGAATATAACAGTCAATCGGAAACTTAACATCGGCTAAACATTGGACCAATATTGTTAGCCAATGATTGGCACGGATGTCTACATTCCAAGATTTAACCAATGATTCCTCATTCTGCGATAACAGGTAGCAAATTATTGGCAAATGTATGTACTGGACAATTGGCTGAGTATTTCTATATGTATTTTTTCACTGTCCGCAGTGACAGATTTCCAAGGGTAAACCAATATTGGCCCAATACTTAGCGAAAAAAGGTTTCTACTTTTTTACGCCTTTGTTATTATTATTATTTCCATTATGTAACTTAACATGTTATAACATAATTTAAAGTTTGCAGAAATTGGACTTTAAATTTGAAACCATTAAGTAAGTCGTCCACACCACGGAAAAATTCGCTCCTGCTCTTCAAATCTAAATATAATAAAATTATTAACTAATAATATGACACATCGAAGAGGATAGTAACAATAGACGCAGTGCTGCGCCAGTAGTGGCAGCAATGGAATAAAACTTACAAATACTCGACAAGAAGGCTGGATTAGTAAAGAATTGAAAAAATTGCTCGGAATTAATAAAACAGTTTCTTTAATACAGATTAAGTGAGGTCTGGGTTTCAGATTTTACAATATATGTAATGCACTCCGAAGAAGAAGACCTTAGAAGCAAATTAGTGATTTTACTGGAGAGCGAAAAGAAAAGACAAGTGCACATAGTAGTCTGTACAAACCGGGATGTTTTAATTGTTATAACTCTAAAAATATTAAATAGAAACGTTTTCTGATTTCAGGTAATGAGAAAGATATCTTTGGGCATCCTTAGGATATCCAGTGGATATTAAAATCCCTGCTTTCCTGCACTGAAAAAAATATTTCCGTGGAACTGCAATAATTATGGGCAGATTGGCAATATTTTATTGCTGTTTTGGGAACTGCCATACGTATTTGTGTTTTAGCCATACGACTGTGTGAAACCGCGAGTGACATTGTAAGGTTAGGTAAAATCGACAGTGGCGCACCGATGATGCATTATGTCAAAATCCTACATAACCTGTTAACCATAGTCAAATGTCTAATCTGATCACAGTATTTTTTTCAGTGTGGATATATAACTACCGGAAAAATATTTTGCCATTTTGAAATTCAAAATGATGTCTTGTGAATCTCTCTTCACGATGTCTGGTGGGATCCTGATGAGCATTTCCCGTTGATATCCTAAGGATGAACTACGGATATTATTAGGATATTCCTAAAATTATTCAAATGGATTCAGAATACGGATTAAAAATACAATCTTAGCAAATCATTTGCATAGAAACTCTATCAAATTTAATCAAACGGAAAATCGAATACTTTTCTATCCAAATTTTGGGATTAAAAATTAATCAAATCTTTTCGACCGAAAATTCGTATACTTTCTTATCCAAAAGGTTTGATAGAATCGTATACAATGTTAATGAAAATTTGGATTCAAAAACGGATTGAAATTGATAGAAATTCCTTTCTAATAAATGCGAAGTATTGATTTTGATAGAGATTCTATCCAAAAGGTTTGATAGAATCGTATACAATGTAAATGGCTACTTGGATTCAAAAACGGATTGAAATTGATAGAAATTACTTTCTATTAAATGCGAAGTATTGATTTTGATAGAGATTCTATCCCAAAGATTTGATATAATCGTATAAAAAGTACTTGAAATTTTTGATTCAAAAAACGGATTTAAATTGATCGAAATTTCTTTCTATCAAATTCCATCAAATTCTATCAAATTTCGTAAACAGGGAGTAACTGTTATGATTGATAGGGATAGAAAAATTTTGAAAAAAATAATATTTTTGCCACAACCAGGTGATGGGAAAATAAGAATTTTACTGGACACAAAATGCATAATTTCGTTGATAATGAGCACCACATTAATGGACAGAAACTCAAGTCATGGAAATCGTCTACGTTGATATATTTATATCATTTTCATTTATAACTTAATTATAAGCAACTGCAACTTTATCAAATTATTAATTTTTATTGATTTTAGCGTTTTTTTATGTGTCAGTAGTCAGATAAGGAATTTAATGGACAAATTTCAAAGTTACTATTGCACTATACATTTTTTTTATTAATTTAAAAAGTATTTCTTTTTTAACTTATAAACTTTCATTTTCAATAAAGGACATGAAACTGAAAATTTTACTCTTCGATGTGTATTTTCTTTAAAAAATATATAGAAGATAATTGGCTGTTTGTTATTGACATCGTAGAAAATATTAATGTTTACACTTCCCATAAAAAATTTATTTTTTTAAAAATTAATATATAAAAATTCCCTTGTTTAGAAAACTATCCACATACGTACCTCACGTGTGCAGAAATATCGTCTAAAAATGTCATCATCTCAAATAATTGAAAATAATGTTCTGTTTTTTTTGTCGCAGCTGATCCACTTGGCTTATATGCACGTTCAATGCTCTTTGCTGCTATGTACCTCTTTCTTAAGCTCGCCATCTATTTCGTATAACATTAACAGAACATGTACCTTTAAAAAAAATATATATATATATTAGGTCCAATCAACTAGAAAATATAATTTCTTATTTTATCGTAGAGCATAATTAAAATGTAATATTATATTGAATAAAACCAACTATTGTACAATATTTATCGTCAAAGGTTTCTAAAGTGACAAGCGATTATTAAGAAATTTGTGATAGAACAAAGTGATAAAGAAAAAGTTATAAACGTTTCACAAGTTCAAACTGTATTATGGAAAACTGTAAACGCATTTTTCTCGAACACACGTGTTGCAAACTGGTTGAACACTTTTCTCAAAATCTACTTGACCAATTTTAAAAAATCAAGTACCATTCAATTCATTATTTAAAAAACGAGTTAATGAATGCCAATACAGCACAAGATATTTCCTGCAACTTACCTGACCCTAACACTTTAAGTTTCGCAATATTTAAAGGAATGTTCTGGCAACATTGGTGTAAGGACAAAAATGTCCGCATGTGATTCAATATTTAGCACGAATATTGCCTGAAAATCGCATTGCAATATTCACGAAATATTACAAAAAAAGGCTCTACCAAATCTGGAAAAATCCTGTGCTGTATGGGCGTTTAATATTTCATATTATTACCCCTTGTTATTTCACACTTTAACCAAATAATTATAAAAATTTATAATTATATAAAAAATTCGCATTGTATAAACGAGCATGGTTAGAAACGAACAATTATACTTATAAAATATTTAAAACCGTACTTGCTTATGTTTAATGATATAATTGATGATAGTTATACAGTCGAACCTTGATAAGTGAGGGCTGCCTAACTGAGAAACCTCTATAAGTGACAGTAATTTTCAGGTCCCGTCATTTTCACATGTAAAAACCTGTAGAAGTGAGAATCTGTAAGTGAGAATCATTTTTCTCGATTAGACTTCTACAAGTGAGAGATGCGCCTCTCGGACCTCTATAGCTGAGAATTATTTTTTTAATGAGACCTCTATAAGTGAGAAAAGCACTTTGCGGGCATCTGTAAGTGAGAATCTTTTCTATATTATAATTTTCTAAAAGTCAATAAAAATTTGTAAGCAGTAATTAAAATTTGAATAGACGTGTGAGAATAAAGGCTCTTTGTTCAAACTACAATTACACCTATCACACAAAATAAAATTTAGTTTCAAAACGATTGTCATAAGAAGCATTTGCGAATCGATAACTTTATTTCAAATACATATTCAAAATGTCTAAGCGAAAACTTAAACCTCTTTCGTTAAATAAGAAACTAAAAATTATAAGTGAATTCAAAAGTGGAAAGAAACGACTTGTAATAGAAAGTTAATTCGGTCTATCAACTGCCACTTTTTATCGAATATTAAAAGAAACGGATTCTATAAAATCGCAGTGTTTTGAAGGTCGTGGAAATTTAAAAAGAAAACGGTTAGTTGAATTTCATGATCTTGAAAATTGCCTTGTGGAGTGAATAAAACAATTTTTAGATAAAAATATTCCTTTAGATGGACTATTGTTGTTATATTTGTTAAATAAATAATTATTAATTAATAATTACGTAAAACTAAAATTTTAATTAACAAAACCTTTATAAATCTCCATTAGTAAAAAAGCAGCACTTGTTAGTAAGAACCTGTCTTAGTAAGAAACCCACTAAGTGAGAAAAATTTCTTGGTCCCTTTTGGATTCTCACTTATCAAGGTTCGACTGTATATATATATAATTATTATTACAAGTTATAACACCAATTTGCTGAATATAATGTATAAAAGTCTACAACTTACACCCTAAGCAATTACGAATTTCATTCCAGAAGGCTGCAATCTTCAATTCTGCACGTTCTTAAACTGGTAAATGGTAATTATAAATTTCAGGTCTTTAACATACAGCAGCAGTAAGCAATTCATCCCAATCATTATTCCAATTTTTTTTGCAAGATTCGTCTTTATCTTCGTCAGTAACTGTAACACAAATGACAGTATTCATTACAAGATTTTAGAAACACATTTTTACAAAAATAATAATAAACTCTTACCCATAATAACTACTTGATTGTCATTTACAGATATGTATTGAGTATCTTCATCAAATGTTTGAAAACACTTATATCTCCGCACGTTTTTTAAACTTTTTAAAAGACAGCTGCAATAGCCACACTTTTTGGTAAACTACAATTAAAAAAAGAATAAATAATTAATATTAGGTAACAGTTCTGTTCATTTATGTATGTATCTTGTATACAACTACAATTTGGAACATTCATGAAGAAATGTTTGTGAATGCAAGGAATTTTACAAACTATGTGTGTGTTTATAATTTATAATTTTATGCATTAATTAACCTTACATTTGGTGTATGAGTATAATATCACTAGTGCTATATATATGTATATATATATATATAAATAAATATTGATGCAATAGTGCAATATATTAATATTGTAGATCAAGGCATACCGCTTTTCATTTAGAAATATAAAATGTTTAAATGTTTATCACGTTTATCAATATAATAAATTTTAAATCAGTTAATGATCAAACATTTTTTATGTTAACATAACCTATAATACAACACAATAATAGCGGAACAAACAGGGCTACAAATTCTTTTAGATACTTTGGTATTAAAAATATCATAACACTTTTGTTTACTTACCCCAACATTTTACTTCTCGGAATTTAACATTTTATAAATAATGTTTAAATTTTTCTCTCCTTTACAAATATTTTTGTTGACAATTCAATTTTTTCTTTACAAAATTAGGAACAAAGTGGAATGCGAATTGCCCACATTACAGTTTATGTAAATCCGCCTTGACCTCTTGGTGATTTTCAAGAGTCTAGGGACAAAACTCACAACGCAAAACATTGCGGAACAACGCAGACGATTTTATAATATAATATTAATATATAATATAATTGCAATATAATGAAGCAATGTAAAATAAATAACATATATAATTTTACAAAATTTTGTATTTATTGTTTTAAACTTTGGCACTGCACCTGAACTTAACCTCAACCTTATGAAAATTTTCGAAAGATTCTGTCGTTTCTTCGCGACAAAAGGGAGAAAAAAAATGTTAATTTATGAATTCAAACAAAGTTGAATTTCTTTTTATAAACAAATGCCTGTAGACAGGCAAAATAGCCACATATAACCAATTCGTTTTGAGGAAATATCTTAACAACACGTTAACAACTGAAATGAGAAACTACTTTAAGGATTGTCACTGGCGTGGTGCGCGGCAAGGGGATTGTTCCCATTAGCCCCATGTATTTGAATGCAGAGTTTTAACCTAAGAAAAAAAAAATGACTTTCCTAATTTCCTTGTAAAAACCCATTTAACCTTATGAAAATCAAACCTTATGAAAAAGTTTCCGGAAGGTAACAGGATTGTTAATATTTCTCATTTGGCAAAAGAAATGAAGTGTAAAGATCCTGAATGTGGGGAATATCTTGCACTTGCTTTCATTGAAGCTGAAAAAAAAGAAGGATTAGGTTCTACAATGTCGATTCGTTGCCACAAATGCTTTCTCATAAATGAGGTTACTACCGGTGAAAAATATAAACCTGCTAATGGTTATCCTGTTTTTAAAATAAATACCACAGCTGTGCTAGGTAAGCATAATTTTTACTTTCCTATTTTCATTCTCGTGAATATTTTAATAAATTATTTAAGTATAAATATGCATTGTAAAAAAAAGTTTGTAGATTTGTAAATTGTTCTTAGAGTAACCATGAAGTAGGATAAGGAGATGAAACGCCTGTAGTTTGTCGCTGGAAAACTTGACACCAATCAGGGGGGTCCCAGTAGTACAGGTCTTTTTTTCCCTGTTGACAACAGCACTTGCTGTGGTGATTTTTGTAACTATAATTTATCACGTGACCATATCACATGTACATAAGACACAGCCACGCACACAACGAAAATTAATTCTACTTTTCCCCTGAAGGGGCGTATAGTCGGCAGGGAAAAAGCAAAGCTGTCTACTGTGACCCCCCTGTATGGGGGCCAGTAAAAATACGTCGTTTTATCTCCTTATCCTACTTCATGAGAGTAACAAATCGAGTCGCGTTATACCTGGTTTTTGTTATTATTATAAACGTATAATTATTATTGCAATGTTAAAATACATTCTAGTTCATTATTTGCTATTAGTTTGTTCATCTAAATTCTGTATTGTTTTATTAGAATTTATTTATTACTTAATGACCAGTTCCAATGTCACTTGATTCGATACCAACGTGTTAGGTAGTAAATTGCCAAATTAATTTCTTCTGTAAAAATTGTCACAATATCTTTTCTTATTTTATAAATTATATAATTTTCTAAGCTAATCCTTTTAATAGACATTAATAATTTATTATAAATAATATACTCATCTATCTTTATTAAATTAATTCTTTCTTTAAATGTATAATAAATTATTTATTTCTTTATTATATAAAAAATATAATAACATAATAATAATACAAAAATTAATAAAATTATATAAATTAATATTTTAATAATTTTAACAAATAAAAATATAATAAACGTTGTAAGTTTACTTTGTTTATGAAAAGTTTTATTGAATATTGTAGGTGCTTTGCATGTAGGAAAAGGACATGAACAAACTGCCAATTTTCTGTCTGTTATGGAAATTCCATCAATTACCCAAGATGCGTTTAAACGTCATGAGAGATATTTGGTTCCAGCCATTGAAACGATCACCAAGCAAAGTATGGAGGAGGCAATTGCTAAGGAGCGACAGTTGACTTTAGAAAATATCGACGAAATTATAAAATATTTGTTAGTAAATTAAAGAAATTTTTCTCAGAATTTACATATATGTGTACGTCCATATGAAAAGGGCCCAGGTTGTCGATTTTATTTATCGAGATATTCGCATTTTTCTAAAGAAGATTCAGATTTTCGAAATTTTTTTTATTGGTGAAAAACAAACTACGTAATGTCCTTCGTCGAATCATGCATTTACAATAACTTTATAGTAATTAAAAACACAAAAAAATCTTATTTTAATTTTAAAAATGCATGGGCGCTAATGGAAATCTTGAACTTTAAACTCGTTTTTCTCAAAACTAGGATTTTGATACTTTTAACTTTGAATGCTTATAACTTTGTGAATTTTTCATCTAAAGGGATCCAAGACCTCTCGAAATGTTCGAAATTTAATAAAGAATATGGTCATATAGATAAGTCCAATAGTGCCAAAGTGGGCCCTTTTCATATGGACGTACACATATAGTTAACACAAAAAAATGTTTTTCAATTAACAAAACTCTGAAGCTTAAGATACTTCAAACGAATTTTGAAAGATTTAGTTACGAAATTTTCAAGAAAAAGAAGTTTGAGTTGATATTTTTCTTCCTACAAAATGTTCCAACATGGAACAATTTCAAAATATTAATTTTAATTATATTTTTCTTTACATTTAAAAACCAATATTTGGTTTAAAGTTACAGTTCCGTTTAATAGTATGTGGCCACCTTTCTTGGTCGATATTTGACTTCGTCCAAGTGCAAAAATAATGTGGAACTTAATTTTTTAGAACCAATTTATATTGTCTATAATTTTTGTTTTTTTTTTTATACTTTCTTACTGACTTTATTTCTATTTTTAAAATTTAAGGAAGTGAATAGACCTTTATATCCAATTGTAAATATTTTTTTTCTGATCACATATATACACATGACCAATCAATTTCTTCGTTAATTTAATATTAAATCTTAAATACAAAATTGTAGTGAAACATTATAAATTTTCTTTTTACGAGAAAAAATATTAAAATATATAATAAAATACAACGACAACAAAAAAAAATATCTTTTTTTATTTGTAGACCAGATCACTTAGATAAGAAGTTCATTATACCATCAGGGAAGGAACCTTCAACAGTGGATAAAGATGACGTAGTTAGAATTTTTGTGGCGTTTGATTACGGATGGAGTAAAAGAGGCAACGGTCGACAGTACGACAGCAAAAATGGATATGGTGCTATCATAGGCTATGTAACAAACTATTTGCATTTTAACGGTTTATTAACATAATTCATTTCAAGAGTCAACTTTACAAAAATTTAATAAATATACAACATGAAAAATTAAGAATAATTAAAGCAATTAAATTATTCAGGTTATAGAAAACTAGACAATATATATGTGGAGTTTAAATTTATTCACTAATGCGAACTCTACTTTTATCAGGTTATCAAAATTCAGAGAGGCGCCTCTTTATAAAATAAATAAATACAAAATTAAATAACATATAAAATGATCATACGCACATACGCAAACCTCAATCAATCGTCATATTAAAAAATTCTTGAGTAAATCATTAAGCAAAATAAATTTCAGACAAAACATATAAAAATCGTCGTAAAGACGAAAATCACGTCAGACATAAATAAAATATATAAAAACTTATCAGTCGATTTTCCGAGGACGCAGATTGTTGGAGACCGGAAGGAAACACATTCTCTCCCTTCAAGTGATTAGAATGACATCACTCTGGTGCACGAAATCCCTTTTTCTTTTTGGATTTAAACAATTGAATTCTGCTCACGACCTGGAGAAACTTCACACGACAACCAGGACCATGGATACTCCAAAAATGGATATCAGGGCAACGGCAATCCTCCGTGTCTCGTCTCTCTCTCTTATTCCCTTACTTCGAATATACATGTACATAAGAATATACAGATAAACGCAGGTACCATAGGTCATCCCATAGACATATAGATGTATTTCGAAGTAAATATCCAGCCTTAAATACAAGTACACAAACAAAAAAACATAAAAAATATACCTCGTTACATAATAACAATCCCTTTCATTTTCGTAGCTTACAAATTCTTGCACAATTTTAATTATACAAATCAACATCGGTTAATATAGAGCAATAGTAATCATAATCATGAGAGTAGCAAAATACATGGGCCGAAACGACTGCAAAGAAACAGCAATCAATCAAAATTATCATTGTCATCACGCGATACGTATTTTTTAAGATTGGTTTGATTAAAGATTCCAATAATTCGCGATGGATCATCCCTATCAACTAACTCGTAGGAGTTATTTTTCAAGTCCTTTTTGATTTTATAGGGACCATAATATATGTGAAAAAATTTTCTCGTGAGCTTTTTTACCGCGTCAGATTGTTTAGGTACGTTTAACAATACAAGGTCATTTTCCTGAAGGCGGATTCCGGACGTCCGTTTCTGAGCTTTCGCCCGCCTTTTAAAACTTCTAGACAAATTTTCTTTAGCCATTATAATCTTAGCCTCGTGAGATATATTTTCGATTTCTGGGAATTGAATTATTTTTTTAATTTGATCTGCCAGCTCTAATCCAAAATGGAGTTCTTGAGGTGTGAACTTTGTACTTGAATGGACAGTCGAATTCAAAAAAAATTCTATGTCCTGAATATGATACGCCCACTTCGTATGTCTATCCGCGCAAAGAGTTCGAAATAACCGTCCAAGCTCCCGCATGACGCGTTCTACCGGGTTGCTTTTCGGGTGACGAATGGACGAAAACACGGCTTCAATCCCGGCTTCACGAAGTTCTTTACCCCATCGAGGTGAGGTGAATTGCGTCCCATGGTCGGCA
This sequence comes from Ganaspis brasiliensis, assembly GCA_037103525.1. Classification (NCBI taxonomy): domain Eukaryota; kingdom Metazoa; phylum Arthropoda; class Insecta; order Hymenoptera; family Figitidae; genus Ganaspis; species Ganaspis brasiliensis. The sequence continues at coordinate 217,394 of JAZKLR010000451.1, read as the reverse complement.
AGGATTCTTTTGGGCTTTCCCATTTCAGGAATATAGTTCTCAAATAGCTTTTTTAACACGATATTGGTAGTCTCTTTTTTAATTGGATAAAGCTTCACATATTTGGAAAAAACGTCCATGATGACAAAAATATATTCTACTCCCCCCAATGATCTCGGCAATGAACCATAAAAATCTACACTTACTAAATCTCCCGGTCTCGATGAATATACCATCCGAAATGGGCATTCCATTTGAATATTTACGCTTTTGACTCTTTGGCACAAATCACAAGATAACACGAATTTTTTTATTTCCCGAATCATCGCTTTCCAATGATAATGTTGTCTCAAATACATCGTTGTTTTGAATACACCGGGGTGTCCCAATTTTGAGTGAACACAATCGATTAACTGAGATGTTATTGCGGATGGAATAACCACTTGCCACCTATTTAACAATTCGTCCCTATGAAATAAAATTCCGTGCTCGACAATATAATATTCAACTTTTTGATTTGCCAAAAGTTTATTTAAAACAACACAAATACTCGGATCTTGGGCTTGTAAAACCGCCAAGTTTTGCATCGAATTGCGAAGATCGTTTCCAAAATTAATCTGGCTCATCTCAAATCCGAAAAAGACACTTTTAGCGTTAAAATCGAGTACGTCAATTGAAAGGCCACGCGGCTGAGTAGATTCAAATTTTCCCATGGGATTGCGGCTGAAAAAATCAGCTACGACGTTGTCTTTGCCTTTACAATGGGACACATGAAAATCAAATTGCTGTAGCGTAATGCACCAGCGAATCAATCTAGCATTGAGGTATTGAGTTGAATTTAAAAACGTCAGAGCTTTGTGATCGGTCACTACATCGAACCGGGTTCCAAGTAAATAAGTCCTAAGCTTCATGATCGAATATACAATCGCGAGAAGTTCCTTCTCTGTGGTTGTATAATTCGTCTCGGCCTCATTAAGACATCGACTAACCAGGCTGATGACTCGATGATCATCATTCGAATCAACTTGGTAAAGCACCCCACTAACACCTGCATCAGACGCGTCCGTCTGAAGTCTATAAGGAACTCCAGGTGCATAGTGATTTAATTTTATTGATTCGACAAAAGCTCGCTTCATTTTTTCAAAAGCTTCATCATGGCCCAACGTCCATTCCCACGGAGTTTTTTCCTTCAACAATTCGCGAAATGGGTCAATAAGATTCGCATGACGCACTGTGAACTGTCGGTAATAAGTGCACATCCCCATAAACTGTTGCAACTCTCGGCGATTTTTAGGTTTTTCGAATTTAATAATTAAATCCAATTTATCAATTCTGGGCCTGATTCCATCGGTGGATAATTCGAATCCCAGAAAATTTATCCGCTGTTTTAAAAACTGACATTTACTAAGGTTGAGCGTGAAATTCTTGGTCTGTAAAACGGTAAATATCCTAAATATTTCTCTGATGTGATCATAGACTGATCCAGGGGTCGCTACCAGAAAGTCATCGATATAAGTAGTCAAATCCTTATCAAATTGATTTCCGATCGCGAAATTTACTGCTCTAACAAATGCCGCCCCAGCAGTCTTGATCCCAAAAGGAATCCTACAAAAATGATAGAGTTTATTATCAAAAAGGAAAGCGGTGTATTTTCGACAACTTTCGTCTAGAGGGATCTGCCAATATCCCGCAGTCAAATCAGCTATTGACATGTAAGATACTCCGTGAAATTTTTGCATGAGCTCACTAATCAAGGGTGGGGATTCTTGATCAGCTTCGATTATTTCATTAATATATCGAGCGTCTAGACAAACTCTAACCGTTTTATTTGCTTTTAGCACGATGCGTAAGGGGTTACAGTATGCACTGTCAGACCGTTCGATTATGCCATTTTTTTCCATATCCAGAATCGCGTCACGAACCAAATCCCGATAGGCTAATGGAACCGGATAAGTTTTGCGCACGATCGTTTTATGCGGCTTCACATTAAATTTATATTTAAATGTATCTGCACTAGTTGATTTAGGCGTAAATAATTTGCGAAAACGCAATAAATTTTCCATAAAATAATTTTTTTCCTCGGGTTGTAATTCCGTGAGTTTAGAAACAATTAATTTTATCTCATCTTCAAAACTGTTTTTTTCAATCGACTGTTTTTCACGACTATTATTTATTTCATTGAGTTCCGCAAAATATTGTTTATCGATCGGATCCTCAAAATCTCGTTCCTGTTCAATCAATAATAAATCACAAAAATTTTCCGATATCGAATCATTATTCAAATTATTTTCAATCGGCTCACAAACTTCGTTAAATTTTTTCCGAAAATAATTATTCTCACTAAACGGATGATCACGATTATTACACTCACTAATTGCTTTATTCATATTCGTACCCGAAAAACAACTTTCATCAGAAAAATTACAATTATTTTGCTCCAGTTTATACCGATCATTAATTTCAAGAAAATTAAATTTTTCAATATTGTTATCAATTTGATCACCCCCCTGAGTCGTTATATCAAAATTATTAGAAATATCCAAAGACGAAGAAATCAGCTGAATATAAGTGACGTCATTTTCTCGTTTTGAAATTATAAGTTTCTCCGAGATTTTTCTACCGTATGAAACAAGCGATGTATCAAGAATATTTCCACGTACCGCGATAGTCAAATTCTTGTAATCGATAACAACTTCATTATTCAAAAGCCAATCATTTCCTAAGATTATTGGATTTGATAAATTTGGCACAATTAAGAATGACGTTTCACAATTTTTTTCACCGACTTTTAAATCACAAAAAATCTGTTTTTTTATATGCGTCGATTTTTTCCCAATCGCGGTAAAAAGAATTACGTTGGAAACTGGTAATTCAATCAAATTGTGATAGCCTTTTAAATAATTATAAAAATCTTCAGACATCGCGGTAATTTGGCTTCCGGTGTCAATAAGACTCTGAAATGGAATAGAAAACACACATGCAATTAAACGAGGACATAGTGGGATCTTACAATATTCCGTATGATTATTACCACCAGGATTTTTAAGACAGTCATCGGATAATTTTTCAAAGTCCTCATAGAGATGTTGGCGCGATGTTTTTATTGAACACATCGCGCCGCCTAGAAGTTTAAATTATTTGATAAATACGAGTGAGTCGTTTCGTTACTGTGCAAAGGTGATGGCGGTGGGGGACGACTAGTGTCTGGCAGCGGGACTCTAGGATACGAAACATGTACGCATGGAACCGCTTGATTGTAATAATCGTCCGAATGACAGGTTTGTATGTGTGAGTTGACTACGTTCGCTTGTCGATTACCTCTTTGAAAATTCTGTGAACCCTGATTTCGGAATTTATTTTGATCAGCTGAATTATTTAAATTCGGTATATTTTGCTTCCGATTATTTACTTTCTCTTGGAATGTTAAATCCAATTGTGAGAGCGCTTGAGAGATTTTATCAAAGCTATTATAATCTACTGTCGCTAATGAGTCACGAATACGAATCGGCATCTGTTGAATAACAGTGTAATATAATTCATATGGTTCAATTGCCGGCGTAAAATATTGAGCTTCCCTAACCTGATTCAAAAAATAGGTTTGCAAATTACACTGGCTACCCTCAAATCTTTTTGCCAACCAACAGGATTTAATTTTCACTCTCACCGGAATGGAATAAAATTCAGATAAGAATTTATGTCTAAAATCGAGATAATTAATAAAAGAATTTTTTTGAGTTTCATACCAGGCACGAGCTCTGCCATCGAACGCGCCGTCCAAAACATTTAATTTTCCGCCCTCAGGAGTAGACTTCGTAGTATACAATTTTTCTAACCGGTCAATAAACTGACAAGGATTTTCCGTTTCTTCGAACTTCGGAATCTTAACGTCCATATTTAACATTCTAAAACCGTCTATTAGAGTTCTAACTAATTGATTGCCGTTCTCCGCAGAAATCTGATTCCGCAACTGAGCAAGTTGTGCGTTTTGCGTATTATTTATTTGTCGAAGTCGCGCGATTTCCTCAACGAGTTGTTCATTTGTCGGTTGAGCTACATTTTGTTCCGCCATCGTTACTTCTGATCTTGTTGAATTTTGTAACGAATAATTTAACCTTTTTCTTTTTTTATTTTTTCTTTTTTCTAAACCCGGTAACAATTTATTTGATTTCGATCTTGTACTTCGAGGTTCACCGCAATCAGTCATAGAAGAGAATAATAAAAAAACTGTCAAATATTTTCAATAATCGTCACGAGCAAAAATACAATTTAAAATCGTTTAAACTTTTAATTTTATAAATAATTGTCGGGCACTCACTCACGTCCCTGGTCCGTTAAATTTCGTTTTAAAATATAGAAAATATCTTAAAGTGTAACGATTATCAATTCTTACACATATAATAAAACTCAATAAATAATAATCACGATAAAGCCGTCAACATCTCAAAAAAATAAAAATCAGACAGATAAATCAGTAAATCCAGTAAATCATTAACAAAACTCTAAAATGGAAATACAAAATAACTAATAAAATAAGATAATTATTACACTAAACAGATAATCAGACAAATATTAGATACAAGCAAACAACAGACATTTTTATTTTTCGGACACTCATTCTAGTCCCTGTTCGGGCGCCATTTTATGTAACAAACTATTTGCATTTTAACGGTTTATTAACATAATTCATTTCAAGAGTCAACTTTACAAAAATTTAATAAATATACAACATGAAAAATTAAGAATAATTAAAGCAATTAAATTATTCAGGTTATAGAAAACTAGACAATATATATGTGGAGTTTAAATTTATTCACTAATGCGAACTCTACTTTTATCAGGTTATCAAAATTCAGAGAGGCGCCTCTTTATAAAATAAATAAATACAAAATTAAATAACATATAAAATGATCATACGCACATACGCAAACCTCAATCAATCGTCATATTAAAAAATTCTTGAGTAAATCATTAAGCAAAATAAATTTCAGACAAAACATATAAAAATCGTCGTAAAGACGAAAATCACGTCAGACATAAATAAAATATATAAAAACTTATCAGTCGATTTTCCGAGGACGCAGATTGTTGGAGACCGGAAGGAAACACATTCTCTCCCTTCAAGTGATTAGAATGACATCACTCTGGTGCACGAAATCCCTTTTTCTTTTTGGATTTAAACAATTGAATTCTGCTCACGACCTGGAGAAACTTCACACGACAACCAGGACCATGGATACTCCAAAAATGGATATCAGGGCAACGGCAATCCTCCGTGTCTCGTCTCTCTTATTTTTTTGTCCACGTGGGACCAAATTAATTGCAAATTTAGCGCCACACTCTTAAAAATGAAAAAATCCAATATTTTAATTAAATTAACCGCACTCAAAATTTAAAAAAAAAGGAACTCTATTTGAGAATAAATTTATAATTTTGATTGTTTTATAAAATTTACCTTAGTGCTGTCGGCGACACACTTAAGAATCTGGCAAAGAACTTTTCCCAGTAAAATCACGACTGATAAGAACGAGACACGGAAGGGATCGCATTTATATGATTAATCACTCCCACCCAGTCTCCAACCATCTCTCCCCTTTGAGGCCCTTTTAGCCCACTCTTTTCTCCCAGATTCTACCACTTTCGTCAAATTATTCGTATCGCATCTGACACACTTTGGTTGCCAAGACGAAGGCGCTCGAAAAATATAATTAAATCATCAAATTCCCTTCAGCTATTTTTCTGGATTGATCTTAGATGTTCAAACGATGAACGTAGATTGCAAAAGCTGCAAACTCAATGTGCCACAAAGTGCTCATGAGTGTAGGAGAAACTTTTATGGTACTTCCAAAGCTATGGAAGCAGAAGCAGCTGCAAGGCTTGTAGTCCGTAGTTTCATTTTAAAAATGTTTAATGTTGAAGTAGGTATCTTTGCAGGGGACAATGACAGTACAAGTATCCATGCCATTCGTCAAGAAATTGACCATGAAATTGTAAAAGTAGATGATGCTAATCATACAAAAAAAGGAGTTGTAAATTTACTTTATAAAGTTACTAACAGCGAAGATACTCTTAAAGAACTATCGAAAGAAGCCAAAGATTATCTTCGACGATGTTTTTCATATGCATTGGAGCAAAATAAGGGAAATTCAACTGAACTAGCTAAAGTCCTTAGAAATATTCCATATCATGCTTTCAATTTACACGACAACTGTGGAGCTTGGTGCAGATACGCTATAAAGAAGGAAAATTATGATCACTCTGCAATTCCTGGTGGTTTTCAATCTCCCGAATTATTCGAATCTTTAAAACATATTTTTAATAAATTAGCAGAAAACTCTGAAAGATTTGCTTCAGCAGCATCAAGCCAAGCGAATGAAAGCTTAAATAATTCAATTACCCGAAAGTGTCCTAAAAATGTCTGCTACAGTCTATCGGAATCAGCGGATACTCGAGTAAATTGTGCAGTTGGCCAAAAAAATGTCTCTTTTCAATATTTGGAAAAAAATTTACTGGCACTAGGCATAGAACCTGGGCAGTGCTTAAAAGACCGAAACAGCTACTGCAAACATATTTTGGATAAAAAAATTGAAAAATCTAGAGATCCAAATAATAAATTGAAAAGACGTCAAAATAAAATTAAAAATAAAAGATTAAGAAAAAGCAAAGAGTCTAAGGAGCAGCACACGTACGAGAGTAATATAACACTTTCTATAGATCTACAAAGCCAAAGCAAAGCACTCATGGATACCTCGAAGGCAATACAAATTTTCAGGAATTCAAATTTAAATTTTCCAGAAAAATTATGTACAGCCACAACTCCTGCATTTGTTTATTTCGATTTGGAAACAAGTGGACTCTCTTATCAATGCGACATTCTTCAAGTGGCTTTTAAATCTGGAACCGAATTCTACAAATCTTATGTAACACCGACTAAAGCTATTTGCGGAAAAGCATCAGAAGTCAACAAGTTAACCGGTAAACAAGGACAGTTATTTCTGAACCAGAAACCCATTTCTTCTCAACCTAAAAGACTAGTTGCTGGTGAGATTATCAAGTTTCTGGAAGATTTAAAGAAACCTTGCATTTTAATCGGACATAATGCCAAATCATTTGATATACCCAGGTTAATAATATTCATGTTTCAAGTAGGCTTGCTTGATGAATTTCATAATGCTGTAGATGGGTTTGTTGATACTCTCATTATTTTAGGAGAGAAATTTCCAGATAGAAAGGGAGTGACTGGAAAATTGAAATTGACGACATTAGCATCTGAATTATTAAAAATTCCAACTGATGGTGCCCATGATGCATACTTTGATGTATGTATTCTAGAAAAAGTAACAAAAAAAATACTTTTCTGATGATTATTTAATTAAAAAAAAATTAAATTTAAAAGAGTCTGCTTGCAACCTACAACGCTCTCTAAATCAGAAGCAAAATACCAAGTCCTTCGATTGTGTAAAGCATCTTCTTTCAAATTATATTATAAAATTGATCACAAGTAGTGGAATTACATTGGATGATCTAAAGAATAAGTACCAAAAAGATGGAGAAATCGAGACTGAAAAATTTTTGATAAATTTGCAAATACCAAATGAAAAAAGCAAAAAAAAATTTACTAGTCTTAAAGAAAAGCATATAACAAAAATAATAAATTATCTCAAAGCATTGTAAGAGATCTTATTACTTTTTCTATTTTTATTGTCTTTTATTCATTATAAAGACGTTGATTCCAAATTTATTTGTGATATCGTTTACTTATACGACACCAAAGGAAAGCATAAAATTCTAGTATTCTTTGTAATAGGCTTTAAGTATAAGTTTAATTTTAAAAAAGATTTTTTATTAGCCTTATTAAATCGTGTTGTGCATCGTAATAACAAATTAATCTAAATATGTGCCTTGTTATTTTCGATAATAAGATATACGTGCCGTTATTACATATGTATATCATTTATGTCAAACTTACTACATATGTATATCATTTATGTCAAAGTTACTACATATATAAATGTTTTTTACATTTCGTAATAAAAATATCTTTAAAAAGTGACTTCTTCAATTATATTTTTCCCTCTTTTCTGAAATAAAATTTAAATAAAAGGAATAAAATTATTAATTTTCGTTGTCGTAATATTTTTGAAAATATTTAGTAATTCAATTATTTATTTTAAGGTGTGACATACTTTTTTCTTTTTTAACTTTTTAAGTAACCGTAAAAGCTGTAAAATTTAAGTAAAAAGAATAAAATTATTAACTTTCGTTGTCGTAATATTTTTGAAAATATTTAGTAATTTAATTATTTATTTTGAGGTTATGTATTTCTTTTTTTTTCAACTTTTTAAGTAACTGTAAAAACTGTAGAATTTAAATGAAAAGAATAAAATTATTAACTTTCGTTGTCGTAATATTTTTGAAAATATTTAGTAATTCAATTATTTATTTTGAGGTTATGTATTTTTTTCTTTTTCAACTTTTAAAGTAACTGTAGTTTTTTATAATTTAATTTATTTAAATTTCAAGAGTAAACATATACAATCTTCCTTTAAAATTAAATAATGTAATAGATTTGTAAATTTGTAATATAATTTAAACAAAGTAAAATTATACATTTCAATCTGTCACTTTCATAGCATTTGAACGATTTGAACTGAAGCGAAACGGTGCGGCGCGTGCGTGCTGCCTTGTACAGAGCAGACATTTGTTACAACGTTGCCACGTTTCCATGTTTCCTTTTTTACTACTCAACAAAATCAAACTTTGATAATTATTTATTCAATAAATCCGTGGTAAAGTTTTTCTAAACTTTCATATTTGGAACTTGGCGACATTTTCTTCCTAATAAACTAAGTCTCATAATTTTGGCTCATTTCCATCACACCTTTTATCTAAGATTTAGGTGAGTTTCCATAAGAACCTATGTTAAATTGCACATTTATTTTAATTTTTTAAACAAAAACTACGTGGTGAAAAATTTTGAAAAAAATCGAGGCTTCCTGAATTGATTTGAGGAACAATGTGTCAAAATTTCATACTTGTGGCTCATTTCCTTAAATTGCCGGTGACAATCCTTAAGACGTAGCACAATTAGGTTTCTAATTATTCATTTTTGCTAGGAATTTTACATAAGAGGATTATGGATAAATACATCAAAACTGTAATATTTTTCGTCAAGATAATAAAATTGAGATTATAAACGCGATTTTTACGTGCTTTTGTAATTTTACAGTTACTGGTGAATTTAATACTATATGAGGGTAAAATCCCTTGTGAGCAGAAAGCGCAAAACCAAAAGCAGAAAATCATAAGGGAGTAATTACATGCCTGCGTCGAACGTTGCGTTTTTGCGTTGAATGGTGAGAGTGACAAAGATGTGACTATATTTCTGTCTTTCTCTCTCTCACGATTCAACGCAAGAACGCAGCGTTCGACGCAGACATGTAATTGCGCCCTGAGAGTGAGTAAACTGCTTTCGGTTTTACGCTTTCTGCTCACATGAGATTTTACCTTAACGTACATGGAAGCTGAGGGTAAAATTCCATGTGAGCAGAAAGCGCAAAACCGAAAGCAGAAAATCATGAGAGTGAGAGAGACAGTGATATCTACCTACCTCTCTCACTCTAATGATTTCTGCTTTCGGTTTTGCGCTTTCTGCTCACATGGGATTTTACCCTGATTCTGCGGTTATGCGTAAATACGCGGAACGTACAAACATAAAATTGTGTAAAACAATTTTCTGCTTTGCATGAAAGCAAGAGAGATAGAAAGATATCGCTAGCGCTGTCACTCTCATGAAAAGCAGAAAACGTTTTACGTTTGACGCTCCCATGTGATTTGACCCTGACGCTTTGACGCTGTCATGGGACGGGACCATAAAGGTGCCGTCTCATGTCACGGATTAATGAATTAGGGATTAGAATAGACCAATCAGATAATTGGTCACATTGGACCAATCAGACCAATCAGATAATTGGTCACATTGGAATGCATTTTCTGATTGGTCTATTCTAATCCCTAATCCATTAATCCCTAGCATGAGACGGTACCCTAAGGGTGCCGTCCCAAGATTGCGTTTTAACGTCCGTTTTGTAACTAGACCATGAGTGCGAAAGTGACAACAGTATATCTGCGTCTTTTTTACACTCATGGTCTAGTTACAAAACGTGCGTTGAAACGCAATCATGGGACTGCGCCCTTAAGGCGCAATTACATGCCTGCTTTGAACGTTGCGTTTTTGCGTTGAATGGTGAGAGTGACAAAGATGTGACTATATTTCTGTCTTCCTCTCTCGCACTGTTCAACGCAAGAACGCAGCGTTCGACGCAGACATGTAATTGCGCCCTTAGGGTAAAATCCCATGTGGGCAGAAAGCGTTGAACCGAAAGCAGAAATCATGAGAGTGAGAGAAGTAGGTAGATATCACCGTCTCTCTCACTCTCATGATTTTCTGCTTTCCGTTTACGTTTTCTGCTCACATAGGATCGCACCCTAAATGTAAAGCCCAAAGCACAACGAATACGGTTACGGGAGCAGGGCATGAGATAATAAAGGACAGAGACTGTTTCTGTCTAGCCTAAAGCACAACGAATCGTAATCGCTAATCCTTAATCGTAAGAATAAGAGGAAGCAGGACAGAGATATATGTCTGTCCTATTTCCTCTCATTCTTACGATTAAGGATTAGCGATTACGATTCATTGTGCGTTAGGCATCTTATGTTCTGGTCCCGTAACCGTATTTCTATCTGCTTAGGCCTTAAACCACGAAGGAATAATAAGGAGCTGCACTCGCTGATTTTTACGTGCCAAAATTCTGTCTTGGTTCACGTGCAGGGATGTAAAGTTACGCGTAACTTGAAATTTTTACGTAAATGACGTAAAAATGTAATTTACGTAAAAACATGTAAAAATGTAAAAAAATATGGCGAACAACTGGTTCTTAACTTTTATTGCTGTTCATAATCCTATTTCCTTTTTTTTAGTACAAAGGAGAGTTTTTACCACTAAAAGTTCATTGGTCTTTCGTTTCTTGGTATTTTTAGAATAGTTTTCACAAACCGGAAATTATGAAATAAGGTACACCTAGGTGCATAAATGCCTTACCCCCAACTAGTTGTCCCTGCGCATGAGAATACGTGAGTAAGAGAGAGAGGTTGGGGGTAAGGCATTTATGCACCTAGGTGTACATTTGTTTACTTAAATACACATTGCCGCCATCTTGAAAACGTAAATTACGTTTTGTAAAGAATTAAGCATGTAAATTACCCATGTAATTTACATGTAAAAACTATGTAAATTACGTTAGGTAAATTACCTTTACATCCCTGTTCACGTGTTGGAATTAACTCTGATATGAGTACGCATGTACAGTACGCGATTACTATCGAGATATCGATGTATCGATAGTTGTTTACATTAACAAACATAACCTCAAATATCAATTGACGTTTCGATTCCCGCCATAATAATTTTCTCTCTCATTCTACTTTTGGGAGCAACGAAGACAGCAACAGTGCGCCGCGCACGCGTACTCATATCAGAGTTAATTTCCAACAAGTGAATGGCCAGATATAGGCACAAAGCCAGTATAGTGCCAACGTAAAATAAACTACTACTAACTACTCCAACAAGTGAACCAAAGGCCTAAGCAGATAGAAACACGGTTACGGGACCAGAACATGAGACAGAAAAGGACAGAAACAGTCTCTGTCCTTTATTATCTCATGCCCTGCTCCCGTAACCGTATTCGTTGTGCTTTGGGCTCAAGACAGAATTTTGGCACAGTTTCTACAGGGATGAACACTACAGTTCGGTCTCCTTATTAAGCCCTAAGGGCGCAATTACATGCCTGCGTTGAATGCTGCGTTTTTGCGTTGTGCGTTGTATCCCTAGGGACTGAGAGTTCGTGTACCGTGCTTAATGTAGTTCCCTGGAGTTTAGGTTTTATTTAGAAGTATGTATTCTAGTGTTTTGTTTGCTTATGGCCATTTACAACCTGTCAGATTTATTGTCTGCTATTTTTATTTCATAAATAGCCTAAGGGCGCAATTACATGCCTGCGTCGAACGTTGCGTTTTTGCGTTTAATGGTGAGAGTGACAAAGATGTGACTATATGTCTGTCTTTCTCTCTCTCAACATACAACGCAAGAACGCAGCTTTCGACGCAGACATGTAATTGCGCCCTAAAGCACAACGAATCGTAATCGCTAATCCTTAATCGTAAGAATGAGAGGAAGCAGGACAGAGATATATGTCTGTCCTACTTCCTCTCATTCTTACGATTAAGGATTAGCGATTACGATTCATTGTGCGTTAGGCTAACCGCAAATATAAATTGTATTCTAATTTGCGAAAAATGAATAAAGCTGTTGAGAAAAATGTTGAAGTAAATTATAAATTTGATCTGTTAATGTAGTCAAGAAATATAACATTAGTATATTTAAATATATTGCAATGTGGAAAATTCCATTTTTCTTCAAAATTCCTTGCGTGTGAGAGACTCTCTTCTGTAGTTAAATGTGAAAATGATGTAGGTTTCAGTGCGACCCAAATAGCTGTGCACGTTTCTTTAACAATCTTTGATACCAAACTTGGACTCACGCGGAATTGATATGAAATTGAATGCATAGAATCTCCTGAAGCGAGATAACGTAAACAAATATGCAACCGCGTGTACGTGCTGCTACCGGTTCCCGAATCGCAAATTGTTTTTCAATGTGTGGTTGTACTTTCTTAAGTAATTTGTTAAACAATTTCTTATTCATTCGTAAACAATTAAAATATTTTTCTCTATCTCCTGTATTTCATAAATAAGATTCTCACTGGCACCTTGAGCACGTCGTCGATCCACTGAGAAAATTGGACGAACCCAAAACCTATTACGTACTTTAGATTCCTGTCGATCCAGTTCTAAATACAAGATGTATAGGTGCATAATATGCTGTTTCAGAAGGTGTCTGAACCAAAGTATTGCAGTATTGCAATAACCAAAAAATATATAGAACATCAAGGGCTTTCATTGTCTTTTTCTTATTTCAATAAAGCTAAAACCGAGAATGAAAAATTATACCTTCAGATTTTATCGTTTTTATCAATTATTAGGGACAAATTATAAACCATTATTACTTCTATAAAGCTCGATTATTACGATTTAAAATCAAAACTTTAATCCCTAGCTTGCTTCGTTCATAAAGAACTTACTCTAATAAACACATATATATAAATATATTTGAATTTTTTATCACAAAATTCAATCAAAACTAGGATATCTTAATAACAAATTCAGATAGAGGCTCAAATCTGATTATTTTAGTCGATAATTGGGGAAAAAATGTTTCCATTTTTTAAATGGAAAATGGAAATTCAAAAGTATTAAATGGTTTATATGCGATAAAAAATGATTTCGCTTTTTTATAAATTATACGTATCTCTTTAATTAGTGCTTTTCCGTGTATGAAAAGCTATTGCAAAAAGTATCATAATATGTGCACTATACGTACGAAAGCGCATTTTCCGTCTTCGTGCAAATTTCTGCACTCGCTTTGCTCGAGCAGCAAACTTTGCACTCGTCGGAAAATAACAGCTTTCGATACTTGGTGCACAATGTACTGTTATGTTTTGTGGTATATATTTAACATTTTTTTAAACCTACGATACTATTCAATCAGTTTCTATCATAATGTAAAATTAATCCATTTCATTTCAAACCTAGAAATTGTAATTCTTTTAAATCCTACGTTATTTCATTCCGACACAATCCATTCCAATTCTAATTGGATTTTAAACGGATTAATTCGGAGTGAAGTAAAACAGGATACAATTGAAAGGATTGAAACTCATAGAATTGAAACGCATTAATTCGGAATGATTAAGAAAAGAATTAATTTTCAAGTGAGAATATCATATATGAAACGTGTAGTAAAGGAGGAGAGGACCTTGTTTTTTTAGATGTAAAAAACTATAGGTTATCTTTATAATCGTTTTATTTTAATTATTGGTTTCTTTTTTAATTTTAAAAATCAAATTTTATTCTTATAGAATACTTTAAACCTAATGAAAACTGAAATTTCATTAGTTTGCTTTCGAAGTTAATCCTTTTTTATTGTATTTTTCCTTTTTAAATAAAAAAACATAACCTAAAACCTTCCTTCGTTCTCTTAGATTCTATCGTTTTTGGAGCGTGTCACATATATAAATAATTAGTTACATAAATATATATGTATATTTATACATCGAGAGATAATTTATGCTAAAAATTCGATAATGTTATTAAAAAAATGTTTATGTTTACGATTGTATTTACTTCCTCCATATTAACTTTTATAAATTAACTTTTTATAAGAATGTTTTGTAGAGTGTCATTTATTAGCTATCGGACGTAGTTATTTTTTTTTTATTATATTATTCAAAAAATATATAAAACAACACTGTTAAACAAATATTTGAATTTCGTTTCACGCAAACAATTGCGTTTCCTTAAATCCTATGTTTACATGCATGCGTTTTAACGTGCGTTCTGACGTACTTTATTTTTAATCGCGAATTGAATACTAGGAAATCTGCTGGTGCCGAATAAAGAACTACGTTTATTGGTTGACAAATCACGGGACTATTCTGCTTTTCTGTTAAAACGCATGCATGTAAACATAGGACTTCTATTTCCGCAAAAACTATGCGTTGCGCGGGATTATTTAAACCCATCTAAAGACGTTTCACTTACAACATAAAACAATATCTATAAACTGCGACTCTTCATTGTACTCTCTAAGACATTCGTGTTGAGAAATCTTTTTTAAATCTTTGATGAAAAAGCCACAATAACCACATTTTCCTTTAGACTGCAATTAAAAAAATAAACATCAAATTTAATTTTTAAAATATAGATTTAAAAAATTTAGTTATTTATCATTGCATTGCTTTTAGGTTTACAAGTTACAATAAACATATCCTTAAATAAATGTTGCTCTTATATATTTAAATATACTAATGTTATATTTCTTGACTACATTAATAGATCAAATTTATAATTTACTTCAACATTTTTCTCAACAGCTTTATTCATTTTTCGCAAAATAGAATAATATTTATATTTGCGGTTTATGAAATAAAAATAGCAGATAATAAATCTGACAGGTTGTAAATGGCCATAAGCAAACAAAACACTAGAATACGTACTTCTAAATAAAACCTGAACTCCAGGGAACTACATTAAGCACGGTACACGAACTCTCAGTCCCTAGGGATACAACGCACAACGCAAAAACGCAGCATTCAACGCAGGTATGTAATTGCGCCCTAAGCAGATTGAATACGCGTACGGGACCAAAGCATGAGATAGAAAAAGACAGAAACAGTCTCTGTCCTTTATTATCTCATGCCCTGCTCCCGTAACCGTATTCGTTGTGCTTTGGGCTTTATTCCTTCGTGATGTAGTAAACAATCCGGTTCCGTGGTCCATGATTATATATAGGGGTTGTTTATTTTTTGTAGCATACAAATAGTTTTTTTAGTATATTATACTGTTTACAACCAAGGAAATAGACATGCCTATGAAGCATACAGTTGAAAAGCTGTCTCAAGCTATTAGGTTAATTAAAAAATCTTTGATATGCAGTATTTGGTAAGGAGTATATTTATTTCATTACGACGCGAGTAATATCAATTTCAATATTTTAAACCAAAATCTGGATAAAGTTCCAACTAGTGACCATCCATAAATAACGTTCTATCCATAGGGTTTGGGGGGAGGGGTGTCGTGTAATGCAACAAGGGGAGAGGGGGTAGTTTAAATTTAGAACGGTCATATTTTAATTCTAATATTCTTTTTCGTCTGAGATTTTAGCTTTAAAGTTCTCTGGCAGTTATACTTAAAAAAAATCGATTTTCGATGGATTTTTTCTAAATTGTGAGAAAACTAGGCGGATGAATTCTTCCCAAATTACAATTGATCGAATGGACATTCGACCGAACGGACATTTGATCCAATGGACATTTGATTGAATGGACATTAGAGCGAATAGACATTTGATCGAATGGACATTCGAACGAAAGGACTTGATCGAATGGACATTCGACCGAAAGGACGTTTGACCGAATGGACTTTTGATCGAATGGGCATTTGATGGAATGGACTTTTGACCGAATAGACATTCGACCGAATGGACTTTTGAGGGAATGGACATTCGACCGAATAGACTTTTGACTGAATGGATTTTTAATCGCATGGACATTTGACCGAATGGACATTCGATCGAATGGAATTTTGAACGAATGGACGTTTGATCGAATGGACATTTGAAAGAAAAGTCATTCGGCCGAAGTGTTTTTTTTTAATGTGAGTTTACTCTCTATTATGTAACATTTTACACTGAAAAAAAAAAATTATTTGGAGCAAATAAAAATTATTTGATCCAATTAAATTATTTACTTGTCTATTATCCAATAAACCTGTATTTGAACCAAATAACTATTTATTAGACCTAAGTATTTTATTTGATTGTATTAAGTAAAGACTAATTTGTATCAAATAAAAATTACTTGAGTCAAATAAATGGAATAATTGGAGCTAGTACATGTTTTAAATCAATTATGAAAATTATTTCGTTCCAATAATATTTTATTCAACATGAGTCTTTTATTTTACCGCATTAAATAAACAGTAATTTGTGTCAAATAAATTACGGGGTTACATGGGTTTTAAAGCTTCAAAAAATCAATCTTTAAAAATTTTGTTTATTTAACAGTATAATATGTCAAGAATATTTTCCCCAAGTTTCAAGTTAATCTGATTAAAACTCTAGGTGGGAGAGAGAGAAAGATAGAACATCGTGCCTATCACTCTAAATTTAGAATTTCATATTTCCAGTCAACAAGTATCAATTGATTATTTTTCATGGATAACAAAAAATTCGCCAATATCCTGAAAAATCCTACTTTTTGAACCTTCAACTTTAATTGCTTTTTTCTCAAAACTCGATTTTTGAAGACGGTGGACACGATTTTTTGAGAACTAATGCACCGATCTTCTTAAAATTTGGTACACTTCTTGTCAATAGCATTGACTAGTGCCTGAACGAAGGATTTTTTTTCTTTTTAATCACAACTAATTTTATAAAGATATATGTAGTCAAAAAGTGTGTAAAAAATGGTAGTTTTTGCATAAAACTCTGTCAAAAATTTAAAATCTAAAATTTTTTTAAATCCTTCGTTCAGGCACCAGCCAGATTCACCTTCTAACAGACAATCGTTCGTTTTTTGATTTCGGATGAAGCTATATGGAATTATCATGTCCACCGCAAAAACATTTGTTCCCGAGTAGTGTTAAAACGTCAGTCCTCGATGGCTGAATTTTTATAATTTTTTAATGAAATTTATAAAATTTATTCTTCAAATATTGTACTTTTATGTGATAAAAGGGCTCAATAAATTAATTCGTTATATTACATAAAAGAAAATTATTAAAAAAATGCTTTTTTTGGCCTTTAAAACCCATGTAACCCCTTAAATATTTGGAGCTAGTAACTAATGTTTTAAATCAATTATGAAAATTATTCCATTCAAATAATATTTTATTCGACCTGAGTATTTTATTTTATCGCATTAAATAAACAGTAATTTGTGTCAAATAAATTAAATATTTGGAGCTAATAACTGATAATTTAAATCAATTATAAAAATTATTTCATTTATATTTTTAAAGCAAATAAATATTAGTTTGCATAAATAAAATGTAATCCCTCTTTTGTTGTTGAGTTTACTCTTATTTAATGTTATTATGAGTATGATAATTTTCATTCATAACATTCTTATTATTTATTAATTATTTATTTAAATACTGACCCAAATACTTGAGTGAAATAAATAAATGAATAGTTTCAAATAATTTAGCATTTGTATTAAATATATTCGTTTATTAGATTAAATTAATTATTTACTTGATCCAAAGAAGATTTATTTGGTTTAAATAAACGCGATTCAAATAATTCAAGTTATTTGAATCAAATACATATTTTTTAGATCCAACTAAAAAATATTTGAACGAAGTAAATATTTATCAAATAATTTGAATTAATTGAGTCAAATAATTTTTTTTTTCAGTGTATGGATACTAATTACCATGCGTTCCAAGCAGAGATAAGCCTAAAGCACAATGAATCGTAATCGCTAATACTTAATCGTAATAATGAGAGGAAGCAGGACAGAGATATATTTCTGTCCTACTTCCTCTCATTCTTACGATTAAGGATTAGCGATTACGATTCATTGTGCGTTAGGCTATACCACGGACCCTCTACAAACCCATCTGCGCAAGTCTTTAGAAAGTTGTTTGATTGGTCAAAATGGGCGGTTTGAAATCGTTTTATTAAAAGAGTTTTAAATCACACCGCTCATTTCGACCAATCAAACAACTTACCAAAGACTTAGGCAGATGCGTTAGTAGAGCGTCCGTCGTATCTCTGCTTGGAACTTCGGCTTGGAACGCATGGTTCCAAAGTTCATTCGATCGAATGTCCATTCGGTCAAAAGTCCATTCGGCCGAAAATCCTTTCGGTCGATCGATCAAATGTCTATTCGATCAAATGACCATTCGATCAAATGTCATTCGGTCGAATGTCCATTTGATCAATTGTCATTTTGGAAAAATTCATGTGCCTCGGATTATTTATATTTTATAGTTCTGAAAATGGAGTTAATATTTTTTAATCGTTACTTTATGACGTCTAACCTTATAGTCTCAAACCAGGAAAGAAATCAAGAACTAATTATTGGATGATATATTTTCAGACAATTTTATCACTGTAAAAGTTAAAAATTAGTATAATTTGCGGAAAGGACAATGTTAGATGGTCTAAACAAATGGTTTGGATTGATGAGTGATTAGTTAATTTTGATTGTTTAACTAGGCAATTGAATTGTCCACCCCCTAATTAGATTTTTCCACCCTGGAGATTTAAGAAAACACCAAGAGATTCCGAAAGTGTAAGACTTTGTTTTTTTCTTCCATATTTTCTGAGCAATGGTTTGAATTGATAAGTGATTTATTAATTTTGATTGTCTAAATGGTCAGTTGGTTTGTCAAAGCCCTATTTAGATTTTTTAACCCTGGAGACTTGAGAAAACTCCAAAAGATTTTGAATGGTCAAGACTTTACTTTTTTTTCTTAATATTCTCCAAACAATGGTTTGGATTGATAAGTGATTGGTTAATTTTTATCGTCCACTCGTCAATTGGATTGTTCAACCACTATCAAGATTTGTTCACCCTGGATACTTGAGAAAACACCAAAAGATTTCAATAGTTTGAGTGTTTGAGACTATTTTTTTTCTCCATAAAGTCCAAACAATAATTTCATTTGATGAGTGATTGGTTAGTTTTGATTGTCTAAGGGCCGGTTTCACCAACTCCGATTAAGTAGTTAATCCCCGATTAACTTAATTTAATCAATACATTGCGTCCCACCATCATTTTAACGTTGGTTAAAGTGAGTTAATCGCTGATTAACTTAACCGCTCGATTTTGTCTGGTTAACGGACTTAATCGACGATTACCGCGTCGACAAGTGACAACATAACCTACTATGAAATAGGTATGAAATTTTTCGAATGAATATAATTAACAAAATAAATTCTTTTATCTCTCTAATTTTTAAAGCATTTAAAAAAATGCTTAAAATTTTTATTTTTTATATATTAAAGTATATTATCCATTCATAACAAAGCGTATGATTAAACAATTACAAGGGTATATTACAAGTTTTTAAAATGTTTCAATTCACTTTATTCTTTAAATTTTCTCAAAATTTGTAGGTTTATAAAAATTTGAAAATTTGTAGAACAATAATTTTATAGAATTTTCTGTTTTTCCTTTGGAATTTAAATCTTAAATTGGAATATCAGGAAAAATATACTAGTTTGCCAGGCTTCAAAAAGTTAAATAGAAAAACAAAAAAATAATTCAGGTAATGTACCTAAATGTTTTCAATGTTAATTTTTAAAAATTATTACATTTAATCATTTTTGTTGATTATTGTATTAAAAAATTCAAACCAGTAAATGAAAATTGATTGCAAATCTCAACTACTGAATGTCAAAGTTAAACACATTGGAAATATATTTTTGTAGAAAGTTTTGAAGTAATTTTAAATTAAAATTTGTTCACTATAAAAGTACTTTTATACTTTGATATGATAGTATTGATTTTTTATTTTATATTATAAAAATGTAAAACTATTGTTTCCTTTAATGAAGATAAAGCATTGAAAATCTTGGTGTTTTGGAATACTCAATTCTTCACCAGAACGTAAAACTACTAATTTCTGTTATAATAATAATTATTATTTAAATAATACTAAATTTGCCTTTTTTAAACAATTACCAATGATTAAGAAATATAAATAATCTAATTTATTATCTATTTTTCTATCACATTTTTCTAGTTGTCAAATAAAAACTATCATCTTTGTATAAACTTTGAATTCTAAATATCAAGATAAGTACAGAAAACTTTATAAAATACTTATCAGAAATGTTTGGTACAAACATTAAAAATCATTCCTGCAATACGAATCATCACATTTTTTAATAAATAGGCAGCAACTATTTTGCATGAAATATATGATAGGATGCACGAAGTTGTTTACTGTTTTATTTGAGGTTATGGGTACTTATTTTGGATAAAGAGCGCGCTAAGCGCGCTCAACAATCAGCTGTTTAGTGTCGACCAATCGAAATAGGCGGATGAAGAGAAAACTGAATTATTTTAAACAGAGTATATGATTAACTAATCGGAGATTAGAATCTTCTTGAGGAACGAATTGAACTTTAATCATGATTAAAAGTTTGATTAAAAAATAACCATGATTAGTTAATCAGAGTTTTAATCTGAGTTGGTGAAACCGGCCCTAAATGGTTAATTGGATTGTCCAACCCCTAACTAGATTTGTCCACCCTAGAGACTTGAGAAAAATGTAAAAGATTTCGAAAGTTCAAGATTTCATAGTTTTTTCCTCCATATGGTCTAATCAATAAAATTATTTGATGATTGATTGGTTAATTTTGACTGTATAACTGGTCAGTTGGTTTGTCCAACCCCTAACTAGATTTGTCCACCCTGGAGACTTGAGAAAACTTTAAAAAATTTCGAAAGGTTGAGACTTTATGTGTTTTTCGTCCATAGGGTCTAAACAATAAAATAATTTAATGAGTGATTAATTAATTTTGATTGTCCAACCCCTAATTAGATTTGCCCACCCTGGAGAATTAAGAAAACACCAAGAGTTTCCGAAAGTTTGAGACTTTATGTGTTTTTCCTCCATATGGTCTAAACAATAAAATGATTTGATGAGTGATTAATTAATTTTTATTGTCCAACCCCTAATTAGATTTGTCCACCCTGGATACTTGAGAAAACTTTAAAAAATTTCGAAATGTTGAGACTGTGTTTTTTCTGCATATGGTCTAAACAATAAAATGATTTGATGAGTGATTGATTAAGAGGGGAAATCACATGAGAAGGCTCTTATTACTGATTTTTTATAATTTTTTTTGTGGGAGGAATTAATAAATATTCAGTGACATTTTGACAATATTTTATATCTTTGTTAAACAAGATTTGGAAATTTTTTGCATCTTAGATCCAAAATACCGGGAAATAACCGGGAATTTAAATTAACTGGGAAAAACCGGGAATTTTCTTTCTGGGCTAATAGATTTGACTAAATTATGCGACAATTGTACAATTGAAAAATACAAAATGTATACATTAAAAGTTAAAACATAATATAATATATTCTCATGAAATATAGATGTTTTTCTACTATTTTTTTTTCTTAACGCTAACAATACCGCAGAAACAATGAACGACATTAAACATGTAAAAGTCAAATTATTATGAAAAAATGTAGATAGAACTTCAGTTTTTTTATTAGACCGTACATTGCATAATAGTTTATATAATTGTGGGCAATTCTATTGTGTGCTTTCAATTATCAATTATTTTCATCATATTTTAATTATTTTTTCGATATTCAATAATTCTCGTCTTTTTTCAATATTTTTTTTTCAATGGGGATGATTATATGTAAAGCTTAGCTTAGAGGGCACCACAATCGCAAGTTTCTGTTGGCTCAATATTTTGAATATGAAAAATTGATTCTTTTAATTTTATAAAAACAAAAAGGAGAATTTGATAAATTAATTAAATATAAGCTGATTAATGTAATTGCAACTCATAAACCACAACTTTCTAATCTTTTCTTCAAGTCATTAAAATTTGTTTTACATAACCTAAAAATGTCCAAATCGGCAAACAAATAATTACATTGGGAAAGATTGATTATTTATACAATTGTATGACATAACATAATTATTTATGTATTAATGTACTTATTGTACTTTCTAACTTTTTAAAATTTTCATTTATTAATAAAAATTATTTAAAATTTTGAACCACAAAATCTTGCATTTGTGCTGCTACCTACTGAAATAGTTTGGCCGTGATTATGTCCCCATTATCAATTACGTTCTTGAAGCTTCAATTCAATTCTTCAATTATTATTCAACTATTTTCAGAAATGCACAATTATTTTCTTCAATTGCCAATTATTATTTTCAATTTTCAATTATTTTCTTCAATTTCCAATTATTTTATACAATTCTCAATTATTTTCTTCCATTTTGAATTATTTTAATTAATTTTAAATTATTTCTTCATTTCTCAATTATTTTCTTCGATTTTCTACTATTTTCTTCAATTTTCAATTATTTTCATCAATTTCTAATTAATTTCTTTACTTCTGAAATATTTTCTACGATTTTCAATTATTTTAATCCATTTTTAATTTTTTTCTTCAACTCTAAATTATTTTTTTCAATTGACAATTATTTGATTCAATTTTCAATTATTTTCTTTAATTTTCAATTATTTTCATCAATTTTTAATTTTTTTCTTCAGAACTCAATTATTTCCTTCAATTTTTATTTATTTATTTATTTATTTCAATAGACGGGTACAAGTTACCCTTAAATACATTCAGAAAATTTCGTAGCAAATATACTTAACAAAGAAGATTTGAACCGTTCGGTGTTAGGTAGTACATTTCAGTGAATTGCTCAATTGTAGCATTCGGCTGCATATAAAAGGTACCAAATTGTAAAAAACTTATTGCCTATACTAAATTTAATAAAATCATTTTCAACGAAAGTAGATTAGATTCTAATATGCTTCCCCGAAATCGTGAATGCAGAGCAATCAGAACGCCTCCCCCTCTCATACAATTGCTAGTTTCAGAATTTCTGTCTTGACGAAATACATTATAATTTACAAAGCCCAATTCTGAAGAATTAAAAGATTTATTAAGCCATGTTTCGGTAAACACATAAATATCATAATTAGAAGTTTGAAGTGATTCTCGCAACATGGGCAATTTTGTACGAAGACCTCTTACATTTTGATAATAAATGCTAAGAGTATTATTCGTTGGATAAAAAGGACTATTAGAAGAGCGGCCTGAAATTTTTGAGTCCAAAACAGAGTTCTCACCTTCATTGGACGAAGAAGGAAACACAATTGAAGAATGAGTCAAAGAGTCATTCATGCTCGATGCGGTAGAAAAAAAAACAACACTTTTATCTGCAGCAGACAGTGAGTCACCATTTGTGATCACTGTGTCAGCGGGGGTTTTGGCTTGTTCACTAAAACTGTGGGAATCCTTCGACGAAATATCATTTTCACATCTTCTCCATTTTGTTGACGAACAGCGACTTCGCTCTTCACCTCCGCAATTTCTGAGATCTCCATCCTCGTACGATCCAGAGTAAGATACAGGTCTTTGAGAGCAGTAGAGTGCATTGGATCTTTTTTTGCAGCTACAAACATTTGATGAGTGGCTCGTGCCTTCTCCTTCGTCGCAAACAAAATCCTAATAGGACGTGGCCTTTGTTGAATTGCCTGCGTAAATTTACCCATTCTGAGTGATTTGATATTTTCTACATGGCAAGGAGTAACAATATCTTTGAATAAATTAGTTATTTCCATGTTTACAGTAGTGGAATCATTAGTTGTTGTGACGGCACCTAGATCATGCTCTGGGTAACCGTATAGGGCAAGGTTTTTCCTCTTCACCAGACGATTTTCAACTTCAACAAAACATTTACGTACAAACAAAGCCTCATTCAACGTTTCAGATTTGTTTTTTTCCAATTCATTAAGCTTACTCTCTACAACATTCAGTCTTCCAGATATATCCTGAACTGCTGTCTCGTTGTTGTCAACACGTTTAGCAATATTCCTTAGAGTTGTTTCCATATCATCGAATCTCTTAGTCATAGAGGCCTTGAGGTCCGTAATAGCTGCCATTAAGGAATCATTACTAGTCGACGGTGGTAAGGGCGACTGTGAGTGAGATTTACAGCATTTAGAAAATGATCCATCGGAGAGAGTACCAACTAGTTGAGAACAACTAAGGTGGTAGGCAGCTTTGCATTTGGAGCATTTGACAGGCTCGTTAGCCTTTTTCCCACACTTAAAACACTTTTCAGTCGACATCATGGAATAGACACTTTTAGGTTAGGAAACCGAGTGCAGTTTAAAATGTCAAAACCTTCCAACAAGTTTTACTGACTCTTATAAAAAAACAGCGAAAGAGTCCAGAATTAAATTAAAGGTCGAATATAAATATTTATTGTAAATAATAGGTAAATACAGTAGACTAGTATAAGCATGTGCTCCAGGTGGTCATAGGTTAGGGAACCACATTTAGATAAAGTTCATATTGTCACATCAGTACGCACAACAAACTTTTCACACTGTTGGCAGAAAACAACATAAAAAAGTCCAATCAAGATTAGTAGGTCAAATAACGATAATATTTACTCGAAAATAAACCAAATTAGTACACTTTGCAGAACATGTGCTCACGATATTTGTAGGTTAGAAAACCAATTTTAGTCCGAGGTTAACACTCTGTCACTTCAGGCCACATAAAAAAAATCCACAGATTGAGAAAAAAAGTCAATAAATCCTCTGAAGAACATTTTAACATACCGGTTATAAAAAACCGCGAGCAATAAATAAAAGAATCAGGAGCAGTGTACTAAAGCGTGTGCAAGTAAAGCCACCTAGCGGTGGATTAATTTAATATTCAATGATTCTCGACTTTTTTCAACTATTTTTTCCAATTGTCATTTATTTATTTCACATCTCAATAACTCCTCCAATTTTCAACTATTTTCTTCCATAATCAATAATTCTCGGCTTTTTTCAATATTTTTTTCAATTATCAATTATGTTTTTGAAACTTCAATTCAATTCATTGATTATTATTCAACAATTTTCATAAATTCACAATTTCTTCACTTTCAAATTATTTTCTACAATTTTTAATTAACTTTTTCAAATTACAATTACATTCTTCATTTTTTATTGTTTTCTTTATATTCTATAATTCCTGGGTTGTTCAATTTCTTTTTTCTTCAATTACTACTTATTTTCTTCTACTTTCAATCCAATTGTTCAATTCTTGAATTATTTTCTTTAATTTTAAATTATAATTTTCGACATTCAATTCCATTCTTCAATTAAAAATTTTTTTTTTTCAATATTCAATAACTCTAGGCTTTTTACACCCGGTAAGAAGGAGTTAATAGAATATAATTCATTATTTTAGGGTTTTTACGAAAATGCGATGAAATGTCATTTATACTCAATGCTTGATTTGAATCAACAACTCAATGTCTCTGTGTTTCATTAATGAATAATAATCAGGAGGATAGATGTATTACTTTCTATTCTCATAGCGTATTCAGTTCTGAAATTTTTTTTGTAGAAATATAATTTTTAATTATGTTTAATACGGGGAAAAAGGTATTACAATCCTATTATGCTACAAAGAATACATAAATACGTTTGCTGAATTCATTTTAATTTCTGGAATATAAAGACGTGTACAAAATTAATCAATTCTTGTGTGGTGACAAATCTTTAAAGCATTTAATATCAATGAATTACATTTTAAGTAGAGGATAGATCAACTAATATGAATTATATTATTTTATATTGCTTTCATGTACATTTGGATTCTCTTCAATAGCACAAAAAAAGAAAGATATAGGTAAATTATTTTGAATTCTACATTTTGATATTTCTTTCGAACGCATTTTTATTATTCTCAATGCCAAAAATAATAATATGAAATTGCAATATTTAAAAATAATATATCAAATTAACTACACTGAAAGACTTTAGCAAATCATTTTTACAATCAGGTTTGTAATCTGGGATAATCTTGCAAAACAAGCATTTTTACAAGTGACAATAGTAGGTTTTAAATGCAAAAAAGGAAAGATTTTTAAAAGGAATGTAAGTATGGTGCGAAATTTTTGCACCATATTATTTTACACTGTTAGTGGAAGTGTAAATACCAAATATTTAATTTAAATTTCATAAAATAGTTCTTGAGTTACACAGTTTTAAAAATTGTAATTTTTTGCTTCCTCTTAGAGGAAGCTTTGGGATCGTTAAGATTTTCAATTTTCCAAAAATAGTCTAGATCGACTCATTTTCATCTAAAAAGCGTAAATTTTCATTTTTAAGCAAATGTCTAGATGTATGTGTGTGTGTATGTGTATAGCGTTTTTTGTGTACAGGATTTCTCGAAAACGCTTTAAAAGATTTCAACAAAATTTGGATGACTTATTAAGCTCATGAATATATAAATTTGGACACGGATTTTTGAATATACCCAACCAAATTTTTTTGAGCACCTTTTTTCATCGAAAAAAATCGTTTTTTGCCAAAAAAAATTTTCAAGCTAAACATACAACTGAAAGAACACAAAAATCATATTCCTTATCTCAAAACGAATCGATTGACCTATATAACTTTTATATATGATCAAAAATTCGTAAAATAATTAATTTTTTTCTTTGCATTTAAAATTCTTTTTTTTTTAATAACTTCTCTAATCAACTTTTATATGATTAAATTATTGCTTTCTCTATGAGGAAGCAAATTATTTTGCTTACTTGGAAGCAAAATGTCCATGAAATGGACATAATTTTCACCTATTTCAATTATTTTCTTTTATTTTATATTTTTTCCAATTTGTAATTATTTAAATTCTTTTTTATAATTTCCGTAATTTTCCATTATTTATCTTTAAATTTAATTATTTTATTCTGTTTTCAAATATTTTTATGATTTTTTTAAAATATTTTCTTCAATTAAAGTTTTTTAAATTCGTTTCTTAATTATTTTCTTTTATCTAATTTATATTCCGTGTTTTTTAAAAATAATTTCTCTCAAATTTAATTAATATTTTTCAATAAATCATTGTTATCTTTTTTTTTAAAATGTAGTTTTTCAAATTTATTATATTTGTAAGTGGATTGCATAAAAGTTAACATAATGCAGTGATTTTTAAAGATTTTTTTACAGGCTATTCGATGGTAACAAAATTTTTTTTGTATAAAAAAAAGTTGACCTTGTTTCGGAGAAAATACCTCAAAGCTAGGATAGCGCGTCCCCGCGTCGCGAATCTCCAACTCTTTGCGCTGCCACAATGGTCCGGATTGAGAATTTCTTGTTCAAAATCATTTATAGCACGCAATGTCGGAAGAATTTAAAAGAATTTTTGTTGAATACTCAGTATAAAATTATTAAAAAGATAGCTACACCCTAAGTAGAAATGAAACCTAGAATCCGTCTATGGCCCATGTATGGAAGCCATGTTCCATGTATGGGCCATACATGGCGGCCATCGATGGGCCATCCGAGTTTTGTAACATTGTGCCGCACTTTTGCCCGACATTCTAATTTTATAGAGATTACTCATCCTGGTAGTTTCTGACGATGTTCTGACGTTTATATTCTATCCTGCGTAGTCCAGGTACTCAGAAAAAGATCTTCTACCTAAATATAGAAAGTTCTAATCAGGGTATCTGCACCAGGTACTAAAACAACATCTTCTTCTGGTATTTCTTCTTCGAAATCAAAGAAAAGACAACATTTATCGGGTACAAGATGACGCCGTCATCATAATAAATATTTCAATTGGTCCAGGTATGATATCAACATCTTCTCCTAGAATTTCTTAAATAAATTGGAATTTTATATCTATTTTAATGTATATAAATATATTTCGTCATCCTAATACATTATTTCACTGCTCTAGGTGTGAAATCAACATCTTCTTCAAGGAAATTTTAGGAAAACTAAAATTTTCTATACTTTTATGCATTTGTGAAAGGATGTCGGCATCCTGACAAATTATTTTATTTATCTGGGTAGTAAAAAAATAATTTCGCCTTGGAATTTTTGCTGAAAAATAAAAAATATAAAGCATCCATCATGTGCAAAATTCTGACGCCGTCCTTACAAATAAATTTAGTGATCTAGGTGTCAAATTAGTATTTTCTCCAAGAAATGTTTTTGGAAACCTAAAGTTGATAGCTTTTCTAAAGTATTTGTCCAGATGACATCATCCTGGCCCTTAAAGTTTAATAATCTTGGTAATAGTTGTTATGAGTGTCAGTTTTTGCTTGTTGGTGCATAGGCAGGGGCGGCGCCAGTTGTGTGGACTGTGTGGAGCAGTCCACACACCAAATCTTTTCGTGTGTGGATTTCCACACACCAAAAATTTTCAATTATTTTAAATAATTCTATCTTCAACGGTACAATTTTTAGTAGGGGAGAGGGCCCCAAGTTGGCCACCCTATAGATTTATTGCTGTAGAATCCAAACCGAATAAAATCTATTAAAATGTTTTATACCGGATGAAAGTACAATTTATAAGGTAACTTATGGCCACAGAGATAAAATTTTATTTTGAACATAAACATTTTTTAAAGCATTTTTTCTAATTGCTAAAATTTTCGGTCTAAAAAAAAGTGGCCCCAAGATGGACACCTTCTTAAAAGTCTCTGAAAATGGTAGTAAATAAAAAATGAACATCGTGTAACAATTCTTGAACTAAGTTTCAATCATTTTACGGAATTTATCAAGAAATAAAATTTCTAAAAACTTCAATTTAATAGCTTAACAGTAAAAAGTAATAAAATGTCGAAAAATATCAATATAATAAATTCTCTAACGATAAAATGAAATTTTATGGTGAAAAATAAAAAATTTTAATTAATTGGCTCAAAAAATTATTGAAAAAAGTGTAAAATCGAAAATATGCAAAAAAATACATTGAGATTTTAGGCCTGTCCATCTTAGGGTACATGACACCATTTTTTGATCCCCAGTAAAAATATAGATATGAATACTGAATTAGTAAAATCATTTTAGAATATTATTATACGATAAATAAAGAATATTATAACGTTCAGTACTCATTCTAAACCATAAATTTAAATAACTTTACCAACTTGAGAAAAAACTGTTACAAAACTTTTTTAGACACAAAATTACGTGGTATGTGTAGAAGAAAAACCAACTGGTTTTTTTCTTCAAATGTGCATCAAAATGTTCGTCTATACAAACAAAAAAATGACAGAAAGCATAAGGCGCTGTCACCTTAAACAAAAATTTTATACGAAATGTCCATCTTGGGACCCTGTCCATCTTGGGGCCCACTCCCCTATGTATAATTCCAATAAAACTGCGATTTTTTAAATTATTTAAAATGTCTTAAGTTTAAAATTTGCGTTTCACATATATAAAAATTTTAATTATTATATTTCAGACCTCCCCCCTCCCCCTTTAAACATAACTTAAACTCCACACACGACTCCGACCTGTTCCTCCGCCCCTGTGCATAGGATTCAAAAATTTTATTTTCTGTTTAAGGTAAATAAAAATAGTTCAAACATTTTGCTCTTATTACCCATTTAATTTATAATTTAGAATGATATCCAGAAAGTAAAATTAATATAACCCTAAAGATAAAGATTTGTAAACATTGAGTTGTCAAATAGGTTAAAGGGTTATGTTAATATATATTTTCTCTTTTCTAGTTTATACAACAAATTTAATACATATAAAGTTTAAATTTTATTATTTATTTTATTTTGCATTGATTTTATTAAAATTATTTCAGATATATACGTCCAAAAGGTTTAATTAAAAATAGAAAAATAATTTCTTCTGTGAATTTCTGTAAAACATTAACATTTAAAAACAATCTACTATTTTAAAACGGTAATCCTCACAGTTTATTCTTGAGATCTAAATGTGAAATGAGTATGTTCTTCATGAAAATATAAAAAAAAATTTATCGGTATAGTAATGTAACAGCAAAATAGGGATGTTCTTCTGAGGAGCGGTAAGAATCTAAAATAAATTTATTGAAATTGATGTACAACCAAATAAGTCATAATATTGTAACTGTATTTTTATAAAATTTTGTTGTATAAACTAGAAAAGAAAAAATATATATTAACATAACCCTTTAACCTATTTGACAACTCAATGTTTACAAATCTTTTTCTTAAGGGCTACATTAATTTTATTTTCTGGATATCATTCTAACTTACAAATTTCAAGGATAAAAAGAGCAAAATGATTAAATTACTTTTATTTACCTTAAACAGAAAAAAAAAATTTTGAATCCTATGCACCAAGAAGCAAAAACTGACACTCAATACAACTATTACCAATATTATTGAACCTTTAGTGCCAGGATGATGTCGTCTGCACAAATACTTTAGAAAAGTTATCAACTTTAGGTTTCCAAAGACATTTCTTGGAGAAAATACTAATTTGACACCTATTTCACTAAATTTATTTGTAAGGACGGCGTCAACCTTTTGCACATGATGGATGCTTTATATTTTTTATTTTTCAGCAAAAATTCCAAGGCGAAATTATTTTTTTACTACCCAGATAAATAAAATAATTTGTCAGGATGCCGACATCCTTTCACAAATGCATAAAAGTATAGAAAATTTTAGTTTTCCTAAAATTTCCTTGAAGAAGATGTTGATTTCACACCTAGAGCAGTGAAATAATATATTAGGATGACGAAATCTATTTAAATACATTAAAATAGATATAAAATTCCAATTTATTCAAAAAATTCTAGGAGAAGATGTTGATATCATACCTGGACCACTTGGATATTTATTAGGATGACGGCTTCATCTTGTACCCGATAAATGTTGTCTTTTCATTGATTTCGAACAAGAAATACCAGAAGAAGATGTTATTTTAGTACCTGGTGCAGATACCCTGATTAGAACTTTCTATATTTAGGTAGAAGATCTTTTTCTCAGTACCTGGACAACGCAGGATAGAATATAAACGTCAGAAACTACCAGGATGAGTAATCTCTATAAAATTAGAATGTCGGGCAAAAGTGCGGCACAATGTTACAAAACTCGGATGGCCCATCGATGGCCGCCATGTATGGCCCCCGTTTGTAAGTAGGGCAAAACTGTGGCGATATCTACTTGGGACCCGATTTTTTTCCTGATTTCCAGACAATATTTATTTATTATCCCTGACAGTTTTTAAGTACTTAGTAACGATCTTTCATTTACACATATGCACTAAAAAATTGTTTGAAAAATAAATATTTTCAATTTACAATCATACGTTTTTTTTATAAATCTTAAAAATGTAATTTATTAATTTATTGGTGATTGTCAAATTTCGGGAAAACTTGAAGTCTACGTTAAATAAAATATTTATTTCTCACGTGTATGTCCTTGAAGGACTTTTACATTCTTTTTACAGAACCCTTACATTATTAATTTTGTGATCTAATTCAAATTCATTTAAATATATTAATAAACGATAAAAACAATACTGTGCATAAATTATACTTTTGCCTGACATAAGTGAACTAACAAACTACAACAATCACTATAATTGTAAAGAATTTACATTTCACACGTCGTATTAAATTAACTTAATCCTCTATTTCTCTAGCTTTTGCCTCAAATTCCTTTGCATATTTGCAAAGACCGGGAATCGGTTTACCCCTCAAGGTTTTAGTTAACAATTGGATAAAAGGGATTTCGCCTCCTTCATCCAACCAGATGTCAACTTCTTCTACCCAATTTTTATTAATTTTTCCTCTAGCTTTTTTACATAACCACACATGCTCTATACCTTCCTCTTCCTCCCCACAAAATCTACCATCAACATCTGTATAACCCTTGTTCCCTACCTTGCCTACATTTCCACAGCGAAGTCTTCCCCACTGTATCTTACTATTTAAAGATACACTTGGGTCCTTCCAATAATTTTCTTCTCCCTGAGCGATTTTAATTGTAATTGCCTGTATCCATTTTATTTCCCCCCCTTTAATACTGTCGAGATGATGAAAAAAAAAGATGATGAAAAAGCGATGGCTTTTTCCCATCCATTAGCTATTTGACCTGCTTTCCAAAAGCCATTCAAAATTTGGTATAGCTCCTCCACCCACACTCTAGGTAGACCTTTTATAAACTCAACTGTAATCCCATCTTCTCCAGCTGTTTTCCCATTTTTCATTTTCTTTATACACTTTCCTAATTCTTCTAATGTGAAATCTTTGTTTAAACTATCTAAATTACTTTCCTGTTCCCAGATTTCTACAGTCTCTACCCTTTCAGTATCTTTTTGGATTTCTTCCCTTTGAGGTAAATCAAAATTTTTTTCTAATCTATCATCCACTTCCAAAAGATTTTCAAAGTGGGTTTTCCACTTTTTTTTTCCAATTCCCTTCCCTTTTTTTATTCTTCTTCGTTTTCTAGAATTCCCTAATGCTTTCCAAAAACTACTCGTGTCGGTACTTTTTTCTACTTGCTCCTATTTACTTTCATTATCTTCTCTTTTTTTCCTTTTACAAAGAGTTCTGAGTTTTCTTTTTTCTTCTTTTAGCTTGTTATATTCATCTTGCCCCTTAATCCTTAAATAATCTTTTAAACAACCCTACACTTTTTTTCTTTGATTTTCGCATTCGTTATTAAACCATTTTGGTTTTTTTCTACACTTACCTTTACTGAAGTCACCTATTTTAAAAATCATACCTGCTTCTCTTGCTGCCTCTTTGATACATTTCTTTAACCTATCCCATCTTTCTTTCAAACCTTCCTGTTCTTCTTTCTCCTCCCATAATTTTTCTAATATAACTTCATATTTTTCTTTTTTAGAATCATCCCATGTTAATCTTTCGCGTGCTTCTATCTTACTCTGTCCTTTTTCTAACGCTCTGAATATCTCACCTTTTAATTTTAATTCGAAAGTTACTGGAAGGTGGTCCGACTCTGCTCTAATTTCTACTTTCATTCTTTGTACTGGACACTCATCATTATTTTCCATCCTGAATACGTAATCTAGAACCGATCCCCCATCTTTGCAAATATGCGTCCATTTACCCTCTCTATCGCCTTCTAGCCTCCCATTTAATATAACAAGCCCTTGATTTCTACACAAGTTTAATAGCTTTTCCCCTTCATGATTTACTTTCTTATCTTCAGACTTCCTACTATAATCAAAATTTCTAAAAACTGTTCCGTCTTCCTCATTTGGTTCCATATCATACTCTAGTTCTTCCTCTCCCTGTTCCTCTCCTATTCTAGCATTCCAATCTCCCACTATAATTAAATGTTCTCCCTTAACACGCGATTCCTGTATCACATTGTTTAATATATTTTCTACTTTTTTTACTCCAACGTTGTTATAAATTGACATTACTTTTACATTTCTACTTCCATCATTAAACCCCTCTACTATCATTCCATATTCCCATTTTTTAACTGACACTTTAACTTTTACACTTTTTTTAATACCTACTATGTGTCCTGATTTTGCCCTACCTTTTTTTTTATTCCTAGTCGCCACTTTGTAATGCCAAACAAAACTTGAGTCCAAACTGTTTTTAAATTTTTGAAAATCCTCTTCTTCTAGCCACGTTTCCTGCAGAAAGATCAGATCGTAGTTGCTCCAAAATTCCCAGCTTTTTACTATATTATTGCTGCCTGCGATATTCCAAGAGATTGCTTTCAAAGTTTCCACTCCGAAACGGCTGACACTCTATCTTTTTTTCTTCTTCTTTCCAAAAGTATTGTTTGTCTCCCACCGACCATTTCATATATCCACTGCTTGCAGACTCTTCTCTTTCATTTGCCTTTGCTACTTCCTTCTTTATCCAATTTAGTACTTCTATTTCCCGGGGCGTGCTGTCAGTTTCAATCTTGATATTTATACCGCCTAGTCTATATTTATTTTTCATAAGTTTTTTCTTTTCACTTACTGACGATAGTCTTACCAAGGATCCTCCTCCAATGACTTTTATTTCTTTAATTGTGACTGCAATTCCCGTTTTTTTTCACAGTACATCTTGCATTTGTCTCTTCATTCTTTGCCCACTTTTTGCGCCAAACCCTTTTACTAAGATCCATTCTTTTCTTTTATGTCTTTCTTCCATTTCATATTTAAGTTCTCCATCATTTAACCAATCTGGCATGTCCACTTGCTCTGTAACTACTTCTAT
Organism: Ganaspis brasiliensis; assembly: GCA_037103525.1. Classification (NCBI taxonomy): domain Eukaryota; kingdom Metazoa; phylum Arthropoda; class Insecta; order Hymenoptera; family Figitidae; genus Ganaspis; species Ganaspis brasiliensis. The sequence goes on along the minus strand of JAZKLR010000451.1, from coordinate 182,999 downwards.
ATTTTCATTACTAATTTGTCTGTTAAACCCTCTTTCGTTTCCGGCATGGGATGAATCTTCTTCTCTGTTTCTCGATTTCTCTCCACTTTTCGATAGTGGTAATTTAGTAATTTAGTTTTAATTTTATAATATACCTCTTTTTTTATTTTAATATAGTTTATTTACTCTCCCTTTTACGGGTTCGAGGGCCTCCGTTCCCTTTACATATAAACTTAACCTACTTACAATTTTTCGTTTTTTTTTTTTTCAACTTAACTGTATTGAACTTAACCTAACTCTTTACATACAAACATTCAAACGCTTTCCAGTGCCGGGCTTCCGTTTCCTCTTGCCTTTTTCTTTAAAATACTTCCGCGACTTTACCTTTAGTCTTATTTCCAAAACCAAACTCTACTGCCTTTCCTACCTCTTTCACCATGCTTCTCTCTTTTTTTTTTTTACCATTCCTACTCAATCTAACCTCTTTCCACACATTCCATTCTATCTCTACCAAGCTTCTTTGTATTCTCCTTCACTAAAATCATTCTTTCCTCATCCCATAACCACTTATTCCCATTTATCCAAATTCTCTCCTTTCCTACCATTACACCATTTCCTCTTTTTCTCTCCTCCCACACTCTCTGTTGTATTATCCAATTTTTCCTTCTCTCATTCCACGTTCTGTCTTCCTCTATCCATTCCAACTTTCCCTTCAATCTCCACTTTTTACTTATCACTTCCATTTTCTCTTCTACACTTCCCAGCCTTATTACCCACCTTTCAAACTTCTCTCCGTTTCTCTTTCTCACACCCCAACACTCTTTTATTTGTGCCTTTACTCCAATCCCTTCTATCAGTCTATCTATTTCCTCCCTGACTCTGCTTATTTCTACACTCATGCCCTTCACTATTATGTTGCATTTTCTTTTCTTTATCTCCTCCCTCTCTAATCTTTTTTCCACTTCTTTTACCCTTTCTTTAACTGTCTTTGTTTCTTGTCTTTCTTTAGCTATTTCCTCAGTAAACTCTTTTTCTTTATTTACCTCTAACCTTTTTAAACCCTTTTCTAGTCTATTCATCCTTTCCTCTAATGTTTCTATTTTTTCCTTTCTTATCTCTTCTTCCTTTTTCTGCCTATCTTTTACCTCTTCCAACTTTTCCAATAACCTTCTTTTCTGTTCCCTCCAATGTTCCTCCCATTCCTCCAATATCTGTTTTACTTCCCTTACTTCTCCACCTACTCCTACCTCCCCCTTCTCAACCTCAACATTTTCTTTTTTCCTCCTGTCAATAATTCTCATCGTTTTATCCACCCATGCATCCCACTCTTCACTTGTTTTGTTCAACCACTCTGTCACCTCTGTACCTTTCTCCTCCGCTGCTTCCCCTACTTGCTCATGCCTTGGCAATGCTGCCTGACTCTTCAACTCCCCACTTACATTAGACCCCTTTTCCTCCCTACTACGCTTGTCTCTACTTCTATCCTTGTTTACTACCTCACTCTCTCTTAGCTTGCTCTGTCCTGTCATATTCAATTCCTGCTTTACCTACACTAGAAATACTCCTTACCTCGTTTTCTCTATCCGTCTCTGTCACTCACCTCGTTTCTCTTTTCTGCACGTTTCTAACCTAACTTTTTTCCACCTTACCTATTGCCAACTTTCACTCCTTCTATACCCTCTACACCCCTTTTTCACTCAATCACACTTACAAAGCACTCCCATCGTCTTTTTTCACCACTTTTTACCATCCACACTCCACTAAACCACCACCATAGGCCGAAAGTTGGTGACCAAAAAAAGAAAAACGTCCGCTCAATATTCGCACCGGAAACGGAAGCCTTTTTTATTTTAATACGATAACACTTTAAACGTCATCACCGTACATGTCCCAGCATACACTTTTAGTACTTAAAAATTTATTATCTTCTCATTTTTCAAAGAATATGGCTAAAACAATTATTGGATCATATTAGAGATATATTAAGGTATTAAATAAAATGTTTGCACTTGCTGCAAAGAAAGCAATTTTAATAAAAAAAAAATTGTTTAAATTTGTCCCACAATTTCTTCATGTTATGAACGTCAATACCGTACGCTACTTTTTCTTTAAAATATAAATAGTCAAAAGAAAATAACAATTACCCACAAATCAAGCATACAAAATGACTCAAAAATACTGTAAAGTTATTATTAAAAAGCTTATTACTTTTTTGTAATTTAATAATAAAGTTGAAAATTCAATTTTGACAACATAAAAAGTCATTGCCGTATGTACTTAAAAAACCATTTCTATTTATTTTTAGTACAGAACCAGTATCAGTAAAAGTTAACCGTAATATTAACTTTCATTTATAGTAATTTCAATGTTGTAAAGTTAATTGTTCTTGCATAAATATTAAAAAACTTTTGGTTCAGTGGTTTTGTTGAACCCTACTGTAAGCCCATCTAACCTGAGCCTAAGTACGCCTTAAACCCCTCGGCCACCGTAGTTATAGAAACAATTTTACAAAATCTTAGTCATGTTTAATACTTAAATTTCTCCGGAAAGACATGACTAAAATTTTTGTAAAGTTGTTTCTATAACTACGGTAGCCGAGGAGTTTAATATTTAATTTAATGCTTAGATGTGTTCGCACATGTGTTCGTACATACGTACGCAGTTGAGAACTCATATAAGAACTCTGTTTCAATTTGATATTGAGTAACGTTATACGCGGCGCATGACGGAACTTAATATAAGAACTTACATGCGTTCGTACCTACGTTCTCACATAAGATCTCATACGAGATCTCGTCTCTGTCACCTGAGATCTTATATGCGTACACATATAAGTACATACCTACTTTCTTACGACAGATCTCACGCACGTTTTTACAGTAGGGAAATCATTACCGTACGTCAGTAGTAGTAGTATTTATTTTAATCGTTGGCACTATACTAGCGTTGCGCTGTGTATATCCGGCCATGACCAGGTAGTTGAGTGCTTACAATAACAGTTTTGCGCATGCGCGTGGCTATTCGTCTGGAACGTCGGGAATTTAAAAGTTAACATAACCTCTAAAAATGTTTATTTTTATGGTTCTATAATTTTTATTCTTTCAAAAATAATTATATTTAATAAAGATAATAGTAATAGAAACTTCAGAGATGACTTAATTGTAACTGTTGTAACAACTTTTTACATTTTCTAATTTTCTGGTAACTTGGTTAATATTATTTAAAAATTTTCCCGCTTTTACAATCTTCATTTAACCTCAAATCTTACTCCTTATTTCAATAATAAATACTACATTTATCTCTTGCTTTTAAAACTGCCCTTCCAAAATTATTCATTTTAGGAGTGATAAAATAGATTTTTATTAGGGGAGAGTGGTACCATACCGACCCCTCGTATCATACCGACCCCCCTCTGTTTCTCAGAGATCGTGTTACTAGACAAATCGTGAATACCATCTAAAGAACACTTTCATAACTCTGACATTTTGACCATAGGTAATAATCTCTTCGTAATATTGTATCTCGGAATTTCACGTAAAATTAGTTTTCTGCAATGATATTTTTTGTTTTTGACCTATCTTGAATTTAAGTTAAAAGTGTTGAATTGAGTTCAAAAAATTTAAGTATAAGTTTTTTTGGTTGCTTATGGCCTCAACTTTAATACACAATATTCAAATTCAAACGCTTTCATTGACATGAATGATCGGTAAGACATTATGTGAAAATAGTGAAGGTGGTCCGAAACCGACCCCCCCCCCCCTTTCTTGCATTGTAATAGTAACTAAATTATTTTAAATTACCAAATAATACCTACAAATGTATTTTAATAAAATAACAATAGTTAAGCTAAGATAATATAGCTTGTAATTAAGATCAAACTAAAAACACTCATTTTTTATTGTAATGATAATTCTTTTACTCTTATTCTGAAAAAGGACTTAAATAATGTATTTAAATAAAGTAAAAGTAATTTAAGTTTATTCTGTTGTGTTGTTTTTTAATTCAAATTACAATACAAGTTTAAACTTTTGTTTGTTTTCGCTATTTTATGCAATAAAAATAGGGGGTCGGTTTCATACCACCCTTTTTCAGATTGTCGAAAACGTCAGTTTTCGATTTTCACTCTGTATCTCCCACTTAATGAGATCCAGAGCCTCGGCAACCAGTGGACACATAGAAAAATGTTTCCTTTACTGAAAAAATATTTGACCTCAACAATCAAACAAGTTTTTGGCACCTTTTTGGCTTTTTCCTTTTAGGGGGTCGGTTTGGGACCACCCTCCCTTAATATTTATCGCATTATTTATCATAATCAAATTTCCACTTTTCAGCTAAGAGTTTTCCATTATTTTGACAATCACCCTTATGTAGCATAAATAAAAAGTAACAGAAATACAATTTTTTAAATTTAAATAGATAAAAAAAAAGTCTCCAGAAGAAATGCAAAAATCTTTCAACAATAAAGAAGTTTAGGAAAATTAAACCAAAAAATTTTTAATAATAGATTTAAATCATTTCCAAAATCAATTTTAAAAAATTGAAGGAAATCTAAAAATTTTGTGACAAAATAATTAAGTTTGCAAAAACATATAGATCTTTATTTATTAAATGTTATAATAACAAAATTGTGAAAGTAATATTTTAGATAAATAATTTGTGTAAAAAGAAGAAAATTAGAGAAAATCCTAAAATAAAATTACAAATATTAAAAAAAAATCATAAGCAAAAGAAGAAAAAATATTTTAATTTGAAAAAAGGATGAAATTATTAGATAAAGAAATGACTTTTAAGAAATAGAAAAAGGATTATTGTGAATATGTACATAATTAATATTTATCAATGTGCATTGAAATTTGAATTAATTGAAATTTGAAACTTTGAAGAAATTAACATTGGAAGTTGAAAATTATTTAAGTTATAAGGACTTTAATATATAAAAATTTAATACTTTACTTATTAATTTTTTCTTACAAAACAATTATAAAACGTATTCAGATAATTTTTATTATTATATTTTTACAAATTTTATAAAAAATACAGTATTCAAATTGAAATTTCCTAACGTTATTCATAATTTTCTGGTATACTTTTTACAAATTCCCGAGTTTTTTCATGCATAACTAAATTGCAGATAATGTTTTAAGTGTTTAAATTTTAAAAAATCATGATTTAAGTGCAGATGACCCGATGATTTAAATCAAAGTAATAAATCAAAAGCAGCTCTGAATTTTGATAATTTTTATTTTTCTTCCATTTGTTTAGGTATAACAATTTGTTTAAATAAATTAATTTTCTAATAATTTTTAACTTCAGAATCATGATTTCTTCTATAGTCCTCTTTCCAATAATCTCCTTTTTTTATATCCTTGTATTCTTAAACGTAAGGTGAGATGAGTACAAAGTCATTGTCATTATTTATTAATTATTTACAATATACAGAATTGAAAAATGGAAAATATCACTCACTTTTCATTTGTAATTTTTCCTTTACTATCAATTACCGCGATTTATTTTTAATAATTTTCATCTTATTTCTATTTTTTATAACAATTTATTTAAACAAATTATTTTTTAATTACCTTCAACTCCTTTGCTGTTTCATCAGTTATGGAGAACGTATTAAAATTAATTGTCTGCTCGTCTACATTTTGGATATATTTTAATTATCTTCAATTCCTTTAAGCTCAGTTTTATCAATTACGAAAAACGAATTTAAATTTATTTTTGGTTCATCTACATTTTTAATATTTTAATTACCTTCAATTCATATCCTGCTTATTTCTCAGGGTTAATTGAAGTGAAAAGAATCTTATGTTTTTTTAAATTCGATAGGAGAAAAGAGTTTAACATTCAAATCAATCATTCAAGCGAATTGAAATTTTCAATTACATTCTATTAACTCCTTCTTACCGGGCAATGATTTTTTTTTAAACTCTAAATTATTTTCTTCAATTTCCAATTTTTTTCTTAAATTTCAAGTATTTTCTTCCATTTTCCATTTATTTTCTTCAATTTTCAATTATTTTCTTTAATTTTTAATCATTTTGTTAAATTTTCAATTGTTTGTTTCAATATTCAGTAATCTCGACTTTTTTCAATTATTTTTTTCAATTATCAGTTATTTATTTCATGTTTCAAAACCTCCTTCAATTTTCAATCATTTTCTTCTATTTTCAATTTAATTGTTCAATTGTTCAATTATTTTTTTCAATTCTTAATTAATTTCTTTAAATAACAATTCTATTCTTCAATTTTTAATGTTTTCTTCAATATTAAATAATTCCTGGCATTTTCCATTTTTTTTATTATAAATTATTTTCTTCTTTTTTTAATCCAATTGTTCAGTAATTTTCTTTAATTCTCAATTATTGTATTCGATCTGAGTCAATATTTCTGAAGTGGGCCGCTTTTTTTTAGATGGCAAAATTTTGATATGCTTTGTCACTAATTTTGAAGTATTTTTGAATCAAAAGATGATCCTAAAGTCGTTTTGCAACATTTTAATTTTTTCAGGAGTTATTGTTTAAACAATTTTTAAACATCAACTTTGTAATAAATTTTTTTCTGACGTTCCATTCAATGAATTTTGATGAAATTTGGTATGAGTAATATACAATAAACATGCTTTGGAATGAAAATTATTTGTTTCAAGTGGTACCAAATTTGTTTAAAATAGCAACAATTTTTATAAACAAATGAAAATAAAATAAACTTCTCTGTCAAATTTCGAATTTTTTCCACAAGATTCAGATTCCTTGATTTATTACGAGTAATTTAAAAAAAAAAAGTCGTAAACTTGCATTAGGTCAGAAGTAAATTTCGTGGAAAAAAGCAGTAGAAAACAAGGATGTGCTGGAAGGGATCTCTCTTCTACCGGACAGGACGAAGCTTCAGAGGGAAGAGCTATCCCACCTCTACAACCAACTAGAACAACGTCGCCTTCAAGGAGAAGTATACCTAATCATAGTATATCGCCACGATGTACCTGTGATATTCAAAGCAACGAAGTCTTCCCTTATGATTGGAAAAAGGGAATAATTGTCCCTATATTCAAATCTGGTAATAAAAATGACATTACAAATTACAGACGGATAGTTATTCTCGATTCTATTTCCAAGGTTTTTGAGAGTCTTGTTCACGACGCAATTTACGATCATATAACAAATTTTATTATGCCTCAGCAGCACGGATTTATGAAAAAAAAATCAGTTGTGACAAACCTTACAACTTTTTCTGAATTTTTATGTAATAACACTGATAACGGATTTCAGGTCGATGTAATCTATACAGATTTTACTAAGGCGTTTGACAAGGTCGACAGGGTGCCCACCACATTTTTGTTTTGAAATTCCCTGACTTTCCCTGACCAAAAAAATTATTTTCCCTGACTTTTTATAAGTGTTACTTTGCAATCAAGTACAAAAATTAAGTTCAATAAACAAAATAAAATTGGGTATTAATATTTTGGATTTGTTCATCTACAATCTCTTTTGGAAATTTTCAATTTTTTGATATTCTTTCGTTTTTTCTTTAATAGGTCTTTTTTACAATTGCTGTTATTTCCAGGTAAGAAGCTAGAGATTAAAAGGCATTGTTTGGCATTGAAAAAACCCACGTCTGATTGCATTTAAATGCCATTGAATTTCTGTTTTGTCTTGAATCCCATTTAATGCCCTTAGTAGATTATAACTCAACTTCTTTTAATCCTTTTCAATCCTCAAAAATATTCTAAAAAATTGGAATGTCATTTAATGCCACAATAGAGATAAAGTATCAAATGAAGTCAATGCCATTCAATACTATTCGTGGGAATGTAAAGTTTAATGACTTTCAATACCTTTTCAAGGAGAATAGATTGAAAAAACAAATGCTATTTCATCCTTTTTACTGACCTACTAATTTCTGTGTCTTTTAGTTCCTTCTGCGGAAGATAATTTTAAAAAAGAAGAATGATATTTTATGTTTTTTTTAGCAAAGTAATTTTAATGACGTTTAATACTATTTCCGGGAAGGAAATGTTGGAAAGACGAATGACAATTAATTTTTTATGGATCAAAAAGTTGAAGTTCTTTTTAATATACTGTCCAATTTTCCCAATTCCAATACAATTAAATTTTATAATTATAAATATAAATCTGCACAAATAAAAATTTTTTTTTTTTAAACTCAAATAAATTTTTATAATTTTTATAATCCTATTGAACACTGAAAAAAATATTTCCGTAGAACTGCGATAATTATCGGTAGATCGACCATATTTTATTGCTGATTTGGGAACTGCCATGCAGTTTTGTGTTTTAGCTATACATCTGTTCAATTCAACACTTGATATTCGTAAAACTGCGAGTGATATTTTAAAGTGAGGTAAAATCGTTTAGCTAATTTTAATGCCAATTAATGCGTTTCTAGGTATTCAAATGCATTCCCCCAAAAACAAAACTAAAACCTCGACTAAAACGCAATAAAATGTTTTAATCCTTTTCAATGCCGTTATTCTTGTCGGGTTTATCTTCCATTGTCTTTTCTTCTTTTTTTTTCAAAACTTCATCATTACGAAAATTTCAGCTCCTTGCATAGCTTAAGTATCATATCCTTGTTAATTACTATTTTTTAACTTTCCCACCGAGATAATGAGATCTATAAAGCAGTTCATGTTCGGTGGAGGAAATATGGTTGATCGTTGAATTCCTACTATTACATTGTAGACAAAGAAGCAAAATAAGTTTTTTAAAAAAATTACATTAAAATTCCATTACATGGAGGTGAAACGCATCGTGTTTTGCAATTTTTAGTATCATGTGTTAACAAAAACACCGTAACTTTTCATTACAAAAAATTAAATATACCTTGTCCTTTTCAAATTCCCTGACTTTCCCTGACTTTTTAAATTTTTTTCAATTCCCTGATTTTCCCTGACTTTCCCTGTTTTCCCTGACTGGTGGGCACCCTGGGTCGATCATGGTGTGCTTCTCTCTAAGCTTGCATCTTTTGGTTTTTCAAACGGGCTCATTAAGTGGTTCAAGAGCTACTTAACAGAGCGTTGTCTATCAGTTTGAATTAACCACAATTACTCCTCACCGTTTTTTGCAACCTCTGGAATCCCACAAGGGTCAAATCTCGGCCCTCTGCTGTTTTTAATGTTTGTTAACGATATTGGTAGAGTGTTTTCGGATTGTGAGTTTAATCTGTTCGCTGATGATCTCAAGTTTTACAAAGTTGTGACTTCAATTAACGACTGTATCGCCATTCAGACTGACTTGGACAATTTGTTGCAATGGACAATTAATAATAAGCTCAGTCTGAATGTTAGTAAATGTTGTATAGTGTCGTTTTTTAAACCTAGGGATTGGGTTGAATTCAATTACGCGATTAATGACACTCCACTGAATAGAGTTTGGTCAGTCCGAGACCTTGGAGTCACCTTTTGCTCAACCTTGAGATTCGACGCCCATATAACAGAAACTATTAACAAAGCTTTGAGAATACTTGGTTTTATTTCTAGAAACACTCATTCTTTTACAAGCATTACAGCTCTTAAATCTTTATATTCCTCATTAGTGAGACCCATTCTAGAATTCGCGCCCACGGTCTGGACTCCAAATCAACAATACCAATTGTTGAGATTGGAGCGTGTTCAAAATAGAGTTTTACGATTTTTAGCAAGCAGGACAGGAGTACACTATGATAGACTGAGTCACGATTACACTGACCTCAGAGTTCGATTCTCATTACCAGAATTTTCCTTAAGATTGATTTACATCGACTTACTGTATTTATTTAAACTAATTAACGGACTAATCGATTGTCCATCAATTCTATCAAGCCTTGAATTTGTAGTTCCTGTTGAAAGTTTGAGAAGTCAGGTCCTATTTCGGCTTAGACGCAGAAAGACAAAACATCGCATCAACTTTGTACTTGAACGTATTTGTGCCAGGGGCAACGCTTATTGTTGCGATTCAGATTTTTTCGGTATACCCCTGGACAAGTTTGCAAGAGATTTAAGCAGAGTTATTCTATACTGTTAAAACACTACTTAACGCGCTACATATTTTATATTAGAACGCTATTAAAATGTTACTAGTTAAATTGCCATTTGCATTTATATTTTATATTTTGTATTTTATATATATATTTATATTTCATATTATATTATATTGTATTAAATTATATTATATTATTTCATATTTTAACACTACGGAGTGAAAGGGCGATTTTTTATACTGTATATGCGCGTTCAATGATATTAAATAAATAAATAAATAAATAAAAAATTTAAGTTAATAATTTAAAATTGAAGAAATAAATTGAAAATTAAAATAATGAAATTAAAATCGGAAAAACACAGAATTATTGAATTTAAAACAAAAAAACAATTGAAAATTGAGAAATAAAATTGAAATTGAGTCAAAATTTCTGAAGTGGGCCACTTTTTTTTAGATGGCAAAATTTTTATATGTTTTGTCACTAATTTTGTAGTATTTTTGAATCAAAAGATGATCCTAAAGTTGTTTTGCAAAATTTTAATTTTTCCAGGAGTTATTGTTTAAACAATTTTTAAACATCAACTTAGTAATAAACTTTTTTCTGCCGTTCTATTCAATGAATTTTGATGAAATTTGGTATGAGTAATATACAATAAACATGCTTTAGAATGAAAATTATTTGTTTCAAGTGGTACCAAATTTGTTTAAAAAAGCAACAATTTTTATAAACAAATGGAAATAAAATAAACTTCTCTGTCAAATTTCGAATTTTATCCCCAAGATTCAGTTTCCTTGATTTATTACGAGTAATTTAAAAAAAAAGAAGTCGGAAACTTGCATTAGGTCAGAAGTAATGATGATTTTTCCATTGACGCTCAGCGCGAAGAGTCAATACACGGCTACCTATACAGCGCGGCGGTGTATAGGTTAATTAATAATTAATATATTAAAATTTAAGATATAGTAGTAAATATAAACGAAAATTTCCATGGATTTTTGTTTATTTAAAACATTCAATGTGATTATGTACTGCGCACAATGTATTCAGAATTAAGTAATTACAAATTCCATTTTAAGATTGTAATTAAATTGGTGAACATAAACAAGTAAAACGTACATGTTTTTTTAACTGAGAACATTAAAAATTTTATTTCCTATTCAGTCTGGTCTTCATGATAGACTCAGTAACCTGATAATCTCAGCTGGAAAGTATTTTATAGGATTTTGCACTGGATGAAGTATAAATTATTCTTAGAATTGGACTAAGTATAATTTTCTTGAATAAAAAATTATTTATTATTGATACAAGTATACATTCTTATATCGAGGATAATTACTTTTCTAAATAAGTATAATTATTCTTGATCCACGCTTATTTTTATTCTTGGTAAAATAAATCCTTATACTCTCAGTATTTTTATCTTATTATGTAAAAAGTTATATTTAAAAAATATTTTTATATAATACCTTGCGTCAAGAACTCTACTAAAAAGTCCGTTTTTAGAGTTCTAGAGATTAAAAGGAGGAGAATCCTACTTTTAATCACAGTTATCCCCACCAGCAACGCCATTCAAGCACGCTTGCCAACCTAAACATCAGCTGTCGCGTCACGTGTTAGTACAGCAAGCGTACTTGAATGGCATTGCTGGTGGGGTTAAACTGTGATAAAAAGTAGGATTCTCTTCATTTTAATCTCTAAAACTCTAAAAACAGCGTTTTCAGTAGATTTCTTGACACAAGGTTATTATATAAAATTATGTGTGGAACACGGGCGCATCTAGGGGAATCTCGACACGTGTGATTGCCGCACTCGCTTCGCTCGTGCGGCAAACTTCACGCGAGTCTCGATTCCCCTACAGATGCGCCCTTGTTACACAAATAACTATTTTAACATATATGTAAAATAAATAAAGATTAAAAAATAGTTTTTAAGATAATTTAATTTTATGTAAAGTGTGGCTGTTTATTTTATTTAAAAATAGTAATTATAAGTTAGCTATATTGTAATGTAGCTTGAAATAATCCTGTAAAATATTTTCAAATTCAGATTATCAGGTTACTGAGTCTATCATGAAGACCAGACTGAATAGGAAATAAAATTTTTAATGTTTTTAGTTAAAAAAACATGTACGTTTTACTTGTTTATGTTCACTAATTTAATTACAATCTTAAAATGCAATTTGTAATTACTTAATTCTGAATACATTGTGCGCAGTACATACTCACATTGAATGTTTTAAATAAACAAAAATCCATGGAAATTTTCGTTTATATTTACTACTATATCTTAAATTTTAATATATTAATTATTAATATTTATTTAACTCAGGGATCACAGTGGTTTCTTTGTTCAATTTTAGGTGAAAAAGGGGATTTCGGTTTTCAAAAAAGGGGATTTTCTTTAATAGAAAGGGGATTTTGGAAATTAATAAAAAAGGGTTATATTAATAATTTAAGTTTTCTGTTACGAAATTTTATTGTTTCATTGTTCCAAACTGCATGACCCTTCTCAGGTTTTTTTTAAAATCAGTTCGGTGATGCCTTACGATCATTTTAAGATGAAAATTAAAATAATCGTTGGAGGGAAACTCAAAATATATTGATTTTTCAATTTTTTTTGTAGGTTATTGAAGATATTCTTAATAAAATAGAGTTTATTAAAATACTTAATGATTTAAAAGCTATAATTTAACATAAAAATAGATTTTTTATAAGAATTAAACCATTTTGATTCATAGAATTAAGAAAAATTTAGAAAATAGTTGAAAAAATGGAGATTTTCTTAATTTTTTTAAACTTTACTCCTCTATAGAACGTTATTTCATTAAAGTGATGCAGAAGTGAATTAAAGTTCACAAAATTTCCTGTAAATCAAAAAAAAACTCTTCTACCTATCACCGTTACCAAAATATGGTCATTTGAATTTTAAATTTAATGGAAAAATAGTTAAAATTTAACATTAGGTCTAGATTATTTGGTGACATTGTTTTCGTAGAACCTTACCTCAATACCAAAATTTAATACGTTTAAGAAGGTTCAATTTTGAACAGTTTCAAATTAAAAAAACTGCTTTATCTCACATACCGTCAACTAGGGTAACTTCGGACAAGCAGGCTTACTCCGGACACTTAAATTTCATTGCAAAAATATTGTATCGAATAGTTTAAATCGCATTTTTAATTTTATAAACTTTTTAACTACGTGATCTAAAGAAATGAAAAGAATGTGAAGTTGGTAACAGCTAAATTTTAAGTGTCCGGAATTAGCCTGCTTGTCCGAAGTTACCCCAGTTGACGGTATGTTACCAAATCTTTATACCTTACAATTTACTTTTCAAAGAAGGAAACATTGTTAATATGATTATGTTGCATTTTGCAAAATAAATAGATTTTTAAAAACCACTTAAAATTCTCTTATACAAACAGACATTCTTTAAATCAATGTAACTTTCGATGTATGTGAGATAAATCAGTTTTTTTTAATTTGAAACTGTTCAAAATTGAACCTTCTTAAACGTATTAAATTTTGGTATTGAGGTAAGGTTCTACGAAAACAATGTCACCAAATAATCTAGACCTAATGTTAAATTTTAACTATTTTTCCATTAAATTTAAAATTCAAATGACCATATTTTGGTAACGGTGATAGGTAGAAGAGTTTTTTTTTTGATTTACAGGAAATTTTGTGAACTTTAATTCACTTCTGCATCACTTTAATGAAATAACGTTCTATAAAGGAGTAAAGTTTAAAAAAATTAAGAAAATCTCCATTTTTTCAACTATTTTCTAAATTTTTCTTAATTCTATGAATCAAAATGGTTTAATTCTTATAAAAAATCTATTTTTATGTTAAATTATAGCTTTTAAATCATTAAGTATTTTAATAAACGGTATTTTAATGAAAATATCTTCAATAACCTACAAAAAAAATTGAATAATCAGTATATTTTGAGTTTCCCTCCAACGATTATTTTAATTTTCATCTTAAAATGATCGTGAGGCATCATCGAACTGATTTAAAAAAAAACCTGAGAAGGGTCATGCACTTTGGGTTGAACTTAAACGAAGCTCACCGTGATGGTTGTTGCAATTAAATAATTTTTAAATTAATTTTTAACTTCAAATGGTTTTTTAAATTATTTATGTAATAATTAGATTTTAAACAGGAAACATAAAAATCTGTTATATAAAATGTTCTGATATAATATTAAAGAAAATAAATTGAAAATGTTTCAGCGAAATATGACAAAATCAATTCAAATTATTTTTATTAATCTCTTTTAATGTATTTTTCTATTTTTGGTATGATGCAAAGCAATTAATTTTTGTTTGAAGTAAGTAAATATATTTCATAAACAATTTTTTTTCCATCCAATAAAATAAATTTGATGTATTTCAGCAAGAATACATGGTACTCGAAACATGTTTTGATTTTATCAAAAATATAACAGCAAAATTTTTATTACAAAAATATAATTAGATACATTAGGTAATATAATAATTTTCATAACACTTATTTATTTTTTTTAGCAGATTGAGACAGAATTAGTTCAAATTATTTTTATTAACCTTTTTTATTATTTTATTTTATGATGCAAAACAAGTAATATTTGTTTAAAACGAGTAAAAAATATTTAATAAAAAAATTTTTTATTCAATAAATTAATTTGCTGTAATTAATTAAGAAAACATGGTAATAAGAATATTATTTAACAGTAGAATTTGTATTATTTGATCCTTGTAGAAAGCCAATATAACATTTTTTACATTATATTATTTAACTTTTTAAAATAAGTTTATTTTAATTATGTTTCCCGTTTAAAATCTAAATTAATTCAATAAATAATATAAAAAAAAACCATTTCAAGTTAAAAATTATTTTTAAACATTTAAATTCAATAACTAATTTTTCATCATTGTACAGACACCCTAAAAAAGGATAATTTTTTGCATTTCCGAAAGTGGAAAAATAGAAACTTTTTAAAAAAAAGGGTTAAAGAGGAGAAAAATCTTGATTTAGGTGTTTTAGGTGATGAAATGTTGATTTTAGGTGTTTTAGGTGATTTTTCTCAAAAAAGGGGAAAATAAGGGGAAAAGGGGAAAAAAAGGGGATTAGGTGAAAAAGGGGAGAAACTGTGATCCCTGTTAACTGTAAGTATGTTGAGTGAAGGAAGCGACTATGCTGACACCGCGTCACACCGCCGCGCTGTATAAGTAGCCGTGTATTGACTCTTCGCGCTGAGCGTCAATGGAAAAATCATCATTACTTCTGAGCAGGCTGAAACTAGCAGTCAGACCGCAGCACCCTTCCATAGGCGCCAACCGCTCATATTTCCAACGCGTGCCCCCCGTAAAATTCAACTACACCGGAAGCAATTAGCCGACTTTAACGAAAAGATATCATATTCTAAGTCAAACAAGACTCTCTTATGAACAATAAGAAACTAATGAACAAAACAATTTGTTATAAACAATCCTCACAAACCGAAAGAAATTGCTCAGAATTTCATTCTCGAAGTAATAAGAGAAATGAGCAAAATTGAAACTGGTAGAAAACGTCCAAACATTCTTTACATAAATTAGACACATTGATAAATGTTAAAACAACTATAAACAACTTAAATTGTTATAAACAATGTCCAGTACACCACTTTAAATATCAAATTTCGGATTTTTTACAAAAAATAAGATTAAAAAAAATTGAAGGGGGTAGAAAACGATTAAACTTTCCTGAAATGATTGAAACCCATTGACAAATGTAAAAAAAATTATAAACAAATTAAATTGTTATAAACAATAGCCAGCACCCCTCTTTAAATATTAAATATTGGATTTTATACAAAAATTGAGATTAAAAAAAATTGAAGGGTGTAGAAAACGACCAAACTTTCCTGAAATGAATTGGACACATTGACAAATGTAGAAAAAATTATAAACAATGTAAATTATTATAAACAATGGCCAGCACCCCTCTTTTAATATCAAATTTAGGATTTTTAACAAAAATTGGGATTAAAAAAAAATTGAAGAGGGGAGGAAACGATGAAACTTTCCTGAAATGATTGAAACCCATTGACAAATGTAGAAAAAATTATAAACAATGTAAATTGTTATAAACAATGGCCAGCACCCCTCTTTAAATATTAAATTTCGGATTATTTACAAAAATTGAAAATAAAAAGAAATTGAAGGGGGTAGAAAACGACCAAACTTTTTTGAAATGATTGGAACAGACTAACAAATGTGAACAAAATTATAAACAATGTAAATTGTTATAAACAATGGCCAGCACCCCTCTTTAAATATCAAATTTCGGATTTTTTACAAAAATTGAAATTGAAAAAAAAAATTAGGGTGGTAGAAAACGACCGAACTTTCGTGAAATGATTGGGACACATTGACAAATGTAAAAAATCTTTAAATATTAAATTTCGGATTTTTTACAAAAATTGAGATTAAAAAGAAATTGAAGGGGGTAGAAAACGACCAAACTTTCCTGAAATGATTAGGACACATAGACAAATAAAAAAAAAATTATAAACAAATTAAATTGTTATAAACAATTACCAGCACCCCTCTTTTAATATCAAATTTCGGATTTTTTACAAAAATTGGGAATAAAAAAAAATTGAAGGGGGTAGAAAACGATAAAACTTTCCTGAAATGATTAGGACACATTTACAAATGTAAAAAAAATTATAAACAATGGCCAGCACCCCTCTTTTAATATCAAATTTCGGATTTTTTACAAAATTTAGGATTAAAAAAAAATGAAGGGGGTGGAAAACGTCCCAACTTTCCTGAAATGATTGGGACACATTTAAAAAAGTAAAAAAAATTATACACAATGTAAATTGTTGTAAACAATGGCCAGCACCCCTCTTTAAATATCAAATTTCGGATTTTTAACAAAAATTGGGATTAAAAAAAAATTGAAGGGTGTAGAAAACGACCAAACTTTCCTGAAATGATTAACACACATTGACAAATAAAAAAAAAATTATAAACAAATTAAATTGTTATAAACAATTACCAGCACCCCTCTTTAAATATCAAATTTCGGATTTTTTACAAAAATTGGGATTAAAAAAAAATTGAAGGTTGTAGAAAACGATGAAACTTTCCTGAAATGATTAAGACACATTTACAAATGTCAAAAAAATTATGAACAATGTAAATTGTTGTAAACAATGGCAGCACCCCTCTTTAAATATCAAATTTCGGATTTTTTACAAAATTTAGGATTAAAAAAAAATGAAGGGGGTGGAAAACGTCCCAACTTTCCTGAAATGATTTGGACACATTGACAAATTTAGAAAAAATTTTAAACTAATTAAATTGTTATAAACAATGGCCAGCACTCCTCTTTAAATATCAAATTTCGGATTTTATACAAAAATTGAGATTAAAAAAAATTGAAGGGTGTAGAAAACGACCAAACTTTCCTGAAATGATTGGGACACATTTACAAAATTGAAAAAAAAATATAAACAATGTATATTGTTATAAACAATGTCCAGCACCCCTCTTTAAATATCAAATTTCGGATTTTTTACAAAAATTGGCATTAAAAAAAATTGAAGGGGGTAGAAAACAATGAAACTTTCCTGAAATGATTAAGACACATTTACAAATGTGAAAAAAATTATAAACAATGTAAATTGTTATAAACAATGGCCAGTACCCCTCCTTAAATATCAAATTTCGGATTTTTTACAAAAATTGAGATTAAAAAAAATTGAAGGGTGTAGAAAACGATAAAACTTTCCTGAAATGATTAAGACAGATTGACAAATGTAAAAAAAATTATAAACAATGCAAATTGCTTTAAACAATGGCCAGCACCCCTCTTTAAATATGAAATATCAGATTTTTCACAAAATTTAAGATAAAAAAAAAATTGAGTTGGGTAGAAAACGACCGAACTTTCCTGAAATGATTAGGACACATTTACAAATGTAAAAAAATTTATAAACGAATTTAATTGTTATAAACAATGGCCATCACCCCTCTTTAAATATTAAATTTCGGTTTTTTTTACAAAAATTGAGATTAAAAAAAAAATGAAGGGGGTAGAAAACGATGAAACTTTCCTGAAATGATTAAGACAGATTTACAAATATGATAAAAATTATAAACAATTTAAAATTGTTATAAACAATAGCCAGCACCCCTCTTTAAATATCAAATTTCGAATTTTTTACAAAAATTGAGATTAATAAAAAATTAAGGGGGTAGAAAACGATGAAACTTTCCTGAAATGATTAAGACACATTTACAAATGTAAAAAAAATTATAAACAAATTAAATTGTTATAAACAATGGCAAGTACCCGTCTTTAAATATCAAATATCGATTTTTTTACAAAAATTGAGATTTAAAGAAAATTTAATGGGGTAGAAAACAAACAAAATTGTCCTGTAATGATTGGGACAGATTAACAAATGTGAAAAAAAATATAAACAATGTAAATTATTATAAACAATGGCCAGCACCCCTCTTTAAATATCAAATATTGGATTTTTTTCAAAAATTGAGATTAAAAAAAAATTGAAGGGTGTAGAAAACGATGAAACTTTCCATAAATGATTAAGACACATTTAAAAATGTGAAAAAAATTATAAACCATGTAAATTGTTATAAACAATGGCCAGCACCCCTCTTTAAATATCAAATATTGGATTTTTTTCAAAAATTGAGATTAAAAAAAAATTGAAGGGTGTAGAAAACGATGAAACTTTTCTGAAATGATTAAGACACATTGACAAATGTAGAAAAAATTATAAACGAATTCAATTGTTATAAACAATGGCCAGCACCACTCTTTAAATATCAAATTTCGGATTTTTTACAAAAATTGGGATTAGAAAAAAATTGAGGGGGGTAGAAAACGACCGAACTTTCCTGAAATGATTGTGACACATTTACAAATGTAAAAAAAAATTATAAACAAATTTAATTGTTATAAACAATTGCCAGCACCCCTCTTTAATTATCAAATATCGGATTTTTTACAAAATTTAAGATTAAAAAAAATTCAGGGATTTAGAAAACGACCAAACTTTCCTGAAATGATTGGGACAAATTAACAAATGTGAAAAAATTATAAACAATATAAATTGTTGTAAACAATGGCCAGCACCACTTTTTAAATATCAAATTTCGGATTTTTTACAAAAATTGAGATTAAAAAAAAATTGAAGGGGGTAGAAAACGTCCGAACTTTCCTGAAATGATTGGGACACATTTACAAATGTTAAAAAAAATATAAACGAATTAAATTGTTATAAACAATGACCACACTGAGAAAAATCTATTGCGAATAACGCATGAATACGTACCGTTCGCATTTTGCAACACATACACTTTGCCTTTCTTGCTCAAAAACGTGCTTAAAGCTCATGAAAAGTTTCAGTGCACTAATAGTAAGAAAACATGTGCGGACTCTTCTCACAAGTGTTGCCGAAAACGCTCTCCAGCTTTCAGTGAAAAAATTGTAAAAAATCGGTGAGATTTTGGCATGAGTTTCTAGCAAACATGATTAGAATTTATATGCGCATGCGCGGCGAATTTCAGTTGTATCGTTGTTCGTTTAAAGGGACCGCGCCTGCGCACATCGTTTTAAGACTAAGTGGCAAAAAAACCATGTAGAAATTACACCGATTCCTTGCAACGCTGGATAAAAAGGTGAGGAGCATTTTTGGCACATTTGTGTTGCATTTGGTGTAAAAACTTGGAGATTAATTAGTAATATAGAGTTACTATTCTCACACGAAGCATTAATATGCATTAAACTCACGATTTCGTGTAAGAGTGTCTCCAGTTTTGTACGATTTCTGCATTAAATTATACCTTGTAAAAGTAGTAACAGTCCTTGGTGCAATAATAGCAATATATTTTTCTCAGTGCAGCATCCCTCTTTAAATATCAAATTTCGGATTATTTACAAAAATTGAGATTAAAAAAAAATTGAAGGGGGTAGAAAACGACCAAACTTTCCTGAAATGATTGGGACAGATTAACAAATGTGAAAATAAATATAAACAATGTAAGTTGTTATAAACTATGGCCAGCACCCCTCTTTAAATATCAAATATCGGATTTTTTACAAAAATTAAGATTAAAAAAAAATTGAGGGGCGTAGAAAACGACTGAACTTTCCTGAAATGATTGGGACACATTGACAAATGTAAAAAAAATTATAAACAATGTAAATTGTTATAAACAATGGCCAGCACCCCTCTTCAAATATCAAATATCAAACTTTCCAAGAAGTGATATAAAATTTCATCATTATTATTTAAATAAATAATAAAAAAAAATTTAGTTAGGGGTTGGACAGTCCAATTGTCCAGTTAGACAATCAAAATTAAGGGGGAAAAACACATTAGGCCGTTAAAAAAATTGACTTTTTTTTTGTTGCATAAATAATAAGTTAAACTTTTTAAAAGTATGCTTAAAAAAATTTTAGACCGAAATTCGATGTCCTTTCTGTGCTACAAGTGATAAATTGATCTCCCTTCGAGTTACCGTAAGCTAGCGAAGCAGATAGGTAGAGGCATCTTAAGGTCGTCTCTTTGTCATCACACTTAATTTTTGTAAAATTGATTTACAGAAATGGGAATAAAAGATTAAAATGTAATCAATTTAATTTTTTTTTGCAATAATTTTCAACTTTTTGATCTTTTTTTTTTAAACGCGTTTTTCTCGAAATGACATTTTTCATACTTGCGTGGCTTCTAACTTAAACAGTAAATAACTGATCATTATAAAATTTTGAACTTTCTTTCTTTATAAAATTAAAAAGAATATAAACCAACATTTGAGATGATGTCACACTTTTAAGGGGGTTTTTTATTATAAAGTTAGTGAAAAACAATGTCAAAAAATGAAATAAATTGTTCCAAGACCTCCAAAAATTTCAATATTCATTATTTTCAACCGCATTGAGGTTAATTTTTTTACAAAACATCTTAAAAATGTAAAAAATTGTTTTTTTTATTTTAGTTAAAAATTAAAAATGCTTCACGCCACGCAAGCGAAGAAAACATATCCGAACCTTCAGCAGAAAGCACTGCATAACTACTGTAGTTTCTCTGAAAATAGATCTAGACGAGGCGCTGGATGGACTTGAGTATGCAGAATATGAGAGCGGACATTTGACAATTGGAATATGTAGAGGACCTTCCCCCGAATCAGAAAAGCCATGTTGCCCCTAAAAATTTTGGTCGAGTTAGCCGTCATTTTGATTTAAAGTTAGAAATTTGTTTTTTAAAATATTTCAGTAATTAACAATATAACATAATTTTTGAATAGACATTTTTTGTAGAAAATAATGTGATCTACAACTTTTATACCAAACTTTTTTTCATAACTCGAATAATAAAAAAGTTATAAATAAAAAACAGGTAAAAGAAAGAGATGAAAATCTTTAAACATATTTTCCCATATTATTAATAATTTTAATAGAAAAATAGTTCAGATAAATTTTAAAGAATATATTCTCAATGGCGGCTAACTCGACCAAAATTTTTAGAGGCAACATGGCTTTTTTGATTCGGGGGAAGGTCCTCTACATATTCCAATTGTCAAATACCCGCCCGGGCGATATCTTTTTGTAATATAGGGAGATAATCCAATAATTTCCATCCGCTTCGTCTTAAAATTTATAACAACCCTCCGGTACAGTGAGTCCTCGACAGTTGTCGGATCCTTCAAAATCTCCGCTCCCTCCATCCTTCGTAGTCGTCGGACGCGTAAGGAACGCCTCTTGGACGATTTCAGGGACGTATGATTTATAAATTCCTCATAGAAACGGACGATGCATAGTAATGTGTAATTTTGTTATTACATATAAGTATTTAAATTAAATTTTTTATGTTCAGGTTATTGTTACGAACGGTCATAAAATTATTTATTTAATTTGATACATTTCATTTTTGAAATTTTATCTCTTTGTTCTAATCCTGTTAAAAAAAAATAGCTTGTTTAACCTGTTCGCCGAAGGAACCAATCCATTACTATTCCAGTAATGGAATAGTTTTATTTTTATTTTTAATGTGAGTTCGAATAAACTGAAATCGCCGATAGGAAACGAAAGACAAATTGATGAATTGTTGTTTCAAAAACTACAATAATGACAACAGTAAATTTTGTTAATTAAATTCTCTTTTTCTATATTTTATTTAATTTTAAAAATGTTAAAATACTATAATTTAAATAATTTGTGTAGCATAAAAGAAATGCTTGTTTGTTTATAAATTCATGTCTCGTAAGCAATTAAAATTACTTTTTATAAAATTTAAACGATACAAATATTTCGTACTCACGAATTATCCTTAAATTACCGCCTGAAAGCTTGAGAGGAAAGGAGGATGCCTCTTTTCACCTGCTGCGCTTCCGACGGGCAGAAGGGGGTAGAAAGAATGAGCGATTACGCGCTCCGTCCACTACACGAATCGAGAATCCGGTACAGGTACACTACTGACCGATGAAGCAAGAAGAAAGTCTTTTTTTACTATGTTATCCCGATTGGAACCCAGCTCATTTTGAGCATTTAAAACTTTTTTAACGTCCGCTCAAAAATAAGAAAATTTGGAAACAGCTCTCGGACAAGCCTTATTCCACAATCGTACCAAGTCCCGTCTTGATGTCAACGATTACCCGTGAATGAATAGGCATTGACACCTCGCGAGCTTCTGCTTTTATGGAGTGTCCGAGATGCACTAAGATGGGAATAAATTAGGGATTTAGGGGGTAGTTGGGTGTGGGTACAGGATGATTGAATCATTAGGTTATAATTGTCTCGATATCTGAGATTTCCATATCTCTTTTCTTTGTTGGCTTTATTAGAAACGCTTATCTCCCATATGACTTGTGCCCTTCTTGAGTTTCATAGCGATAGTTGGTCTGCACGGATTCTCGTTAATTTGTTTATAGATTCTATAAATTCTATTTTTGCAGATTTTATCCTCATAAGTCTAATTTTGTAACAAGTCAAGAGAATAAGACATATTCCAATTATATCTCCCAACATTGTTCTCTTTTAAGAACTATGTATCGAGGTAGAGTAGAAAAGAAAACATAGAAGAAGGAAAAGGAATATGTGCATCGCGCGACACTCCACAATGCAGAAGATATCTACTTTGAGGATTTCATGGGAAATTCATGCTTGTATGCGTGCTGCGTAGTGCACTCGCACCGCTATACACGATGTACCTGACCGCGTAAGAAAGACACGAAGAAGAGAGAAGAAAACGTGACGAAGAGAGAAGAGATATCCTCCTTTCCTCCGGTTATTACACTACCTTGTCTACACCCATTCTTTCATACATGCATAATATAGATTACACTAAACACATTAATAATAATAATAATAATATTAATAATTATCCTATATAAGAAATCGGCTAGCTATGGGCCTGTTACGCAAAAATGTTACGCAGGACGGTTATGTAGAGAGAAACGAAGATTGAAAATAGTTTAAGATTGAGAGAAATAAGAAAGGTAGGTATAATTTGAAAATGTTCGTATAATTAAGACTTAAACCTAATTATCCTAATTTGGGATGCCAGGTAGCTTAAAACAGAGAGGGTGGGAAGGAGAGAGAGAGAGGCAGTGAGAGATAATGGAAATAGATATACTGGTAATTTAAAAAATTAGAGACAAAATTTCCCCTCTTTCACCCTTATTACCTGCTAGGAGGTGGTTGGCATTTTCGGTAATGTTTTTAAGATTTGTTTATATGACTAATTATATAATGAACAACACCATATTATGTACAGATAACAATATTTTTTAAAAAAGTTGAAATTGAACATAACGAAATTAGTTAAATATGGTTAATTATTATATGATTCATTATTTAATTTAAGAAAATAGTACTCTTTGAAAGTGGAAAAAATTGTTTTGTTTAATTTGTTAATTAAATCTTTGATAAACAAAATTTTTCTTTTAAAATTTCGAGAAGAAGATTCGATGTCAAATTTATCTTCCTTTAATTAAAAAAAAATTTAGACAAAATTATTTAAATATGGTTAATTATTTTATGATTAATTATTTATTATTTTATAAATAATAAAGGGATTTTTAAAAACTAAACTTTGAAACCTTAAATAATTGCAATTTTGTCAAACTAGGACCAAAACAATTTTATAAACAATACCGAAAACGACTAAAATGTAACGTTTTATTTATTTGTTAATAACAAAATCAAAAAAAAAATTTCAAATAAACACTGTTGCTTAAAACTATTTTTTAATAGTTGCTTAAGTAGTACAAATCATCTGTTAATTAAATATTTAATAAACAAAATTTTTCTTTTAAAATTCTGAGAAGAATCTTGAATTCGTAAATTCATAATTGCTACATTTGACATGACAATTTCGGTAGATTTTTTATTTGGTTAAATGGTAATTTAAGAAATCGGGAACTTTTGAAATTCGTGATATGTTGAATAGTTAATATAATGTTTCTATTTCGATTTGTATCACTTTTAAAAAGATTTAGAAAAAAATTAATTTCTATTTTCACTTGTCAAAATATTTATTTATTGACAGTAAAAAGCAAAGATGTTCGTTTGATTTTGTATTCTAAGAAGAAGGTTAGTGCGATCATAACACACAATTTACATTTGTCACTTTTGTAAAATTTTTGTATTCCAAGAAGGAAGTTAGTGCGATCATAACACACACTTTACATATCTTACATTTGTAAAATTTTTTATTTTTTAGCATTATTTTTATTTTAAAATCGTGGAGTTTCTTTCTTAAGAACAGTATAATAATAGCTTCCAACAAAGTTCTCTACAATTTTTCTGCAATTTATTTGTTAAATTACAAAAGTCTACCAAATTTCAGATATCGCATTACAAGAATTTGATAGGTAGGGTGCAGGAATGGTATAAATTAAAAGCATTTTTTCCAAAAAAAATAACTGTATCCCCATACTGCTATACTATCTCAGTAACGCTGACGGAGACAGAGACAACAAAGATAGGTATAATATAATAGCAGATAGCTCATTATTTTAATTTAGTTAAAATGTCTTTTAAGAAAAACTCACTGTATTTCGTAGAAATTTACATCCACTAATTTATATTAATAATATATAATATTAATATTATATGTGGAAAAATTGGGAGAAGAATTGACAGAAAGAGAAAAGATTGGTGAGGGAGAGGATGGAAGAAATTGATAAGTCGCAGAAAACGGATGAGGAAGGATTTAGAAAAAAGATAGGAGAATTGAAAGAGAAGATGGGAAGGTAGAAAAAGTCTGGAGAGGCAGAAGGAGGGATTAGGCGCGACAGGAAGGGAAAGGATGAAGGAAAAAATGGAGGAGATAAAGAGAAGATTGGAGACATTGGAGAAAGATAAAACAAAAGGTAAAGTAGTGATTAGAGGCTTAAAAGCTGACAAAAAAGAAGGAAAGGAGAAAGTATGTGAACTGATAAGGGAAAAGAGTTTGGCTTCTTGCATTAGCGTGAATGGAGGGAAATGGGTAGTTAAGAGAGAGCAGGTTTTTGGGGCAAAAGGGAGAGGAATAGTTTGAGGCTTGGGTTGTTTGAAGTTGGGAAGTTTTTGGGTTTCAAGTTGTTTGGAGTCTGAATTGTTTGGAATTTGAATTACTTAAAGAATTGGTTAAAAATTAAATTGCGTAAAGCTTAAATTGTTTGAAGTTGGGATCTTTTTAAGTTTCGAATTATTTGAAGTCCAAATTGTTCAAAAATTGCTTTGTTTAAAACTCGAATTACTTGAAGCCTTGCTTACAAATTAAGTGAGACATGGATAGAAGGAAAGGAGTGGTAAAATGTGAGGAAAAAGTTGCCTAAGGGATTTAGATGGAGATTACAATAGGCAAAGAGGTAACATACAAAAGAAGAGAGTAAGGATTGAAAGGATTTCGAGGAATGGATTGGGAAAGGGATGGAAAATAAGGTAGTTATACTAAGAGGAGTTTTTACTGCCTGGACGGGAGAATTGGGTGGCAGAGAAAGGAATGGTGAGAATAAAAAGTTTGTAATAGCATTCAAACATAAAGAAGTGGATAAAAAAGGTAGAAAGATGGTAAGATTACTAAGGAAAGAGGTTGGATGATTTGTACCGGAAGTGTGTAAAGAGACGAGTAAGGGGAATTTACCTTTGTAGAAGGACAAACAGTGATTGATTATGTTGTAACAAACGAAAAAACAAGACTTTATTTTAAAGGGTAGAGGTAGGAAATGAAACATACTTAAGACATTTTCCGTTAATATAAAGAAGGAAGATTATATTCCGTTCGGTTTGTAATTAAAAGTAGATTTTGACCTTACCGGCAAAGCGACATCTATTCAATCGATGCCTATTAAGCTCTTGGTTCAAGCTCTTAATGGTAAATTAAAATTTAAATTCGAATGATTTTCCGAAATTTAAGTTATATTTAAAATTTTGTTCTGAGAAAATGAGCCTTGTTGCACACCGTGCAACCGATTCGTGCATCGATTAAATAGATGTCGCTTTGCCGGTAAGATTTTTGTGGCGAAGCGGGTTTAAATTAGTGGATTATAATATTATATATACTATATAATAAGATCATAAATAATGATTACTAATATTATTTAATCTACATAAGGGTCATTCTCTCAGAAAGGACAAATGACGCGTTCACGTCACTTTTTTTAAAAAATGATTTTAATTTATAAAAATTGTGCCGGCCATACGATAGTATTCAACGTTCCTCAACCAAATTACATGAGAAAAAAAATCTCCTCGCGAATCTGAAATGTTTTGCCCTCATACTCGATCCACCGATCGCTAAGATAGTTATCCATCATTCGTAACAGGTAGGTCGGTATCCCTTTCCTCTTCATCGACTCGATGCAGATGTTCCATCGCGCGGAATTAAACGCATTACGTACGTCTAATGCTATTAATGCGCAAAATCCTTTCTTTTTCCCCTTGCCTTCTCTGGCCTTCTTTGCCTCTTCTACCACCGCCGAAGTAGCGTCGACGGTGGATCGGCCTTTGCGAAAACCGTACTGGTTTTCTGATAGGTCATTTTCGCCAGTCAGAAGACCCTGAAGTCTCTGCAAAACCATACCTTCTAGAAGTTTACCCATTGTGTCCAGAAGACATATGGGTCTATAGAATGACGTTTTTTCTAGAGGCTTGTCTCCTTTTCTGAGAAGAACTAACTTTTGCTTTTTCCAGTCCATAAAGAACCTTCCAGCCCTGAGGCAATCGTTCAAAGGGTTAAGAAGAAGTTCAGGGTACACATCGATCACCAATTTCAGGATCTCGTTGGGTATTCCGTCCCTCTCTGGCGCCTTGACAGTCTTCAACCCCTTTCCCGCGGCTTTTAACTCCTCAAGGGTGAAAAGATCTTCGCTCCGTACTAGGCAAAAAGAATAGTCCTCTCGAGACCATGGTTCCACATACGGGAATAAGGCTCTGATGATCTGTCGGACCCAATCAGGTTTGTCTAGACCAGGGGTCTGTTGTTTAATAACCAATTTCTTGGTCACAATCTTAAACGCCAGTCCCCATGGATCGTTTTCAACGTCGCTGATTAGGTCTTTCCAGCACTTCCGTTGGCTACGTCTTATTCCCTGTTTAAAAGCCTTTCTGGCTTTGTGCCATTCCTGCTCTAGCGAGGAATTCCCCTCTGAGCGGGTATATCTCCGTCTCGCTTTATTGCACTCTGTTTTTAGCTTTGAAAATTCGTCGTTCCACCAATAATTTGAGTTCTTCCTGGAGTAATCGCGTCTACGTCGCGTCGGGGCATGGATTGGTTGCAAGCTGCAATCACTTCACGTCTTGCGGCACGCACTCTCTCCTCAAACGTTTCCGGTTCCCTTATCCAGCCAAGTTCAGAGATCAGCTTGGCTTCTTCCAGGTGCTTTCTTGCCTTATCCTGATCGAGCTTACCGACGTTCCATGAGGGGTTCTTACTAAGACTACCGGGTATTTTTCCCCTCAAAAGCTCTTCCATCGAGATAACGAACTCAATATACTGGTGATCGCTCAAGGTTGTTTCATCGAGCACCTCCCACTCCCTGATTTTCCGTGCCAAGCTAGGCGAGACAATTGTGAGATCCAAAATTGATCCTGATTTGCCTCGCCGAAATGTAAACTCTTGGCTCCGGTTCGCTACGACCAGGTCATTTCTGGCCACCATTTCGCTTATCAAAGTGCCCCTCCTGTTTAAACGGGTTTCTCCCCATTCGGGACACCTACTGTTGAAGTCTCCCGTTATGAGGGTTCTCCCGCCGAAAGCTTTTATGCTTTCTTCAAGAGATTGCATTTCGGCCTCGAAATCTTTAAGGCAATCGTTCGGAGAGAAGTAGCAGCTATACATACGTATACCTGCCACCTCTATCCAAACGAACCCCTTGTGGGTTTCCAGGAAATCGCTGACGCTCAGATCCGGATTGCACACTTGAATTCCAGATCTACATGTTTTATCCTGGTACCAGACAGAGTGGTTCGGTATCCTACACTGTTCACTGAAAAACAGTATATCAACCCCCCTCTGAATGGTCGTCAAAAACATGAGATCTTTCGCTAGCTTCCTCTTGCCAAGGTTAATCTGAAGACACCTTAGCTCCTTCTTTTCAACTTGTTAAGTTCTGCTCTATAAATAGGGCAGGACCCGCTCCCTGGACGGTGTTTGACGTCCGTCATTTCTTTGTCAGAGCAAGCAGTGCAGTGGAACTCGGCACTGCAGCTCTTGCTCTGATGGTCGGGACCTCCACACTTCCAGCAGGCTTTACTCCTATCCGTGCCCTTGCAGGTCCTTGTCAGGTAGCCGTAGCCCAGGCACTTAAAACACCTCTCTACTTCCAACCTGGCCCGGATTTTGCAGTTGATCCAGCCAACCTTCACCTTGCCAGCTTTCAACAAAGCTTCAGCGCATGCTTCATGGAGTTGGAGCACCGCTAGCCTGTTTCCAGCTCGAAGAGTGAAGAGGCGGCATGTCACCTCTAAATTGGTCCTGCCTAATGCCTTCTCCACTGCTTCCACCACTTCTTCCACCTCAGTGCTCTCGTCTAGGTCCCTGATTTCCAAGGACCTTTTCGATACCACTGTGGTGACCTCTCCTTTTTCCTCGAAGGTGGCAGTCAAGGCCCTGCTTAGACCCGATCGATTCTCCCTGCCCTTGAGGACAAGAAGAATATCTTTCCTCATCGTCCTCCGGATCGTTAGAACCTCCGTCTTTGTCTCGGCAGGGTTGACCACCGACTTCATATGCTTCAGGGCGTCGGCAAAGGACACGTTATCCTTTAACCTCACCCTGATAGCGTCATTTTTTCTCAGTTTCCTGTCGTTGGAGGCCTTCCTTTGGGCCGCCAACTCCGCCTTCTTTTTAGCGGCTTCCGCTTTTGCCTCCATCTTTTTCTTCTTTTTTCTCTGAGTGGCTTGAGCTTCCTGCCACTCCTTGTTCAAATCCACCACAAGGTTATTTAGCCCGCGGGTTGCCCCAGCAAAGGATTTTTCAATCCCACCCTGGGGTTTCTCGGGCTTCTTCTCTTTCTTCGAGTACCTCTCTTCAGAGGTACTCGAAGCTTCTCTCTTCTCTCCTCGTTTTTCGCCTTTTCTCTGAGATGCTGGCGTCCCCAACTCATCGGGTTTTGGGCGTGGGGGGACCTTCGCCTTTCCCTTTGGTTTGGAGGCGCCTTTTAGCTTCTTTATCATCTCGTCTTTCAAGTCCTTTCTTGACTCTTCGAGGCAGCCACTCCATTCCACAACCCTGTCGATAGTTTCCTTCACTGGGTTCGGATTGTTTTCCAGCCGCTTCGACTGCACGAACAATAACGACTTCGTCAGCTCCTTAGTGACGAGCACTTGCTTTTCCAAAAGCCGAATAATGGCTTCCCATCCCTCGAGTTTCGGAAGAGCAGCGCTCCTCTCTCTACTCGGGGTCTCCATTGTCCGGGCAGCAGAAACGGATGTTGATGGGGCATCCGTCGACTTATCTGTCTCAGTCTCCAAGCTCTCACTGTTTCCATTTTTATTAAGTTTTAAAAAATCCATTTATTTAAGGTTACCAGCGCATCGTGTGGAGAGGGGGGGTCGCCTAGGTTGGGAGCGGGTGTACCCTCGGACACGACGGTCCTACCCCAGTTCCCTGAGGCCCAACCCTTACGCTTAGCCATTCCCGGTACAACACAGATGGAACGGACTCCACCGTAGCAGTACAGGCTCCGACACCTGTACCCACTGCACACTATTTGATCAAAATCCCGAAGGGGCTGGCTCCTGACTTCGCACTACAGAAACACCTCGACAGAGCAAGCTCACATCAGACGGGACCCCCATATGGCCTGGAAAAAACCATATAAGGACACGTCACTCCCAGTGCCCTGCAGTACGTCGCCGATCGCAAGTATTTGTTCCGCGTGAATATGTGATGCTCCCATTGAGATCCTCATTTACTATTCATAAATGCCCTTTCATTCTAGTTCCATTTTACGTCATTCACACTGATCTCTTTGGATCAGTCAGTCCTTCCTATTAAGGGGACATGCCCTACATGCATACAGGAGAATGAACCTTCCTAAAGGTTCCTCTCTCGTACCTCATTTATAGCGTTACTCTTAGAAAGAGTAAGCTATCCAATCAAGGAAGGAGACGTTTATAGTCTGCACTTCCACATTTATACTAGTCTGTTATACCCAAGAAAGCTGCACACTCGGGAAAACGAGTTGTTTGCACGTCTTTCCCGGTGCTTCCTCGGCACGTGTGATCGAGTTTTCGGTCTGCCTTCAACGGTGAGCCGCGGCTATCCTATGGCGAAGAGACTACTGATACAAGGAATAGGCCGTTTATAGGCTACTCTTATTCCGCATTTATACTCTCAAACGAACCCACTTTTGGCTTTCGCTTAAAAAAGTTATAAAAAATATAAAATATAAAGGAGGCCATCCAGACAGGAAAGGAGCCGTTTATAGGCTTCACCTTCTTCTTTCATACTCGTTACATTCCGAACCCTTTGGTTCTGGCTCTTCTTTTCCAAACATTGGGACAACGGGTTTATAGCGCGCCCAGGATTCACCTCATTCATTCGAGACATCACTCAATGCATAAGCCTTCCCACCACGTCAAGGTTCTTGCCATAGGAGGGACATTGAAGGTCCCTCCTTTCGGGAAGGAGAAAAAACTTTTTTAAATAATATTAACATCCCATTAATTGGATATGAAAATTCTTGCATCAGAAAACAAAAAAGCATTAGCATTAGGAGACATATCTGGAAAATGAAAATTCCATAAATTGTTTAGTTTAAAAAATCATTAATTAATAAAAATTAGGGAGGTGTTTTATTGGATTTAGGGTCCATGAAAAAAGACACTTTAAATCTTTATTCTAAAACTTTCGGCATCAAGTGTGTGCCTTCATCAGTCAAATTTATTTAATCTGTAAAAAACGTTACAAAGAAGGTTTGCACTATGTTTTAGGTAATAAACGACATATTTGTAAAAAAGAAGGAGGTAAATAACGAGAAAAACGAACAGTTGATTTTTTAAGAAATTGTTAAGTGTAAAGAATATAATAAAATGTAATAATCTTTGAAATTAAAGATGGAACTATTTTAACAATGAATAAGAAAGGTTTAAAAGTTTAAATTAACAACTTAAATTAACGAAACTTAAGAAATTGTAAGGTGTTTATATCTTTAATTGTAGTATGTGGACATTTTTAAAGTACTGATAAATAATGAGTAGCAAAAGTAGTAATAAAATAGAAATTAACAAAAAAGTTTTTTACAATGTAGGAAATTAAATATAAGCAAACGTCAAAGTATACTGCTTTTTGTCAAAAGAGCTGCACATGATGTAGTAAAAAAATAGTGTATAGTGTGCATAGATCCAAACAAGAATTATCAAGCCAAACAAGTGTTACCTTCACATATGTGATAAGAGTGTATAGAAATTATCTATGTTATGAGAACTGAACAACGTGAGCACTGCACAATAATCCATGGATTTACACATTACAAACTTAATCATTGTAAGTTGAGAAACAGTTTTCAATTTTTTTTAAACTCTTAAAAAGGAGTAAATATAGAAATAAAATCAGAGGAAAACTAGATATTTTTCTTTCAAGATTTTAGAATAAACTGAAATTTTGAGAGGTTTGTTGTGCTGGTGGTGCCATGTGTTTGAAAACAGAAAAATACATTTTTTGGAAATGCGCAGAATCGGATTTTTGGCCATGTGTTTATTGTAAATAAGGAATTTAGATGGGCAACCGATCGAGTGTCATCCTTTCCCTTTGAAAGGATCGTAAATTATAAGAACCCGATGGAAAATGAAATCGGCGGAGAGAACTGTTTTTTGCTTGACTAGATGAAAAACATCATTTCGAAGATTTTAAGAACTTTTAAAAACTTTTCAACATTAATTTAATTTTAATTTAAGACAGAGGACAAAACTAGTTTTTTTAAACAACTTTTTAAATTCTCCATAATAAATATACCTACACGGAAAGAAATCTGTTAGTATTATACCATTAGACGGCCCATAGACTTATTCTATCGGACGCCACCACTGATTTTCAGTGGTGAGCCATAAAATAATTCTATGCAGCGATGGACTAATCATATGACTCTGGCCTGAAAATCAGTGGTGGCGTCCGATAGAATAAGTTTATGGGACGTCTAATGGTACACTGAGAAAAAGATATTATTGAATCAATGACATCTGTCTTTGATTCCATCAATAGTGTCATTGTGGGCTGCCATTAGCATGTGCTTTTAAATCTAAAGCACTGCTTTGATGATTCTACAGTGCCGCTTCTATTGAATCAAACCATGATTATTGGTATTATCAGCAAATTGTTTTGAAATATATGTATATGCTGTAAATATAATAAAATAAGTTCTATTGTATCAATAAGTCATTCCTACAGAAAAATAGTATAGAATGTTACCCCTAAAGTAGCAGTTTGTTACATTATATACAGATGCTTTCAATTTGATAGCATGGTGCTATCAAATCGAAAGTATCTGACTTTGAAGCAATAACACCATACTTTTGGGAGATAAATATAATGAGTCAAAATAAATATTAATTCTCATTAACTGGTAACATCCTATCAGTTGTACGGAATCTTTGTATTTATTTATTATATTTGATATTTATTATTTATACTATTTTATAACATTTTTACATTATTTTTATACATATAACATATACATCTTAATTCTAACGCGCAACTTATAAATTAAAATATTTGACGCTGAGAGGTTTCGAACGCGCGACCCCTGGGCCTAAAGCCTGACGCTCTAACCACTATGCCATACGCTCGCTGGTAGCCGTTTCACGAACTGCCTATATAAGCTACAATCCAAGAGGTGGGGGAAGAACATTGCCAAGACCTACGCGCTAATGGGCCAAATACAGTGCCTAAGGATTCAATAACATCTGCTATTGGCAGTCCGCAAATACGCCGTTTATTCGAAACGAAAGCATATGCTATCAAATCTAAAGCAGGGTGTTTACAATTCTACAGTTTCTTATATGATTCAAATACTCTCTTCCAAAAATTCCATGACAACATTTCAAGAGAACTATGTTAAATAAATATTTAAATATGCTATTGATTTAAGTAAATTAACAATTGAGTAGATAACAGCGATTTGATAGCAACATGCTATTATTTTAAAAACTTCAGATTTTTGTTTTAGAGGTTTATGCTTATGAACCAATAAATCTGTCAATGAAGTAATGACATAGAATTCAATAGCATGAAGGTATTTGATTTAATAGCATTTTTTTCTCAGTGTATAATACTATCAGATTTTTTTCCGTGTACTAATATCTTTTTAAAAAATCAGTTTAGGCACAGACACTGTTCTTGGTTAAAATTCCATTTAGTAGACAAAGTACTCTCTGCCCTTAAACTGATTTTTTAAAAAGTTATTAGTATATTTATCATGGAGAATTTGAAAAGCTTTTTAAAAAAACTAGTTTTGTCCTCTATCTTAAATTAAAATTAAACTAATGTTAAATTATGTCAAACCAGTACACAGTGACTTTAAAGCTTTGTGACTTTTATTGACAGAGGTTTATTCTCTTATGGATTTTAATTATTCAGGTATTTATTTTAGAAAATATTTTTGAAAACATTTTTATTAGTTAATAATTTTTTAAACTTAACAATTTATGGAATTTTCATTTTCCAGATATGTCTACTAATGCTAATGCTTTTTTGTTTTCTGATGTAAGAAGTTTCATATTCAATTAATGGTATGTTAATATTATTTAAAAAAAATTTTTGTATTAAGAAATATTTTTTGTTTATAATAAATATACACTGGCCGAAAAACATAATATTACAATAATGAATGATTGTGGTTTATACGAGTCTCTAAGAAGATCTCGTGGACTAGAGGCAGTTCTACTCAGCAAAAAGTGGATTGAAACCTCTTATCGTATTGAAAATCTTAAAAATCAAAGAAGGTTTTTACTTATTTGTAAACACCAAAATCTACTACCAAAGAATGTGTTAAATCATGCATAATTTAAATTAGTTTTCAATTCAAATAAGTAATGTTAGAAAAGACTAACTACTATTTTATTGAATTTTAGAATTAAAATTTTAAAACTTGGAATTACAGATATTAACAATGAAACTAAGAAGAGCATTGGTTTTATAAAGAGTGTGGAGTTTGAACTGAAAGATAAAATACCAGGACACTTCTTGAAGAATTTACAGTCTACACATTTTTTTAAAGTTAAAAATTATGGTTTAAATTTAATTAAAAGATCAAAAAATAAAATAAAAATTTAAAATCGAAACAAATTACAAATATATGTACTAATGTAGAAAAATCTGTTGAAAATTTGACAAGTTTCGAAATTCCATCTAGTGTCAAAGAGATTCTAAGTTTGGGAGGGAATTTTGCTATGAATTATAGGAAGATGGAAATTCCAACACAAAATTTTATTTCGTGCTTGGAAACAAGAAGACTTAAAATCCCAGAAAAAAGTTTGAAATCGGAATTCACTTTTAGATTTGGGTCGTTTCTATTTTCCAAATAACATAGGACACAAATTTACGTAATATTGAATTTATGTTAAAAGAAACAAAAATTTTTTTAAAGTCAAACCCAAATATTTTGGTCAAAAAGTCCGATAAAGGAAATTTAATGGTTATTGAAGATAAGACAAATTATATAAATAAAATGAATTATTTACTTGATGATAAAAATGTTTATGACATTATCAAGAATCCAATCCCACGCATTAAAAGAGAACTAAAAGACTTAGAGGATAGCTGGGTATCTTGTAACTGTATATCTGATCACATAGCTGACACTTTAAACTGTAACAGTGGTGTACCACCCTTGATTTATGGATTACCTAAAATTCATAAACAAAACTATCCATTAAGACCGGTAACTTCTTTTATTAACTCGCCTCTTTATAATTTGTCTAAATTTTATCATAATATTTTATAAAAGAAAACATGTCAGTCACAATTTTCTTTAAAAAATAGTTGGAAATTCTATTCTTTGATAAACTATAAATTAATTCCGGATGATTAAACTATTGTATCACTTGATGCGGTGTCCATGTTCACAAACATAGATTGTGATTTGGTATATTCTATTATTATTAATAATTGGTCAGATTATCTAAAACATACAAATATGAACTGTTCGGAGTTTATTAAAGGTTTAAAATTATGTTTAGACAATGCCGTTTGTAAGTTTGATGGTAAAATATATAAACAAAAGTTTGGTGTTCCTATGGGTCCAATATCACCGGTGGTTGCAGAAATTGTTATGCAACACATAGAACATCAAGTTTTAAGTAAAACTGACTATAATGTAATTTTCTATCACAGGTATGTTATACGCGGCGCATGACAGAACTTAATATAAGAACTTACATGCGTTAGTACCTACGTTCTCACATAAGATCTTATACAAGATCTCGTTTGTGTTACCTGAGATCTTATATGCGTACACATGTAAGTACATACCTACTTTCTTACGACAGATCTCACGCACGTTTTTACAGTAGGGGTTATTACTTTAATTTGTGATTTCCACGATCTAAAGCTTTATATTTGTTTATAGTTTCTGAAGAGGACGTAATATGTTCCGTCGAAACTGTAACGATTAATAGCTATTAGAGTTAAATCTTTAAAATCGCACATTTTAATTTATATAAAAGTTTAACAGAATGTAAATTAGAAAAATAAAATTTAACAAATATTATGTTTAGAACACAAAAACACAAGTAAAATAAAATAAAAGTCGGAATTAATAGTCATATATATATATATATATAAATCATATTGTGTCAAAAATTAAAATTCACAATGAATAAAACTTAAAATAAATCAATATAAATTATATTATCTGACACACACATACTTTGCACACAATGATTATTTAAAAATTACATATAAAAATAAATACTAAGCGAATTATAATCGGACATGGGTAAACAGACAATATACATAAATTAATAATTTAAATAAAGAATAGATATAAATAAAAAAACAAACAAAAAACAATCAAGTCAGTGTAAAACTTATCGCTTACGGCATTCTTTTACTTTCTCTGAAGACTGGGGCGATTGTCGGAGAGCGTGGACGTTATTTTCGCTCCTGAATTTGGCAAATTTGGATCTTTACAACGCCGCTCTCCTTTTACGACATCCTCCCCATCGTTCTCAGTAATTCCAAAATCATCACATGTTAAAAATCGTAACTCCCTCCAGTCATCAATCCCCACGCCCTTAATACCTCTTGGCGCCCAAGCAATGAAGAGATTTATCATATTTCTAAAATTCTAATTAAGGGGAGGTTCCAGTGATTTAAAGCTTTTTTCAAAGATTTTTTTTTATAGTAAAAAAAATATTTATTACATAATTTTTTTTACAATAAAATACAACTATTAAAGTAATTAAAAACATTTTTTTTAAGGGAGTCTTAGAAAATGGCTGCCGAAAGTCGTCCTCTCTAAAAGTTGTTTACACTTTTTCTCTGCAACGGTTAATGTGAAATAAAAAAATTAAATAGTTTCTTAATCTGTAACATTTTGGCTATCGTGTAAACTAGGATAAAAAATATTTATTGAAACTAGGAAAAAAAAGCGCGCGCTAAAGCGTACGTCAAATTTTATTATTTCTTAAAATAATGTTTCATTTATGTATAATTATGTGAAATGAAAGAAATACATAATATAATAATAAAAAAAGAAAATAAATGATAAGACATTGGAATAAATTTAAATTGATGTGATCTTTGATTCATCGTGTATATGATGCATTTCACGTCAACCGTCCAGCCAAAAAAGAAATTGTGTTCAATCCTTTCCCAATTTTTGTTATAAGTTGTATTATAGGTAAGTAATTTATCAGCTAAATATTTTTGAATTATATAAAAAATTGCCCGAGAGGGAAGGGGTTAAAGTTTTGAACTTTTTGTTAAGACGCTCTCATTTGTTTATTTATTGAGCTTAAAAAAAATGCTAAAAAAATTTTTGGTACATGATTTTTCTAGATTTTTTACACAGCTATCGATTGGCTTTCTATTTTAATTTTTTTTTTTTTACCAAAATTTTTGAAAATTAAAAATAAATTTCACTTTTTTACGTCTTTGGGCTCCTTTTATTTATTTTATTTTATTTTTAAAAGAAAGCTAAGATTTTTTCCTACAAAATATGTAATTTTTAAAAAACCGTTTTTTTTTGTTTTTGAGAAATTTAATGTTGAAGTTAGCGCGCCACGTCAAGGCGAAGTCTCCCTCTACCGCCCGCTTGTTGCTGTGCACTGTCTGCATCATTACGTGGATATTTAATTATTCTAAACCTTAATTGAACTTTTCTCTACAGTTTACAGTTTTTACTGACATAAAAACAATTAAGTGCCTGCACTATAGTTCTGTTATTTTTTAAGTGTTTTGGAAATTTACGTTTTCGCGACGTAAAATGACATCCAGCGTAGACGAGAAATCACATCGACGCTGCAGGGTCCTTTTATTACCCTCGACGCTCGATGTGATTTTACTCAGAAACGTAAATTTATGCCCTGTTGACGTGAATTTACGTTTCTGAGTAATATTACATCGAGCGTCGATGTGAAATTCCCTGGTCACTTTTTACAGTGTGATAGATCAGACTCAAAAGTAGGTCATAATTTGTCACACTTAAAGACCTATAATTTCGCAAAAAAAACATTGTTTTAACTATTATTGTTTTCAAAATATAGAGCCTAACATAATTTTAACCAGGGACTGACACGAAAACCGAAACAAAATATATTTTATTTTTGTTTCATTTCGGTTTTGAAAAACTAAAACAAAATATCAATTTAATTTTGTTTTGTGTTGAACCTGAAACGAAAGTCCTCTCAGAATTAAGTTTCGGTTCATGCCCGAAACGAAAAGGCTTCGAATTTTGTTTTCGTTTCATGCCTGAAACGAAAATCCGCTCCGAATTCCGATTTCGTATCTCATAAAAAAGGCTCTAAATTTTCAAAAACAATTTTAAACACAATTCTTTTCTTGCAGGAGACGAAAACGAAATTCAGAGTCTTTTCGTTTCGGGCATGAGACTGAAACGAAATTCGGAGTTGATTTTCGTTACGGGCATGAGACGAAAACGTAATTCAGACCCTTTTCGTTTCAGGCTCAATACAAAACAATATTGATTTTACATTTTTGTTTCGTCACAACAATTCAAAACAGAAACGGAATTCGGTTTTCGTGTCAGTCCCTGATTTTAACACACATAACTACATACA
Source organism: Ganaspis brasiliensis (assembly GCA_037103525.1). NCBI lineage: Eukaryota > Metazoa > Arthropoda > Insecta > Hymenoptera > Figitidae > Ganaspis > Ganaspis brasiliensis. The sequence goes on along the minus strand of JAZKLR010000451.1, from coordinate 144,300 downwards.
CACATGAGCAAGACATTTTTAAAAACATCATTTTTGACATCCTGAGTTTAAAATATGTCAAGATATTTCAGAAAATCTCAATCGATTCTGTGGAGGTAAAACAATACTTTCTCTATGAGAAAGCAATATCAAAAAATTACCAAAAAAATTTAAACATAAAAAAATAAATAAAAGAACTATAGTGCAGGCACTTAATTGTTTTTATGTCAGTCTCAGCACTGTAAACTGCAGAAAAAAGTTTAATTAAGGTTTAGAATAATTATATATCCACGTAATGATGCAAACAGCGCACACCAACAAGCAGGGCGGTAGAGTGAGACTTCGCCTTGACGTGGCGCGCTAACTTCAACATTAAATTTCTCAAAAACAAAAAAAACGGTTTTTTAAAAATTTCATATTTTGTAGGAAAAAAGCTCAACTTTCTTTTAAAAATAAAATAAAAAAAATAAAACGAGCCCGAAGACGAAAAAAAGTGAAATTTATTTTTAATTTTCAAAAATTTTGGTAAAAAAAAAAAAAAAATTAAAAAAGAAAGCCAATCGATAGCTGTGTAAAAAATCTAGAAAAATCATGTACCAAAAATTTTTTTAGCATTTTTTTTAAGCTCTATAAATAAACAAATGAGAGCGTCTTAACAAAAAGTTCAAAACTTTAACCCCCTCCCTCTCGGGCAATTTTTTATATAATTCAAAAATAATTGGCTAATAAATTACTTACCTATAATACAACTCATAACAAAAATTGGGAAAGGATTAAACACAATTTTTTTTTTGGCTGGACAGTTGACGTGAAATCCACCATATCAATTTGCAAATTTTCATTAATTGAAAATTAATTAAATAAAAAAAAGATAAAGAATAAAATGAAGAATATGAAGAATAATTATAAAAAAATTATCATATACCTAATGTAATTTAGAATGTTAAAGAAATAGAAATAGAATATAGTTATTGTAAGTTTAGACATTATTTTACTGTTGATTATTTTATATTTTAAGACGTCTATATACATAATAATATAATATAATTGATACGAAGTACAGTAAACTTCCATTATATGTTAAAGTGTCTATCCACAAGGTACATGAATATTATTTTGCATTATAATTTTATGTAATGTAGAATTAACGTGTTTATCTGGAATCTCAGCTGAAATATACCGATTAACACTCTCTGCTCTTAATATTTTAGAACCTTCTTCCAATATAACCAATAAAAGAATGTGTGGTAAACCGCGCTTTTGAAATTCAATAACATAAACATAAGACTTTACTTGTCCAAATAGTTTATCATCTACTATAGTTCCGATTAATTTTTTTACTTTTAAATGAAAGACTCTTGCTACGATTTCAGGTCTATCAGAAGCTGACTGATTAGGTAATAAATTTTTTTCAATTTCTTTCTATTTTGAACTAAATGTCATTATAATAAATAAATCTGGTCTACCATGAAAAGCTACAATGGTCATTGCATCTTGATATTGTTCTAACATGTTACGAGGTGATACTATAAATGTTGATGGCAATATCAACATTTTGCCAACATGTACATTATTTTAAATTTCTTGATTATGTGAAAATATCAATTAATCCTTTGTAAGTTTCACTTCTTAATTTTGTTTGATTAATTTTCTAAAACTGTAACCTAACTTTTCAACTTTGACATAATTATCAACTAACCATTGCTGAAATAATCTTCCACCATATAAAAATTGATTGAAGGTATGATCTCTTACTCATATTTTATATTTTATATAAGCAGATCTGTACACAGTTTGATTTCTGGTTCGTTTGTCACTATCAGTACAAATCATATCGATACTATAACCCTTGTTTCCTAGAGGATAAAGTATAGGATATATCCAAGGTTCAACATTTGGATCTAAATGACTAACCAATTGCAATTGTTTAATCGATTTATTATAAATCGTTACATAAGACTGTGGTATTAAACCTTCAAAAATTTATATTAAAAATAGCAGCAACTTCATTACACCTTTAAAAATTGTACCTTCCTTTATCCAATCCTTTTTTTAAAGTAAACATTAGATGTAATTCTGGAATTTCTTCATTATTTTTTTTTTTTGCTAACGCAGTTTCCATTTCAATGATCTCAGACATTATCAAAAAAGACTTTGTATATGCGTTACAATCTCTCAATTATTTTTCAATACTAAATAATATATCCACATCTAAGTTGTCATGTTTGTTTAATCTATAGCAAATTGCTTTTTCTAGATCGAACAGGAGTAATTGACCAAAAGATGGCTCTCATCATCAATTTCAGAAAATAAGGAATTGTTGATTTGATAATAAATTCGACCTTGAATTTTATATCAAAATGCTATTAATATTTTTTTCTACATAAGCAAAATCACGAATATCAATGTTGTTTTCATTCTCATAAATAACTCTATTTTTTTACCTGTATGTTCCGAAATATCTATTTTTTCCTCGTCGATTATGTTTCTTTTTAATTTTAATCTTTGACGATATTGGTTTTGACATTCTGTTTGACGTTTTTTTTTCTCATCACAAATCTTTTTATCTTTCCCCTGCATATCTTTTGAATATAGTATTTCATTATTTCTATCCTTATCATAGCATATCTTCTGTTTTAATTTCAATCTTTGACGATAGATTTTTTGATATTCTGCTTTACTTTTTTTTAATTTTCTGATTAGAGGTGTTAACAATTTTTGTCCGGCTCACTATCCTTTGTAATTTTTCATTCTTATCATCTCCTCCTACTTCTTTTAGATACTTTAACTGACTTTCAACATTTTTCTTACTACAAATATAGAAATCTGTTTCCCTACTTACATCTTTCATATGTAACATTTCTCTTTCTTTCTCATCAATTATTATTTGTCCTTTTAATTTAAGCCTCTGACGATATTTTTTTTGATATTCTGCACGACTTTTTTTACTTTTCTCATTACAATCGCTAGAAATTATTAATTTGTCAAAATTATTATCTCTCTTTTCTTCTTTAACAGTACTTTCTATGTGGTTTTTTTTTAGAAATATTTAAATCTGTTTCACTACTTAAACATACAACTTCCATAACTGATATTTCTGTTTCTTTGTTATCAAATTTTTTCGTTTTAATTTCATCATTTCGCTATGTTCTTTCTGATATTCTGCTCTAGTTTTTCTACTTTTCTCATTAGAATTGATAAAAAATATCTTCTTACTACTATTGTTTCTAATATTTTATAATTATTACGTTCTTTTCCTACTTCAATAGAATTTGACGCATTTTCCACATGTTTTTTCTTACAAACATTTAAATTTCTGTCACTATTTACACTTTCCATATTTGTTATTTGTCTCTCCTTTCCATCTCTCCTTTTAACTTAGGTCTTTTACAATACATTTTTTCATATTTAGTAGTGCTTTTTTTAGTTTTTTAGTCAGGAATATTAACAACGTTTTTCTGTTCTATTTTTGTATGTAATGAGGGACTACTACTATCTCCTTTCTTTTTTGTAAAGTCGTCATTAGTTTGATAATCTAATTTTCTCTTCTGTGTTGCATCTTTTACATTCTTCACAAGTAAATTATTGTTTTTTTTTTCTTCAATATTGACAATTCCAAGTTTATACAATTTTGTAAAATTATCGGAAAAGGAGATAACACATTTTTTCAAACATTATATAAATAAGTTCTCGTTAATGCATGATTATATACAACATTTTCAGGTTTAATATTAAAATATAAAGAAACAGCAAACGCAATAGCGTATAGTTTTTGGAAACTACCACCTGATGCAAGTTCCAATAATTCCTAAAACTTATACATGTGATTGTCATTTAGCATCATTACGAATAATATCCCAATCTTTATCATTTAAATTGAAATATCTCCTCTTTAACTGAGAACTCATTTTTTAAAAACAACTTGCAAAAAAAATATTAACAACAAATGAATCTTATTTTCTATGTCTCACGATCTAACTCCATAATCACCTCTTTATCCTACATGTCATCAAAGTATTTTTATATTTCTAGTCTTAATGTTTTTTTTTTGTTTCTGTATCTCATATGTTTATCTCATATCTATTTATCTCATCTCATTATCTCATCTCGTTGTCTCATCTCGTTGTCTCATGCTATTGTCTCATATTTTTACCTCATTTCTTTCATTGTCTCATCTGTTTATCTCATATCATTGTCTCATATCTTTTTAATTTTTTCTCACCTCTTTTATATAATTATATTATTAACACTTCTTTTATATTGTAACGACTGTTTAGAAACATTATAATCACTTGTTTAATAAATCCACAATTCCATTTTATGGACACTTTAAGCATCTCATAACACTAACTTTATTGAAAATAAGATGGAAATAAAAAATTTAATCACTTTCTAAATATTGTTACTTTAGTCAACACATTTTGCACACTTTTATTTGAATCACTGTCACTTTTCACATTTAATTTTTACTGTATATTTACTATTAGAGTCACTTTATTATTTATTATTAAACACTTACAGTTAATTTCTTCAATAAACACTTTTCGTTTACCGTATTAAGAGCTATTCAACACAAACTCTTAATAAACAATAAGCATATTAATACTATACACTTTCACATTAAACACATTTCTGTTATTTCTGTTCATTAATAAATTTCACTACCATGCACTTCTATACCACGCACTAATGTATTTATCTCTCTTTTCATTAAAACTCGAAAATTTTATCTCTTTTCCTAAAGCCATTAACCCTCATTATACAAGGGTTTGCTCGAACGATGATGACACCCTGCAGGTGGTCTATTGTTTGTATTAAGAAATAAAATTTAAATTTTAAAGTAATTTGTATAATGAGCTGAGAGTTTCCTTTTTGCTTAAATTTTAACGCATACCTTCTCTCTCTAACCAAGAAACCAGGTATAAAAGTATCCTGTTTCGTTAACTGTTAACGCTTACCTTCAGTACTCGTTTCTTATATAGGAAATAACCGAATGCCAGACTTTTAAATTTTATAACTTAAATTGTTAATAACTTTCTTAAATATTAATGGATCTTAAAAATCCTAGTTTACACGAAAACTACACGTTCAAGGAACATGCTGTCCAAATTTCAAGTTATTTTGATGAATAGTGTCAAAATAAGAGTGTAAACAATGAATATGTGTGAAAAATGCTCAACCCTAAAAATAATATTAAGGGTTGATATTTCATTATTTTTGATGAGAAAATGTGCTAATTAGCAAATTAGCCTGTTTCAAAGTGTTATTGAAGAAAAAAATATTTTTCAATGATGCCTGGTAGATTGTTTGTAAATGTAAATTCAGGATATATCTACCAATACAGGTAAAGTTAGAAATTTTATTTGAGACCATTTTCTCTGAAAAATACGTTTTACCTACACTCATAACCACAAAAATCTAAAATATGGTTTATATCAAGGAGCTTATTAAAAAAATAAATTACGAGGGTTAAAATGTTCTTCTATTTAGTCAAAAAATGATAATTTATGGTAGAAAAAATGTGCCACTGGTTCAAAAAAAAAAAAATTTCACAAAAACTGCCCAGCTCGTGAGATTTCCCCATATATAAGATTTTTATTGTACTCACTTTGCCAAAAGCAGATCCATTTCTCATTAAAAAACCCAAAGATCTCAGTGATTTAGATATTACCTCCGAAATATGCTCATTAAATGAAAGACCATTATTGATGTGTAGACCCAGGTCACGTACTTGATTAACCCGAGCTATTTCATCTCGACCAATAGTGTAATGATAAATTAATGAACGTTGCTTGGCAGAAGATATAACCGAAGTTTTGTCAATATTGATAGCCATATGATTGTTATTACACCATTCGTCAAGTCTATCAAGGTCTGATTGAAGTTCGCGAGCAGCCTGGCAGGGATTAGAGTCCGAATCAATTGGTTTAAAACATTTGAGGTCATCAGCATATAATATAAAAAACGAATGTAAAAAAACCTGTTTGATATCGTTCATATATAGAATAAACAATAATGGGCAGAGATGTGAACCTTGTGGCACTCCTGACCTAGCCAAAAATGAATTAGATAGCTCAGGGGGTTGATTACGTAATTTGTTTTGATTCCGAAATGATTTGATTTCGCCTGACTTCACTTTTTTTTCACTTTTATTGACTTTTGTTTTCGAAAGTTTTGACAGTTGGGTAATAATTCCTGAAGTGGAGCCCTAAATTTTTTTGGGTCCGTGAATTTTTCTCATTCTTATGTTTCGATAGCCAATGATGGTATAATAAAAACCTGTAAATAGTTTTCCGAAATTCGAATATTTCAAAATTTATTAAGGGTCAAAGTTTTTTGCAGCGTTTTAGTAAATAACCAATTACTCGCGAGTGGATGAACCGATTTTAATAAAAATTGAAAGAAAGCTTAATAAGGGATTGTACTTACGATAAATGATCAAAATTTTAATTCAAAATAATAATTTGTTTAAATATCGCGCGTCTTTTGTTTTCTTGTGTATTGTAACAAGTTTCTACAACATATTTAAAGTCTTCAGAGTATAACTTGCAAATCATTTCATTTTTGTTTAGTGGCGCGTAGAAATGTTATTTTCTTGTATTTTTAATCAATTGCGCTTTCAAAACGAATAATTGGCCGCGAAAACATTAAAACAATTATGTATTTTTCTGACGGTTGTGGAACGCAGTGCAAAAACAAATTTAATTTTGTCAATTTAATCGAACATGAAAATGAATTTGGTGTGAAAGCTTGGTAGAATGTTTTTGCGACCCGTCGCAAAAAAATTAATATGTAAAAAATATGTGTAAGTAAAGGTGCACCTTTACCGTCTCCGGTCGCAAAAAAAATTCCACTCAGCTTTTACATTAAATTCATTTTTCATGTTTGATTAAATTGACTAAATAAAATTTGTTTTTGTACTGCGCTCCACAACTGTCAAAAAAATACATAATTTTTTTAATGTTTTCGCGGACAATTTTTCGTTCTGAAAGCGCAATCGATTGAAAATACAAGAAAATATCATTTCTACGCTCCACTAATCAAAAATGAAATGATTTGCATGTTATATTCTGAAGACTTTAATAGTATATTTCGTAACATGCGTGACAAGCAGTCGTTTCTGAAACGAGAGCAATGTTTTTGCAACGAGTGAAACGAGTTGCAAAAATTGCGCGAGTTTCAAACGACTGCTTTGTTCACGCAGTTACGAACGATACTTTTCATAACAAAGTCATAAAAGGCGTGATTCGGTTCTCTGTATAGATAACCAGAATGTTGCAGAATGAAGAACGATTCACTATGTCACGTCAGAATGTACACAAATACAATCCAAATTGAATGTCTCACACTTTTTTACTTGTCAACACGCCGCGCTAGTGATACGGTCAGGTTAGATTTTGAAGCTGTACTACTCACGCTAAAGACATCGACTCTGTTCTGTTGGTCAAACAGTGCGTGCAAGAAAAGTAGAAAAGTGGGAGACATGCAATTTGGACTGTACTTGTTTGCCCTCTGACGTCACATAGTGAATCGTTCTTAAATCTGCAACTTTCTGGTTATCTACAGAGAACCGAATCACGCCATTTTTAAGACTGCGTTATGAAAATATATTGTAGAAATTTGTTACAATACACAAGAAAACAAAAGACGTGCGATAGTTTAAAACCTACATAAAAGGGCTGTGCAAACTTTATTATAAAATATTGTATTTTATTAAGTTATTGAGAATCCCACTTTTTTATTGCTCAAATAAAATCTTAAAAGTATTCTCTATTTGATTCTTAAAAAAAAATAAAAAAAAAAGAGGGAGAACACATTGTTTTTTAACCTCAAAAATTAAAAACTTAATTTATTTAAACAAATTCTTATTTTTAATTAAAATTTTGATCATTTATCGTAATACAATTCCTCATTAAGCTTTCTTTCAATTTTTATTGAAATCGGTTCATCCACTCGCGAGTAATTGGTTATTTACTAAAACGCTGCAAAAAACTTTGACCCTTAAGGTATTAGTCGCGTAAATGCTCCCGCAAAATAAAAAGAACAATAAATAAACTTTTATATCAACTCACTTGCTTCCTTGTCACTTCTTCTAATGTAATATATGTAATTTTCACGATTTTTAGTCAGGTACTATAAGTTATCGTGATGTATTGCTCACACGTTTTCGACATTTTTCAATGAAACCACGTGAAAATGAAAAATTATGAATTTTTAAATTATTGTATTTTTTATACGGCGTGGTCAATAAAGGAAATTTTTTTTAAAGGACTTATTTTATCTCAATGTGTAACTTAGTAGTTTTATTTGAAAATCTGACGACTTGTTTTTTTATAAATGAATATAAGAGACATTTTTTACATGCATTTTGTGCTATTGCATGTAAAAGGTATAAACTTTAAATTAATATTTTGAAGCTCAGAAGTGGTTAAAGTTAATAGGATAGATCTCATTTCATAGATAAATACCTCATGCATACAGATACAAAGTTTTAAAAAAATCTGACGAAAATCATTTTACGCGACTAATACCTTAATAACCACAGCGGGTCTTAATTGACTTCAACCCAAAAGTGCTTGCCCAGCTCAGTTCTTTCTTGATTTAGTTTCTGGGATGTCTCCTGATGATTTTAAGCAAAAAATGAAAAAAATCGGTTGGGCCGTTTTTGAAAAAACTGATTTTTTGAATTTTTTAAAGAGGTTAATTAACATATTTTTACCAAAATGAGTGCAAATAATAGCTATATTGACTTGAGTCATTTAAAATGGTATCAGAAGATAGGTCCTAGGTGCTGAGTATCTTTGAGTAACTTTACACCAGAAAAGTTAATGAAAAACCGTGCAAAATGGGTAAAAAAATGAGTTTTCGCAATATTACTCTCTCCCAGTAGATACAAACCTTAAATGGCCTATAGAAGAATTAAAGAGTATAAAATTTTAAAGAAAACAAAAAAATTAGAGTGCTTTATCTTTAAAACTTTCGGATTTATGAGCTTCTAAAGTCAGATTTCAGCAAAAAATTTCGTGAAAAAAAAATTATATTTTAGTTTTTGTAAAATAAAAAGTTTTCTTTGCATCTAACGTATAAATATCTCCCAATATAAATTAAAGTAGATTAAATTTTGAGTAAATCTATCGTTAGGCCAATATTCTATCTCTAATAGTATCGGAGTTATGATTTTCTTAAAATGACCCTTTTTTATAAACTTTTTTTTAAAATCAATTTTCTTTGTTTTGCATGGTGTAATTTTAAAAATGCTCTCATCGAATAGTTTTATCTTATATTTTAAAGAAATAAAAGCCCAATTAAATATTTAGGAACAAAAAATTTTTAATAAACATTATACAAACAAATACTTTCAAAATGAATGGAGGCTGTTGTATTCACACATGGCACGTTTTATCCTTGTTGCATACTCTGGATGATTTTTATTAACCTTGTATTTGGTCCAGGTTGATTTAAAATATGAGTGAACCAACTCCATCGCCTGTTCGCTGAAAAATCCTAGACCTGATTTTGTTTCTTCGCAGAAATCTAGTACATGGTAAAAAACTGCGTGTACTTTGGGTGTTACTGAGATACCTAGATCATCTAAATAAGATTTTTGGAAATTTTCGATAATTTTTTCAAAATTATTTGTTTTGTTATTAACCTCATACAAGGTTAATAAAAATCATCCAGAGTATGCAACAAGGATAAAACGTGCCATGTGTGAATACAACAGCCTCCATTCATTTTGAAAGTATTTGTTTGTATAATGTTTATTAAAAATTTTTTGTTCCTAAATATTTAATTAGGCTTTTATTTCTTTAAAATATAAGATAAAACTATTCGATGAGAGCATTTTTAAAATTACACCATGCAAAACAAAGAAATTTCAAAAAAATTGATTTTCAAAAAAAGTTCATAAAAAAGAATCATTTTAAGAAAATCATAACTCCGATACTATTAGAGATAGAATATTGGCCTAAAGATAGATTTACTCAAAATTTAATCTACTTTAATTTATATTCGGAGATATATATACGTTAGATGCACAGAAAACTTTTTATTTTACAAAAACTAAAATATAATTTTTTTTTTACGAAATTTTATGCTGAAATCTGACTTTAGAAGCTCATAAATCCGAAAGTTTTAAAGATAAAGCACTCTAATTTTTTTGTTTTCTTTAAAATTTTATACTCTTTAATTCTTCTATAGGCCATTTAAGGTTTGTATCTACTGGGAGAGAGTAATATTGCGTAAACTCATTTTTTTACCCATTTTTCACGGTTTTTCATTAACTTTTCTGGTGTAAAGTTACTCAAAGATACTCAGCACCTAGGACCTATCTTCTGATACCATTTTAAATGACTCAAGTCAATATAGCTATTATTTGCACTCATTTTGGTAAAAATATGTTAATTAACCTCTTTAAAAAATTCAAAAAATCAGTTTTTTCAAAAACGGCCCAACCGATTTTTTTCATTTTTTGCTTAAAATCATCAGGAGACATCCTAGAAACTAAATCAAGAAAGAACTGAGCTGGGCAAGCACTTTTGGGTTGAAGTCAATTAAGACCCGCTGTGTAACTTTTGCAAATATTCGAATTTCGGAAATCTATTTACAGGTTTTTATTATACCATCATTGGCTATCGAAATATATAAGAATAAGAAAAATTCACAGACCCAAAAAAATTTAGGGTCCCACTTCAGGAATTCTTACCCAGTTAAAAGTGAAAAAAAAGTGAAGTCAGGCGAAATCAAATCATTTCGGAATCAAATCAAATTACATAATCGGCCCCCAGGATTAATGCGAACCTGTAAAAATCTGTCAGTTAAATAACTCTCAAAGAGGGAAACCAAGTTCTCAGACACACTCATAATCTCCAGCTTTTTCAATAGTATTCTATGATCTACTCTATCGAAGGCTTTAGACAAATTAGCATATATTGTGTCCAATTGAGCTCCCATTTCAATACTCAGCAAAACAAAATTAATAAATATGCCCAAATTAGTAGTTGTGGATTTACCACATACAAAACCGTGTTGTTCTTCGATTATTACTTTAGAAACTTCGTTATACATTGAGTCGTATATGAGACTTTCAAAGATTTTTGCAATAGAATTTAGAATTGTTATTGGTCTGTAATTTGCAATATTATTTTTATCCCCACTTTTGTGAATAGGAATAATAATACCCCTTTTTCTTATCGTGAAATGACTTATTAAACAATATATACAATGTTTCAACAACCTGTAGGCAATAAGATTTCAGTAGAAACGAAGGGATTTCACTAGTGCCCGGTCCCTTATTTGCATCCAGATTTTTTAACTTAATTAACATGTCATTTGTAGAAATAATTATCGAAGAAAGACTCACTCCCTTTTCAACCAACATGCTGTTGTCGAATAATTGTGATGTAGGATTCGTATATACCGAATTAAAGTAATTAGCAAAAAAAGATCAGCTACCTTTCTAGAGTCATTAGCAGTGTTATTTCCAAGATACATAGTACTAGGTATTCGCTGATTTTTACGAGCTGAGTTAATATAATTCCAAAAGTTCTTGGGACACTCAGCAATCGACACTTCTGTTTCTGAAATATACTTATCATAACAAATCTTAGAAAGTGTTTTACATTCTGATCTTAGTTCTGCAAATAATTTATAAGTATTGTTATTACCAGTTCTTTTGTACTGAGCATGTGCTATTTTTTTTTTAAAGAATCAGCTGTTTTAAATCTTTGTTAAACCATAATGCATAGCTTGAGTTACAAATAGATTTCAAAAGAACAATAGAATCATAGGCAATTTTTAGATAAAAATAAAAAATACTAATAGCATCATAGATACTCTCAACATTCAGTACATCCTTCCATACTATTCTGTTTATAAAAGTAGCCAAACTAGCTAAGTCAGCATTTTTAAAGTCGTACTTAACATAATCACCTGAATAATGTCCCAAATTGTCAGTATTATCAACTATAACATCAACTAAAAAAGGTGGATGATAGTTATCAATCGGTAGCAAAAAATCATTCAATAAACTAATAGTAAAAAATTCGGGATTATAAAAAACCAGATTCAAAATAGAACCATGTACATTTTCATTATTGTCAATTTGAGATAAACATAAAAAATCAATTGCATCAGAAATCAATGAAGTTATTGAAGACTGTAGATCCACGTTACCAGTAACTGACGTACAAGCTGTATTTATGCTTTGATCAAAGTTTCACTCGATAAATGGCAAATTAAAATCCCCAAGAATACATATACGAGCTAAGGGAAACATATTATACATCTCTTCAAAAATTCGAATCAATTCTGAGAATCAATTTAAACTAGAATTTGGAGGTATGTAAAAGCATCCTAAAATATATAAAACATTACTTAATGTAAACTTAATAAAAATATGCTCAATCAGATTCGACACTGAAGGAACAATTGAACATTTCAGCTCACTCTTTACCGCAATCAAAACCCCGCCTCCTCTCGAGTACTTACTCGTCGTGTTACCTTTGTCACAACGAAAAATATCATAATTTACAAAACCAAGTTCCTCAGATCCAATGCCAGGGTGAAGCTAAGTATCAGTTATTGCAAAAAAACTGAAATTAAGTAAATTAATATTTTGTCTAAGAATATGAATCTTGGTTCGCAAACCCCTTACATTCTGATGGTAAATCTGAACACGGCGAGTTAATCGAGAGGAAGGGGAATTACCTATGACTTCGATGCGAAACGAAGGATCTACACTTGTGTCGTTGCATGCACACCGTCCTGCGTTGAGAGAGAAGCACTCTGAGTTGATAGAGCAAGAGAAAGACGGTCCTTGACTAACACTGGAACACCTCGACGATATTTCATTTTCAGATTGGTCTCGCCTTCCTGACGACGAATTGCGAGTTGCTGCTTCATGGATTTGATCTCCTCCAGTTTCATCCTTCTGCGATCGTTCGCCATTCACAAGTCTTTCAGGTCTTGTGCATAAGCTTGATTTTTTTTGCATCTACAAACGCTTTTAATATTGATTGCGCGTTTTCCTCTATCATACACATTATCTTGACTGGTCTTGGATTTCTCGATTGGACCTGCGTAATTTTACCGAATCTAAATACGCGTATATTTTCAAGGATTCCTGATAGCATATATTTTCCAAATTCGTTAGTAACACAGTGACATAGATTATCTTGAATGTTATTAGAACTAGTGTCACCTTGCGACATGGGTTCAGGAAATCCAAACAAAATGAGATTTCTTTTCCTTCCAGTTCGATTATTAATCTCATTAATACAGATACGTGCATTTGATTTTATATCGACGGACACAACAGATCGTGCTTCAATTTCTCCCAATTTTCCCTCTACCATGTCAAGACTATTAGTTAAATCACTAATTTTTATTTCATTATTACCTAATCTTATCAATGCGCCATCAAGCGTAGCTTTTAATCCATCCAATTTACCATTCACAGACTGATCCAGGTTTTGAATGGCTTTCATAATCGAGTCCAGATCCGCAGAGGCAGCAGATAAAGGAGACAAAGACCTCTCTGTTTACAACATCTCGAATATGCCCCATTAGATAAAGTAGTTAAATTTAAGGTATTTCACCGGCAAAATGATTTTCTTAGGAATTTCTTGAACTTTTAGAAATAAGTTAAGTAAAATATTCTTTATCAACTTGCAAAGTTTTAATTGAACTAGCTTCACCGTTTTTATATTATTAATGTTTTAAATTGTCTATTTAACATGGGAAACATGCACGAAAACTTTGCGCAGCCCACATTTTATTTAATATCTTTGGAACTTTTCTTACAAATTTTTTATAAAACTAACATATTATTCTCAGAATCAATTAGATTTTTATGTAAAAGTTTTAGAATAACTAGCTTCACCGTTTTTTTGAAAAAAACATTTTCGTCATTATTCACTATGACGAAAATAATAACAAAGCTGCGCAAGATATAGAATGACATATAAGAAGGTTAGATTTCTATTCAGGGATGCCAAACGACTGTCACAAAACGCACGTATCTACGCTTGCGCCGCGATCATCTCTGATTGGTCGGTGGCTTTTATGCGTTGGCATCCCTGGTGTATGCTAGTTTAGTGCTAGACTCATGCTAGACTGCTAGCAAATGTATAATTTTCTTTAATGTGTGCGTAAGGGGCGTTACTAGAGAGGACAGCCAATCCAGAAATGTTTTTTTGGCCGTGGACTATAGTATAGAACTGAATCTAATGAAGTAACACGAAAATTTTTAAGGTGACTTGCCGACGGAGAAATACCTTAACGCACAACCGAGGTGATAAGGAGCTACACATCCTGAACAATATTTGGGAGTAACTCTAGTAATCTCCTTACCACACTTCGCACAAATTACATCAGCACTTCCCATAGACATAATTCTAATAAACAAAACACAAAATTCGACAGTGAGCAATTTCAAAACCACCGAGGCGGAACCTAGTGTAATTATAGATTAAGAACAGATGAAGTCCTTCACTACTCAGCAGAGTGCACCAAAAAAATTCAAAATTATATCAAAGTATAAATCACAAATTTCTTTAATTTATTAATAAAAAATAATATCAATGATTACATTTATATTTGCTTAAAACACGAAAAGCCGAGACAATATAAAAGCACACGTGTTTCAACTAAGCCACCTAGCGGCAATGGCTCATAATCCTTTCTTAAAAAAGACAGTATGAGAATGAGGAAGGTTCGATACTACATATGCCACTTTATAACGGTTTAGAATGTGGTACCAGGTTCTAAATATTTATAAATTGGTATCTCAGTTACCACTTTATAAAATATGTTGACCACTTTATAACGGAAGGCAAACGAGATTATAAAGTGGTAAAGTGGAAAATAATAAATTAAGTAAATTAAATGACCACTTTATAAACAAAGTGAATGACTTGTGAATATGTGGAAATACTTAGGAATAGGGAATATTCGGAATACTTGAAAATCCGAGAATATTAGCTAATATTTAGAAGAATCTATATATATTCTAATAATTGGCAAATTGTTTCATTCCTTCATTCATTTTGTCTGTCCACACCTTAAGTTTGGCACTTAGATATTTTATGTTTTAAACCAGCTACTTTTTAAAAAATGTATTTACATTCATCAACATTTTAATTTAAAAATATCAGTTAAAATAATTTTAATTTTATTATTAATAAATCTATAATTCTTTCCATAATTTTCAACAGTTTTCAAATTACAATTATTCTCCTAAAATTTTGTGATTGTTCTTAATTTTTTAAAATTATTTTGTTCTGTAGTCGACTATTCTCATCAGTTTTAGAATTTTTTTTCAATATATTCAATTATTATCCTCATTTCTTAATTATTTTCTTTAATATTTAAATATTTTCGTCATATTGTAATCTTTTTTTCAATTATCAATTATTACCTATTTCACCGTCCGACAAAAATTAACTTTTTTTTTCACACACAAAAAATCAAACATTTTCGGAAACTAGGACCAAAAAAGAAAAATACCCGTGTCTGGCCGTTTTGCTAGATCAAGTCGTTTGTGGTTTTTAGGGGTGAAAACAACCCTTAAATGAAAAGTGACAAAATATTTTTGTAAAAAATATTAATTTTTTATAAAACTTGATAACTAGGGGTTTTCGGGCTCGCTGATTACAAATCCGATGTAAGTTTTTCAAAATTCAAAATTTCGGATCCAATATGGCGGACAACTTTTTTAAAAATAGATTTAATTTGCCTGAAACTCGATACTCGGGGGTTTCTGGAGTCGCTGATTACGAATCTGTTGTCAGATTTTTAAAATTCAAAATGGTGGATCCAATATGGCGGACAACTTTTTTAAAAATAGATTTAATTTTCCTGAAACTCGTTACTCAGAGGTTTTTGGGGTCGCTGATGACTAATCTGATGTCAGATTTTCAAAATTTAAAATGGTGGATCCAATATGGCGAAAATAAAAAAAAGAATTACGTTTAGGACAATCCATTTTTATTCAAGAACACTCACAATTCTGCTATACAAACAAAAAACAAATGACATTTTTTATATTTTGATATTCAGTTGCATAGCTAAAGAAAATAGTATATATATCAAATTAATGTCAATCGTTGATATTTTTACTTTAAAAAGAAGTGTTAAACAATCACTTTATATTAATTATTTTTCTAACTTAAGCTTCCCATTATCGAATATACTTACCTACTACAAAGTTTGCTTCGTTATTAACAAAATGTCCAATATGCAAAGACACAATTGTGGAAATGTTTAAATTTTTTTGTAATCTTCATCTCTATGAGGTCCGCCATTTTAAATTTTGAAAATTTTACATCAGATTAGTCATCAGCGACCCCAAAAACCTCCGAGTAACGAGTTTCAGGAAAATTAAATCTATTTTTAAAAAAGTTGTCCGTCAGATTGGATCCACCATTTTGAATTTTAAAAATCTGACATCAGATTCGTAATCAGCGACCTCAGAAACCCCCGAGCAACGAGTTTCAGGCAAATTGAATCTATTTTTAAAAAAGTTGTCTGCCATATTGGATCCGACATTTTGAATTTTGAAAAACTTACATCGGATTTGTAATCAGCGAGCCCGAAAACCCCTAGATATCAAGTTTTATAAAAAATTAATATTTTTTATAAAAATATCATGACACTTTTCATTTAAGGGTTGTTTTCACCCCTAAAAGCCACAAACGACTTGATCTAGCAAAACGGCCAGATACGGGTTTTTTTTTTTGGTCCTAGTTTCCGAAAATGTTTGGTTTTTTTGTGTGTGAAAAATCGTGTCGGACGGTGTTTTCTTAGTATTTAAATTTAATTCTTTAATCTTATATTTATTTAATTTTTTATTTTTTTCGACAATTCTTAATTATTTTTCTTAATTTTTAATTATTTTATTCACTAATTCTCGCCTCTTTTCAATTATCAATTATTTTCTTAAAATTTAAATACATTTCTAAAATTTTCAGTCGATTTCTTCAATTTTGATTTCTTTCCTACAATTTCTTCGTTAATTATCTACAGTTTTCAATTGATAATTTATTATTATTCCTCAATTATACAGTTGTTCTTTAATCTTAAAAATTATTTCTTTCTGATGCCCATTAATCTCGCCATTTATCGATTTTTTTATCATTTGACAATTATTTTCCATAATATTTCATTACTTTCATCATTTTGTAATTTTCCCTACAATTATCACTTATTATCATACAGCTTCAATTTAATTCCTTAAATTTCAATTTATTTTTACAATTTTAATTATTTCCTTTTTTTTAAAATTATTTTCATCGATTATCAATTAATTCCGCAATTTTTAATAACTCTAGGATGTTTTCAGTTATTTTTATAATTCATAAAAATTGTTTTAAAATTTAAATTCAATTATTCAATTCTACAACTATTTTCTTCAATTCCTCATTATTCTCTTCAAATTTCAATTCTAAAATTTCTATAATTTTCTTTAATAATAAAAAATTCTCGACTTATATCAATTATTTTTCTCTTCATTAATAAATTTCGTTAATTTTAGATACAGTTGTTCAATTATATTCTACAAATTGATTAAGATTCAATTCCATTCTTTAAATTCAAATGATTTTCTTCAATTGTTAATCATTTCTTCAATAACAATCATAAAAATGGTTTTAAATTGTCAATTCAATTGTTCAATTCTTCAGTTTTCAATTATTTTCTTCTGTATTTAATAATTATGTGCTTTTTTAAATTACTTTCTAAACTTTTTTATTATATTTTGTTAAATTTCAATTACATTATTCAATTATCAATTATTTTCATCAATTTCAATTTTTTTTTCAATTCAGTTTCTCAATTTACAATTATTCCTATAATTTTCTTAATTTTTCAATTAATATTTTTAAATTCTCGTTTTGGTTAATTTTTCTTTCGATTATTAACAAGTTTTTTTAATTTTAAATTCAATCGTTCAAATATTTTCTGCAATTCTCAATTTTTTTCAAATTTTAATTTTCATTTAGCAATAATTATCGCTTTTTTCAGTTATATTTTTTAATCTTTTATTGAGATTCTTGAAATTTCAATTTCATTCTTCAATTTTTAATTATTTTTTAAAATTTTTAATTGTTTTCGTTAATTTTAAATTATTTTCTTCAATTTCAGTTTTTTCCTACTTTCAATCCAGTTGTTCAATTTACAATTATTTTCAACAAGTAGTCCTATAATTTTTCTTGCTGCAATTATTTTCTTGAAATTTAATTTTTATTTCTTTATTTTTTAATGTTTTTTAGTTGTGTATTAATCAAGCCATTTTTTGAATTTTGTTTTCAATTATTTTCGCCTTTGCTTCTTAATTGTTTTTCAATTCTTCATTATTTTTTCAAATCTCAATTTAATTTTTAAATTTTTAATTTATTTCTTTATTTTTAGGGTTCTTATAGTAGAACCCTTATAGCGAGACTCGTGCGTCCGTAGCCAAAAACCATTCCCCCCCCTTAACTTCTAAACTATTTGACCTAGAGGGCTGAAATTTGGTACACTTATGTATTTTTACGTGTAGATTGCACGAAAAATATAGAGAACATGATTCAAGGTGATGTTCATAGCGTTGTCAAGAAAATAACAACTTTTTTTTTTTGCAAAAATGCATTAAAAAGGGACCATTCCCCCCCCCCCCCCCTTAACTTCTAAAATATTTGACCTAGAGGACAGAAATTTGGTACACGTATGTATTTTCACGTGTAGATTACACGAAAAATATAGAAAACATGATCTGAATTGATGGCCATAGCGTTGTCAAGGAAAAACTGCAAATTTCCGAAAAAAAGTTTTTTTTCTCTAACTTTGACATTATTTGAGCTAGAGGGTTAAAATTTGGCACCCTCGTGTATTTTTGCATGCAGATTATGGAAAAATTATGTTTGGAAATAAAATTGAATATTATGAGGTCACAAAAAAAAAATTCAAAAAATGACCAAAAAGAGGTTTAGATCCCTATACTAGAGCTCACCCTAATTGTCCTACAGTACCCTTCAAACCAATAAAATTTTTATTTGTATACTCAGAATTTAGAAAAACGATATAAAACGCGAATAAAAAGGGTTATCACTCTTTTTTTCAAAATAATTGAAAAATTATGAAAAAAAACAAAAAAAATTTTTAATCTTATACAAGACTTGACCAAGGCTGCCACAGGACCTATAATTAAGACTGTTATAAGCCTTGAAACCCTATAAAAATTTCAGGGCCTCCCCCTAAAAAAAATTCTTGATTTTTATTTTATTTATATGAAATACAAGCCTGTACCCTTAAGCAAAAGTTTCATGTACTTGAAGGTAGAAGTATTTTCATAATTTGTACGTTCTAATTAATTTTCATAATCTGTACATAAAAATATACAAATGTATCAAATTTTAGCCCTCCAGCTCAAATAGTTTCAAAGTTATGAGGAAGAAACTTTTTTTCGAAAGTTTGCAGTTTTTCTTTTTTTTGACAACGTTTTGACTGTCAATCCAGATAATGTTCCCTATAATTTTCCTGTAATCTACACGTGAAAATACATATGTGTACCAAATTAGAGCTCTCTGTTTGTTAATAAGGTATATTTTTGTTTCGTAAATGTACGGAACCCTAGATTTTGGTACGGGTGTAACTCGTACTTGCCCGATTTTATTTATTACTTTCTTAAATTTGCAATTATTTTTTTAAATTTCAATAATTTTCTCAGATTTTCAAAATAGTCTTTCAATTTCATTGTTTAAGTCTACGAAATACGGGGGTGGGTAAGTTTTAATATAAAAGAATCACCCAATATTTTGTAGAATTCTATGAAGTACAGGGTATTCTATTTTATATTAAATCTTAATTCCCTGTGCTTCATTGAATTCTACAAAATACTGGGTGATTCGATTATATTAAATCTGACCCCCCCCCCCCCCCCCCCGGTATTTCGTAGAATTTAATAGTGTACTAATTTATATTAATATTATTATTTTAACCTTGCAATTTTTACCCATTTTGATTCTATTTTACATAATTTAAAAAAAATGTCATGCTGTTTATAAAGGGGTCATTTAATTTACTTAATTTATTATTTTCCGCTTTACGACTTTATAATCACATTTGCCTTCCGTTATAAAGTGGTCAACATATTTTATAAAGTAGTAACTAAGATAGCAATTTATAAATGTTTAGAAAATCTGTTTTAAAAATCCACAAAATCCATTTTTCTTAAATTTTTTTTGAACATTTGAAATCACGAAAGTTGTGATTTTTAAAAATTTAAAATAAGAATTTTAAAGTTTATAAGTTTTGTTGATTTATGATTAAGAATAATTTAAAAAAAGTTTACGCAAGATAGGCATTTGGCGCAAAACCGCTCTTTTCAATAATTTTTAAACTTTTAAGAACTTTTTTAAGTTTTAAACTTCTTGCCCTCCTTATAACCAAAAAATCAATTACAGATTATTAAAATTAAAGGTTTTGTTTGTAAGTGATTTAAAATACTTGTAAACTTTTTAATTAAAACATTGAATTGATTTAAAAACAATTTTCTTTAATACAGTGAGTCCTCCAGAATCTTCGGACTCTTCGATTTCTCCCACCCTTTATCCTTCGTAATCGTCGGACGCTTAGGCAACGCCTCTTGGACGATTTCAGGGACGTGTAATTTATAAATTGCTCCCAGAAACGGACGATGCATAATAATGTGTAATTTTGTTATTCCATATATTTAAATTTTTATGTTCAGGTTATCTATTAAAATTATATTTAATTTTATTGCATTTAATGTGAGTTGTAATAATTTTGAAACGCATGAAAATTGAAAATATTTAAAATTTATACGAATAAAATTTATATTTGATTTAATTAATCAATATTTGGAAAATTAAATATATAATTGATTAAGAGTCGAATCTTTAAAAATTCTAATTAGTAGAAATTAGAATCATTTGAAATTTAAATTGAACTTAAATTAAAAAAATTGAGGTTTTTGTAAATTAAGCCAAAGATTAATTACTAAAACCTTTAAAATTTTGTAAAAAAACAAAATATATACAGAGCTCACATCATTTAACGTCAAATATGAAACACGTATCAAAATATTCCACTAAATTTAATCTAATGAACATATTATTACTGTATACGACCGTAACGGAAAAAAGCAGTATTTTATTTTATCAAATTAGTAATAATAATACGCAATAAAAAACACCAATAAAACGTTAGTAACTTTTGGCAACAAATTCCGTTTAAGATCAGCTCTATCTAGAAAATAATTTTAATATGTTGAAGAAAAGTGAAAATATCTATAAAAGAAACATTTATTTGATCCAATTATGTATAAAACTGTTTTCAAAAGTCATTTTTTATAAGAACTAAACTATTTTTTTTAATTCTTTTTACTATTTTCTATAAAATCCAGCTTGAGAAAAACTTTGTTTCATTAAGGTTTGAGGTTATGTCACACATTACTTTTAGTTGATTGCATTATTTCACACTTTCACGATATTTTTGAGTACTTAAAACAACCTATTTATATTGAAAATATTCGCATGGATTTTGCTTAAAGAAACAAACAAATCAAACAAATTTTTTTATAAATAGAAGCTTTGCAAATACGTCCAGCCTGTCGGACAATGTCCCATCTCTAACTACAAATTATTATAGAATTGGCCACACCCGGCCACCAAGAAGAAGAAGAAGAAGAAGAAGAAGAACTACAAATTATACAGCGCTGACTAGTGATAGGCGCACCTTGAAAATCCGACGACTGCGTAAAATGCCACCGCCCAAAAATCCAACGTTTAAGAAGGATCTGCAATTCCAGAGTTCAACGATTCTAGAGGACTCACTGTATTTCGCTATTCTCCTACACTTATTTAAAGTTCCGAAACCAAATTGTCTCTACTGCAATTAAGAAGTTTTTAAAATTGTTAACTAACAAAATTTTAAGAAACTGTAATAGATTTTTTTTGTCACAGGAAGTATTAAATGTTCGAAACTTTGAATCATAGTAGAAAAAAAAAAAAAATATATAAATCAAATTATTTTCGAAATAATACATAAATCTTCTTAAATAAGAATTAACTGTTATAAAAGCAAATATTTTCTGACAAATGTTTAAATACATGAAATATGTAGTAAAAACGTTCTTAAATTTAGCCCACCATTTTGTCAGCCAATAAAATCACTTGCACCTCAGGAGAAAGATTTTGTTTTCCATCAGCCATGTCTAGATAGGTTAGTGGTTAGGTATTTCGTTTGCGTGCGTCGAACCCGGGTTTGAATCCTTGTCCCTCCAAATTTGATTTAAAAAATTTCTCCATAATTCCAGGTCTTCACTATAAATTAAGATAATGTACAATCTGTATTTATCAATATTCAAACGCTTACATTAAAATAATTTTTATTTTTAATCTAAAGGTTTTTTTGAAGCTTCCCTAAAGCTTCTCTGGAGGTTCTGTGGAAGCTTCCATGAAGATTCCCTGTAGGTGCGATGGAAGCTTCCATGAAGATTCCCTGAAGGTTCGATGGAAGCTTTAATGAAACTTTCCTGGAGGTTGGGTGGAAGCTTCCACTGGAATCTCCAGGGAGAGCTTCCTGGGAGACAGACATCCCAAGGTTCCTGGAAGATACCAAGCTATTTGGGCTCAGAAGTACCCCAGTAGTCAACCGATGTCCACGTCATTTCCAGTCAGCTTTTTTAGAGAAGTTAACCTAAAAATGTCAAAATTGACTTCTCAGAAGTATCTCAGTAGCCAACCGATGTCTAGGTCATTTCCGGTCAACTTTTGTAGAGAAGTTAAGCTTAAATTGTAAGAATCGACACCTCTAAAGAACCTAAGTTCGCCAGGTGTCCAGGTCCTTTTCGGACTACTATTTCAGGAAAGTTAACCTCAATCTTGAAAGTCGACTTCTTTAATGTACCTAAGTGATCAACCGATGTCCACGTCATTTCCGGTCAACTTCTTCGTGAAACTTAAGTTAAAAATGTAAAATTGACTTCTCAGAAGTACCCCAGTAGTCAACCGATGTCTACGTCATTTCGGGTCAACAACTTCAGGAAAGTTAACTTAAAAATGTAAAAATTGACTTCTGAGAAGTACCCCAGTAGTCATCCGATGTTTACATCATTTCCTGTCAACTTCTTCAGGGTAGTTAACTTAAAAAAGTAAAAATAGACTTCTCAGAAGTACCCCAGTAGTCAACCGATGTCTACGTCATTTCGGGTCAACAACTTCAGGAAAGTTAACTTAAAAATGTAAAAATTGACTTCTGAGAAGTACCCCAGTATGCAACCGATGTTTACATCATATCCTGTCAACTTCTTCAGGGTAGTTAACTTAAAAAAGTAAAAATTGACTTCTCAGAAGTACCCCAGTAGTCAACCTATGTCTACGTCATTTCGGGTCAACAACTTCAGGAAAGTTAACTTAAAAATGTAAAAATTGACTTCTGAGAAGTACCCCAGTAGTCAACCGATGTTTACATCATATCCTGTCAACTTCTTCAGGGTAGTTAACTTAAAAAAGTAAAAATTGACTTCTCAGAAGTACCCCAGTAGTCAACCGATGTCTACGTCATTTCGGGTCAACAACTTCAGGAAAGTTAACTTAAAAATGTAAAAAATGACTTCTTAGAAGTACCCCATTAGTCAACCGATGTCTAAGTCATTTCGGGTCAACAACTTCAGGAAAGTTAACTTAAAAATGTAAAAATTGACTTCTGAGAAGTACCCCAGTAGTCATCCGATGTTTACATCATTTCCTGGCAACTTCTTCAGGGTAGTTAACTTAAAAAAGTAAAAATTGACTTCTCAGAAGTACCCCAGTAGTCATCCGATGTTTACATCATTTCCTGTCAACTTCTTCAGGGTAGTTAACTTAAAAAAGTAAAAATTGACTTCTCAGAAGTACCCCAGTAATCAACCGATGTCTTGGTCATTTCCGATCAACTTCTGCAGGGAAGTTAATCTCAAATTGTGAAAACTGACTTCTCTAAAGTACCTGAGTATCCGGCAGATGTCGAGGTCATTTCCGGTTAACTTTTTCTAGGAATTTAACCTAAAAATGTTAAAATCGACTTCTCTGAAGTACAGAATTACTGATATCTAGGTCATTTCCGGTCAACTATTTTAGGGAAGTTAACCTTTAATTTTAAAAATCCACTTCTTTAATGTATGTAAGTAATTACCCGATGTCCACGTCATTTTCGGGTAATTTTTTCAAGGAGGTTAAGCTCTAAATGTAAAAATTGACTTCTCAGAAGTAGCCCAGTACTTATCTGATGTCCACGTCATTTCCGGTCAACTTCTTCCGGGAATTTAACCCCAAAATGTAAAAACCAACTTTTCTGAAGCACCGAAGTATACTTTCAATGTCTAGGTCGTTTCCAGTGAACTTTTTTATAGAAGTTAACCTCAAAATGTAAAAATCGACTTTTCTGAAGTACACAAGTACCCAACTGATTTCGAGGTCATTGTTGGTCAACCATTTCAGAGTGAGGTTAACCTTAAAATGTAAAAATTTATTTCTGAGAAGTACACCAGTACTCAATCGATGCCGAGGTCATTTTCGGTTATCTTCTTTAGGGAAGTTAACATTTTAATGCAGAAATCAACTAATCTAAAATACCTAAGTACCCAACCGATTTCCAGGTATGTTTCTTTAAACTTTCCGGGTAAGTTAACTTCATAATGTAAAATAAACAATTCTGAATAAATTATCACACTAAAACAGCAAAAACAAATTTGTCATTTTGAGACGTTGGGTCCCAATACTTAAAACATTTAAACTTATTTTACACAGGAAAAAAACTTATTAAATAAAACCTCTAGTAAAGAGATTATAAAAAAGCAGATTAATGCTTGACATTCTGAATGGAAGAAGTTGTCCGGAAATGTCCTAGACATGTGTCGGGTATTTAGGTACTTTAAAGGAGACGGTTTTTATATTTTGAGGTTAAATTCCCTCAAGAAGTTGACCGGAAATGACCTAGACATTAGTTAAGTGCTTGGTTTCTTCGGACAAGTCGGTTATTACATTTTAAGGTTAACTTCCCTGAGGAAGTAGACCAAAAATTACCTGGACATCTGTCGGGTACTTAAGTACTTTAAAGAAGTACATTTTCACAATTTAAGGTTAACTTCTCTGAAGAAGTTTACCGGAAATGACCTGGACATTTGTTGTGTACTTGATTTCTTTAGAAAAGTCGGCTATTTCATTTTATGGTTAACTTTCCTGAAGAAGTTGACCGGTGATGATCTGGACATCTGTCGGGTACTTAGGTACTTTAGAGAAGTTCATTCTCTCAATTTGTTTTTACGTATAAATCAATCTCTTATACGTAATGTATTAAAGTGCAGAAGGTAGCACATTGAACGGACACAGAATTTATAAAACATATTTAACACTATTTATTGTTCCTCATTTTCAACAGTTACAGGCAAATCATTAAACTATTATAAAAGGAATAATCATTTCTAGCCATTTGTGTTAATTGTATCGCGTCTAGCGTACCACTGACTCAAGAGCGGAAAAGTTGTCGCTTGGGGCAGTTGCCCTGTTGCCAAGCATATGAATTTAAGACAGAATTTCTCGAAAATGTAAAAGTGGCAACATGTCAAAGTGACCACGTGACAATGCTTCGCCAAGACTGGGTCTGGAGTTCAGATGGGCCCAGGGAACCCCGGCCCCAGCGGTTTATGACTTTAAGCAGGTCCTTGCCCGAACTACGCGTATTCCAGTACCTGAGAATTGATGAAACATTGTTTGATTTCTATCAGTTAAAAACTAAATTTTCCTTGGCGACAATTTTTATAAAAATCCATTTTTTACATTTTGAGGTTATCATCCCTGGAGAAGTGGACCAGATATGAAATAGACATTTGTTAGGTACCAGGTTTCTTCGGGTGAAATCTGATGAAAGTGTCAATTTTTGCGTCGTAATGAAATAGAAAGAGATGGACAAATATCAGCATTTTTTCTTTCTCATTACGACGCAACGTTTGACGCATTCATCTGATTTCACTTTTCAGAGAAGTCGGTAACAACATTTTATGGTTAACTTTCCTGAAGAAGTTGACCGGCGATGTTCTGGACATCTGTCGGGTACTTAGGTACTTTAGAAAAGTCCATTTTCTCAATTTAAGAGTAACTTCCCTAAAGAAGTTTACTTGAAATGACCTAGACATGCGTCGTGTAGTTGGGTACTTTAGAGCACTCTGTGCAGGAAGGACGATATTATCAACTTTCATTGTGGCTACTTTTTGAATAGTGTTTTTTTTTTCTTCAAATCTCCCTGATGAAAATGTTATATGCTTTTTCAAGATTTATTAGTAATACATCACAGCCAAAAATTCTGCGACAGCAAATAATTCGCGCTATGAACCCCTTAATGATGAAGCCTTAACTGTAAGTGCTGGATCAGAAATATTAATAAAAACGGAAATATTTTGTCAAAAAATTGTAAAAAAAAAGTTTTTTAAGGATAAAAAAAATTTCTATAATTTTTTAAGAGTAAAAAATTTTTTTAAAATTTTAAAATTTAAATTTTTACAAAATTTTTTTTACAGTAACAATAAGGGTATTTTGTCAAAATATGATTAAACAAGCACCCAAAAAAATCATTCAAACATTTTTTTTTAAAGGAAAACAAATTTTTTTTTGTAATTTTTTTTTATAATTTATTAACATTGTTTAACAAAATATCCTTATTTTAATTGATTTTTCTTATCTAGCACTTACTGTTTTGGCCTTGGCATAATTGTATTAAAACACTCACATTAAGGAGTGTTCTTTAAACGACGCACAGTGGGCGAAAATGACAAAAAAGGAGTCAAAATTGTTTCTCCGGCGCAATTTTAATTGCATTTCAATGACCTTGCGCTTAAAATACAGCTTCAGCATAGGGCTATGAGACATAGGTGCGATCTTTTTTATTTAACCTACATAGTCTTTTTTACATCGCCTTAAACTGGGGTAAAAAATGATTGAATTTTGAGAAATGCTGAATAACTTTAAGAATTTTGAACTAATTTGATTACCCTTTTCCTCTTAAGTTCTTTGGGGGTCCTGGATTAAAAATTTGGCATTAGTTTTTCAAAATTCAAAATGGCGGATCCAATATGGCGGCCAATTTTTTTAAAAGTCGTTGAATTCGCTTGAAACTTGTCACTTGAGGGTTTTTATGATCGCTGATTACGAATTTGGCATTAGTTTTTCAAAATTCAAAATGGCGGATCCAATATGGCGGCCATTTTTTTTTAAATTAATTGAATTCGCTTGAAACTTGTATCTTGGGGGTTTTTATGATCGCTGATTACGAATTTGGCATTAGTTTTTCAAAATTCAGAATGGCGGATCCAATATGGCGGCCAATTTTTTTTAAATTAATTGAATTCGCTTGAAACTTATCTCTAGGGGGGTTTTATGATCGCTGATTACGAATTTGGCATTTGTTTTTCAAAATTCGAAATGGCGGATCCAATATGGCGGCCAATTTTTTTTAAATTAATTGAATTCGCTTGAAACTTGTATCTTGAGGGTTTTTATGATCGCTGATTATGTTTTTCGCACTGGATTTTGCTAATGCTGCCTCTGGAAAATATAGAACTACTAACAAATAATGTTTTATACGAGTTTAGATCTGGAATTGCAAATTTATTAATGCAACAATCTTCTTTATGGGTATTGTCACCTATGTAAATGTAAGGAAAATTTTGAATATATGTGAATTTGTTTATTTTTTATTTATAGCTCACTTCATCTGTTATCATAAGAAAATTTGACGTTTGTTAATGAAAACTTGAAAGAGTTTATGTAAAAAATTTTAATAAATTTGAATGAACCGTGTCTTACTTAGATACATTTAAAAAAGGAATAATTTCTTTGATTTAATAGTGAATTAAAAAATAGGATACAATTGTATTTAGTATCAGGTAAGAATATTGTTGTGCAGAACATTTTTAGTAACCTCTTTAAAACTCATGATTTGCAAGTAACTCTATTTTTTCAGATATTTCAGTAATAGGTATTCAAGCGAATTCAATGAAGTTTGAAAAAATTGGTTGCCATATTGGATTTGCCATTTTGAATTTTGAAAAATTAATGCCAAATTCGTAATTAGCGATCATAAAAACCCTCAAAATACAAGTTTCAAGCGAATTCAATTAATTTAAAAAAAATTGGTTGCCATATTGGATCCGCCATTTTGAATTTTGAAAAACTAATGCCACATTCTTAATCAGCGATCATAAAAACCCTCAAATGACAAGTTTCAAGCGAATTCAACGACTTTTGAAAAAATTGGTTGCCATATTGGATTTGCCATTTTGAATTTTGAAAAATTAATGCCAAATTCGTAATTAGCGATCATAAAAACCCTCAAGATACAAGTTTCAAGCGAATTCAATTAATTTAAAAAAAATTGGTTGCCATATTGGATCCGACATTTTGAAT
This sequence comes from Ganaspis brasiliensis, assembly GCA_037103525.1. Classification (NCBI taxonomy): domain Eukaryota; kingdom Metazoa; phylum Arthropoda; class Insecta; order Hymenoptera; family Figitidae; genus Ganaspis; species Ganaspis brasiliensis. The sequence goes on along the minus strand of JAZKLR010000451.1, from coordinate 115,882 downwards.
TTTGAAAAACTAATGCCAAATTCGTAATCAGCGATCATAAAAACCCTCAAGATACAAGTTTCAAGCGAATTCAATTAATTTAAAAAAAATTGGCCGCCATATTGGATCCGCCATTTTGAATTTTGAAAAACAAATGCTAAATTCGTAATCAGCGATCATAAAACCCCCCTAGAGATAAGTTTCAAGCGAATTCAATTAATTTTAAAAAAATTGGCCGCCATATTGGATCCGCCATTTTGAATTTTGAAAAACTAATGCCAAATTCGTAATCAGCGATCATAAAAACCCTCAAGATACAAGTTTCAAGCGAATTCAATTAATTTAAGAAAAATTGGCCGCCATATTGGATCCGCCATTTTGAATTTTGAAAAACTAATGCCAAATTCGTAATCAGCGATCATAAAAACCCTCAAGATACAAGTTTCAAGCGAATTCAATTAATTTAAAAAAATTGGCCGCCATATTGGATCCGCCATTTTGAATTTTGAAAAACTAATGCCAAATTTTTAATCCAGGACCCCCAAAGAACTTAAGAGGAAAAGGGTAATCAAATTAGTTCAAAATTGTTAAAGTTATTCAGCATTTCTCAAAATTCAATCATTTTTTACCCCAGTTTAAGGCGATGTAAAAAAGACTATGTAGGTTAAATAAAAAAGATCGCACCTATGTCTCATAGCCCTATGCTGAAGCTGTATTTTAAGCGCAAGGTCCTTGAAATACAATAAAAATTGCGCCGGAGAAACAATTTTGACGCCTTTTTTGTCATTTTCGCCCACTGTTCGACGGTATCAATTATTCAATTTTTTAAACTCCAATCCCCAGTCGTTGACAACCATCAACTTTCTTTCCCTTTACTTACAAAGTAACATACTTTTTGGTAGAAAGATCATCCCTTGAGTTACAAATTGTATTTAAGGAAGGTATTTCTTTCAAATGAAACAAGACCAGACCAGACCCTTCTTAAAGAAAGAACAAAATAGACGTAAATCAAACATATCATATCAATATAGAATTTAGTATTTTGAAAAAATGTTAAAATATAATTTGTTTTTTTCTTGACATATTTCTGTCAGACTTTATCGTGTATACTGCTTTATAATAGGTATAAAATAATTGTTATTTTTATTTATGTTATAGCCTCGGAGTTTGTGCTGATCCTTGCACTCCTCGTTGTGGTCACCCTTTTTGTCAGCACTGCATAAATAAAGTCATGATAAATAGAAGTGCACAATGTCCTATATGTAATGGTATTATGACTCGCAGAACACTTAACCGAAATCATCATTTAAACAGTATTATCACCCATTTCCACAAGATTGAAAGTGCTATTAAGGCTGATGTTTGCATAGAGAGTAAGTTTCTATATAGATTGTTTTTAAATACATTCACTTACTTCATATTTCAGGGGCTACTAAGGGGAGGATATACCTAGTTTATCAACTATATGAAGGAGTTTTTTTAAATTTTCAACAAAATTATTTTGATAGTAATTTTTCGTGAGGCATTCAATAGTCGTATGGAAAAACTGACCAAAATATATTTTGACCACTCTTGAATTTTGAGTAAGTGTAAAATTTGAAAATTCTTAAAACCCATCCGTAATTTTTTAGAAAATATGCTTTAATATTCAGAAAAAAATTAGCGATTAAATATTTTAATTTTTACTATTTTTGAAGCATTTTTTTCAAAAAAAATTTTCGTTTTTCTCAAATAAGTTTATGTTTTTCGACCTAAAATAAATATTATATTACAAAAAAAATTGACGCTTTTGATCAGTTGATTATTTAAAAATTTTTTTTTTTTAATTTTCCATCTGAACAGTTAGTGTTAAAATCAAGTCTATAAAAAAAGCCGTAAATTTACAAGCTGTTAGTATTTTTTGGAATTATAATACTGTTTGGGCATTTCTCCTCTTGCATATAATATAAATATTTATATAATAACTAGGGTGGCTTCGCGCGCCAACCCCCCTACTTTTAACTTTAACCTTCTTTAATTTAAGTTTTAATTCAATTTTTACTTTTAAGTTTTAAAATAAATATTCATATATATTATTGTATTAAAATACATAAATAACTATACCTATTCATTGAAATTTAGATTCTCTAATTAAAATAGGTATACTTATATAGTTAATTATTTCAATTAATTTTTATCTAAGGTATATTTTTATATAAAAATAAATGCTAATATATTGGAGTTATATAGAACAGTTAAAATTGTAAATAGATTTACCTTTATTTTAATTTAATAATACTCTTTATAAATTGGTTTTTAACCAAATTCTTTGAAAGAAACTTTAGGTTACTTAATTTTCATAGAATTTGTTCCCAATATGCACCGCGAGGAGGTATAATAAGCTTTAAACTTTATCACAAACCAATCTTACATCTCACCTAAACTAAAAATTTATGAGAATATCTTAAATACACTGAAACTATCTTTTGAAATACTTCTTATAGACAGGAGAAAAATAAAGAAATACAACTCAATTACAATTATTACATCTTGATCCAAAAGTTAGATAGATGCTTGACGCTTTAAAATAAGCTTCCTAAATTTTCTAACTTGAAGTTTCTATCTTAAATTAGGATCAAGATGTAACACTTTAAATTTAGTTGTATTTTTTCAAAGTTTTCTTCTATCGATCCGTCCGTTAATTTTTAACAGTTGTTTATTATAATTAATAAAAAAATAAGTTCAGTTACTACAAATTAAGTTAATACAAATTTTAACTTTAAAATTTAACTTTAATTTCACATAAATTTAATATTCTTTGTTTACATTTAAAATTTTACGCAATTCACAAAAAATGTTGATTCCATAAAGAATTTCACTTTTGCGCCAAATTTCGTTCTGTCAAACATAAAACATGAAGTTATCTCTTTGTAAATGTAAACAAATAATTTTAGATTTACAATAATATTCAACATTTGCCATTTTATACATTTCATGAAAATATAAAATTCCACATTGAATCAAAATTCTTTTTTGAATTATACAAAATTTTACAGTTATGAAAAGGAGATTCAATAAATGTAAAATTTATAGTGTAAAAATTGAAAAATTATAAAAGAAAGAATACATAATCTCCAAAGTATGTAACATTTTCTACTTTTCATTTAATTTAATTTCTAATTGATTTAATTTTCAAATTCCACTAATATTTCCCTAAATGACAAAAAGATTTCATCTCTGTCGCTGTTAAAATTACCTTAGAAAATAAGAGTTGAAAGGATTATGATAATAAAAATATTAAAAATTCATCATCAAAAAATAAAAAAATTAAACTTAATATATGTTAGTTCATTGAAAAACATTAATTTTTTTAAATACCTTCTTTATTTATCATACATAATATTTCTAAAATTATTGTTTTTAAATCCTTTTTTATATTCATAAGATTTATGTTATTTTAAAATAATCTTCACTCCAAAATTATATTTAGAGAGAGCTAGGCCTAGGCCTGGCTCTAGACTGTCCCAAGCCTGGCTAAAAACTGGCTAAGCCAAGCCTAGGCCAGTCTTGAGCTCGCTTTAGACTGTCCCAAGCCTAGCTCAAGTCTAACTCAAGACTGGCCCAGGCCTGGCTTAAGACTGGCACAAGACCAACTCAAGACTGGCCCAGGTCTGGCTTAAGACTGGCTTCAGCCGGGCTTAAGATTGGCTCGAGCCTGGCTATGTTATGTATATATATATATATATCATTGGGCTCAAATCTTGAAACAGCGGCGGCGTTGGCGGCGATATCTTTTTGTAATATAGGAAGATATAAAGTGATATAACCAAATGGTTATAACGATGGAATTCGTGAAAATATAAGTGACGCTAAAATGCAAACAAGTGACATCGGCATTATTCTTGAAGTCGACTATTACTATTATTTTTTTTTTTTTTTTTACAAAACAAGTTTAGGAGAGGAAAAAATGCATTTACGCACTTGTTCGTGTGGGACTCGACCACGGGCTGTGGTAATACCTCACTAAAACAACCTCTCCCATTCTTGCTTTACGTACTCTTATCCGCTTTTGCTCCTTCCGTCCTGAAAGGTAAGCAAGAGCGCGATTTTTTGCTCGAGGTATTTCAGTTCACTGTTCTGTAGGTGTTCCTGTCCCTTGCCGCTGTTGTTCTTTCGCGGTGGCGAAGAACGCTATTGGATGCTTTTTTAGAGCTACCTTCGTGATATTATATTATGAAGAACAGTGCTGTCGGACCAGATTAAGTGAACTTGGAAGGACAGCCTTTTGCATACGAACCGTCAATGCTTCAGCTTGACGTTCGCAATTTGGTATCTTTTTTAATTGGCTTACAAATGAAGCTTTAATCCCTCCCAAACAGCCTAGTATGAGAACAATTAATCGGATTTTATACCCTGGATACATTCGGCTCAGTTCAAACATAAGATCTTGATATTTCGTCCGTTTCTCATCCTCCTTTTGAATGATGTTGCCCTCAGCAGGAGCCGAAAACTCTATCACACAAATGATCTTACTTTTATGATCTTGGAGTACAATATCAGGCTTAGTAGCTCTGATACGATGAGTTGTAGGAAAAGAAAAATTCCAGTAGATCTTACACTCTTCATTTTCCACAACAGATTCCTGATCCCCTTGGGCATACGGCAAGATGGGTTCCTTATCAATAGCATACTGGTGTCAAAAGTGATAATACAGCATCTTAAGAGCAGCATTGTGTCTTTCTACATACCTGTAACATGCATACTTCGGACACGCACTTAGAATGTGACCAAGTGTTTCCGGGTATTGCTTACATGCTCGACAGTTGTTATTGTCAACAGGTATATGCATCACACGACTGCGGTACACCAGAGTATTAATTACACCATCCTGACAAGCGAACAAAAATCCCTCAGGCTCCGATCTCAAACCAGCAGATTTAAGAAAAGCAAAAGTCAAGCCTTGAAACAATCCTATTTCACTTATGAGATTATAGAACTGCCCGTGAACAGGTTTGCTTTTATGTTCCTGTAACAAAAGCGCTTGTTCTGCCTCCGTGACACACTTTTTAAGCATCAATGGTGAAAACGATGCTAATCCACGTTGCACATTACTAGTATCAAATGGGAGACGAAGTTCATTCGCAGCTCTTTCTGCCGCATGATATAAGAATACCCCACAATTCGTAATTTCATGATGGTGAACAAATTGTAAAAGAGGATCTCGACTGTTCATACTTGAGCATGTAGCAGCCAAAACGATTCTACGATGAAGACACTCTAAGTTCAGTAGACCTCTTCCTCCCCGGTCTCGTAGAAGGTAAATTCGTTGCACGGAAGACCTTGGATGATGACTACGATGGATTGACATCATCTTGCGGGTTTCTCTATCTAGTATTTTCAACTCATTCACATTCCACTTAACAGCTCCAAAGGTATAGAGAAGTAAAGGAATGGCTAATGTGTTTGTGGCCTGTATTTTGTTCTTCCCAGACAATTCGGAAGACCACATTTTTCTGAGAAGCCCACGATATTTTGTTTGGAGTTGATCTTCAAGCCCACACACATCTTGAGTCTCCGCCTGAGGAATTCCAAGATATGTGTAAGTCTCTCCTTCACCAAGATGTTGAATGGTGTTGCCACAAATGAGTTGAATGTCCTCAGAGTCCCTCGGAATTTCAGATGTTTCATTTCTTCCTTTAATCAGATGGATGACGGCACATTTATCCAATCCAAAATCCATGCCTATGGCTCTGGAATACTCGGCAACTGCAAACACCAAAATTCTAAGCGCATCCTTACTGGATGCATAGAGCTTAAGATCGTCCATATAGAAAAGATGGTTGATCTTATAGACTCTATTTCTTGGTTTGCCACACATGTATCCAGAGTGTTTTTTTCGAAGTGCAATAGACAGAGGTAAGAGGGAGATACAAAAAAGAAGAGGACTAAGGGAGTCGCCTTGAAAAACTCCTTTTCTAAACGAGATGATGTTAGTCATCAACTGCTGTTTGTTAGATGTTATAACAAACCTTGTCCTCCACTTAAGCATTAGATCTTTTAAGCATCTCACGAAGATCGGATGAACCTTCAAACATTCAAGGATCTTGATGGTCAGCTCGTGACTCGTGGATTCGAATGCTTTGCAGTAATCAATCCAAGCTATTGACAGGTTACGTCGATAAAATATCAAATCTTGGGTAAGACACCTATCTATTAATAGGTTCTCCCTACAACCTGACAGGCCTTTCTTACATCCTCGTTGTTCACCTACCGCACTCCAGACTGGTTCTATAGATGACAATATCCTCTCCTTAAAGACCCCAGTAAATAGCTTGTAGCAGGTGTTAAGACAAGCAATAGGTCTGTAATTTTTTGGATTGGATAAATCTCCTGATTTTGGTAGAAGTACCGTTCGTCCTTCCACCAACCACTGTGGTATTGAATGTTCCCCGTTGAGGTAGGTAGTGAATATACCGGCCAAATATTGGTGAGTTAAAGTAAACTTCTTCCACCATAGATTACACAGCCCCACAAAAAAAAAGTGTCATGTAGTTTTGACCGGAATACCCTAGCCCTATGTATTTTGACGCGCTGAACACGAATCCGAAGTCCATTTTGCTCCATCACGTCAGTATTTTTTTCTAACCTCAAAAAACATGTCGAATTTTGAGAGGTAGGCGATTTTTTAAAAAAATTTATGGATTTACTTCAAACTTGGTATCTGGGGGTTTTTTTGGGTCGCTGATTACGAATCTGAAGTTAGATTTTCAAAATTCAAAATGGCGGATCCAATATGGCGGACGAATTTTGAAAAAATTTGAAGATTTACTTCAAACTTGGTATCTGGGGGTTTTTTGGGTCGCTGATTGCGAATCTGACGTCATATTTTCGAAATTTTTATGAAATTTGGTATCTTCAGGTTTTTAAGTTGCTGAGTGTGATTTCGAAGCGAGTTTCTCACATTTTCAAATATGACTTCTATTACAATTTTATCATAAAATATTCCTTGGTAACAGATTGGATATGTTTGGTGCAGAAGCCAAATAAGAATGTACATTGTTCCATTCTGCATCTTATTCCTGATAAATCTTCAAATTTTTTAAAAATTCGTCCGCCATATTGGATCCGCCATTTTGAATTTTGAAAATCTAACTTCAGATTCGTAATCAGCGACCCAAAAAACCCCCAGATACCAAGTTTGAAGTAAATCTTCAAATTTTTTTAAAATTCGTCCGCCATATTGGATCCGCCATTTTGAGTTTTGAAAATCTAACTTCAGATTCGTAATCAGCGACCCAAAAAACCCTCAGATACCAAGTTTGAAGTAAATCCATAAATTTTTTTAAAAAATCGCCTACCTCTCAAAATCCGACAAGTTTTTTGAGGTTAGAAAAAAATCCTGACGTGATAGAGCAAAATGGACTTCGGATTCGTGTTCAGCGCGTCAAAATACATAGGGCTAAGGTATTCCGGTCAAAAGTACATGACACTTTTTTTTTTTGTGGGGCTGTGTTATTAATCTTATCTGGCCCGGGTGCTGAAAAGTTCTTAGTTTTAGCTACTGCATTTTTTACCTCCTCTTCAGTAATTGGTGGACATATCTCTGCAAATTGGTCATGCCCCTGTCTGACACAAAAGCTGCGAAAGAGTGACAAAGATAACCCTTCATCGTTTACTAAATAGGATGTCCCATAGATGTTGCTCTAGAAAGTTTCAATCTCTTCGCGACATGGAGGCCTTTCAACGGTTGTTGATGGTACACTGAACAGGCGGGAAGAATTAGTAGCAAAGATATTATTTTGCTTTATCCATTTCATCCTTCGTTCTAAACGTTCCCTTATGACTTCAAAAGAACGTATCTTCTCAATCCAGTGTTGCTTGATGGTCTACAACTTTGACTTTTTAAAGTGTGATGCAATCTTTTAAGAGTTTGGGCTATTTCCAAAACTCTTGGCGTTAACCTTCTATTTGATTCTAGATATGCAATCACACTCTGCAATTGAGAAGCATGTCGTCAAGCTATCCCGATCTTGATTTGCACTTGTTTGATTCGCTGGCAGGTCTTAGCAACGCGTTCCACAACAGATTTTCTGTTACTTTTGCGAAGTAAGGACACAGCTTTTTCATACACAGCACAGTTCAATGTCCAGAGATCTACACTCTCTGAGAGTAATGAGAGTTCATTGTTCCCTTCAGACATTTTATCCATTTTAATGGAAACCTTGAGATAAATTTTGGTTTCCCTCGATCTCATGTTTCAATCTTCGGCTGCTGGCGTTGGTGTTTTACACAAAATTTGTGTGTTCTCTGAGGGGTCTTCCTGGTCTTGGAGAAGAGCTTCATATCCCCTTTTTTTCAGAGAGGATACCTGATCTCTTAAGTACTGAGGCGTCATTTCCGTGTATTGGGGGTGCATATTGACCAATCGCGCATGTAACCTCTGCATGTATCCTCTTCTGTTAGGGGAACTATTTTGCCAACACAACAAAATGTCCCTCTGAAGTTGGTCCGTCCATTTTAGCCTTAATCGAGCTTGTCCCTGGTCGTTGCTAAGTCGTCTCCTGGCTTCTATCCTATTGCCACGCCCAACTGAACCCTGATCTCCATCCGAGAGAGACCTATGTATTGTGGGTGGCACTGCGCGTTACAGTCGTCGTAACCGCAAATACTCTGTGTAGGAGGTTATCCCAACACAGAGTGGACAATTATATCGGGTGCCCACCACTATCTGACTTTTGGTCCCCCTCCGGGTATTTTAATTTCCTCGGTTCCTCCCATATCTGAGAGGCCTTCCCCTAACCACCACCTGGGGAGGCGTCTGATTGGGGTGTCAAAAACCCCATCTCAAATGCCATTCAAGTACTTGACCCAGTCGGCTCAGAAATTCTGTGATATCCAGTAAAGGGTATAATAATTTCCTTACCAACCCGATCAAATACCTATACGATGTTCTGTAATGGTCATCTTAGTACTGAGCCAAGTAGGACCAGTATCTTTGAGCTGCTTGGTAACGGAGGCACGAAGCAACCCATTTCAGGTTATTATTATTATTATTATTATTATTTTTTTTACATAACAAGTTTAGGAGAGGAAAAAATGCATTTACGCACTTGTTCGTGTGGGACTCGACCACATCCTGTGGCAATACCGCACTAAAACAACCTCTCCCAATTCTTGCTTTACATACTCTTATCAACTTTAGCTCCTTCCGTCCTGGAAGGTGAGCAAAAGCATCATTTTTCTTTACTCTGTACAGTTTCAGCATTCTGTTCTTTGGGTCTTCATGTCCATTGCCGCCGATGTTCTTATGCGGCCGACATGAAATTGTGGGATGCTTTTTTAGAGCTACCTTTAAAGATGTGTTTTTTACAAGGAACAGTGCTGTCGGACCAGAAAAAGAGAGTTCAAAATAACTGCTTTCTGCATTCTACCTGCTAACAAATTGGCTTGACGTTCGCAGGTTGGGTTCCTCTTCAGTTGACTCACAAATGAAGCCTTCATCCCTCCTAAGCAGCCGAGAATTAAAACAATCAAGTGGACTCTATATCCTGAATGAATTTTACTCAATTCGAATAAGAGCTCTTGATATTTGATCCGTTTCTCATCCTGCTTTTTAATGATGTTTCTCTCGGCAGGAGCCGAAAACTCAACCACATAAATGATCTTACTTTTATGATCTTGGAGGACCATATCAGGCTTGATGGCACTGATATGATGAGTGGTGGGGAAAGAAAAATTCCAGTAGATCTTGCACTGGTCATTTTCTACAACGGACTCTTGATCTTTTTGAGCATACGGCAGAATGAGCTCCTTATCTATACCGTACTGGTGACGAATGTGATAATACAAAACCTTCAGTGCAGCATTGTGTCTTTCTATATATCTGTTACATGCATAAATCGGACAGGCACTTAATATATGACTAAGTGTCAAGTAAAGTAAAGAAATTTATAAGACTGATTTAGAAATTTAAGTATAGCAAAGAACAAATTTCACAGGTATGCCAAAGGCTAGGAACTGTGAGAATAAAACAACGCAAAGCGTTGTTTAGCGGCATTTTTTTTTTTTTTTTTTTTTTTTTTTTTTTTTTTTTTATATGACTAAGTGTCTCCGGGTATTGTTTACATGCACGACAGTTGGAATCGTCAACAGGTATATGCATCACCCGGCTGCCTGCGGTACACCAAAGTATTAATCACTCCATCGTGACAAGCGAACAAAAATCTCTCTGTCTCCGATTTTAATCCAGCCGATTTAAGGAATGCAAAAGACAAACCTACAGACAATCCCATTTCTCTGACGATATTATAAAATTGTCCGTGAACAGGTTTAATAACATGTTTTTCTAAAAGAAGTACATGTTCTGCATTCTTTACATGTTTTTTGAGCATCAAAGGTGGTAATGACGCTATTCCATATTCGGTATTATTTGTATCAAATCGTAGATTAAATTCTTTTGCCGCTCTATTTGCCGCATGATATAAAAATGCCCCATTATTTGCAACTTCATGATGATGTACAAATTGCATTAAAGGATCCGTACTATTCATCACTGAGCATGCCGCAGCCAGTACAATACGGCGATGAAGACATTCTAAACTTAGTAACCCTCTTCCTCCCTGATCTCGTGGAAGGTAAATTCGAGTTACGGAAGACCTTGGATGATGGCATCGATGTACTGTCATCATCTTGCGCGTTTGTCTATTCAGTATCTTCAGGTCATCCACATTCCATTTAACAGCCCCAAATGTGTAGAGTATTAAAGGAATGGCAAATACATTTGTGGCCTGTATCTTATTCTTCCCTGATAATTTAGATGATCAAAGTTTTCTGAGAAGACCTCGATATTTAATTTGGAGATGATCTTTAAGCCCACGCACATCTTGAGTTTCCTATTGTGGAATTCCAAGATATGCGTAAGTTTCTCCTTCACCAAGATGATGAATGGTGTTACCACCAGTGACTCTCTGCTTTCTTGACACGGCCCTTAAGCATCAATGGTGAAAACGATGCTAATCCACGTTGCACATTACTAGTATCAAATGGGAGACGAAGTTCATTCGCAGCTCTTTCTGCCGCATGATATAAGAATACCCCACAATTCGTAATTTCATGATGGTGAACAAATTGTAAAAGAGGATCTCGACTGTTCATACTTGAGCATGTAGCAGCCAAAACGATTCTACGATGAAGACACTCTAAGTTCAGTAGACCTCTTCCTCCCCGGTCTCGTAGAAGGTAAATTCGTTGCACGGAAGACCTTGGATGATGACTACGATGGATTGACATCATCTTGCGGGTTTCTCTATCTAGTATTTTCAACTCATTCACATTCCACTTAACAGCTCCAAAGGTATAGAGAAGTAAAGGAATGGCTAATGTATTTGTGGCTTGTATTTTATTCTTCCCAGATAATTCGGAAGACCAAATTTTTCTGAGAAGACCACGATATTTTGTTTGGAGACGATCTTTAAGCTGACGCACATCTTGAGTCTCCGCTTGTGAAATTCCAAGATATGCGTATGTTTCTCCTTGACCAAGATGATGAATGGCGTGGCCACCAATGAGCTGATGATCCTCAGAGTCAGTGATTATTTTTTTATTTTTTTTTTATTTACAAAACAAGTTTAGGAGAGGAAAAAATGCATTTACGCACTTGTTCGTGTGGGACTCGACCACATCCTGTGGCAATACCGCACTAAAACAACCTCTCCCAATTCTTGCTTTACATATTCTTATCAACTTTTGCTCCTTCCGTCCTGGAAGGTAAGCAAAAGTTTCTTTTTTTTTTTTACTCTGTACAGTTTCACCATTCTGTTCTTTGGGTCTTCATGTCCATTGCCGCCGATGTTCTTATGCGGCCGACATGAAATTGTTGGATGCTTTTTTAGAGCTACCTTTAAAGATGTTTTTTTTTACAAGGAACAGTGCTGTCGGACCACAAAAAGAGAATTCAAAAGAACTGCTTTTTGCATTCTACCTGCTAACAGATTGGCTTGACGTTCGCAGGTTGGGATCTTCTTCAGTTGGCTCACAAATGAAGCCTTCATCCCTCCTAAGCAGCCGAGAATTAAAACAATCAAATGGACTCTATATCCTGGATGCATTTTACTCAATTCGAATAAGAGCTCTTGATATTTTATCCGTTTCTCATCCTCCTTTTTAATGATGTTTCTGTCGGCAGGAGCCGAAAACTCAACTACATAAATGATCTTACTTTTATGATCTTGGAGGACCATATCAGGCTTGGTGGCACTGATATGATGAGTAGTGGGGAAAGAAAAATTCCAGTAGATCTTGCACTGGTCATTTTCTACAACGGATTCTTGATCTATTTGGGCATACGGCAGAATGGGCTCTTTATCCTTATCAGTGTTTTTTTTTTTTTTTTTTTTTTTTTTTTTTTTTTTTTTTTTTACAAAACAAGTTTAGGAGAGGAAAAAATGCATTTACGCACTTGTTCGTGTGGGACTCGACCACATGCTGTGGTAATACCTCACTAAAACAACCTCTCCCATTCTTGCCTTACGTATTCTTATCCGCTTTTGCTCCTTCCGTCCTGAAAGGTAAGCAATAGCGCGATTCCTTTGCTCGAGGTGTTTTCAGTTCACTGTTCTGTAGGTGTTCCTGTCCGTTGCCGCTGTTGTTCTTACGCGGTGGCCAGGAACGCTATTGGATGCTTTTTTAGAGCTACCTTCGTGATGTTATATCATGAAGAACAGTGCTGCCTGACCAGATAAAGAGAGCTCAGCAGAACTGCCTTCTGCATTCGACCTGACAATGCGTCAGCTTGACGCTCGCAGGTTGGAACTCTTTAAAGCTGGCTAACAAATGAAGCTCTCATCCCCCCTAGACAGCCGAGAATAAGGACAACTAAATGGACTTTATAGCCTCTGTGTATTCTCCTCAATTCGAACAGCAGGTCTTGATACTTTTGACGTTTCTCATCCTCCTTCTGAGCGATATTGCCCTCGGCAGGAGCCGAAAACTCAATCACGCAGATGATCTTACCTTTATGATCCCGGAGTACTATATCAGGCTTAGTAGCACTGATACGATGAGTGGTAGAAAACGAAAAATTCCAGTAGATTCTGCAATTCTCATTCTCCACAAGAGCCTCCTGATCCTCTTGGGCGTATGGCAAGACAGGTTCCTTATCTACACCATATTGGTGTCGAAGATGGTAATACCTTAAGTCCAGCATTGTGTCTTTCAATATACCTGGAACATGCATACGTCGGACACGCACTTAGAATGTGAGTAAGTGTTTCCGGATATTGTTTACATGCTCGACAGTTGTAATTGTCGACAGGTATCTGCATGACCTTACTGCGATAATATAAGGTATTGATAACACCATCTTGGCAAGCAAATAAAAATCCCTCAGTCTCCGATCTTAAACCAGCAGATTTTAGAAATGTAAAAGACAGATCCTTAGACAACTCCATCTCCCTAAGAATCTTATAGAATTGCCCATGAAGAGGCTTCCTAACATGTTGCTCCAATAGAAGTACATGTTCAGCCTGCTTCACTTGTCTTTTAAGCATCAAAGGTGTTAATGATGCCAATCCCTGTTCTGCATCGCTGGTATCAAACAGAAGACTAAGTTCATCTGCCGCTCTGTTTGCCGCTTTGTATAAAAATGCCCCATTATCTGCAATTTCATGATGGTGGACAAATTGCATAAGAGGATCATTACTGTTCATCACCGAACACGCCGCAGCCAATACAATACGGCGATGAAGACACTCTACACTAAGTAGACCTCTCCCTCCCTAATCGCGTGGAAGGTAAATTTGAGGTACAGAAGACCTTGGGTGATTTTTTTTTTTTTTTTTTTTTTTTTTTTTTTTTACAAAACAAGTTTAGGAGAGGAAAAAATGCATTTACGCACTTGTTCGTGTGGGACTCGACCACATCCTGTGGCAATACCGCACTAAAACAACCTCTCCCAATTCTTGCTTTACATATTCTTATCAACTTTTGCTCCTTCCGTCCTGGAAGGTAAGCAAAAGTTTCTTTTTTTTTACTCTGTACAGTTTCACCATTCTGTTGTTTGGGTCTTAATGTCCATTGCCGCCGATGTTCTTATGCGGCCGACATGAAATTGTTGGATGCTTTTTTAGAGCTACCTTTAAAGATGTTTTTTTTTTTTTTACAAGGAACAGTGCTGTCGGACCACAAAAAGAGAATTCAAAAGAACTGCTTTTTGCATTCTACCTGCTAACAGATTGGCTTGACGTTCGCAGGTTGGGATCTTCTTCAGTTGGCTCACAAATGAAGCCTTCATCCCTCCTAAGCAGCCGAGAATTAAAACAATCAAATGGACTCTATATCCTGGATGCATTTTACTCAATTCGAATAAGAGCTCTTGATATTTTATCCGTTTCTCATCCTCCTTTTTAATGATGTTTCTTTCGGCAGGAGCCGAAAACTCAACTACATAAATGATCTTACTTTTATGATCTTGGAGGACCATATCAGGCTTGGTGGCACTGATATGATGAGTGGTGGGGAAAGAAAAATTCCAGTAGATCTTGCACTGGTCATTTTCTACAACGGATTCTTGATCCATTTGGGCATACGGCAGAATGGGCTCTTTATATATACCGTACTGGTGACGAAGGTGGTAATACAAAACCTTCAGTGCAGCATTGTGTCTTTCTATATATCTGTTACATGCATAAATCGGACAGGCACTTAATATATGACTAAGTGTCTCCGGGTATTGTTTGCATGCACGACAGTTGGAATCGTCAACAGGTATATGCATCACACGGCTGCGGTACACCAAAGTATTAATCACTCCATCCTGACAAGCGAACAAAAATCCCTCTGTCTCCGATTTTAATCCAGCCGATTTAAGGAATGCAAAAGACAAACCTACAGACAATCCCATTTCTCTGACGATATTATAAAATTGTCCGTGAACAGGCTTACTAACATGTTTTTCTAAAAGAAGTACATGTTCTGCATTCTTTACATGTTTTTTGAGCATCAAAGGTGGTAATGACGCTATTCCATGTTCGGTATTATTTGTATCAAATCGAAGATTAAGTTCCTTTGCCGCTCTATTTGCCGCTTGATATAAAAATGCCCCATTATTTGCAACTTCATGATGATGGACAAATTGCATTAAAGGATCCGTACTATTCATCACTGAGCATGCCGCAGCCAGTACAATACGGCGATGAAGACATTCTAAACTTAGTAACCCTCTTCCTCCCTGATCTCGTGGAAGGTATATTCGAGTTACGGAAGACCTTGGATGATGGCATCGATGTATTGTCATCATCTTGCGCGTTTGTCTATCCAGTATCTTCAGCTCATCCACATTCCATTTAACAGCCCCAAATGTGTAAAGTATTAAAGGAATGGCTAATACATTTGTGGCCTGTATCTTATTCTTCCCTGATAATTCGGATGACCAAATTTTTCTGAGAAGACCTCGATATTTAATTTGGAGTTGATCTTTAAGCCCACGCACGTCTTGAGTTTCCGATTGTGGAATTCCAAAATATGCGTAAGTTTCTCCTTCACCAAGATGATGAATGGTGTTGCCACCAATAAGCTGAAGATCGTCTAAATCGCCTGATGTTTCAGATGTTTCCAGTCTTCCTCTATTCATATGGACAACAGCACATTTATCAAGTCCAAAGCTCATTCCAATTGCACTGGAATACTTGGCCACTGCAAACACTAGAATTTTTAATGCTTCCTTACTGGAGCCATAGAGCTTAAGATCGTCCATGTAAAACAGGTGGTTAATCTTGTGAACTCTATGTCTTGGTTTGCCACACAAGTATCCAGAGTGTTTTTCACGAAGCACAACAGACAGAGGCAAGAGGGAGATACAAAACAATAGAGGACTAAGAGAGTCGCCTTGGAAAACTCCTCTTTTGTAGATGATGACGTCAGTCATCACCTGTTGCTTGTTTGATGTTAATACAAACCTTGTTCTCCATAAAAGCATAAGCTCTCTCAAGCATCTCACTATGTCTGGATGTACCGCAAGACATTCAAGAAGCTTAATAATAAGCTCATGACTGGTGGAATCAAACGCCTTACGGTAGTCAATCCAAGCCATGGACAAGTTTCGTCGATAAAATATCGAGTCTTGGGTGACACACCTATCAATCAGTAGGTTCTCCCGACAACCTGCCAGACCTCTCTTGCATCCTCGTTGTTCGCCTATTGTACTCCATACTGGTTGAATAGATGACAAAATTCTTTCCTTAAGGATACCAGTAAATAGCTTGTAGCAGGTGTTAAGACAAGCTATTGGTCTGTAATTCTTTGGACAAGTCAAATCTCCACATTTTGGCAATAGTACCGTACGTCCATCCACCAACCACTGTGGTACGGGATGTTCTCCGTTGAGAAAAGTTGAGAATAGGCGGGCCAGGTGTTGGTGTGTTAAAGTAAACTTCTTCCACCACATGTTGTTAATTTTATCCGGCCCAGGCGCTGAAAAGTTTTTAGTTTTAGCAATTACATTTCTCACTTCCTCCTTAGTAATTGATGGGCATTCCTCCGCATGATGGTCAAGCCCTTGTCTAAGACAAAAGCTACGGAAAAGAGGCAAAGAAGCGTCTTCTTCATTCAACGAATATGAGGTTTCATAGATGTTTTTCCAGAAGTTTTCGATCTCTTCGCGACATGGTGGTCTGTCAACGACCGGCGATGTTATACCGAATAGGCGGGAAGGATTAGTTTCGAAAACATTATTTTGTTTTATCCACTTAACCCGACGTTCTAAACGTTCTCTTATGACTACAAGAGAACGTAACATCTCAGTCCAATGCTGCTTGATGGTCTGCAGCTTAGATTTATTCAAAGTATGATGCAATCTTTTCAGAGATCGGGATATTTCTAACACTCTAGGTGTAAATCTCCGATTCGTCTCCAGATAAGCAATCACACTCTGAAGGTGAGAAGCATTCCGTCTAGCCACCCCAATTTTGAACTGAACCTGCCTAATTCTTTTACAGGTCTTGGCAACGCGTTCTGAAACAGATTTTCTGTTACTGTCACGAACCAAGGAAACTGCTTTTTCATAGACTGCACAGTTCAATGTCCAGAGATCTACATCCTCTGGAAGTAATGAAAGTTCTCTATTCGCTTCAGCCATTTTGTCCATTTTAATGGAAACCTTAAGATGGATTTTGGTTTCCCTTGCTCTTATGTTTACATACTCAACTGTCTGCAAAGGTGTTGTTGTGAGAACTGATGGTATGTTCTCAGAGGGTTCTTCTTGAAGAACTTCATGGCCTTTCCTTCGCAAAAAGGATACCTGATCTCGTAAGTACTGAGGTTTCATTTGTGCGTATTGGGGATGCATATTGCTCCATCGCTCATGAAGCCTCAACATGTAACCTCTTCGGTCCGGAGAGCTCTGTCGCCAACAGTCTAAGATGTCCCTTCGAAGTTGGTCCGTCCATTTTAAACGTGTACGAGTTTGTCCCTGGTCGAAGCCTGGTCGTTGCCTGGGTTCTATCCTATTGCCACTCCCAACTGAACCCTGGTCTCCATCCGAGAGAGACCCATTGTGGGTGGCGCTGCGCGTTACTGTGGTCGTAACCGCAAAAAACTCTGTGTGAGTGGTTAGCCCAACACAAAGCCGACAATTATATCGGGTGCCCACCCCTATCTGACGTTGGTCCGCCCCGGGTATTTGAATTGCCCGGTTCCACCCATATCTGGGAGGATTTCCCCTATCCGCCACCTGGGGAGGCGCTCGATTGAGATGTCAGAAACCCCATCTTAGATGCCACTCAAACACTTGGTCAAGTGGACCAAATATTTCCTTGGTGTTCGGAAGAGGGCATCTTACCTGACCTAACCGGTCAGGCAATTCTGTGATATTCGGTAACGGACGTTACCATTTACCACAGAGATATCGAGTGGCGCAGTCGGTAGGAATTATTATTATTATTATTATTATTATTATCATTATTATCATTCAATATGTAGAAAAAAAAATTTTTACCTTAGAAAGCACCTGCTTTATATGTTTCGCCTTTAGTTTCCTTTAGAGCTAGTTCTAAATTGCGTTTCCTAATTTTTGTTGCGCGCCTTATTTTTTGGTACACCTTATTATTTCGATGAATGCTTTGCTGAGCCCGGTTTCTATCACGCTTATGCGCAATTTTATTGCCAATTTGTCCAAACGACAAGTTTATTGATTCTAAAAATGCTTCTGCTGATTTTCTAAAACCATTGTTATACTTTGATACAGCTTCAGCTACAGCTATTCTCAATCTATGTTTGGAAACGAAATATTCCTTCGGACATTTATTCCAAATCAAACTGGAGACTTTCATTTGCATTTTGAGTTTTGCATTGAGAACATCGACTGAGAAACTCTTCATCAGACATCTTTTCAAAAACTGGCAAGATTTTTTCAAAGACCTGACGAATAAAATAAGAACAGAAATAAATAAATATTTTACATTTTTGAATAATTTAGAAAAACAACTAATATATCTATTTTATTTACTTTTTTACTTATTGGAGTTCTGACATTTTTTGCATGAGAAGGAGTTGGAAGCTGTTTAGCAGTTGCAGCCTGGTAAAAGCACCAAGAATTTTCTTCTACTGGTCAAAACTGATGATGAGGATTTCTCCGAACAATTATTCTAGAAGAATTAGAATTTAGTTCAAGAAAACTTTCCTATCTGTTATGAGATTTTACCGAAGTACTTAAGAAATTAAAATTTTTTTTCTATGAGTACTCGAACTCAGTTCTCCGAGACTACAAAATCTCCGCTTTGTCCAATTGAGCTAAGTACTCTGTTGAATTACTGGCAAGTGAAAACATACTTGGATGAGCCAAGCTTGGGTCCACATTTCAGCAGTAGAGAGCTTCTGATTTCACGTCATGAAATAGTATATTACGACCCAAGGCCAGAAAGTTGGATCACCTGATGTGCGTTATATAAAGGCCGAGGCGAAGCCGATGCTTTTTATCACGCACAACAGGACATCCAACTTTCTTGCCGTGTGTCGTATACGATTTTTCTTCGACCCCAGCCGAAAGTACGTTCAAAAAGTACAGAAAATATTCAGTGGATTACGGCTGCTAGCTTGCTGTCAACCATATTTGTTTACTATTCTTACTTTTGTTGCCTACTTCAGCGCGTTCTACTGTCCATATAGCGTCTCGCAAAATGTTCCTCGATCAGCTGAATGGTTGTATGGAAATTCGGACTGCCCGCCCGACTTTTGCAAAACCGAGGCGAAGCCGAGGTTTTTGCTGGTCGGTGCGGGCATCAACAAAAGTATCATGTCAGTGGTTTACAATTTTTATTTATTTTTATTTTAATAGGCACAACCCAAGGCACAACGTTTTCAGTATATAATTTGTCAAAACATCAGAGACAATTCGTTATTGTTTTGTTTCTTTTTGACAGATGATTTACAATATATTTTTAGTTGTTTTAAGTTATGGTTGACTGATACGATACTTATCTGAGAAGTTATGATTAAGAATAAACCATTCTTTTAATCCTTTTTTTGAGAATATTGCTCAATTAATAAGCTGCATATAGTTCCTGTCAAAAATCGCAACATATGCGCTATGATGAAGTTTGCAATGATACCTATCCACAAAATCTCGTAGCCAATCAGTGCGCACGAGAGCTCGAGCAGGCCACAAAAGTCGCTGTTCCTGGAGCGAAATTTTGCCAGAAAGAGCGTACTTTCGCATAGGGGATGAAGAAAAATGATTTTGGAGGCTTTGTACACGGAAAGAAATCTGATAGTATTATACCATTAGGATATACCATTAGATATATCCACCGTTCCTATAATTCAAATAATTCAAGAATTGCTACTGAGTTATTTTTTCCCGTGTACACTAAAGCGCCAATCAAGAATAAATCTGGAAGTTCTGATACTCTCGGTCGGTGAAACTTTTATTGATAGATAATAGATACGTTCAAAATCGCGTTAAGTTCTTGAAATATTATTATCTTTGTGCTAAACATACAAATTAGATAAATAAACTAATAAATCGCAGGCAATATTATTGCACCCAGCTTCAACAAAGAACACCTTCAAGAATGGTTGTCGAATAGACAGTTTTTTATCAGTGCTCTAGTGTTTACTAAATAATATTTTTAAATACAAGTTATTGCAAAACTAATACCTTTTATTCATTTCATTCGAAAGTGAACTTTCCAAAATAAATGGAACTCTGAAAGTTCAAATTCTGAACAGATTACTGATGCTCAAAATCCTTTAGAGGACATTGATGAGGGAATTGATAAAGATTTACTTATTAAAAATTCAAGAGAGGTCAAAATATATTTTGGTCAGTTTTTTCATACGACTATTGAATTCTTTTAAACCCTTTATTTACAACTTAATTTGTTTTAAAAAAGTGTTAAATATTAATGGATTTTTATTTTCCTAGTTCATGCCAAAGCCAGGCTTCGCACAACCCAACTATTTACTACTTTTTGCTACTTTTTTCATGAAAGGCTACTTTTTTTATACTTTTTTCGGCCTAAAACTACTAAAAGCTACTTTTTTAAAAATTATGGGAAAAAGTATTCAGTTATTAGATTATTAATTTTATAAGTACAAAAATTTATTAATTTACAGCCAAACTTCCATACAGTGGAAAGAAATTTGACGTTTCCGCGGTAGAAAGGTTCGTTACAATACTATTAGTGAGTGAACATTCAGGAATGTAACAACCATTTTAAATCATAGGACCTTTAAATATAAAATGGAAATTATAATAATGACTAAACAATAATTTATCTATTAATTTAGGCTGCAGTGAGAAATAAAAATTTATATAACAATGTGCACAAGTCAGTCATCTATCGTTAAAATCACATGTTTGAAATCACATTATTTTGATTAATAAACTCTTCGAATTTTTCAATAGTGAAAAATTATAATTATTTTACAAATTTACAATAGGCTTAGTTGGGGTAATTCGGGACAAACTATACCTTGCTCACAATTGACAATAAAAAAATTGGCATATATGGGGGAAAATTTCTGATCTGTCCAGGTCAAAAAATTAAATTTATTCAAACTTTGCTAAAGTGTTTCCATTGTTAGTGGAAGTGTAAATACCAAATATTTTCAAATTCCATGGAATAGTTTTTGAGTTACACAGTTTTAAAATTTTGAATTTTTTTAAATGTATTATATTTCTAAGTAGATTGCATAAAAGTTAACATATATATAGTGATTTTTAAAGCTTTTTTTACAGGCTATTCGATTATAATAAATTTTTTTTTGTAAAAAGAAAATTTGACTTTGAAATTCAAGGTCAAAGTGTTAATTTGATTGTATCTTGAAATCGGATTTTTTAAAAAAATTTTAACCTATCTCAATGGAAAGCTTGACTTTTTTCCTATAAGATATGTAAAAATCAGAGTGGAACTCTAAATACTTTTGTCAAAAATACATCTCAAATACCCGCGCGTGCTCGAATAGCGCGACCTCGCGCGAGTAACTAGTGGTTTCTCGAGCGCGCGCGGGTGTTTGAGATGTATTTTTGACAAAAGTATTTAGAGTTCCACTCTGATTTTTACATATCTTATAGGAAAAAAGTCAAGCTTTCCATTGAGATAGGTTAAAATTTTTGTAAAAAATCCGATTTCGAGATACAATCAAATTAACACTTTGACCTTGAATTTCAAGGTCAAATTTTCTTTTAACAATAACCATTTATTATAATCGAATAGCCTGTAAAAAAAAGCTTTAAAAATCACTATATATATGTTAACTTTTATGCAATCTACTTAGAAATATAATACATTTAAAAAAATTCAAAATTTTAACACTGTGTAACTCAAAAACTATTTCATGGAATTTAAAAATATTTGATATTTACACTTCCACTAACAATGGAAACACTTTAGCAAAGTTTGAATAAATTTGATTTTTTTACCTGGACAGTTCAGGAATTTCGCCCCATATACGTTTCTGACAATTATTTTTAAAAAATGTCTACAATTCCTTTGTAATTTGACTTATATAGTAACTTGAGCTACAAGAAAAAGAGGTTATTTCGACAACTGGTAAGATGAAATTATAAAGCGCATTAATGATTTAGGTAACATAAATTTCCTTATTGGTAATTGTTAAAAACAGTCTTATTTACTTATATTAATTAATTATTGAATTAATAAGAACAAAATGTTGGGTGAAAATTACTTATGAAACTTACTTGCAAAATGTCACAATTTACAAAGTTCCAATTAAAGTTTTCTATTAAGAATTCAAATATTTAAGTATTAAATATTATTTCATCTTGAGTCTTTCATAAGACGTACTAACTTTTTGATTTTATAATGGAGAAATATGAAAACTTTTACCTTAATTATTGAAATTTTGAGAAGAAGCAGTGTTTTTGATATTGTTTGCGGTAGTATTTTGGGTCCTAAATAAGTGTTTAAAAATGGTGTGAAACTTTTTAGCATACTTATTTAGCACCTTCAATACTAAAGAAAAACAGTAATCTAAAAAATAATATCTGTTTTCGATCGACCAAATTTCTCATAAAATCCCCCAGAATTGAAAAAATTGATTGTTTATAAAAAAAAAAAATAACTAGGTGTGAATTCTGTCCATTTCATGGACACTTCGCTTCCAAGGAAGCAAGATAAATTTATTTATAATATAAAAAATAATAATTTAATTTTAAATTAATTATTATTTATTTTTATGCAAATAAGTACGTGAGTTTTAGTCAAATATAAAAGTTATATAGGTCACTCGATTTGTTTTGAGACAAGAAATATGATTTTGTAATTCGTTTGGTTGGATTTTTAGCATGAAAATTTTTTTTGGCAAATCGCGAGATTTTTCGATGAAAAAAAATGAAAAATCATGAATTATTACGTGGGTTTTTAGTCAATTATATACTTTATATAGGTCAATCGATTCGTTTTGAGACAAGGAATAATATTTTGTAATTCGTTTGGTTGAATTTTTAGTATGAAAAAAATTTTTTTTTTAAAAAAAATTTCCAAAAACGAGATTTTTTGATGAAAAAAACTGAAAAATCATGAATTATTACGTGAGTTTTTTGTCAATTATATACTTTATATAGGTCAATCGATTCGTTTTGAAACAAGGAATATGATTTTTTCATTTATTTGTCTGAATTTTTTGCATGAAAAATTTTTTTGCCAAAAAACGATATTTTTCGATGGAAAAAGGTGCTCAAAAAAATTTGATTGGGTATTTTCAAAAATCCTTGTGTCCAAATTTAGATATTTGTGAGTTTCATATGTCATCCAAATTTTATTAAAATCCGATGAAGCGTTCTCGAGATATCCTGGCGACAAAAAATTTACCACATACACACACACATACACACATCCGGACATTTTCTCAGGAATGAAAATTTGAACTTTTCAGATGAAACTGAGTCGATTTACACTATTTTTGGAAAATCGAAAATCTTATCGATCACAACGCTTCCTCTATGAGGAAGCAAAATTTTAAATTTTTGAGTAAGTCGAAGTCTGTTTTATGTTTTTTTGATTCTATCCAAGGTACACTTAAATCGGAAAACTCATTTAAGAAATATAAGCTTTTATTTAAATAGTGTTCAAAATTTTCATTTTGCAATTACTTTTATAATCAAAATTTTAAAAAATTTTCATTTGGTAGTAACATTTTTAGAATCTAGCATAATAATTTTTTTAATATTTCGATAAAAAGAAAACTCTCTTTTTTTCTATGAGAGCTGATTTCACTAATTTTGATTCCAGTAGAACTTTTCGGCCTTGAATTTAATGGCACTCACACAGTCATAACTCTCAACACTTCAACACTTGCCTTATGAGTTTCCGCCGTATGGAATTTTGACTGTATTATAACAATAATTTGTTGTTTCAAATATTAAATAAATCTGAAACGTGCTGTGACTAAAAGATCATGTAAAACATTCATGTAAAATGAAAATAATAATTAAGAGTAAAAATAAATCAAACTTATTTTATTTTCTATTTGGCTACTTTTTACTACTTTTTTTAATCATGCAAGATACTTTTTCCTACTATTTTTGAACTTTCAAAACAGTGCGAAACCTGCAAAGCGACACGTGCATAGAAGAATCTCTAGAAATTTGAGCTCAATCGGTTCAATAGTTTTTTTTTTAATCGTGTCGGCCAGGTGGAAAAACGTTGTTTTGAGAAAAACGCGTTTGACATTCGCGCAACCAAAGGCTGCTCGGTCTAGTTATGCAATATAAATATTCTATTGTGCTTCTAATTTATATGGTTAAAAGGACTTAAATACATAAATACTTTTCTCTAATATTGCTGTGTATGATCAAATAATTAATTTTACTAATAATGTTGCAATGACATTTGTATAAACAATTTTTTATTGCCATGCTATACGCCGTTATGCTTCTGCAATATCGCGTTTTCTACCATTTTTTTAACTCTATTATATTATTATTATTATTATTAATAACCGGAATTCCAGTTATTTTAACCGAACTGTTTTTTCAGTGTAGTATACTAAATTAATGTTTTTGAAAAATAAATTCGTTTAAAAAAAAAAATCCATACGGACCCCGTAAATTAACTCGATTTTCCTCAATTCTTTAAGGTTAACTACTCTTATTCTATTAAAAATTAGAGCTTCTTAATATTGTTTAGTTCTCTTCTTTGAGGTCTCGTCAACAATTTTCCATTGGTAAAGAGTTTTTTATTGTTAATCGTCATTAACCCAAGAAAAACGAAATATTACATGAATATCAAAGTGATATCATATTGTAATGTTAGTAATATAAAGGAGCAATATTACAGTGACATTAACGTGATATGGAAATGTTCGCCTCAATATGATATTGAGGTAACATTACGGTAATATTACAGTGATATTGATTTAATATTATGATAATATTATAGTAATATTGAAGTAATATTACAAAATTATCTTACATTAAGTATAATATTTAAGAAAATTTAGAATCACACGGGATTCGAACTTATCTAAGTAAACGAAGATGTACGCCTTGTACCTCTCGGCCATCCGGATCTAGTTGGCAAAATATTAAGAACACTTTCTGAAATACTTTCCAAGAGCTGGATGGCCTAGTGGTCCAAGACATACACCAGGGATGCACAGAAACGACAAGTGAACGCAGCCAAAACTAGTGCAGCGCAGCTACTAAATTTTTTTGGAAAAGTTTTTGCTCATTTCTAAATCTGTGACGAATTTCTATTGTTGAAAATAGAGAGAGTATATTTTTTATAAGAACTCAGCATGATATATAAAGTAGGTAAAGAGTTAGTACATAAAGAATTTATGGAGGGTTAAGTTGAACTACTCCTGACCCAGTCACTTGGTCTTATTGGCTGCGAAACGCAGCCTTGTGGTCAACCCTGACGTACACATTCGTTTACTTAGATACGTTCGAACCCCGTTTAAGCCTGAAATAATTTTTCAATAATACTTCAATATCACTCTGAGGCGGACATTTCAATATCACACCAATATCACTGGCACTGTAATATTATCCAGTAATATTACTAATATTGCAATATAATATCACTGTGATATTTACGTTATATTACGTGCTGCTTGGGAAAATAAGGAATAATCACCAAAACTTTGTTTTTTGTCTTAAATAAATGAAAAAATGAGAAACCAAAAATGATTCCAGAAGAACAAATAGATACAGGCACTTAAATAGGTGGGGGATTATTTCTCAAGTGTCACAGGTCCGAAAAGCAAGTTTATTCTATCGGGCTGAATCTTGGACAAAATGGAGTCCTATTGAATAGTAATGAATACAAAAATAATCTTGACTACACGCAGGCCCGGCAGGACAGCTTAAGCCCGAGTAGGTAGCAACTTAAAATTTCGATATATATATGTACTCTCTAAATTTCGTGGAGTGAGATTTCACTCCACTAAGAGCAAAAATTGAGCCACTCTTTTTAGAGTTCACTCTTTAAGAGTGAGATCTCACTCTTTTAGAGAGGGTCTTTTACTCTGATTGGAGTGGCTCAATTTCCACTCTTAGTGGAGTGAAAACTCACTCCAAGAAATTTAGAGAGTATATATATTGTATATATGGGGCATTCCATGCCAACTCGACATACCATCGAAATTGACATTTTTGATTTGGCTCATTTTTTATATGTGTATCCTACGAAAAAGAGCTTCATGAATTTTTTCAAATTTTTTTATAAAACCGTTCACAAGATATGAATTTTTCAAAATTTTGGATGTTTTTTTCAAATGCTCATAACTTCTTCGAAAATGAATCAATTTTAATCGTTCCTCTCTAAATTGTGCATTTTTGAATAAATGTTTAAAAAATTAGTGCAAAGAATTATCAAAAAAGTATTTTTTAGATTTTTTGTAATTTATTAACTAAAATCTTATTTTTAAAAATGTTTATGTCCTTTGGTTTTTTTTGAAAATTTTTCAAAAAAACTACTTTCTTTTACATAAATTTTGAGCTAGGTCCCGTCGTAGGGAAACGATTTTTAATATATTTTCTAAATTTTTTTAATTTAACAAAATTTAGCACGAGCTTTTTTTGACACTGTATGGCGCTCCGTTGGATGTACTGATGGACTACTAAATAAAATATCAGTAAAAAGTTACATATAGGAGTGATATTGAAAATACTGAATCTATATTTGGAAAAATATTTTTGAGTCCCTGATATACCTTTAGCTTTCAGGTGTCGAACATTAAGATCTCCGGATGCTTCCTGATAATCTTTGGTAATCTTACTTTAATGTTCGGTAAATTAGTTGGATTTTTAGCCTAAACGTACAACTCTTCAGCAGTTGAAATTTGTTTATTAACCTTCGCGCTACCGGTTGCTACCCCGGGTAGACACGAAAATATTTTAATTGAGATAACTTTTAGAGATTTGCTTTAATCTAATTGCAATTTTAAGTTACTGAACAAATTTTTATTTTTTTTTTTCTTCTTGATTCACGTTAGGGTGAAATCACATGGATGCGTTAAACATTGCGTCGCAATGAGAGAGAGAGGGAGACCAAGATATATTTACGTCTTTCTTTTTCTCATTACGACGCAACGTTTGACGGACCCATACATGGAATCGTACCCTAACGCTAGCGTCCGATTTCTCCGTTTTGCGTTGCGTCAGAATGAGATAAAAAAGGACACATACTTTTTTATCTCATTACAACGCAACGCAGAACGGAGACATGAGACGCCGGCCTAAAGGTGCATTCATTCACAAAAGTTGTAGCGATCGCATCTACAAAACAGGGGTGGATGCCGGTATTTCTCCCTAGAGATTCAATGTCTATCTGCAAAGTGCATGTCTAGACGTCTGAGTTTAATTGGTTGAAAGAAGGCGTGCTTATTTAAATATATTATTTCGAGAAATAATATATGTATTGCTTGCGTGTGTGTTTTCATACATGTATATAAAGCTTAGTTTGTGTTGTACAAACTTGGTCTGAAAATTAGTGGTGGCCGATAGAATAATATTAGCTGGCGTGTGATGGATTTGGAATAAGGCCTACGAGCATTTTTAATATCAAATAGATGGAAATTTTATAAATGGCTGTTGGTTTCTTTCTATCTCAAGCTCTTTCAGAATATTTTCATGTTTTCATATTAATATTAGTCACATTAGATAATGAAATTCTATTTGTCTATTGATACTCAAAATCTGTCGGACTATCAATTGATTTAGTTCTACCAGATTTCTTTCCGTGTATAGAAGAAATATTTAGCGTGGAGGAGAGGATGAAATTTTTGACTTTTTTAAGAAAACTGTTTAAGAAAACCTTAATAATTGTTTGTTCTTATAATTTAAATTGAAAAAATTCTTGTAATACCTGCTTCGATAGATTTTTTCACGCTCTTTCGATTGGTCATATTGTTTTTTACAAGAAAAAATTTTTTGATCCCTAAAAATGGAAAATAAAAATGACTTTCTTCAATAAGGACATTTTTTTATTTTTTTAAATGAAAGTCCTACTTTTTTCCTATAAAAAATCTTTAGAGTGAAATATTAAATGAGAACTCCCAATCATCGAAAATAAAGGTTGAATAGAACCTAACGCCTATTACGCTCGCTGCCACTAGCAGCGGCACTGGTGCAGCGATGCGGATCACTGCGCTATACCAAAGTGCAGACTGACAATAGAATGGAAAATCTTTCTCTTGAGGTGCAAGTGATTTTATTGGCTGACAAAATGGCTGGCTTATTTTAAAACGTTTTCACCACATTTTTCAAGTATTGAAACATTTGCCATAAAATATTTGCTTTTATAACAGTTAATTCTTATTTAAAAATTAATCCCTAATTTATTAAATTGATATTTAAAGTTTCTTTGATTAATTCACTAATTTTTTTACCTATTCGGTTGTAAAATACACATATCAAGTCTGTTAGAGGGGAAAATTAGAACAAAGTTCCTTAATACTTTGTTATAAATTATAAAGTTCTGTTATTTTATGATTTTAAATTTTTATCAAAAGTTACTCTGAAGACAATTATAAAATATTTCGAAAATCCTTATAGCATTTTTTAAAATTGCGAAAATTACATTTTCTCTAGAAGAAAAAATAAAAATTAGAAATTTTATTAATTTTTTAGTTCAGATACTTGACAAAGATTTAAAAAAACGTTTAAATTATTTTGAAAATTTAATGAATATTTTGTAATTTTTCTACTATTATTCAAAGTTTCGAACATTTAATACCTACTGTGACAGAAAACATCGATTAAAGTTGCTTAAAATTTTGTTAGTTAACGATTTTTAAATACTTCTCAATTGCAGTAGAGACAATTTGGTTTTTGAATCTTTAAATAAGAGTAGGAGAATTACGAAATATTAAAGAATTAATTTTTAAAATCAATCCAATTTCATAATTAAAAAGTTCACAAGTGTTTTAAATCACATACAAACAAAGCTTTTGATTTTCATTATATGTAATTGATTTTTTTTGTTTTAATACATTTTTAAAAATCACAAGTTTTGTTCCTTCGTGATTTCAAATGTTTAACAGAAGTTTAAGGAAAATGAATTTTATGGATTTCAAAAACAGATTTTGGAATAAATAAATTTATGTAAATTTCAGTTAGCTAGAGCTGGTAAAATCAGGATTTTTTTTTAAAGAAATCAAAAAAATCAGATTTTTTATTTAAATCAAAAATGGTTCTTTTTAAATGCAATCAGTATATAAAATCTCTCCAAATTTTTATTTTTAAGTTCACCGAGAAAATAAAAAAGTTGTACTCACCGGAAACTCAAGTAAATTCGCGTGAACTAAGCTAAAGTCAGTGTTACTCGAGACCCAAGTAGTTTTAACTTTGGTCTGCAGTAGAATCTTTATGTTCATATTTTTACTCGAAAGAAACAAGCTAAATAGGTTAGTTCGTGTTTTTTATATTTTTGATATTTACTTCATTTATAAATTGGTATAATATAGGTATAATATAGGTATATATAGTTTCATGGGAACCAGTTAATATAAATAATTCGTTTAATGGCCTGTACTTGTTTGATTTCGATAGTATAAAATATGTAACCTCTTTATGTAATGTTATAAATATTATATTTTTTTGTAGTCTGGAAAAGGGTTAGAATCCCAACCGAAACGTCGACTTAAAATAAAAAAAACTATCGAAATCAAACCAGTACAGGCCATCAAACGAATTATTTATAAATTGGTAAACATTTTTCAAAAATAATGTACATCATTTCTATAACCTCAAACCAAATGTGCTTTATTTCAAAATAAAAAAAGTATATTAAATTCAATCGTATGCAGTTTAAAATTTTTAACGTGAATTACTAATCAAAAGAGTTGTTTAACCTATGCGAAATAGTCTACAATATTGAAAACAGCATATCGTCACCTTAACATGCAAACCTCGTAACTCCAATTTTATCAAAAATGACTTTTTAATGAAATTCGTTGCATTTTCCATGAATGAATACATATTTAAAAAGACTTAACTCTAATACAATAAATAATGTCAAACAATCATTATTGAAAATCGCGAAATGTACAGGAATCAATGGTGCATGTCAACAGTTTTCTTGCTCTCCTGTAAAGTTGCGTCAAATGGAGTTACGAGGTTTGCATGTTAAGGTGACGATATGTTTAAATTAACTCAATTTAATAAAATCCAGACGAAAATAACATTCAAAAGGAAGAATTAAAAACGTCAATGTTTCAGCTTACAAAGTACTTGAAAAATAATTTTTTTCACCTCATACTTATAAATATGTAATGGATCGAATTTCCCATCGATGACACAAGGAGAGGGAGATTGATTCGATGAGTGGGGAAGAGGGGACCGAAATCAAACGAAAAAGGCAGATGAGTTTCCGACGTGAAAAAGTCGGATTCATAAATAATCGTCGACGTAATACTGGATACGAGGAATTGATCACTCCTCATACGTTAAATATAATATTGTAATTAATTGTTCTTGTGTAATATTTTGGAGCATTGTGTAACTACAAGTACTCTCTCTCTCTTCTCAATCTTTGGAATCTTTGATGTCGGAGTTCCTGAACTGGATCAACCAATTGGAATATTCTTGTGGTGTGGAGTTTCATCCCAGGCCAATCTACTCTACGCAGCCATTACCGAAACTAATTCTCAGGTTAATATTAAATAGCAATTCTTATAAATAAAGTGTATATGTGAAGTATTGTGGCGTGCTTAAAGGGGAGAGTGAATGGGCGTGAAGGACTTATTTGAACTAATTAAATATATTTATTGTTCTTGGAAAGAATCTTATGTGACTTCAGTTAATTTAATCTTGAATAAACTTAATTTTATATTGTGTCCATAAATTTTGGTCTATTCAACTTAATCCTTTTTACACAAGCGCTACAAATAAAATATAATACGATTATGGTAGTAGGCAATACTGATCATGGCACAATTTAACCTGTATAGTTAGAGTGACATTATCGAAATAGAACTGTTACTGTAAGCCCAAGTTAAAACTACTTGGGTCACAAGTAACGCTGACATTAGCTTAATTCACGCGTATTTACTTGAGTTTTCTGTATGCACCACTTGTTTTTTCTCTCGGTGTAGTTTTTTTTCAAAGTGACAACATTTAATAAGAAATAATGAAGAAATAATTTAAGTAATAACTTAAAAAAAACAAGAACGTAAAAAGATAAGAAAACAATCTATTCATAAAACAAGAAAATTCTTTTAAATAAAAAATGTCATGGTCATTATTAAAAAAATGAAGAAAAATTTTAAAAAACTCAGTAATGAAACAGTAACATAAAAATATTTATTTATTTAGTAACAGTGTACGGGAGTACAAATTAAAATTGCCCTTTCGTGCTATAGCGCTAGTATATAATAAATAATAATAATAATAATAATAATAATAATAAAATACAAATCGATTAACATAAATGTAGAACTGAAACATTGTGTAATTCGATATACAATTGACCATGAATTTATACATATATGTGAACGGCTGCCGCAAAAATATACCTATGCCAAATAAATCCAAACATTTTAAAATTTAAGTACTTAATGAATTCATGTACTAATTAATTATACTACATATGCGATGAAAAACCACGAGTAGATTTTAGAGAGTGATGCAAGGATGTACCTTCAATGTACCTTCTGTTAAGTTGTATCTTGTAGGAAATTTTCTGGCGCACCTTTTTTCAGATAATATTTCATCTATGTCTTACCGTTTTTGAAAGAAACTCAAAAAACGTGAGTTTTTCTGGAAATCATATTTGATTAAAATTTTCACTTCAACTCGCTATAAAATAAAAACTTCTTAATATTTTAACATACAATTTATAGGAATTATAGTTGGAAGTATTCTTTGGATGATAGGCTTTTAATAATGCTTAATAATTTAATTGAAAAAAGTTAATTATTTTTTTATCGATCATAGTCACATTATTGTTCGCTAATTTTCAACTGTTTCGTTTAACGAGGGAATTTTCAGTAAACACAAAGTGTCATATGTTAATATGTTCATGGATACTCAATAAAGTTTTCTAAAAAGTTTCATTTGAATAGAAATTATCATAAACAAGATATAAGCAATAATATTTTCGCGGCGCAAGGGTTGCTACGTCTATTATGACAGTTCTCAGATCAAGCCCCTTGCGCCGCGAAAATATTATTGCTTATATTTTGTTTACGATAATTTCTATTCAAATGAAACTTTTCAGAAAACTTTATTGGGTATCCATGAACATTTAAACATATGACACATTGTGTTAACTGAAAATTCCCTCGTTAAACGAAACAGTTGAAAATTATCGATTAATAATGTAACAATGAGCCATAAAAAAATTAAGAACTTTTTTTCAGTTAAATAATTAAATATTATTAAAAGCCTATTACCCAAAGAATACTTCAAACTGTAACTCCTACAAATTTTATGTAAAAATATTAAGAAATTTTCATTTTAGAGCGAGTTGAAGTGAAAATTTTTATCAACTATGATATCCAGAAAAGTTCAGTTTTTTTAGTTTTTTGAAAAACGGTAAGAGATAGAAAAAATATTATCTGAAAAAAAGATGCGCCAGAGAATTTCCTACAAGATAGTAACTACAAAATTTTGTTTCTCAAAAATCAATTTTAAGGTGGTGGGAGAAAAGCGGACACCGCTGTTGAAAATTTATGTGCCCTTATTGAATCCGGAGGCTCAAATAAAAAATGAATCTCTAGATAAAGCTAGGCTGACGGAGTCACACGATTCGACGTCATTCGCTGAATTTGCTTCTGAATCACAGGAATGTCTTGCCGATAGACTATGCGAAGATCCAATTCCCCTCGTGAATGCCGAAAAAAATATGGGTATAAAAAAGTTTTCAAAAATGTAAACTATTTACGTACGTTTTTTTAAATTAAAATAAATAAGAAGATAATTTAAAAAATGTTAAAATATCTAAAGAAAAAAAAATTTAAATTAGAAAAATCAGTTCACAAATTAAAGAAAAAAATAAATAACATTTTGTTAATTAGAAAAAATTTTAAAAGAAAAAAAATTTTATAAAATAAAAGAACGATGTTAAAATGAGAATATTTAGTCTAAACTTAAATTTACAAAATATAAAATAAAGTATTACAAGACTGCCAAAGAAGAAGAAAGTTTAAAAATTTTAAAAATGATAAAAGAATCGAACAAATATTTTCAATAATTCGTAATTACAAAATAAAACTGAAAAATTTAAATAAAGGATCAATATTTCTATAAGAAAAATGATGGCAAAAATTAAAGAGTTAATTAAAACGCAAGAAAAGACTAAAAAATAATATTAGTACATCAATAACTAGGTGAAAATTATGTCCATTTCATGGACATTTCGCATCCAAGTAAGCAAAATAATTTGCCTCCTCATAGAGGAGGCAATAAATGAATAATATAAAATTTAATTGGAGAATTTATTAAAAAAAGAATTTTAAATGCAAAAAAATTGGAAAAACATTAGAACCCTGCGCCGAGGAAAATTTTAACGGCGGCGGCGTTCAACTAAAAAACAACCGGCGCGGCGTACGTCGGCGCGCCGATTAATACTTTTTTAAAATTCAAAATGGCAGCCCCAATATGGCAGAAGATTTTTGAAAAGGTAATTGGATTCGCTTGATACTCGATATTAACTGATTCGTAATCAGCTTTGGCAAAACGGTTTATACCAAGTTTCATAAATTTGGGCTAAAATTTCGCAATATCGTCAGCCATATTGGATCCGCCATTTCGAATTTTAAAAAATTATTAACAACTTAATAATCTGCGACCCAAAAAACCCTATGTACCAAGTTTCATTAACATTAATATAAAACTTAAAGATTGGTCCAACAGATATTAATTTTTTACTTTTTTTACAATATCCGCCATTTTGTCACCGCCATATTGAATTTGATGAATTAACTAAAACATATTTTTAATCTGCCAACAGTTTGTGCCACTTTAGTACACATTAAAAGAATGTTTTCGGGAAGAAAAAATGATTATAAAACAAAAACTTGTCGATTTATCTGTACATTTTTTCAAAAAAGCCGCCATATTGGTTTTGCATATGGATAAAAATGAAATCTGAGCCCGCAAGCTTATAGAACGATCCTAAAAACGTTAAGAAACCCTATTCCCATATTTAAAAAAGATGTTTCTACTTGTAATAATATTCCACAGTAAGGCTACGATTTTTGTGATTTCAGATGTTAATGTCGTTATAAATGTCATAAATTCAAAAATTCATAACTTCTTTTAAAATCATTGTAAATTAATTTTTATAAAAGGGTTTTAAATCTCGCAGTGCGTACTATATGAAGCCAATATAGAAAATTAAAGAAAAAATTTCAGTCTTCCAGAAATAATTCACATCATGTCGAAAAATGGTTAAGTTAACTTTTGAGTTTCAAATTCTAAGAAAAAAAATCAATTATGACATATAAAAATAATAAAAATCTGAAATTTAGCTTCTACGAAACAACGCCGACACGCCGATAGTCTATCGGCGGCGCGCTGGTGTACGTAGTAAATGAGCAGTGGCGTCGGCGTGGCGCGGCGGCGCAGGGTTCTAAAAAACATGAATTATTATACAAATTTTTGATTAATAATTATAAAACTTATAAAGGTCAATCGATTTGTGTTGAGATAAGGAATATGATTGGCTGATTCCAGAAAAAAATCGAAATTGATGTCCTTAATGATTTCTGAAAATTAGGATTGTTGGTTATGAAAAGTTATTTTTTTTAATAATACTACTATACTAGATGTACGAATTTATGAAACAAATT
The DNA here is from genome assembly GCA_037103525.1 of Ganaspis brasiliensis. Classification (NCBI taxonomy): domain Eukaryota; kingdom Metazoa; phylum Arthropoda; class Insecta; order Hymenoptera; family Figitidae; genus Ganaspis; species Ganaspis brasiliensis. The sequence goes on along the minus strand of JAZKLR010000451.1, from coordinate 81,169 downwards.
TATTTCTTATATGATAAACAAAGAAGATATGTCCAAGAGAGTAACCTGAAAATCATTCCCTCACTATGTCCCAACTGCTGAATTCGAAGAGAATCATTAACTTAAAACGTAAAATTCCTTACTTATTGTTTGTTATTTTATTTTTTATTTATATAAGATAGTATTAACTGTATCTACACAAGTTTATAATTTTAAAAACAGCGAATGGAAGTATTTTTAAATATACTTCAAAATTTGTCCTTGAAAAACTTATCATTCCCTCACCGCTTTGAAACAGTGTGATTGCAGCAAAGTTTTAATGCCTACCAAGTTCCACCTTAAGTTTTTTTGAAAATGGCAACATTGTTATTGACAACCTATACTGCAGCGAACGTTTGTAGAAAGGATATTTTGTTAAAACTAATTTATCAATGAGATTTTTAAAAAATACATTTCTTCACGTCATTCCCTCATGTTGAATTATAAATAGGTAAACACATTTTAATTTACTAATCATAGTGTATTTGCACATGTTTCCAGTGTTTATATCGCATTGTTCACAGTGCATAGGGAAGTAAGGTTATGTTTCTGAGGTTATGGTCATTTTGTTTCGATTCGTCATTCCCTCATCATCATTCCCTCACTAAATTTTACCTTTATATTCCATTGAAAAATATCAAACTCAAAACAGTTAGGGATCATTATAATATTTTAATCAAATAAGCCATAAAATACGGCTTAAGAAAAAAAAAATTCAATAATGAGTAAAAAAGAAGTTGATGAACTCGGTGAAGCCATTTTCGATTTTTTTCTGGAATCAGCCGATTATTGTATTCCTTAAGTCATTATTTCAGCATGAAAAAAATTTTTGTCAAAAAACGAATTTTTTTTATGAAAAAAAGTGCTGAAAAAAATTTGAAAGGGTATTTTCAAAATACCCTTTTGGTAAGGGTTAAGGGGGGCTTCTACTCTCGGGATTCCAAAAAAAATAATTTTTGTTTTCTTTTTTATTTCAATCTATATGTATCTGAGAATACGCCACAGAAAGGATTTCGTGAGAATCACGTTCTTTTGCATGTTTCTGGGAACCGAAAAAATTCACGAATTTTTGTTCATTTGTAACATTTGTTTATTTATAATGATTCCATTATCAACAAATTACCAATTTATAATTTTTTTATCTTCGCTGATGTCCAAAGACCCCTATAAAAACAAAAAACCTTGTTCGGACCCGATATTAGCAGATTAACTCATAAGTTACTACAATCAAGTTATACACCATGTGTTAACTTTAAACTCGTTTCCCCGAAAGTAGTGTTTTTTAAGCTGCTGAGTCACGCTTTTTATAGTAAAAATGGTCCCATTTTAATTTTTTTTTTAAATTACTCAGAAATGATGCAGCTATTTTTCTCCGTATACGATTTTTGAAATTTTTTTTCGTTTTTTTTATAGCCCCTTAAAGTCAAAAAAAAAAAGAAAAAAATGAAAATTTTTGCGAATTTTCGCATAATTTTGATAAATCATAAAATAAAAAAAATCTGCCACGGGAAAAAATAGTCAACGCAACTATACACATGAAAAAAATTCGTTTCTACCACACATGCACGAAAACCTCGTGTTTTCGTTCGCCTTAAGCGGAGCAGAACTCACAGTTTTTAGGTCAGTGAACGTTAGAGGTAAAAAAACTCCCGAACAGTGAAAAAAAAAAGAACGAAGCCTGTACGACTAATAATAATGATGCTATGGATTTGTTAATTAAAGATTGTTTAAACAATTTAAACGTAAAAAAGAAATTAAATTCTGCTTTTTTCAACAATCTGCAGCAATAATATTGTACATTTTGTATAAAATTTCAGTAATTTCATGATAAGGAATTGGACAAGTAAAATTGTTTATAAAATTTGTTTATAAATAAACAAAGTAATTTGTTTATAATAACTTTTGTAATTTTAATCACTAATTAGTTATAAATATTGAATAATAGATAGATTTAGATTGATTAATATCAAGTAAATCATAAAAATATTTTTCTTCCACTAATTTGTTTATAACAAATACAAATATTTTTTAAACAATTAACTCACTATTAGAATTTGTTCTTTAATGATTACTTCAACATTTTTTGTCATTCCTAATTTAAATATTGCGTTTCATGAAAAATTAAACTGGTTTAAATTGGAAATTTTTTTTCTTTTCATTATTAACAATAAATAAACAAATGAAAAAAAACTATTGTTCAAAAAACAAAATCAGAGGTGTTATGCGAAATGTTTTTACCTTTTAATAAAAAAAAACTTTTAAATCATTTTTTTTAACATATTTGTGGGCTCTATGTTAATTTGTCCACGGAAGCTTTTTTTGCACCACAGTGCTACGTAGCGCAGCGCTACTGCTAAAGCTTTACACGGGCACTGGTCCACAAAAAATGCAATATCTCGAGAAGTATTGAAGTCTCCAAGATTTTCTTTTTTTTTAAATAAAGGTAAAAATAAAGGGAATATTTTCATCGCAAACAGAAATCTCAACTTTTGGTCAAAATGACTGAAAATTAAATCAAAAAATTTTTTTGAATTTTTTTTGTCATAACGTAAAATGAAACTACATATTTTTAACTAGGGTAACTGTACCAATTGTCGAGGGTTTTAGGCAACATGTGACTTTGACATTTTTTGTCTCGGAAGTAAATGCACGTCAAAATTTAATTTTTGTATATTTGGACGAAGAATTTAATAACATTTAATATTTATTTTTATTTTTTTAATATAAACTAAAATGTTAAGCAAAAATTATATTTAAAAGTCATTTGAGCAAAAGCACCATTTGTCGATGTTCTTGTACCAATTTCTCGAGAATCTGTTCCAATTGTCGAGGGTATATATATATATATGTGCTACATTTTTAAACGTATAACCTAACAATTAACCTCCACTGATATTTAAAAAATCGAGTATGTATTTACTTTTTAAATAAAAATATTATAGAAAATTACCAATGAACAAATATATTACATTTATTTAACTATTAATGAATAATTTATAATATTGATATATAAACTGTTTTACAGTAGATGATAGAGTACAGAAAAGTATTTAACTATTTTTAAACTTTTAAAATAAGTTAATTATTGAATGAAATCAAATGTGTTAATTAGACATACATTAAAAAAATAAATAAATAAGTCACATTAAATTTGTAAACGTATGAAAAAAACTTTTATTACGTACATAATTTTAATTAATTAAACGAAATAGTACAAAATTTTGTACACTTATAAATAATGTATTTTTCTTTTAAGGATTTTTTTTCGGTCGACCTCGTTTTTTTGGTTGATCATCTGTAGGCTAAAAGTTTTGGAGACTTTAGATTTTTTCTTCTGTGTACTTTTTTTGTTTTGTTTCGAAGTTTCCAATTCAGCCTTTCGTTTTAATCTGTTTTCTTTTCTAATCGACTTTTCTTCTTCTAAAGCATCTTTAATCGCTTCTTTTTCCTTTATGTGTTCCCGCCAGCGTTGACTAGAAATAGCACTGGGTGGTTTTTCCTTCGATTTTTTAGATTTACCTGATATTTCTGGATAAAATAAGTGATCGGAAAAAGCTTTAGATACCGTCGCCTTTCTATTTTTTGACTTTTGAATTACAGAACTTTCTATATTTTGATATTTCGAAACTTCAGCGACTATGAAATTTTAGTAAAATAAATTATTATAAATCTTGATAAAGTTAAATAAAAATTTAATAAATATATTTAAAAAAAAGAAGTGTCCAAAAAGTAATATAAAATTTACCGATTTGAGAAACACTTTCCTCCTGAGTAACATTATCAAGTGTCGGTTCTATTGTTACGTTAATTTCCAAGTCAGAATTTTTCAAAACGTTAGATGAACCCACACAGCACCAGAAATTCCCTGAATTTCCCCTGAATATTGGTCCACATTTCCCGAATATTCGAACCTAATATTCAGGAAAGTTTCGTGGAAGCATCAAAATGTCCGCCATAAAGAATATTGGACGCTAAATTTCCCTGAAAATGTATTTCTAATTTTCAGGGAATTTCCGCATCTAATATTCCTAGAATATTCAGGAAAAGTTAAAAAAAATTTCCAAAATTTTTTTGATCTGGTAATTGATAAAAATTGTATGTCATATTTGGCACCCGTAGGATTCTAGAACATTAAAAACTACTGCGCAGCTGTAAGTGTCACAGAAACCAAGTTCGACCATTGCGCATCATGTACAGAAGATTTACGAATACTGTGAATATTGAAGGAATATTAGATGCGGAAATTCCCTGAAAATTAGAAATACATTTTCAGGGAAATTTAGCGTCCAATATTCTTTATGGCGGACATTTTGATGCTTCCACGAAACTTCCCTGAATATTAGGTTCGAATATTCAGGAAATGTGGACCAATATTCAGGGGAAATTCAGGGAATTTCTGGTGCTGTGTGGGAATCGAGTAAAATAGTTTCATTTGAATTTTTTTCCGTTTCAACCAAAAAATCGTCTACAATTTCGATTACTATTGGAGTTGTAACCTCGGAATTTTCTGCCAAAATGACTGTTGTATAAAATAAGTTTAAAATTTTTTTTAATTTATTAAATGAATTAATAATTAAATTAAATTCGTTAAATAAAATAAACAAAATATAGGTTTATATAAATTATTTTAATTAAAATAAGCAGTTTTGTTTCTTACATTGTGCATTCTCAAGTTTATTATTATTATCCACTGGAGATGCAGGTAAATCATCAATAACCGAAACTGACATCTTAGCGCTTTCTTCTTTCACTTCTCTGAGGGTATTAATAATTGATTGAACATTAATTCCTTTTTCCTCAAATCGGGGTTCCAAATCTTTGATTAAATTCTCGACAAACTCAAGAGATTCTTCATTTATTGGACCATTACTAAAATAATGTGAGCAGTTCGTAGCTTTTTCCAAGTTGTTTTTTACACATTTCGTGTAATCCAATGCATCTGGATTCAATGGGAAAAGACCACAAACTCTGAATCCGTTTTTAATGCTTTCAACCAGAGAATTTTTTTCCAACGGCTTCTTCAGTAGCGGTGTAAAAGTTATTTTCGTTAAGCAGTTGTTAATATTCGCTGGTTCCATTTGCCAATCACGGACAGTTTGTTTCCAATAACTTTTAAGAGGTTTGAAAACACTAACATCGGCTGGTTGGATGAGATGAGTGGCATTTGGAGGCAAGCAATATATAATGATCCCATTTTTGTCACAAAATTTACTCAAGTGCATGGATAAATGCGATTTGTGACCATCAAGAAAAAGAATAACAGGTTTTGGGATTTTCTTTTTGACAAGCCAGCTGTTAAATTTATTGCATATGTATTTAAAAAATGTTGAACTTGTCATCCATCCAGAGTCAGACGTTCCCAAAACCCAATCTTCTGGAATACTACTTGCGAGCTCTTTAGGTGGACGAACATAGGGAAAAACAACCATTGGTGGAGCAGTTTCTTCATCAGCCGCAAAAGTCATAAGGACAGTAATCGTTTCTTTTTCATTTCCTTGTTGAATGGTGTAACTATTCTTCCATCCTTTAGATGGAACTTTGCCCAGAACTTTGCCCGTTTTTGGACATAAGCTGAATGCAGTTTCGTCTCCATTAAAGACTCTTCATGGATCAAGAAAAATTTCCTGAAGTTTGGATTCGTTAAGAAAATCGAACAACTCGCTAAACCATTTCCTTAAACTTTCTTCTGTTACTACACCTCTACCTTTCGAAATTCCTTCAGCAGTTCTAGAAGCAATATTTGGATGCCTTTTCAAAAACAAAAAGCACCATTTTCCTCCAAAACGGCCGTTCGTGAAAGAAGTTTTTCTTCCATCATCAAGGACAATTTTAGCAACAGTGTTTTCCAAATCCTCCACTTTTAAAGGAAAACCACATTTTGATTATGTAATAATCCAATCTTCTATAGCATTTTCTTCTGCCTCCGTTAAAATTGTTTCGGGTCCAGTTCTAGTTTTTTTTCAGACGTTCGTCCAGCAATAATGTTACGCAAAGTTGTTTCTGGAATACCACATTTTTTGTAAGTTTGATAAACATTAATTTATTCCTACACACCGATAGTCTATGGGCAGCGAGCTGGTGTACGTAGTAATTGAGCAGAGGCGGCGGCGCAGGGTTGTTATTTTTATAGATTTTTTTTTTTTTTTTTTGAGACCCATAAAAAATTGTTAATATTTAACGTGGCGCGGCGGCGCAGGGTTCTAGTACATATATTTAAATTATACACGATGCCTACATAAATTAAATTCTAAAAAGTGGATGGGAGAAGGGTGGCAATTTTATACCTGCCTAGGGCGGCGAATAGTGTTAGTCCGCCACTGTACTTAACTTTAATTTGACAGATTTTAGGTTTTTGAAAAATGTGAGTGAGAAATTGTTGCTTATGAATTGTTTTGAAAAATTATTTTAAAGAAATAATTTTCAAAAATATTTCATAAAAATATTTTTTTTAATATTCCGTAAAAATTAGCTTGGAAATCAAACGATTTATTCGAGTAAGAGAATACAAAATATACTATTCAGTTTAGAAGGCACACCACAAATTGTAGTAGAATATTTACCTTGACTTTACTCTGCACTTATATAAGTTAGTTAGCAGATCTTATTAGTGAGCCTACTTAGCAATCGATATCTGGTGGACGCGAAGGAAACTATTATGTATACGCGCAAAATTTGAAAATGATGCGTATATTAGAAAGAGTAAAATTGTGTTACTAAAATGAAAAAATTTGATCTCAATAAATGTTTTATTGTTTATTATTTAGGTTAATGTTGAATCAAAGAATTAAAATTCTTGTCGTCTCAATTGTAAGTTGTGAGACTGAAGCACAAATAACCCGAAATGATATTGATAAGACATCTTTTTATAGAGATTATATAATATTTGTAATTATTATTTATAATATTATTATAGACGTATACAATTGGTATTATAATCCATTAATTTAAACTCTCTTCGCCACAAAAATCTACAAAAAATCCCAGGTACTTCGTAGAATTTAACAATCCATTAAATTATTTTATTATATATTCAGTATAAAAATAATATTAATATTATATAATAATATTTCTTTACTCTCTGTGCATAACAGAATTCAAGATTTAATACATTAACTCCTTTTTTTCTACCAGGTTTGACAAATGCCTTTACGTACCATAAGGAACACCTTACAATGAATGATGCAAGCATCATTTAAAGAGGGTGCTCCCCGTGTGTGGGACTCGGGACCAGAGAAGAGATTACTTGGGAATATAATTATTCCCCCGTAAGTTAACTCTGGGTAATACCCACTAAACCTTCCTCGCTTTATAGGAGTATTTAACACTGAGCTGAACGTTCGACTAGGCGACCCACATTGCCGAGTGTTAACTCCACCCATACCCATAGTTCCTTGAGCCCAGCATCAGATCTTGATCAGTCGACAAATCGATTGGGGTAAATACGGGAAGCCGACATTTTGACCAAAACTCGATTTACAGAATGTTTAATAGACCGAAATTTATTTATCCTAATATTTAAATTCCTGCTACTTCATTTCTATCAATATTTAACTTCCTGAAACTTTATTTGTCAAAATATTAAACTTCCTGAATATGCATTTTCCAGAAATGATATTTATCAGACTTACTTTTTGTCGGAATACTTAAAAAACCAAAACTCTATTTGTCAGACTATTCACCTGTCCGAAAATGCATTTGGTAGAAATGGTATTTATCAGATTTACCATTTGTCTTCAGATTTAATTTTCCGCAACTTAATTTTTCAGATTATTTCACTTCCCAAATATGAATTTTTCAGATATTGTATTTATCGCACTTACCGTTTGTTTGAATATTTAATTTCTCGTAATTGGTCATCCGTAAACCACGTAGCTCTTTAGTCTCTTTAGTCAAGCTAAAGGCTACTCTAAGTGGAAAAAATGGCGCTAATGTATGGAATAGTGTGCTACATCGGTGGGGGGGGGGGGGGTTAAAATTTCAACAAAAAAAGTGGGCTACGTGGTTTATGAACTAACTAACTCCATTTCTTAAAATACTTAATTTTTCGATTTTACATTTTCTAGAAACTGTCTTTATCAGAATTACCATTTGTCGAAATATTTAACCTCACAATACTCCATTTCTCAGGATATTTAACCTCTTAAATTTTCATTTGTCAGAATGTTTAAATTCTCGAATGTATATTTCTTAGAAGTTGTATTTATCAGATTCGACATTTTTCCGAACATTTAGGTCACTAAAACTCCATTCGTCAGACTCTTAAACTTCCCGAATACTAAAAACGTAGAATGTTCATCTGCCAGACAAATGTAGCTCGCTGATTGTCCGGTAAAAAATACCAGCATAATAATGATAATCCATACCCTCTTCCTTGTTTCAGTTTCTCTTCCATGGTTTCCTGGAATGACTTTTAGGTATGAGAAAATTGACCAAACGTTTGGCACTTACCGTGCTACTGTGCTTTTGTATGACCCTAAGAGTATTCAAAAATACAGTTTTAAAAAAATTCCATCGAGGTCAAAAGAAAAAACTTCATTTTATGTATTTTGTATCCCGATTAACGAAATAACACACATAACACTGTGTAACAGTTAATAATTACTTTGATTCGGACCTAGCCTAAGTTGTTCGTCATGAAAAACAAAAAAAACAAATTTGTATTAAATCCCCCCCCCCCTCACCCCCAAAATTTAATTTTAGATTTAGAAACAGTTTTTCTGCAGTTTTTGTATAAAATATACTATTAATTCGTCATTTATGGACGGGTTTCAAATTTTTGTTTTTTTTTTAATTTAAAGCTGAAAAACAAGGCTTTTTATACATAATTGAGGTTCATGATTCAAGTAAAATTTGAGGTAGAAAAAGAGGAAAAAACTTCGAAAATTGTCTGTTTTTAAATATTTTTTCAACTGTGTCAATGATTTACGGATCAATTATATTTAAAATGTTTTTTTCTTTACTGAATTGTTTAAAGGGTATTTAATTCTGCATCGGATGAGCTTTTATTGAATTAAATTGATGAGAAACTGCTTAAGTTATTGCATTTTTTGTCTTTATAATCAAAGTATTTTTCGGGAAAATCAATGTTAAAAAATTTTCGTGACATTCTTAATTTTAAAAATTTTACCTAAATTTACTAAAATAAGTATAAAAAACTTGTTAGAACATGATAAGTACCCCTTGCAACAATTAAAGAAGGCAAAAAAAAGAAAGTACTGTTTTCTGCTTAAACAAAATACTGCAAAAATAAAGACAAAAAATGCAATAACTCAGTTAATTTATCACCAATTTAATTCAAAAAAAGCTCATTCGACGTAGAATTAGATACACTTTGAACAATTCAGTACAGAAAAAAACATTCTAAATAAAATTGATTTGTAAATCATTCACGGAAAATTGTTTTGGATTAAATTAATCTGCAATGCTCTTTTTTTATACTAAATTGAATTTAAATAATCTAAAATTGGCTTAAAACAATCGCGCTGCAGACTATTTTAATACATAAATGGTTTTCGGTGTTGCCAAAGTTGAAAAAATATTTAAAAATTGACAATTTTCGAACTATTTTTCTCTTTTTCTACCGTAAATTTTACTTGAAACATAAAACCTCTATTAGGTATTATATAAAAAGCCTTGTTTTTCAGCTTTAAATTAAAAAAAAATTGGAAATCTAAAAAAATGACGAAGTAACAGTATAGTTTATTCAAAAACTGCAGAAAAACTGTTTTTTAGCTCTAAAATTAACCCTCCTGAGCACGAGTTTCTACCCCAAAAGTGGTTCCCAAATGCATACGTTTTTCATACAGTTGGAATTTAATAAAACCAAGTATACTAGGGTTTTTGGGGTCGCTGATTCCGAATATATAATCAGAATTTCAAAATTCAAAATGGCGGATCCAATATGGCGGACAATTTTCTTTTTTTTTTATTTTCATGAAAATTGGTTTCTAGGGGTTTTTGGGGTCGCTGATTCCGAATATATAATCAGAATTTCAAAATTCAAAATGGTGGATCCAATATGGCGGACAATTTTCTTTTTTTTTTATTTTCATGAAAATTGGTTTCTAGGGGTTTTTGGGGTCGCTGATTCCGAATATATAATCAGAATTTCAAAATTCAAAATGGCGGATCCAATATGGCGGACAAATTTTAATTTTTTTTTTTGGATTTTCATGAAAATTGGTTTCTAGGGGTTTTTGGGGTCGCTGATTCCGAATATATAATCAGAATTTAAAAATTCAAAATGGCGGATCTAATATGGCGGACAAATTTTAATTTTTTTTTGGATTTTCATGAAAATTGGTTTCTAGGGGTTTTTGGGGTCGCTGATTCCGAATATATAATCAGTATTTCAAAATTCAAAATGGCGGATCCAATATGGCGGACAAATTTTAATTTTTTTTTTTATTTTCATGAAAATTGGTTTCTAGGGGTTTTTGGGGTCGCTGATTCCGAATATATAATCAGTATTTCAAAATTCAAAATGGCGGATCCAATATGGCGGACAAATTTTAATTTTTTTTTTGATTTTCATGAAAATTGGTTTCTAGGGGTTTTTGGGGTCGCTGATTCCGAATATATAATCAGTATTTCAAAATTCAAAATGGCGGATCCAATATGGCGGACAAATTTTGATTTTTTTTCGGATTTTCATGAAAATTGGGGCGACCGCCCCCCCCCCTAGAATCTTATATTTGCCTAAAGCCGCCCCTGTGGTGTGATAAAAAAGAAATTTCGTTAATTAATTAGTACTTGTCACGATGTTTCCTTCAAAGGAGTTACGCCGAAACATGGACCAAAAAGGTTAAAATAAATATAAAAAAATATAAAATATAAATATAAAAAATTGTTTTAGGACCTAGTAGACTAGTCTGCCATATTGGATCTGCCATTTTGAATTTTGAGATTCTGATTATATATTCGGAATCAGCGACCCCAAAAACCCCTAGAAACCAATTTTCATGAAAATCTAAAAAAAATTAAAATTTGTCCGCCATATTGGATCTGCCATTTTGAATTTTGAAATTCTGATTATATATTCGGAATCAGCGACCCCAAAAACCCCATAAACCAATTTTTATGAAAATAAAAAAAAATTAAAATTTGTCCGCCATATTGGATCCGCCATTTTGAATTTTTAAATTCTGATTTCATATTCGAAATCAGCGACCTCAAAAATCCCTAGATACCAATTTTCATGATTATAGGATTATTTGGAAAAAATTTATCTTAGTTTGAATATTGTAGAATGAGAGGTTATTTCTACTTTTTAAACAATTTTATAATAACACTAATTATTAATAAAAACTGTAAATATTTCTTAAAATTATGTGTTTGCTAATCTCTTAACCCTAAACTGTGATTACCAATTTGTTTTGGACCTTCAAGTTAATTTGGAGAAATTGTGTTGACAAAATTGTTTGGACGAATATATTCGCCCAGTTCATACGGAAACAACTTAGTTTGGACGAATATATTCGGCTCAATGCTCAGGAGGGTTAAATTTTGGGGTGGGCGGGATATAATATGTTATATAATATGTTATAAATATAATAAGTTTCATGACGAACAACTTAGGGTAGGTCCGATTCAAAGTAATTTTTAACTGTTACACAGTGTTATATGTGTTATCTCGTTAATTGGGATACAAAATGCATAAAATGAATTTTTTTCTTTTGACTGTAATGGAATTTTTTTAAAACTGTATTTTTGAATACTCTTAGGGTCATACAAAAGCAAAGTAGATGCCAAACGTTTGGTCAATTTTCTCATACCTAAAAGTCATTCCAGGGAATCGTGCTTCAAATCCCTTTGCCCTGCTCCTCTGACGCACTATCATTTTCTCTCTGCCTAGCTTCTCTCTTAACATGTAGCTGGGGCATTCCCTGCCGTCTTTTATCACCCTCTCTATCTCTCTAATAAATCTTTTTTTCCTTCCTCCCTTTTTCTTCTTACCAACTTTCCGTGCTCTTTATGCCTTCTGCTGTACTCCTTTTTCTCCAATCTACCTTTTTTTAATTCTTTTATGCATTCTTTTTATCCTTCTCTAATCTCTTCGCATATCCTACCTGCCTTTTCCTCTTCACTTCTCTTTTCCCCTGTACATTCCCTTTCTCTCCTTTAACTCAACTATTAATGGAAAATGTCCTGAGTCTGTTTCATTTTCTACATATACCGTTTCAAATAAAAATCTCGTTTTTTATTCAGCTAGCACATAATCAATCACTGTTTATCCTTTTCCTACAAAGGTAAATTCCCTTTCCTTGTCTCGTAGCACATCCGTTACAAGTCATCCAACCTCTTTCCTTAGTACTTCCACCATCTTCCTACCTTTTTTATCCACTTCTTTATGTTTGGATGCTCTTACGAACTGTTCCTTTTCATCATTCCTTTCTCCGCCACCCAATTCTTCTGTTCAGGAATTAAAATCTCCTCCTATAACTCCTATCATTTTCCATCCCTCTCTCTATCCACTCCTCAAAATCCTTCCAACCCTTATTCTCTCCTCTTCTTCTATACATTCCCACTATCGTGAGACTTTCCTTTCGTTATTCAATTCTTCTTACCATAACTCCTTTACTATCCCTTAGGTAATTTTTCCTTACATTTTACCACTCCTTTTCTCCCATCCATGTCTCTCTTCATCACTTAAGATTACCTATTACCTGTTGACTTGCCATCCTCTCTTCTTAACCCCAAAACCCTGCTGTCTTGTTTCCTTACTAGCTCCGATGCACTTCTCTTAACTACTTATTTCTCTCCATTCACCCTAATGCAACAAGCCAAACTCTTGGTTTATCTATCACCTATCCTTCTAATCCTTTTATCTCTTTTACTTCCAATTTTGCGTTGATTTCCTTTAGCAGCTCACATACTTTCTCCTTTTCCTCTTTTTTATCACCTTTCAAGCCTCTAATCACTACTTTACCTTTTGTTTTATCTTTCTCCAATGTCACCAATCTTCTCCTTATCTCCATCATTCTTTCCTCCATCCTTTCCCTTCCTGGCGCGCTTACTCCCTCCTTCTGCCCCTCCAGACTTTTTCTATCTTCCCCACCTTCTCATTCAATTTCCCTATCTCTTTTCTAAATCCTTTCTCATCCGTTTTCTGCGTCTTCTCGATCTCTTCTATCCTCTCGCACACCAATCTTTTCTCTTCCTCTCAATTCTTCTCCCACTCTTTTCACATATAATAATAATATTACATGTGACCTGGACTGTTCTTAAAATTCAAAATGGCAGCTCCAATATGGCTGACTAAAGATAAAAACTTATCGGATTCGCTTAAAACTGGCTACTTTAAAAAATGTGAACCCCAAAAAGGACTGTGTAACGAGTTTCCAACCGTATAAACGTGCAGACTTATCATTATTGACTTCGATAGAGATTGAGTCGCTCTTCCACATGTTAAAAACTAGAATGTCATAATTTGTTAAAATATTTATTAAAACTGAATAAAAATAAAAGTCACAAATTCTGAAAAAAATTATGTGTCACCAAGATTAGACCGTAAATAAGTAAGTGACACAGATTCTTGATAATGTGAATTATAGTTTTCGAGAAATCAGTATGCAACGGTACTCCATTTTCTTGAACTCGGAGTGAAACATTGTCACGTCAGAAGACGGTCAGCGCGATATAAATTATAACGTTTGTAAACTCACTTATTTATTGTTATTCGTTTAGTAATTCGAAAGTAGCAACTTACGCGAAAAACCTTTAAGTGTGAGGATAAAATATAAAAAACTAAATACCAGTGTCAATAACAATGAAGATTTTAACAATCGGACAGATTCGTTTGAATCTCGATAATTGGAACATATTTGAAGTTGCAGATTACACAATTCATTGAATCCATTAAATTTTTAATTTTTTTTCACCATTTTGAATTTGCTAGATTCATAATCAGCAATCCCGAAAATCCCCAAGTAGCCAATTTTAAGCGAATCCGATAAGTTTTTAATTTTTTTTGGGCGCCATATTGGATCCGTCATTTTTAATTTAAAAAAAATTATGCTAGATTCGGAATCAGGGACCTCGAAAACCCCCGAGTAGCCAGTTTTAAGCAAATCCGATAAGTTTTTAATTTTCTTGTCAGCCATATTGGGTCCGACATTTTGAATTTTTAAAAACTGACACCGGATTCGTAATCAACAACCCTAAAAACCTCTGAGCAGCCAGTTTTAAGCGAATTCGATAAGTTTTTAATTTTTTGTCCGCCATTTTGAATTTGAAAAACCTGATGCTAAATTCGTTATCAGCGACCCCAAAAACCCCTGACTAAGGAGTTTAAAGCCATTACAGCGTGAAGAACTATCAATATTATCTTTTTAACTTTGAGATCGTACTTCTCGAAATCTTGTTTTTACACGTAAGCCCCTTTTCATTGTACAGGTCACATATTCTTTATCCTTACTAAGAAATAAGTTATATGCAAATGAGTTACCAAGGGCCGTTATCAAGTAATGCTTCTCTTTGGAAAAAGTGAGAAGCAAATCTTTTTGCAGGTAATGAGAAAGAGAAAGGCAAATTTTCTCTCTTTCCCAATTAAAGTTGGAAAGTTTTGCCTTTTTTCCTAAAGCCATTAACCCTTATTATGCAAGGGTTTGTTCGAACGATAATTGGCCTAGCAGGAGGTCTATTGTTTGTATTTAAAACTAAGATTTAAATTTGAAGAATATTTGTGTAATGAGGTAAAATTTTAGGTAAAATTTCAGACAGAGAGAGAGAGAGAGAGAGAGAGAGAAACACAAAAATTATGGAAGGTTTCGCTCTAACGCTGATGGATTTAGGCGGTCTATTGTTTGTATTTAGAAATAAAATTAGTAGATGTACCTATTACTGTAAATGCATCAATTACTGCGATTTTTTTTAAAAACATTATTATGTACACTCAAACCTCCGCATAACGATCTTCTATATAACGAGAACTCCCATTAACGAGCCCTCATATTCTCCGCATAACGAGAAAAATGTCTCCTCCGTTATCCCCACTACCCACTATAAAACGCACGAAAATTTGAAAAAATAATATTGAATTTAATTTTAGTTTTGTAATTAACTTTAATTTTTCATATATATAAAGAAGTTGATTCTTGTAAATTGTGTATTTTGAGTTTTATAGTAAAAAAAAAACTTTGATTAATGTAAAACTTTATAAATAACAGAAATATATAAAAATTTGAAAAATTAATTTAGATTAAGGTAAATGAATAAAAGTCAAAAAATTCTTTTAGATATATAAAGAACTTGATTCTTGTAAATTGTGTATTTTCATTTTTATAGTAAAAAAAAAACTTTGAATAATATAAAACTTTACAAATAACAAAAATATATAGAAATTTAAAAATCTATTTCGGTGATTCCACTGACTTTTGTCTGAGAGGTGTTGCTGGCATATCTCAAAAATAAATTTATTTTATATATAAATCATTATTAAACACCGTAGAATAACTTTTAATGAAGATTTTGTTAAACACTTTTTTAGTTATTCAAAAATTGCAATCAAAGACGACAGAGTAGGGTTAAAATGGGGTCTTTAGTTCGTATTTCAAACTTTTTATAATTAATAAATATAGGCTTGAATAAAATTTTGTTAAAAAGGAAGGGTAATATATATTCCAAAGATTTGTTTTTAATAATTTATTTTGTGTATAAAGCTTAGTTATAATCAAAAAAATCGTTTTAAGATTGATCTAAAAACCGTAAATTTTCGTCGTATTTAACAGCATATTTTTTTATAAAAATATTTAATAGAAAATTTGGATACTTACGTGGATTGAACATCTGGATGTTAACGCTTAACATATTTATCTCTTAACATAGGGACAGCTATCTAGATGTTCAGGGTTAACATCTACATATTAAACTTTAATATATAGATGTTAAAATTGAATATCTTAGATGTTAACCTTTAATATTTAGAGGTTAAGCGTTACCATCTTGTTTTAAACATCTAATTCTAAATATCCATTTTTCTCAGTGTAGTGTATATTTTGCATAAACTTAAATATGTGCAAAGTTTAAATCTTTTTAAAGCTTTCAGAAAATAGGTATGATGTGTTGAAATATGGTATTTTTTATAAATTTAACATTTTTAAATAGAATTTTGTAATAATTCGAAAAATGTTTTTAAGTCATTCTTTCTAAATACGAAAAGTTAATGTATTGATTTTCAATCCACGTAAGTATCCAAGTTTTCTATTAAATATTTTTATAAAAATATGCTGTTAAATATGACGAAAATTTACAGTTTTTAGATAAATTTTAAATTTTATTGTATCAAACAATAGTTACAACAACAATAGTTACATCAAACAAAGTTATAAATTTTATTATAACTAAGCTTTATACACAAAATAAATTGTTAAAAACAAATCTTTAGAATATACAATTCCTTTTTAAACTAAAATTTTAAAATATAATCACAATTAATATTATTAAACTTTTTTAGATCGCATTTTAGATTTCAAGAAATATTGAAACTTGATCATATTAACATTTATTGCAAGTTAAATGTAGTTTGGTTTAGTATATTTCTTTTACTAATTTAAATTTTCCCAGAATTTTTGATGTAGAACTAAATTCACCAATCATAAGTAAGCTCTTGCACAATTCGTGCCTTCAAGAAACCTACTATATCGACTCTTAGTTCGAAAATTCAGGAAGATTTTTTCGATATTTAAATCACATTGAAAGCGAAAATTCAAATGAATTTTTCCCTATTTTCAAGAATTAATTATTTAAACTAAGAAATTTTGTGAAAAAGTATCGGACATTTAGCTCCACCGGGATTCGAACTCGGGTTTTTCAATTGGCGCTTGAATGCTCTAACCACTAAGCTACAGAGGTCCATATCAGATACAATTTCACAGATTTATCGCCTCATGATATTTTTTCACAGAATTTCTTAGTTTAAATAATTAATTCTTGAAAATAGTGAAAAATTTATCATGAGGCGATAAATCTGTGAAATTGTATCTGATATGGACCTCTGTAGCTTAGTGGTTAGAGCATTCAAGCGCCAATTGAAAAACCCGAGTTCGAATCCCGGTGGAGCTAAATGTCCGATACTTTTTCACAAAATTTCTTAGTTTAAATAATTAATTCTTGAAAATAGGGAAAAATTCATTTGAATTTTCGCTTTCAATGTGATTTAAATATCGAAAAAATCTTCCTGAATTTTCGAACTAAGAGTCGATATAGTAGGTTTCTTGAAGGCACGAATTGTGCAAGAGCTTACTTATGATTGGTGAATTTAGTTCTACATCAAAAATTCTGGGAAAATTTGAATTACTAAAATTAAAATTCTCTAAAATATATATGTGTCTGTATATATCATGGCCGAATGAGGCGATAAATCTGTGAAATTGTATCTGACATGGACCTCTGTAGCTTAGTGGTTAGAGCATTCATGCGCCAATTGAAAGACCCGAGTTCGATTCCCAGTGGAGCTAAATGTCCGATATTTTTTCACAGAATTTCTTAGTTTAAATATTTCTTTTACATTAATATTTATAATATATATACATATATTTTTCTTAATTATCTTTTAAATTCAGACTTATAAACTCATTTTTTTACAACCTATAATTTTTTATAAGAGTTTTAAACATCTTAAAAAACGTAGTTTTTAAATATGAAATAAATAAAAAATATATAAAGTAAATGTAGTGCTTAACAATTCTGCACAAAATATGAACATGTTTTAACTTTTCTGTTGCGCACAACGTGCGCGAACGACTTACGTATCGAAAAGTGGGGATACCCCTCTAGCCATGTTTTGCTCGTGATAGGGAGAATTGAGAGTCCCGAGTTTCTCGTTATACGGAGGTTTGAGTGTACTTTTTAAGAGTTTAGAATTCATTTAAATTAATTGAAAAAATTATTTAAAACCTTACTCAACACAATTGCCAATAAAGATGTACATTTAAATCATTAATCATTTAATTATTCAAGTTTAAATTACAACCTATCGCAGTAATTGAAACATGCACGTGTTTCTATTACTGCGAACAACTTAACCTTCAAATACACGTTATTCTCATCGCAGTAATTGGGACACAGTAATTGGTGCAGACTCGTAGTAATATCAGCACAGAGTATTATTTATAAATTTGTTATTTTTAAGAATACATAATTTATTTTAATATTTTAATTAGTGGTTTCTGCTTCAATAGATAACAAGAGTGTTTTTACAATTAGTCAAATATTTATCTTTCATTTATATTTATCTTCTTTTCCAATATTTTATCGGTCTTCAATTTCACATCACAGTAATTGGTGCTTTTACCCTATATTTGTATAATGAGGTAAACATTCAGTAAAATGTAGATTCAAGCCAGTTGTACCTACTTGAACTGCTGCTAACGTTGGTTGGTATTTTTAATCTTTTTAAAAAAGTTATTGTTTTTGCAATTTAAGAGAGTGGGTGTGAGAGAGAGAGAGAGAAATAGAGAGACGGTGAAACTTAGTTTCTTCTTACCCTAGGGTCTTTACCAGTAGGGGAAAAGGTTCAGTTGTGGGCATGGTTCGGTTGTGGGCACCCCTGCGAAACTTTTGACATAAAAGATATTTGTCAAATGTGACAAATATCAAGTTATGTGGTATGACCGCACGTAGTTTTTTGCGAGAATACTAAATTGAACGGACACCTGTACTTTTTGCTGCAAAGAAATTAATTTTTTTCACGTTGAAATTAAAATAAAAGTTTTTTTTAAATATTTTAAAAGTGGCACAAATCAAAGCGAGTCAATTAAAAATGTATGTCTAATGCATATTAATATTATTTTTCAGAAATCTCTTTTCTCAAAAATGTTAATTATCAGTAATCTTATTTGTCAAAAATTGCATTTATCAGAAATCGCATTTCTCAAAAATTGTTATTATAAGAAGTCTCATTTGTCTGATAGTGCATTTATCAGAAATCTCATTTGTCAAAAAAATCAATTATCAAAAACCTCTGTTATCCAAATTTTATTTTGTCAAAAATATAATTTATCAGACTTCTTAGTTGTCCGAAATTGCATTTAACAGAAATCTAATTTGTCAAAATTTCCAATTATCAAAAATCTAATTTGTCCAAAATTGCATTTATCAGAAATCTTATTTGTCAAAACTTGCATTTATCAGAAATCGCATTTGTCCGAAATCGCACTTATCGGAAGTCTCATTTATCCAAAAGATTATTCTCCATAACCTTCAATTGTGCGAAAGTCCATGTACAAGAAATCTCATTTTCCCAAACTTCCATTATCCGAACATTTCTTTTTCCAAGCGAGTTGCCACCCCCTGGTCTATTCGGTAAAACAATAGATGTCGCTCCAAATGAGATTTCTGTAAAATGCACTTTTGGATAAATGGGTTTTTTGATAATTACAATGTTGGGAAAACTAGATTTCTTATAAATGCTATTTCGAAAAGATGAGATTTCTGTTAAATGCTTTGTCTAATAAATTAGGTTTCTGACAAATGCAATTTCAGACTAATGAGATTTCTGATAAATACAATTTTTGATAAATGAAATTCGTAATAATTTAATTTTTTGAGGAACGAGATTCCTATTAAATGCTATTTCGAACAAATAAGATTTCTGGTAAATGGAATTTCGGACATGGGAGATTTCTGATAAATTCAAGTTTGAACAAATTAGATTTTTGATAATTGAAAATCCTTGCAATTGAGATTACTAATAAATGTAATTTTCAATAAATAAAATTCTTGATAATTCAACTTTTGGACAAACGAGATTTCAAATAAATGCTATTTCGGATAAATTAAATTTTTTATAAATACAATTTTGGATAAATTAGATTGCTGACAATTTACCTTTCGGACAAACGAGATTTCTGGTAAATGCATTTTCAGAGAAATTAGATTTCTGATCATTTAAATTTCAAAGAAAAGAGATTTCTGATAATTGCTTTTTTGGGTAAATGAGATTTCTGATAAATGCAATTTTGGATAAATAAAATTTGGACAAATGGATATTCTGACAATTGAGTTTTGGAAAAAATGTGGGCGACCCTTTGTATTAAGAATCTAAATTATTGAAAACAATTTTTTATTAGTTATCTGTTAGTAAAGAAAAATTAGTAAATCCTTAAAATATGCTAAAAATAATATTTTTACAGGAACATAATTTTTTTAAATCATTAAAAACTCTTGAAAATTGTTGTCGGAAAAATTCATGATAATTCTTTGATGAAAAAAAGGAGAAAAAGACATGCTTGAAGAAGAATGAAATGAAAAGTTGTTTTAAAAAATGTAATGGCCCATTTGAAATGCGCAATCAGCGATTCTGAAATTTGTTACTTTTTGACCCCTTCCACCCCCCTTAGACCCCCGAAATTTTTCTGAAATCGTCCCCCTATTCTTTAGACCATTGTTTTTTTACTTCTATAAGAATGCATTTTTACTAGATAAATGCATGTCAAGTAAAACACAATCATTAATATTTTTATTTTTTTCATATCGTGACAATCAAATTTGTCAACATAAATATTATGATTTTGCTCTCTCGGGTAAGTTCAGCTCACATTTGGGATAATGCGTGTTACTTAAAAAACAGAAAAAAATAGGATAATTAACACTTATTAACATGAATTTAACATTTACGACTAAATAGGTAAAAAATATTATTTTCTTATGTCGTCTGTATTATAAATTGTTCTACTGAACACAATAGAAGAGAGCGAGCAAGGTTGTAGCCAGAGGGCTGTTAGGGGTGCTTAAACACCCTACCCCTCAAATATTTTTGACAGCTGTTCAAGTTTTAAAAAAAAAAAGAAAAATAAAGGTCATCGTCTTGACTGTTTGTCGACAGAACCCCGCCCCGAAAATTTTGTCTGGCTACGGCCTTGAGAGCGAGAGAGAGGAAGAAATGAAGAGAGAGAGATAATTTAGCTTAAGGTAGGCAAAGATGCTTTCTTGAAAATATTAATTTCAAGTCATTATGCTTATCGTTATTTCCGAACAAGAAGTAGCAGATATAACAACACAGTATTCTTTCAACTTTCAGTTTACATTTAAGCGTTCATAAAATCTAATTTTTGTTTCTGTTAACAATTTTATAATGAAGTATAATAAATTGATTAACGTTTATACAGGTTAAAAATTGTTTATTACAGAATTGGGAAACTGTACGGTAAGTAAATTTGTAAACTGGAATATTGGTAATTTGGAAAGTTGGTAAATTGAAAAATCTTTTAATTTAGAAAATTCAAGCATTGGAAATTTGGTAAATTGGAAAACTAGCAAAGTAGAAAATTGGCAAAGTGGAAAATTGGCATAATGGAACATTGGTAAATTGGAAAATTGGTAAATTGGGTACTTGGCAAATTGGAAAATTGGCAAACTAGAAAATTTGAAAATTGGTAAAATGGAAAATTGGTAAATTGGAACATTGATCAAATTGATAATTGATAAATTGAAAATTAGAAAAATTAAAAATTGCTAAATCCAAAACTTGGTAAAATGAATCATTTGTAAATTGCAACACTTTCAAAGTTGTTAAGTAGTAAATTGTTTTTTAATTACCAATCATTTTTCGAATGTTCTAAAATTAGAAAATACAAACGTTAAGATATCTATTACAAGTATGTCATTATTAGAAAATTATTAAATTTTTATTTGTACTTTAAAACTACTAAACAAATTATTTCATTTTTGTAAAATTTAAAAATATTACAATAGGCAAGTTCAATCATTTTTCTTTCTAAATTTGTAAATTACAAATTTGTGACGATTTAAAATGTATTTTTAAAAAAATTCTTAATTGTAAATTTCGTATTTAGATAATTAGCAAATGTCTCAATTGCTATTAACATAATTGTTCAATGGTCATTTTAAATTTGGACATTTTTCAATTCTGTATTCTAAATTTAATACAATATTAGATTTACAATCCAACAATTTGACATATTCTGATTTTATAAATAAAAGTTTGTATAAAATGGAGAAACAAAAAAATGAAAAACATAATGTAAGCACAGAAAGAGTTAAGCGTCATCGTGTGTGTTTAAGTGAACAGAGAGAAATTGAAGTGCGAACATTGCATAGAGAAAGAATGAAACGCTATCGTTCCACCTTAAAAGAGAAAAAGGCATTGCAAATGAATATTTTAAAAGAGATAGAGAAAGAAACTTGTAATGTAGATTATCAAATTCTTCTTTTGAATTCAATACCATCAACATCTTTTCAGACACTTTCACAATTACAAAATGTACAAATAAATGATGAAGATTCTATCAAGGATGTTGTTTCTACATCTATTTTCATTTGAAGGAAGTAGAAAGTAAAGAATTTCATGACTTGAAAAATGATGACATGGAAAGTTTGAAATTCATTGAAACAAATAATTCAAATGACGAAGAAGAAAAATGTTGTAGATTAATAAATGATGTTACTACTTAGAATAATGTCAATATTTCTGAATGTCTTCCCTGTCGATAGAAAGTGACTAGAAAATGACTGAAAAATGTCTAGTCAGTCATTTTTCAGTCATTTTTATTTTTAAATATATGGAAAATAATTTATTTAATAATAAATTTGTTGAATACTATTTAATGTGCTTTTAGGATTATATTCGCTTCATTCTTTTAGAATAATAAATAAAAATTTTTAATTTTTTTATTATTTATTTAAATTTTTTGTTAAATATTTTTTTTATTGTTTTAATGTTATAAACTATTTCTGAAGTGCACTTGAACACTTTTCTAAAGAATCACAAAGCTCGGTGGCATTTAAAATGGTCTAAAAGCAATTTTAAAAAGAAAAAATCATTTGACATTTTCTAGGTACGAAATCATTCAATTCGTACCTCAAAAATGACTGAATCCATTCAGTCATTTTGGCCAGTCATTTTTTAGGTATTCTCTATCGGCAGGGTTTCTTTAGATCTATTAAAGAAATACAGTAAATCAAGAAAAAATAAATTACAGGGTAGTGAGAAAAGAAAAGCAAGTAAAAGACAAATTGTTGATGTACAAGACACTGTAATTCAAGTAAACAAATCTCTTTCTACATTACATACAATAGAAAAAGTAGAAAAGCATAAATAAGGATGGTAACTTTATGCAAGCCGCATAATCGCATAATTTCTTAAATTTGTCTAAAATGAGAAACTATCGTGTTTCTACATATCCCACATCTTTAAAAAGTTGTTTTTCAAGCGCATAATTTTGCATAATTGACGTATATTCGCAACATAATGCTCATATTGCATAATTAACTCATAATTAGACCAAAACCAGTGATGCAGTTGAGCGAGGAAATCGAGGAATGAGACGAGATGAGAATGAGGCGGTCCAAATTTCTCAAAAATCCTCGTCTCAAACTGTCTCTTCTCATTTCATCTCATCTCAAACTTTCTCTTCCCGTGCTCACCTCGACTTTTTGAGGAATTCTAGCCAGATGTTACTCTTAAGCTGTTAGAAGTTCATCTATAGTACAAGTGTGCGTTAACGGACAGGCTTCATCTCTTTGTGTTAGTTACTCAGTGGAGCCTAACATTTTTCTACGGTCGCCAGATTTAGTAGATTAGGATCCTTTGCTTTTGACAGTTCGTTCCGTGAGAGAACCACTGAGCCAAGCATCTGGCAAAAGTTCCTCAAAAACCCGAGATGAGATCGGGAAGAGACGGCCCGAGAAGAGATAAAAAAATTTGAGAAATATCGAGAAAAGTGAAAGGTTAAACCGAGGAACCTATGAGGAATCAACGAGAAAAAGTGAGAAATTCTCATTTTTCCTCGTCTCGACCGGCATCACTAACCAAAACGGTCCTGAATTTAATTTTCGACTATTTTTTTTCGATTTCCAGCATTTAACGTTCGTGTTAGCAGAGTTGGAAAGTCACTCGTAACTCTGTCGTAATTCAAATGTATTTTTACCAGCAAATACGGTCTCTTAAGGAACTCTCAAACTACAGTCTGCTTGCGCATGCGCAGGAGTTCACAGAGTTAGTGACTATCTTCCGCACTCTGTCTCGCACGTGAAAACAAAAACTCGATATTTCGGTATTTTTAGAATTGAAAGAGAAACATAGTACACAAATATCTAAATTTTATGAGAATATATTGTATTACTTTTAAATTTAGAATGAATAATTATATTTTTTAATTGCATAATTGCCGCATAATTATCATATAATTGTCGCATAATTACCCGGAATTTATGCGCATAATCAGAGTGGTTCAAAACGCATAAAGTTACCATCTCTAAGCATAAATTGTCAAAAAATAATGAAAAAGAAAAACAATTTCTTGATAGACCAATTTTGAACAGGGAAAGAGTGAAACGTTGTCGCGGAAAATGAAGAAAGATAAAGTAGAGATAGAATTAGAAGAACTGCAATTAAATAAATTGCATTCACGTACTTATTTAGGAGATTATCTTGGTCAAATGGCATTTTGTTGCACTCATTGTGATGCTAAACATTTCAAAGATGAAACAGTTGTTTCAAAAATTACGGCTTAAGATGATAAACACTTGAAAGATAACGAAATTGGTAAGAAATTTATTCTTACCATGATTGCTGCAGTCAAGGAGGTGTTGAATTAAACCTCTTAAATTATCCTTCTCAATTAAAAGTGTTGTTAGATGGTTCACATGAAAAATCAAGGCGAAATATATTATCAAATGAATAAAGCTTTATATCCAGAAATCGATAATGATCCGTGTTATGGATAATTGTTTATTTATGATCCTGATGATGCAATTGAATACAGGAGGAATAAAAATGATAGATTGGATAGAGATATTGTGGGAGAAATTGATAAGTTTATGAGAACACATAATATGTTCAGTCAATCATTCAGAATTATGAAAGAAGTTATAGAACTAGAAGCAGCTTTGGAGACAAAAAATAATAAAGATATTCCAGAATTGAAGTTGTTATTTACTTTAAAAAAAGGAACAGATCCAAGGAGATTTAATTTTCAAAGAGTTAATGAAGTAGCTGCTATTTTTAACACAAATTTAGAAGGTGAAATACCTGATTCTTATGTCACTGTACACAACAAAATAAGTAAAGAATTCCAATTAATTAGTAGTTTAGATCCTTTTGTAGAACTTTTCATATATCCTCTATTTCATCCTTTTGAAGAAAAAGGTTATTGTATTGATATGGTTCGAAGTGATACAGATAATACATTAAAAAATGATAGAATTTCAAAGGCATGTTATGTAAAGTATAAAATAGCAATTAGAGATGATATATTTAATCAGTTTTTATACGGTGGAAGATTATTTCAACAGTGGCTGGTTGACAATTATGTTAAAATGGAAAAAGATCGACTTCAGTATTGTGCAAATCATCAAACAGAATTGCGAAGTGAAAGTTACAGGGGGTTTATAGATCACATTAATAATACAGCTCAAAGGAATAATACACCTCTAGGGAAACTGGTTGTGTTACCATCAACATTCATTGGTTCACCTCGTAATATGACGGAACTATATCAAGATTCAATGACTATTGTCGCAAAACATGGTAAACCGGATTTGTTTATAACAATGACATGTAATCCACAGTGGAAAGAAATAGTAGAAAATTTATTACCGGATCAAACAGCAGCAGATAGACCTGACATTGTTGTGAGAGTCTTTTCTTTAAAAGTAAAGCATTTGATAGAATGTATTGTTAAGAAGAAATTTTTTGGAGATGTCAAGCCGTATGTTTATGTTATAGAGTTTCAAAGAAGAGGATTACCACACCACATCATTTATTGATTACATTGACGTCTAATTCAAAATTATTAACACCAGAAAGTGTTGATCGTCATATTTCAGCTGAAATACCAGATGAGATGGTTAATCCTAGATTACATGAAATTATTATGTCAAACAATATACACGGTCCTTGTGGAGATTGGTGTTTCGTTGATGGAAAATGCTCGAAAATTTTTCCTAAAATTCTGCAAGAAGATACTACTGTTGAAGACCATTGTTATGTATTATATAAAAGAAAAAATACAGGTAAAACGTATACAAGACCTAATGGAGAATTCTAGAATTCGCGTCCACGATCTGGGCCCCAAATCAACAATACCAATTGTTGAGACTGGAGCGTGTTCAAAACAGAGCTTTACGATTATTAGCAAGCAGGGCAGGAGTACGCTATGATAGACTGAGTCACGATTATACTGACCTCAGAGTTCGATTCTCATTACCAGAATTTTCCTTAAGATTGATTTACATCGACTTACTGTATTTGTTTAAACTAATTAATGGACTAATGGATTGTCCATCAATTCTATCGAGTCTTGAATTTGTAGTTCCTGTTATAAGTTTGAGAAATCAGGTCCTATTTCGGCTTAGACGCAGAAAGACAAAACATCGCATCAACTTTGTACTTGATCGTATTTGTACCAGGGGCAACGCTTATTGTTGCGACTTAGATTTTTTCGGTGTACCCCTGGACAAATTTGCAAGAGATTTAAGCAGAGTTATTCTGTACTGTTAAACACTACTCAACGCACTGCGTATTTTATATTAGAACGCTATTGAAATGTTATTAGTCAAATTGCCATTTGCATTTATACTTTGTTTTTTATATTTATACTTTATATATTATATTGTATCAAATTATATTATATTATTTCATATTTTAACACTACGGTGTGAAAGGGCGATTTTTTATATTGTATATGCCCGTTCAATGATATTAAATAAATAAATAAATAAATAAATATATATTTATAAGGGTTATGATGCTGCATCAATTATCATCACAAATAGTAATGGAGAAGCTACTATTAATCAGAATCAAATCAATCATTATGAGGAAAATAGATATGTTGGTCCAGTAGAAGCAGCATGGAGAATTTTAAGTAAAAATTTATCCAAAAAAAGTCATAGTATAAATCGTTTGCCCATACATTTGCGAAATGAGCAAAATATTCTTATTCGGCAAGCAGATGCAAATCCAGAAATATCATTTAATTTGCACAAAAATGAGATTCCTGAATACTATTCATGGGACAAAAAATAATGTAAATGAAACAGGAGAGTCCGAAAGGACAAGGTAATAAGCAGAATTTACTCTGTTAGTCCATGTCACACAGAATTATTTCATCTTAGATTATTATTACTTACAACTAAAGATGCCATTTCATACGAATCATTGAAGACTGTTAATGGAGTATTACATGACACATTTACGTCAGCTTGTTTAGCATTAGGACTCATAGAGGATGATCATGAATGGAAGGCAACGTTGGAAGAGTCAACTTTATGGATGATGCCTCAATCACTTCGACGATTTTTTGTACGAATTTTAATTCACTGTCGTCCTATAAATGCTGGTGAACTTTGGGAACAGTTTAAAGCTTCCATGTCCGAAAGGCAAGGCGCCTGGAATCGATGGGATAAGCAACGAGATCCTTAAACAAGTGATCGTTGCTTCACTTCAGATTTTTTTGGAATGCTACATCGACTGCCTTAAGAGAGGAGAGTTCTTCCGCGACTGGAAAAGACAGAGGCTAGTCCTAAGGAATGGAGACAAACCTCTAGATAAAGTCTTATCCTACAGGCCTATTTGCCTGTTAGATACTATGGGCAAACTTCTAGAGGACATGGTTCCGCAGCGAATGCAGTCGCACTTGACCGGAGAGAACAGTCTATCTGACAACCAATGTGGTTGCCGCAAAGGCCTGTCCACAGTAGATGCCATTCAGAAGGCGGTGGACCTAGCCAAAGAAGGAAAGATCAAATTGGGACCAGAGAAGAAAAAGGGCTTCTGCGCGTTGGTAGCTATTGACATACGCAACGCGTTTAATACCGCGCGATGGAAAGATCTCATCGAGTCGATGAGAAACAAAGGAATACCGCCCTACCTGCTGCGGATAATGAGTAATTATCTTAAAGAGAGGTGGGTAATATACGAGGGTGACACCTGCACTCTGAAGGAAGAGATGCAAAGAGGTGCCCCTCAAGGCTCGAGGATAGGACCATTCGTATGGAATGTCTCTTATGACGACTTCTTGCGAATGGGTCTACCTGAAGGCGCGGTGATCATCGGCTTCGCGGACGACACGTTGATCGTGTGCACAGCCGAGACAGCGGAAGCCCTGGGCATATTGGTGAACGAATGTCTGAGACGGGCAAAGCGCTTGCTGGAGGACAGAGGCCTCCAAATGGCTCTGGAAAAGACCGAAGCGCTGCTCGTCACAGACAGACGTGGTTATATAGCCCCTGGTATCCAGATAGACGGATCCGAGGTCCCGTGGAGGAAACATATCAAGTATCTTGGTGTCGAAATGGATAAGTTCCTAAATTTTAAACACAACATAGCTCTAACATGCCAGAAGGCTGAACAATGTGCGGCGAAATTAGTTTGTCTAATGCCAAACATTGAGGGACCTTCTGAACCAAAGAGAAGACTCGTGGCGAGTGTTGCTCTTTCAAAGCTGCTATACGCAGCACCCGTGTGGGCTCCTACCCTGCGAAATGACAGAAGTAAAACCATCTGTAAAAGGGTACTGTCCGCGCAAAGAAATATTACGAAACGTATTATTTCGGCCTATCGGACAGTACCGACTTGTGCTGCCCAGGTCCTTGCCAGCGTCCCGCCGGCAGATCTTTTGGCGCAAGAAAGGGAGGAACTCTTCCTCCTTTTCAAAGATAGAATGTCCACCCGTTATACCGAATACAATGGACCCAGCAAGGACCAAATTCGCCGAGACGCGAGAAGCAGACTCGTCGACAGTTGGCAAGAAAGATGGAGCGGGGCGGAGACAGGCCGATGGACGTATCGGCTGATACCAACACTCGCCACATGGTTGAATAGGAAACACGGCGTAGTTTCCTACTATTTGACCCAAGCTCTCACAGGGCATGGGTGTTTTGGCTCTTATCTAGAGCGATTTAAAAAGAGAGATAGCTCAGAGTGTGTGTACTGCAAGTCCCCTGTGGACGACCCTGAATACACACTCTTCAGTTGTAAGCGTTGGGACGCGGAGAGGCAGGTCATGTTCGTCGGTGTAAACCGTAGAGTTACACCGGAGAACATGATCCTGCTTATGACTCGCTCAGCTGAGGATTAGCGGACCATCGAGACCTTTATACACTATGTGATGAGGGTCAAGGATATCGATGGTCGTCAAAGAAGGTAGGTCCCGTGAGTTAAGGGAGAAAGTCGCTCAGGCGACAGAGTAGGGGATATAGGACCACTCCCGATTAGCGGGTCGGCAGAACATCGCCACCCCCGCATAACCCTGTAGACGGGCTACAGGGTACCTGAAAACAGGTTTTCACATCCTACGCAAAAAAAAAAAATATTGCATCTGAAAAAATGGCATATATACATGTAAGAAACATGTTATCTGAAGAAGGTTATAACTTACATGATTTTATTGGATTGATGGATGTAGAAGATGACAGTGAAAATTTTTAAATTACTCATTCCGTAAATATTACAGACGAAAGGGAGTTAGGAAAAGAAAGGTATGATAAATTGAACGTGAAACAAAAAGATATAGTTGACTTTACATTAAATGTAGTGAATGATAATAATGAAAATACTTGTAGGTGTGTATATGTCGATGGTCCTGAAGGATCAGGAAAAACATTTATGTATGTTACATTGTAGAATTTATTATAAGGAGTGAAGGTAAAACTGTTTGTAATATGGCATTCACAGGGATAGCTGCAACTTTACTTCCTATGGGTCGGACAGTTGATAAAGTATTGGGTTTACCCGTGCCATTATAATTATGCTGATTCATCTTCAAGTATAAAAGTCCAGTCTAAAGAGGGGTTGTATTTAAAAGATGTTGATGTCTTTATTTGGAATGAAGCTCCAATGTCACCGAAGTATGCTTTTGAGATTATGGACAGAACGTTAAGATATTATGCAAGTAGACGTTCCTTTTGGTGGTAAAACAATAATTTTAGGAGGTGATTTCAGACAAGTATTACCAATAAATCAAAATTGTACAAGATCTGATGTTATCAATTTGTCAATTAAAAACAGCAAATTATGGACGATATTTTCAAAATTTACATTATCTGAAAATATGCGAGCTTTGCCGGAAGAAACAAATTTTGTGAATTTCTTACTTGAAATAGGAATAGGCACACTTAACGATGTGTCTTAACATTGTTGAAGACGGAAATATTGAAAGCAGTACTGACGTATATGGAGACTTGATTAAACAAAAAAGGTTTGAAGATTTGGCATTATGTGCTATTTTAGCTCTTAGAAATATTGATGTAGATGAAATTAATAATAATGTTGTACAGTTATTAGACAAGAAGGATAAAAAAGTTTATAGAAGTATTGACAGTATAGATAATGGTGATAATAATAACGATCATGAAGTCATTTTACCTGATTACTTAAACACTCTGTCACCACCTGGTTTACAACCACATGCTTTGCATTTAAGAATAAATTCCGTAGTCATGCTCATAAGAAACCTTAGCATTAATGAGGGTTTATGCAATGGAACAAGATTATTGGTTTTAGCTTTATCAAATCAAAGACAGTTTCCAATTAAACTAGCATTTGCTATGACTATAAATAAATCTCAAGGACAGACATTTCATAAAATTGCAATTGATTTAAGAAAAGACGTTTTTAATCATGGGCAACTGTATGTTGCGTTATCAAGAGTTCGTTTATTTAGTTCAGTTACAGTTTATTCAGGAAATCAACGAAGTCGAAAATGTATTAAGAATTATGTTTACAAAGAAATTTTTGAATAATTGTTATTGTAACAATAGAATATATATTATTAAAATATGCAACTAGCATAGAAGGTACTTTGAAGTAGAGATGAATATAGTTAATGGCAGTTTATACTTACAGATAATCTTGAAACGTTATGTTCAGTTAGAGAAGTTTACGTAAGAAGATGTACAAGAATATACATGAAAATGGTTTTGTGAATATGATAAGAAAGTTCTTTCTTTAAATTAAAAGCGTTTGAAATTTATAAATGATTTGAATTAATTTATTTTCTATTACTTTCATTATTATTTATCAAATATCATACAAATAGTTAATATAGTTACGTTCAAGAAAGGATTTGTATGATATATGACACATTTTGATAAAAAGGAAGTTAGCTACAATGAAGCAAATTTAATGTTGTTAATGCCAAGTAAAAAAGTTTTAATTTTTCCTTGATAAAGTTAAGAATCTTATGAAGCCATTCATTAAATTTTGTGTCTGAAACACTGTTACAAAAATCTTTGTTTTATTCAATTTGTACATGTATGTGAAAAATATATGCAGTACATGTATTGACAATAAAGATACATAAAGTAGTTACATTTAAGTTACATGTATATTTCTTTAATTACAAGTAAGAAAAATTAAAAGTTTCATTGGCCAAGATTTGAACTGGGGTTGCAAGCACATTTGAAACTTTATTAAGAACGATTTGTGTGCTTCTTTTTTTTTTATTATTTATTAAAAAATTGTGAATAATCGTTTATTAAAAAAAAGAAAATATTTAAAATAGACCACTCCAATCGAAAGCTAATGAAAAAATCTAGAAAAATCATGTACCAAAAAATTTTTTTATCATTTTTTTTAAGCTCAATAAATAAGCAAATGAGAGCGTCTTAACAAAAAGTTCAAAACTTTAACCCCCTCCCTCTCGGGCAATTTTTTATATAATCCAAAAATATTTGGCTGATAAATTACTTACCTATAAGGCAACTTATAACAAAAATTGGGAAAGGATTAAACAAATTTTTTTTTTTGGCTGGACAGTTGACGTGAAATGCATCATATGGAATATATAAATAAAAATTTCAATAGGAGGGAGAAAGTAGAAAGTGCTAAAAATGAAACAACCAAGCATACTTCTTTAAATTTATGTGAAAATTATCAACATCATTATGCTCATTTAACAATTTCAATGTCTTCAATGTCATCGACATTACTTTGTAATTCTAATACAACAAATTCAAGATTACAAGAATCTGATGTTGATAATGAAAGATGATCTCCTTCCAGATGTATTGAAATAGGACAATCAGAAAGAAATCATTTTCTAAACAAACAGAGAGCTCTATTTTGGTACACATATGTATTTTCACGTGTAGATTACAGGGAAATTATAGCGAACATTATCTGGATTGACAGTCAAAACGTTGTCAAAAAAATACTGTAAATTTTCGAAAAGAAAGTTTTTTCTCCATAACTTTGACGCTATTCGAGCTAGAGGGCTAAAATTTGGTACATTTGTATATTTTTATGTACAGATTATAAAAATACTTCTTCCTTCAAGTACATGAAACTTTTGCTTAAGGGTACAGGCTTGTATTTCATATAAATAACATAAAAATCAAGATTTTTTTTTTTAGGGTGAGGCCCTGAAATTTTTATAGGATTTCAGGGCTTATAACAGTCTTGATAATAGGTCCTGTGGCAGCCTTGGTCAAGTCTTGTATAAGATTAAAAATTTTTTTTTGTTTTTTTCATAATTTTTCAATTATTTTGAAAAAAGAGTGATAACCCTTTTTAATCGCGTTTTATATCGTTTTTCTAAATTCTGAGTATACAAATAAAAATTTTATTGGTTTGAAGGGTACTGTAGGACAATTAGGGTGAGCTCTAGTATAGGGATCTAAACCTCTTTTTGGTCATTTTTTGAATTTTTTTTTGTGACCTCATAATATTTAATTTTATTTCCAAACATAATTTTTCCATAATCTGCATGCAAAAGTACACGAGTGTACCAAATTTTAGCCCTCTAGCTCAAATAATGGCAAAGTTAGATGAAAAAAACTTTTTTTTCTGAAATGTGTAGTTTCTCCTTGACAACGCTATGGCCATCAATTCAGATCATGTTCTTTGTATTTTTCGTGTAATTTACACGTGAAAATACATATGTGTACCAAATTTCAGACCTCTAGGTCGAATAGTTTAGAAGTTAAGGGGGGTGGGGGGTATGGTCCCTTTTTAATGCATTTTTGCAAAAAAAAAAGTTGTTATTTTCTTGACAACGCTATGAACATCACCTTGAATCATGTTCTCTATATTTTTCGTGCAATCTACACGTAAAAATACATAAGTGTACCAAATTTCAGCCCTCTAGGTCAAATAGTTTAGAAGTTAAGGGGGGGGGGAATGGTTTTTGGCTACGGACGCACGAGTCTCGCTATAAGGGTTCCGCAGAACACCGATGGTGTACGGAACCCTAAAAAGATTCCAAAAAGATAGAAAATAAATTGTAATGCAGATCTTGGAAATTCTGTAATGAATTTCATACCGTTAAAATCTTTTCAGTGTTTCTGATTTCAAAAAATTTTAAAAGTAATTGCCAAGATTCAGTTGAGTATGATGTTTTCTCTATTATGAATTTTAATGAAGCAAAAACCCAAGAAATGTAAGATCTAAAGAAGGATAAAATAAAGGAAATAAAATGTATTACGTATTTGCTGACAGCCTGACATTAAATTGAAATTGTTTAATTTTTTCACTATTATTTATTTTTAAAATGAAAATATTAAGACCATTACCAGAAAACATAACTGCTAATGGAGAGGTAAATATGCTGTATTTAAATGTTAAACATAATGTGGAAAGTAAGGTTCTCCGCATGTGACATTTAAGAACAGTGATAATAATGGTTGTACCTCACAGGAAAGGTCGTGAATGGCGCTCTTACCTTCCTCCAAAAAAATAGAAATTACAATTTCTTCATACATATGAAGCACATATGCAGTATATGTATTGACATTAAATATACATAATAAACTGAAATTTGAGATACATGTACATTTTTTACATCACAGATAAGAAATATTAAACATTTGATCTTCCAAAATTAGAACTCGTGTTGTCAGCACGTTTGCAACTTCATTCAGAACGTTTTATGTACTTCTTTATTATTATTTCTTCAAAAATGGACAATGATTGTTTATCAATTCCTAAACACATTTCTATATTTTTATTTATATCATTTCCTGGAAATAGTTATTGAGCATTCCCAAACGTGAACTTTATAATCCATCACTGTAATAAGATGCGTTTATTAAATACAGAAATGTGACATTCTTTACTAATGTTTTCTTTGCAACCTAATTAATGATTTGGCGCGCGTGGCGCGCTTTTGTAGTTCTAGTTCTTATAACGAGAATTAAGCGTTCGTCGTGTAATGACAATAGTTGTGCATTTTAGGTTCGATGCGTGAAAGAAGGAGACAAAGAGAGACAAAAATAGTCAGTATATTGATGTGAAATGGAAGTGAAGTAAAACTGAAATGAAAGTGACATGGAAATGAAGTGGAATCGAAGTGGAAGTGAAGTGTAATTAAAGTGGATGTGAAATGGAAGTAAAGTGGAAGTGAATGATATTGAAAGGGGACTGAAGTGGATGTGAAAAGTTTTATCTTATGCTGGAATTTTGCGCTGAAAGCCTTTAAAATAAATAAGTTTAAGTCTTGAAATTAAACTTAAATTAATTTAAATAGTTTAAATAATTTCATGTATACTCATATAATTAATAATTAAATTGATATTTTTTCATATTTGAGACGGTTTAAGTTCATTTTTCCCTATTTTTAGCCAATTTTTTAAGGGTGCCCACAACCGAACCCAAATTTCATTTTTGCAAAAAATGACGACTTTATTAAATTTATAAATAGTTATTTTCGTATCGAGGGCGCAAAACATGTGATTGCAGCGAGAGCGAAATTAGGGAAACCGAGGGGATCTGAAGCGCCCGAGGCGAAGCCGAGGTCGCGGGAGGATAGCTGAGGTTTTCCTAATCTCGTCCAAGCTACAATCATCTTGCGCCCGTGGTGCGAACAACGTTTTTTGTCCTACTATCATGGTAAGTATGGTATTGAGGGCACAAGCGGCAAAACCTTCAGCTAATTAACAATTAATGAACATATTGTATAAATACCATAAAAATTTGTGTGTTATGTAATACTACTGCGCATGTGTAACTATCATAAAATACTACTGCGCATGTGTAACTATCATAGAAAACTACTGCATATGTGTAAATATCATAAAAAGATACTGCGCAGGTGTAACAATCATAAAAAACTACACTGCATGTATTACTATCATAAAAATTACTGCACATGTGTTCATAACTTTTGCGCCCGCTCCTCTGACGTCAGCGGGCGGGAAAGTATTTTGCACCCGCTTCTATGACGTCAGCGGGCCGGAAAGTTTTTTGCACCCGCTTCTATGACGTCAGCGGGCGGGAATGTATTTTGCGCCCGCTTCGGTGACGTCAGCAAGCAGAAATGTATTTTGCGCCCGCTTACCCTACCCCCGGGCGGGAATGACTCACTTTGCACCCGCATTAAGTGCCCGAAATGACATACTTACCGTGCATGTAGGACAAAAAATAATTTTTCTATTCGACGGAACCAATTTAGTTTTTTTGACAGAAGTTAGCTAAGGTCTCTAGCTTTCCATACATACGTTAATGACCGTGTCATAGTTATTGGGCACAAGTTATGGGTCAAAAACAAAAAGGGTGCCCACAACCGAACCTATTCCCTTACATGTGTTAAAGAAAAGAGCGCGCATAGCGCGCCATTGTTAGTGCTAGTACTATTAATATAAATTAGTGGGTTGTAAAATTCTACGAAATACCGGAGGGTTCTTATGGATTTTAAGTCGAAGCGGGTTGAAATTATTGGTTTATAATATTATATATTTATATCATAATATTAAATATGAGGCTGTTTACACCACCTTACATAATTGTATATTGTGCACCGGGACGCAAAACGCACGTTTCTCGTCCGAGCTGTGTTTGCAGTACGAGGCGAAGCCGAGTACTGTAAAAAAGGGAGGACGAGAAATGCGTTTTGAGTCGAGGTCCACACGATGTTTTATGTAAG
Organism: Ganaspis brasiliensis; assembly: GCA_037103525.1. NCBI lineage: Eukaryota > Metazoa > Arthropoda > Insecta > Hymenoptera > Figitidae > Ganaspis > Ganaspis brasiliensis. Next base: position 45,329 of record JAZKLR010000451.1, on the reverse strand, counting down.
TGGAGTACGTTTTTCTAGGTTTCTTGGCGAGTTTTTGAGACTTAAAGCAGACCATACGTCAGGCAGTAGGTTTGCAGGCAACGGCAGGCAAAACTACTGGCTGACGTAATGGTCTGCCTTGGGTCTCAAAAGGGCGCCAAGAAACCGAGAAAAACGTGCTCCGCTTACATAAAGTAAGTTACTCAAAATAAGGCATACTTAAATCGTGTTAAGTACCTATATTCTAGTCTGCGCAGAACACCAGTGCCCAGGTTTGCCAACATTATATTTGACATATTTATATTCCTAACCTCTAAATCAAAGGTTAGAAAATCGAACATGTCAATATGAATGTTGGCAAACCTGGGCATTGCTGTTCTGCGCAGACTCAAATATATGTATGTAACACGACTTAAGTATGCCTTATTTTAAGTAACTTACTTTATGTATGGTGGTGTAAACAGCCTCTATAATAATAAAATATTTATACATAAATTATATAACATTCGTAATAATTATTTTATAATAATGGTATATACTAATATATTTAATATAAAATTAATGTTAATATTATTCATATTTAATAATAATAATAATAATATATTTATAACTATTGTTTTATGATTATTATTTTTGTATAAATATTAACAAATAGCTGGTTTTCATGCATCTCTTAATCACACCGCATTTTTCTTTATGCTGCATTTTATTTGTTTTGGGGAAAAAGTGTTATTGGATAAATAATAATTTCAGGATAAATAGTGCGGACAAACAAACCGAATTTTTATAATATTACTTCAATAACAGACAGTTTAGCAATTTTCATTTCGTCAAAGCATCAACTTCATTAATTTAATTTAAAAATGGTGTTTTTTTGTCAAAAATATTTTAAAAACCACTGTACCTTCACAACAATGACTTTAGATGCGGCATAAAACCACACGTCCCAATAGTGCAGACAGAAAAAATTAATTTTCATTTACTCTAGAGTACTTGTATATTTGGTATACTTGTTGTTAGATATAATAAATTAATTTAATAATTAAAAGAAATTGATTTATTATAAATTGGTTCAAATAAGAAATATTTAAGTAATTTTTAGTTACAAACTTCCTAAAAGAACATTCTAACGATAAACGATTTACGCTCTTCGCGTTTAATAAAGGTAATGGGCTATTTCCTTAATTGTTATTAATTCAACAATTCAAAATCAATTGTATCCTGAGAAGAAAACTTTCGACTTTAGGTAGGGGAGACTGGGGCTACACCGGACGGATTTTGTCTTTTGCAAGAAAAAACATATAAAGACATATTTGTTGCCAAAGTGTAATATACCATTTTCAAGCTTGTTCATTTAACTAAAAGTTATTGTTGTTCCATTTAAAAAATAATAAATATTTTTGTTGGTAAGTCGCTTTGAAAATGACCACCTCGCAAACGAAAATCCCAAAAATGGTGGGGTTAATCCGGACACCCTATGAGGCTAAGTCGGACACTTCAAATTTAGCCAAGATTGAACTACAAATATGCATTTTTTTAATTTGAAAACTCAATAAGTGTCTTTACTGATATATATTTAACTCATTTAATACAAAATGTTTTAGTTTTTTAGACATATTGTTGAAATTAATGACTGATAGTAACTGTATGAAAAATGTCAGTAACAAAAAATGTCAAAAAAAGCTAATCCTTGTTTTCAGACTCAGTATTTGGATCGTTGCAACACATTTTTTAAGAAAGTATATTATTAGTGGTTCAGAGTAAATCGCTGTGAGTTTTACGTCACCATTCAATATAGAGATTCTGATTCGTCCGGTATTGCCCCACCCGGTCATCTCATCATAAAGGCGCAATATTTTTATTCTTTTAAAAGTATTTGGAAAAACTTTTTTTAACAAAATTCTATGTCTTAAGCTATAAAAAACAGTTAGCAAATAATAAATATACTTGATTTAAAGTGTCAAAAACCCAAAAAGTATAAGAAAATAAATTTTTACTTTCAGCGGAAAAACATGATTTTTCTCACTTAGATGACCATTACTTCTTTTAAAGTAATGAAATGTTATTAAAACCTAATAACGTATATACTTCACATATCAATACGTTGATAGAGTGTTTAAACGGTGTGAAACACTCCGCAGATTTAGAGATATTTTGCTTGTCCGCTTTAGCCTCATGTCCGGTTTAGCCCCAGTCTCCACTATTTAATAAAACAAAAACAATAAAATTTGACAAAATACATTGGTTATATATGTAATATAAAAAGTCATTGTTTATTACAATTTGAATAATTTTCTTTAACAATAAAATTGCTGTATTATTTGACAATAGATGTTTCAAATAATATGTAATGTGTGTGTGTGTATGTGTGTGTGTGTATGTGTGTGTGTGTTGCTTTAGTGAGGAGTTTCAAAACTCTTACTGATATGCAAACGTTAGCAAATTCCCTTCTATATATTTTTCTCTTGTAGTATTATTTTTCTTTCTCCCAATTCTGGCCTTGCCTTGTTTCTTTTATTCTTTAAATAATATATTCTTTACACTCGCGATTCGTCGAGGGTATTTTTTAAAATTGCATTATATCTTTATTATTCATTGCTTCTATGTTATATTCATTTTCGTTATTATATTTTCTATTTATTATTTCACTTCTTTTATTCAATCAAAATAATCAAAATTAAATACTATCTGATTTTAGTGGCGTTGATTAACGTCTCGGGCCACGGGCACTATATCAATTTCAAAACCCCGCCTCGATGGACCGCACAAATGTAATATTAACAAGAACTTTGCGAAAAATGGCCCATAGTATTCTCTGTGTGCCGTTTTTATTGACTAGATTCGGGTAGGGATTTTCTTACAAATTAGTGAATCTCGGTCATTGTTGACTGAGTTCTGTAAATGTTACAGAAATTATTTTGAGCACCTGATGCAACTAAATGAGTTTCTTTTCTTATTTTCTGCAAATCAAAAGTGGTGTATTACCACATTGATATCTTAATTTGCACTTTTTTAAAAGAGATTTAAAACAGAGTGTTTAATTTGTAAATCTTCCCTTTTGTTTTTGGATTCAATCCAGTATTTCATAATTTTCTGAGTTTTAAAAGTAATTCTACTACTCCGTAAATTTAATTAAAATTGTTTAATTTTCCTTTTTAAAGGAAGGTTTTGATTTCTTAACAAAATCAGAATTGAAAGAAAGTGCAATCAATAACAACATTTATCATTAAAATCTTATGACACGCTTGCATAAAGGTTTGTTAAAATGTGTACTTAAATTAAATAAAATATGATTTTTTAACAATGAATAAAGATGTAATACAAATAAAAATTTAAATACTACGAATTTCGATCGTAACACTTGTATATTTGGACATGTAGATTATGAAAAATATGATTTTTTGAATGAGGTTATGAGGTTTCAAAAAAAAAGAAAAAATTGTATTTTCATAATACTTAATCCTAATTCCAAAATAAATATTTTTTATAAGCTGTACGTAAAAATACATAAATATACTAAATTTTAGCCCCTAGCTCAAAGAATGTCAAAGTTAAAAGAAAAAAATATTTTTTTAGAAAATTGCAGTTTTTTTTTACAACGTTCTGACTATCAATCCAAAACATGTTCGCTTCAATTTTCCTGTAATCTTCACATAAAAATATAATAGTTCACTAAATCTCAATACTCTAGATTAAATTGTTTGCCTGCTAGAAGGAAGTTTAGTCAGTTTTTCATGTAGTTTAGCTGGGTGATTCTTCGCTGAGTGGTTATTTTTACTTCCCCACTTAATAACTTTTAACCTTATGTAAATATATATTTAATTCTTTGTACAGTTATTCTTTGTTATCATGTTTATTAATATCATGATTGAAAAATAATTTTTTTTAACATCAAAGGACACGAAATTGTTAAAAATGCCTCAAAACTGCACTTTTTTAGGTTCTTCACATAGGACTCGTAAGATTTAATACATTTTTTTTTTAGATAAAACATATTTTTAAAAAAATTTCATCTGTTCTAATAGACAGTTTATCTCAAAAACTTCGTTTTTGGTGTATTTTTTTTCCAGTTTTTATTAATAACTTTTGCGAAAATCATTTTTAAATACTTTCTCCACCCTTTTGTTATTTGGAACAGGAGTTTACATATTCATTGTTTTTCAGTAATTTTAATCATTCTTATATTGGATTTTCACTGACTATTTATGTTATTGAGGTAAAAAAATTTATTTAAGTCCAACTTACTTGAAGAAATGGGACATTTAGTTTTATAATTTCAAAAATTAATATTAATTTACTGCGTATTTTAATGACATGTAAACTCCGGTTCGTCAAAAATAATTGAATTATTTTTATTTAAAATAAAATACAAATAATAGTGATATAAAGTAGGCAAATCTATGCAGTATTCTGCAAAGGCCTTTATATTTTATTATGTTTCTCTGCTATAATAATTTATTTGCTTTGATTCGTAAACTCCGGTTTCTGTAAACTCCTGTTTATAAAATTCGAAATGTATATGGTTAGTGTTTTATTTTTTATTTTTTTTTATTTTTTTTTCTGGCGGCCAATGATTAACCAACATTGGACCATGAATAATTGAGTCTTGGGATGATATCGCTCATGCCAATTATTGGTTGACATTAACGGCCAACTATTGGCCACCAAGACAAATTTCGGATTCTGAGAACATTGGCTATTCATTGGCTACCAATAATGGGCCAATAATGAAAGCCAATAAATAAAATTTTTTTTGATTTTTAATAAATTTGTTTAAAAATTTTTTATTATATTTTTTTTAAAAATATTTTAAATCTTCTATTATATTAATACGATACCGAGAAATTTTCGTTCGTCGTCGTACACACTTCAAAGTTCACCTACTTTTTCCAATAGGCAACTTACAAAAATGTTCATTTTATCATGTTATTACGATTTGTAACAATGCGCACTAGCACTATTCTTGTGAAGCATGTTAAACTGAACATTTTTTTATGCACAACATATTGTTGCACATGCGCAGTAGTGCACCACAACTGTGTAAACGTGCGCACTACAAAACAAACATTTCACATGCGCAGTTGTTTTGTATTGCTGTTGCACTTGCGCAATGATGCACAGTGATAGTCACACATGTGCTCTGACTAAATTTAAAAATTCCGCATGCGCAGTGCTGTACTTTACCAGATAATTAAATTTTCAGTACATATAGTACACTTTTTTTAATAAGTGCGCAGTAGAAATCCGTTTTATTATTGCGCATGCGTAACATTTTATTATTGTAAGTGCACATGCGCAAAGGTATCTTTATTTAACACTTTTTTTTTAAGTCCAACGAAAATTAATATTTCGTTTTTCTCCACTTGTAAAATGTTGTGCGTGCAATTTAGTCTTCAAAATTATATGTTTTAAACATTGGATTAAACTTTTTTGCTAACATGTTATTTAATGTCAGTTCATTTCGACATTGTTAAACAATCATTATTTGTTACGATTTTTACCACTGCGCATACCTAACGTTTGTAGAAAGCTACTGCACATGTGTAATGTTTGTAAAAAACTGCTGCGCATGTGTTAAATCGACAAAAACCTACGCGCAACTTTTTTTTATTAATTTTTTAAGATTTATTTTATATTTTGTATCCTACTTTAAGTATATTTTTCTTACATTTTTAAATAATTTGTTTAGAAATAATGCATTTCATACTTTTTTTGTGTTAATACATTGTCTTTAAGTTTTATTTAACAAATCGTTTGTGAAGCATATTTTGCTTTTTAAACCCTTTCAATGTGAGCCATTATATATATTTTTTATACAATGTTGCCCAATTCCCACGACGTGGTGTTTAAGAGGTGTTTTTTTCGCCCGTGAGACCATACTTCCCCCCCCCCCCTTAATGTGATAATTAATTTTTAAGAAATTTTATAATAATAAAATATGACAGTAAAAATTATTAGAATATAAAAAATTTGTAAAAAAAAATATGAAACATTCAATGTACAATAAGTTCACTAACATTTTATAGAATGCCCACATCAATAAGCAATTAAATAAATAATAAATAATTACCGAGCGAGCGTTAGCGAGTGAGGTTCATTACGCTATAGTTAGTTATTAATGCATGACAAAAGCATTAGCATAAAATTGGTTTTTAAATATTGACCCATTATTGGTAGCCATTGAATAACCTACAAATAAATTGCCAACCAAGATTTGAGTACAAAGATGTCACATGGTAGACACTCTAACACATGTGAATCTGAATCAAATTGTATTTTCAAGGGCACAAGATCGGGTCTTATATAACGAAGCCAGAGATTAATAAAAAATAATATGCTTATTTTTTAACAAATATCTATAATAAATATCTTTCACAAATAAATACTCAATTCTTAAAGGTTCTGAAAAGCACTTAAAGTAGTGTCCTGAAGTTAAAAATTATTGTCCTAAATTTATTGTAATTGATTTCATTTTCTAGAAATTATAATTAAATTATAAAGAAATTGTTACGTCGAGGAAAACATAACATACAAAAATAATTTTTTATTCAATCGGCGTACAGGTAAAATGAATAGAGAGATATTTGTACATATTTTGAAGTTTATTGTTTACAATAAGGCTTGGCGATACCAATCTTAATACCAATAGGATTGAGAGAGCGGCGAGAGCTGGTGGTTAGGTGCGGATAATCTGAAACAGATTATACGTTTAGAAGAGAAAGGAGATAAAGGAAAGAAGGACTAAGGATGAAAGAATTATCAAGACTTACCTTTATTTGAAATGGAGACTCTTGAGTAGAGATCTCAGGTTAGAAGGTTCACCAGAGTTGGGGAAAACCGGCAACCAGCCAGCTGTATGTAAAGCGCTGTTGGGCCAACGTTGGCAGGAACTGGCAACCAGCCAGCTGTATGTTAGATTGACGTTGGCCGAATACTGGCGGACTACTGGCAACCAGCCAGTTGGGAATTCGGTATGATGTCGGTTAAACCTTGGCGTAGTACTGGCAACCAGCCAGTTGACAAGTTGTTTTCGTTGTTGGTTAAGTTGTCAGAGATGTTAATTTACAGAGATTCTGATCTTGAAATGTACTTGTACCAAATGACTGGGAATGAAGAATTGACAAACAGAGGTTGGGGGTTGAATTAGAACTGACTTGTTACTTGTAGGGATTGAAGATATTTACAGGTTCCGGGGTTGAATTAAAACTGATCTGACACAGCTCCTCATAGGACCTTAGATAGTCCTTTTTAATCGATAAAAGTGCCACAAGGGGAGTTTTAATTTTCGTAAATTCGCACCTCTTTCACCACATTTATTTACACTGCCTTTTACGTTAACCCTCTGGGTTATTCTTTTAGTTAGTTCAATCAAATAGCGAGCGGTATTATCGATCGGTGTGGTAAATAAGCCTTACTCTTAGTAATAGAGTAAACATTTAGAATATATAAATGGGAAAAACAGTATAAAATCTTATAATAAAATAATTAATTGTTACATACGTAACACCTCGGCCCTTTTTCCAAAACTTATGGAGTGAGTTTTGGTCCAGAATATAAATTTATTGAATTTGATTTAATTTTTAAGTTTAAGAAATTTAATTTTGAATGATTAATTATCAAACGAGATGTCGAGCTGTTACGTTTACAGAAAAATCATAACTCATTCATTTTATAAAAGAATTTCATATATTAGTGCATTCTCAATTGAGAAAAATGTGTTAATGATTTTACAAACAGTGTTTTTAAAGAATTTACTTTATAATTTTCTATCAATTTACTTTTAATTATTTTCAAAATCAAAGTTTCCGTATCAGTTTACACACAAAATTATAATTTGTATTTGAATCACACATATTACAACAATTTGACAATTTTGAATTCGTACGCAAACAACAAATTTCTTAAGTAATTTTAGGCAAACTGTATCCAAATCTAGTACAGAACGTTAATTGAAACATAAAAAATTACAAGACGTCAATTAAATATCATTGTTATTAAGTTTGAGAATAAGTAATTTCTTACGTAATATACGCACAAAATATCAATCAAACGGTAATATTTTTGGTTTTCACCTACTCTATTGTATATATCTGATAAAAAACATATTTTTAAGGAAAAATTGTTATTTACGTAACTTACGCATTTTATTACCAAAGCATCAATTAAACGGTAAACTTTCCTAATTTTAATTCATTCTATTACATATTTGATTTAAAATATTAATTAGAAGTAACAATAATAATTTTTTTAGACAAAATGTTATTTACGTAACTTACGCATCTTTTTTCGTTTTTGTTACATTTCGTTTTAAATTTTAAAAGAACATATGGACTTAATTCAACTTTTTGAATTTATAAGTGCGTGTATTTTTTGGTAGTTCAATGTAATCTATGTTTAATATGGCAAACACATATTTATATTTACATATAAAAATTATTCTATTTTTTTTTTTTTTTGCAATTACACACATACATATAGTCGCAAAATATATTCCGCTAAAAAAAAATTGAATTATTTTTATTTTGATAATAAAAAGTCATCCGACATGAATACATGGAGTCCCTCACCCCTTAGTTTCAAACATGAGATGAGATACAAATCATGTTTGATTTAGAAACAAATAATTTATTTATAATATTTGGTTTGTATGACGGCTATTTCTTAAGAATACATTATTAAATTTAACTGCAGGATTTCGAGAGCAAAGTCTTTCGCAATAGTTTTTTCACATAAAAGTTTTTTTTTTCTTGTATGGAATATTTTGTACTATTTGTTCTTTCTTTAAAAAAATACATATTTGTCCATTAATATATTAATTATTACATAAACTGATTTATAACGAGTATTTTGCTCCATACATACTGATTTGACAAATTCTAAAAAATGATAATCATTATGTATTCTCATATAATATGACGTCAATAGAAATAGTTCTGATATTTGTATTAATATTTTTAACAATATAATGAGTTGTGAAGCTACATTCTATATTTACATTATCTAGTTTTGCTATCGATAGAACCATGTTTTTTTTATTAATTTTTTGTAATATTAAAGATTTTTTCAGTAATATAATTTGACGTGAAATTTAACAATGGCAAGGTATAAAAAAATTTACCTAAATAAAATTTTGTTTGAATTATTCGTTAAGTAAAAATAACTTAATATTTAAGAAAAATAATGCAGTTTTTTATTCTGCATATCTTAAATAAATATTGTGTTAAATATAAAAAAAAATTTTTTTCCTGAAACGATCCCATAAATAAGTTTTTCTGACATTATTTATATGATTTTCAAGATGAGGTTTAGTGTAAATTTGGAAACCGGATTGTTGGCAAAAGATAGGATTAATGTGGGCAAAGATTTTAATAATTAAATAGTAATGTTGAATTTCTTATAGGGTATCAAATTAGTATAAATTTAAGATAGTAAAAGGTTTTAAAACAATCTTTTACTCTTGTTTATTTTATTTTTTTACAACAGTTTTTCATTGAAAATTAGGTTTTAATAAAATGAAACAGTTTAGCAATTTATGATTTTATGCAGACTGAAAGTATGTAATTTGTTTCAATATTGAAAAATATAAGTTAGTTAAATGTTTTATACAAATTTAGAGCATCTTTTGAGATTGCTGAAAATTGTTTACAACAATAGTGTAGTTTTAAATCTGTATGCAATTTATTTAAAAGAATGATGTCTTAAAGGTTTATATCCTGATCAATAAAAGTATCGTTTAAATCAAAATATTTAATTTTAAAGTTTTCTTTCCTTTTTTTCATGAACTACAGATAATTTTAATGGGAGGGTTTATTAATCAAATCTCTATAAAATATTTTTGCTTTGAATTATTTAAATTTCTGTGTAAAAAAAAAGAATGAATAGAATTATTAAATTTTTGTTGACATCCATGGTTGGTCGCTTCCTAAAAAAGATGAAAAGTTTTAGATTAGTAAATGTTTTTAATTTTTTGATTTACAATAATATTGTTGATCTTTATTAAATTGGTAAACAAAGATTTCAGTGTAAACATTGACTTTAGAAATTGGTTTTATTGTTTTCAATTAACTTAATTGTTTCTTGGATGTATACAAATTTTAATCGTGATCAAGTGTAACAATTGAGTTGCTCATGGATTATTCAATTTTCTTAAGATATTAGATATTTTAATAAGTGTACATATTCTTGTTAAAATGTAAAGGTTTTTGCAGAAGCTTCTTATATCAGACTACGTGTCCAAATATATTTATATTTTACTCTATTAAAGTAAATGTTTATTACAAATTAATCTACTTTTAAATTTTAGAATATTGAACGATATTATTATTCATAAAAATGATTTTATAATATGTGACTATTTCTGGTGAAAGGGACCTTACGCAACAACAACATTAGGCTCAGTATTCCGTTGTTCAGTGCACGAAAAGTGATCCTAATGTTATTGTCGCGTAAGGTCCCTTTCACCAGAAATTGTCACATATACTACATTTAAACATTTATTTATTTAATATGTGATAATTTTAGTCTATTAATGTGAACTATTTTAGGTTTATTTTTAATTAAAATTTTGACATTTCCATTTTGAAAAATTTCTAGTACTTGATGCGGGCCTGTATACTGATTTCCAAATTTGTGTGGTTTCGGACCACTTAGTAAAAATACATTATCTCCAACTTTAAAATTCTGTGGATTAATTTTCCTATCATGGTAGTGTTTAGATTTTTCTTCTGCTGAAATTAAGTTTAATCTTGCTATACTCCTTATTTCATGTAATTTCGTTACGAGATCCTTTAAATAGTCATCATATGTTTCTAATTTTTCATGTTGCAAAAGAGGATCGCTGGACGGTTGACGCGCTAACTTTCCGAAAACTAATTCATGTGGTGTACATTTTGTACCTTCATGCATACTGGTATTGTATGAAAACATGGCTAATTCTAGCCAATCATCCCATTCTGAGTTCTTTTCAATAAATTGTTTTAAGTATTCGCCTAGTACATGGTGTGATCTTTCTATTGATCCGTTCGATTGGGGGTGAAATGCCGTAGTTTTGAATTGTCTGATTCTAAAATGTTTTGCTAGACTTTTGATTAAATTACTCAAAAAATTTTTTCCTTGATCTGTTAATACTTCTTTTGAAGATCCAAAAATACATATAAATTTTTTGGTAAAAGCATCTGCAATAGTGCTAGCTTGTTGATTCGGTAAAGCAATAGCAAGAGAAAATTTTGTAAAATTATCTTGAATAGTCAGAATGTATTCATTGCCTAAACTTGTTTTAGGTAAAGGACCTACAATGTCCATTGAAATTTTTTCGAAAGCAACACCTGGAGTATCCGTTATTACCATAGGATTTTTTGTTTTTACGCGAACGAGTTTTTTAAGTTGACATTTGAGGCATAGTTGAATATATTTCTGTATATCAATCTTCATGTTACTCCAATAAAATTTTTGTCTAATTCTGTTGTAAGTCTTTGTTACTTCTTTATGACCACCTATAGCTGACGAGTGTGCTTCTTCGATTGATTTAACACGTTGTTCTTTTGTCGGATATTGAACGATTCCATTACAAATAATAATTTTTATTTTTGATTTACAGAAAGTAGAGTTTAGTATAGATACGATTTCATTCCATGATGTATGATTTACTCTTAAAGTTTTTGCAATAGAAATTGATTTAAGATTAAGTTTTTCCGCGATTTCATACATTAAAGAAATTGTTATTTTAATATTATTTAATGTTTGTTCAAGATTCTCTTTTTCTTCTTCTTCAATTGGTAAAGCAATATGATATTGTTGACCCTTTTTTGTTTCTTTTGCTTGACCTTTTAATAAATTTTTAAATCTTGGTAATTTATTATTTTTATCTAGACCTTTAGATCCATTATCACATGTTACTCCATTACAAGTTACAAAATACCCATAATTATCTTTCCTCATTGTTAATTGATCCCGAAATTCTACAATATTTTTTGATTTATTTTCGATTTCTTTTGAACATGATTGAGACGGTAAACCTTCAAAATTAATTTCTTCTATTTCTTCATTATCTTCAATATTTTCTTCATTAATCTCTTCATTATTTTTTTCGTTATTTTCTTCATTAATTTTTTCGTTTATAATTTCTTCTTCCGACGAATCATCGCTTAAATTACTTTTACTTACTTCCTCATAATTTTATATTTCATTTTCATTTAATTCATCTCTACATTTTTTCTTACGACGATTTCTAGATTTCTTAACATCTAAATATTCAGGATTTGAATCGCTTCTATGATTCTTTTTAGGATTTCTGGATTTTTTTTCATCATAATATTCAGGATTTGGATTAATTCCAGGATTAAAAGGATTTTCAGGATCAGAATAATTTTCAAGGTCGGATACATTAGTATCTTCGGATTTATCATCTGAGTCGGTATCAGAATAATAATTATTAGATTCATTCATTTTTTCTTCGATTTCATGACATTTAGGTTTCTTAGGTCTACCACGTTTTCTTGTCACTGCTGCATTTTCGTTTCTTTCGGGTTCCTTAAGAGTTTTCCTTGGTCTTCCTCGTTTTCTTAATTCCTTAGTAGTCAATTCTTGTTTTTCTTCTAAATATTTCTTAGGTCTACCACTCTTCCTTTTGCTAATTCTTAAAGGATGATCTTGATGTTCTGGTTGCTCATAAGTTTCTTTATTTTTAAAGTTATTTTTATTATAAGACTTATTGCGAGTTGTTAGGTAGCATTTTTCTTCATTTATTTCTTTCTTTTCTTCGGACGGAGAAAATAAAGTTGAAAAAAGTGTAAAAATTTGTAAGAAGCATTGAAGTTTATTTTCTTAATGTGAAATTGATGAAATAAATTATTTATGAAATTTCCATTATTGATTGTTAGAATTTTTGACGTTGAAGGGTTCGCAGAATTTATTTGTATATTATTATCCTCAATTTCATCATCGGTATCAGATTCATCATAAGACTAATTAATTTCTTCATCACAATACAAGTTAATAGAACCTTCATTATCAGATGTTTCTTCTTCAGTTTCATCTTCTTTTCGTATAAATGTTACGGGGTTTCTCGATAATGCATCTGCATTCACGTTGGTTTTTCCTGCTTTATAAACTACATCGAATTCATATTCCGCAAGCTTTAAACGCCATCGGGTTACTCTTGAACATGGGTCTTTGGAATTTTGAAACCATACTAATGGTTTATGGTCGGTAACTAATGTAAATTTTCTTCCGTATAAGTATGGTCTAAATTGTGTAACGCAGTAAATTATTGCTAGAGCTTCCTTTCCGTATGTATCGTATTTTCTTTCATTTTCATTTAAAACTCGAGATGTGTAAGAAATTGGTTGATCTTTTCCTATTGGGCCTTGTGACAATATGCCACCTATTGCAATTCCTGAAGCATCAGTCGTAACAACAAATGGTTTCGAAAAATCGGGTCTAATTGAAAGAGGTTCCTCACATAATTTTGTTTTGAGGTATTCAAAAGCATCATGTTGTTCGTCTGACCAGGAAAAAGGTACGTCATTTTTTAAAAGATTTGAAAGTGGTGTAGCTATTTTCGAGAAATTTTTAATAAATCTTCTGTAATAACCAGCTAAACCGAGAAATTGTTTGATATTCTTCTGGTTTCGTAAAAATTCACACTTATCTGGTTGCAATTTGAGGTTAGCTAAACGTAATCTTTCCATTAATGCATTAAATTTTTGTTCATGTTCTTCTAATGTATCTGCATATATTACAATATCATCTAAATAAACAAATAAATCTGTATTAATTAATCCGGTAAGACAAGCATTCATAAGACGTTGAAAACATGCAGGCGCAATTTTTAAACCAAAAGGCATGCGGTCAAATTCATAATGACCATCTGGTGTAGAAAAAGCTGTTTTATGTGAATGTTCTTTATTCATTTTAATCTGGTAGAAACCTGATGCCAGGTCAAAAACTGAAAAATATTTTGCGTTTCCTAGCTGATCTAACGAATCAATTATATTAGGCAAAGGATGATCATCTTTAATTGTTTTTTCATTTAGTTTGCGAAAGTCCAAGACCATTTTCCAACGTTTATTTCCCTGAGAATCTGATTTCTTAGGTACTATCCAAACTGGTGTGTTATATGGGGATTGTGAAGGTTTAATTATTCCTTGATCTAAAAGTTCATTAACTTGTCTTTTAATTTCTTCTTTATGAATTGGTGAAAAACGGTACTGACGCGTAAAAATTGGTTGGTCATCGGTAGTGGGGATAGTGTGTTCTAAAATATTAGTAGCTTCTAAAGTTTCTCCTGGGATTTAAAAGCGATCGATATTTTTTGTTATTATATTTATTACATGAGTTAATTCTTCTTCGTTTAAATGATCTAACTTTAAAAATTTCTTTACTGTTTCTATTCGATTGATACCTGTAATATTAAATACTTGACAAAGTTTATTTAATTTTTCATTATTATTATTAATAAATCCATGTAAAAAATTTTCTGATGATCTGAACTGAGTATTAATAGTAGACTGTACTAAATTTAAATATTTATAATTGTGTTTAATTGTTGCTATATTTTCTTCTTTATTTTCTATAAAATCAAGTAATTCTACTGTTAATATAGGAATATTCATTGCTTCAACACAAGTATTAGCAATTTTTAAATAAGCTCGACCATTTACATTTGTTACTAAAGCATTTCCAATAAAAAGTTCTTCACCAATAAGTAATTTTGCAATATAACCAACTTTTTTATCTTTATTTTTAATATTAACAAAAATTGTTGCAATAGTTCTTGCTGGTACTGTTATGTATTCTGAAATCAAAGATTTTTAAGTCTTAATTATTTAATAATTGAGCTTGCTGGATTAATTAAGTCTTTTAATATTAACTTAATGTATTAAAATCAATTATTTAATAAATAAGACTTAAAAATCTTTGATTTTAGAAGGAGTAAAATATAACATTCATGTTCGGGAGTACAATATAACAAGTTGCCCGAAAAAATTTGTGTCAAAATGATACGGGCCCCATTGTTGTTGTTAAAAAACTGTGTGCCTAAAATTCCTTCATGACTAATTGGAACATCATTCGGGATTAGATTAAAAATCGTAGAGTGACCGAGTATATTTAGCTTTATTTGTCCGAGGGTGAAAACAGGATGTTCGTTGATACCAGTGAGTCGCAGGCATTCTTCCGTATTAATGTAAACATCAGGTCCAACGACCCCTTCTTTTAAAAGGTTCGGACCTGCTCCAGTATCGATCATCATGGTTACGGTGTTTTGTAAGCCAGCTGCACTTATCGAAATATATGGGATATTACTTGACATAGTAGCATTAATTTGTTCGCTATTTTCCGGTTGAGTTTCTTTTTTAATATTATTTTCATTTTTGACGTTCAAAGATGCGTTTCTTCGTTCAAAACCTCCTCTGTCGCATCTACTAAGAGAAGGTTGCTCGAGTTTCCCGATTGCGGCTGTTGTAATTTTCGAGCATTATTACGAGTTCTTAAAGCACAGTCATTTATAAGATGACCTTCTTCTTTGCAATAATTACACATCACTTTAACTTGAGAATTTTGCGCTTGTTGACTTTGTAAATTAGGATTAGTATTAGGAGAAAAATTGTTACCTTTTTGATTTTGATTATTAGAATTTATTGGTCTGTTATAATTATTTTGAAAATTTTGTTGATTTTGAAAATTTTGTTGGTTTTGAAATTTTTGTTGATTTTGAAAATTTGATTGATTTTGAAAATGTTGTCTATTTTGGAATCTTTGTTGATTTGGATTTTGAAAACTTCTTTTAAATTGATTTGTATTATACCGCTGACTTTGACTATTTGAAAAATTATGTTGTTGATTTGGTAAAAATTGTTGATTTGCAACTGTTTGATTTTTCATATTTAATTTATTACAAACTTGGGCAATGTGACCTTTTCCGCCACAAATTTGACAGTTCACTATATTTTCGTGTAAAGTATTTACTTTATTGTTTCGTGAATGAATATTACTACTTCTTTGTGGTATGTCCAACTCTGAATTTGGAATGTTATTTCTCCTTAAATCTTGACTCGCTTTTAATCTTTTTTCTACTTCTATTGCCGAAGTTATCTTTTCTCTTAATGTATTTGCTCGTTGTACGCGAATTTCTATTCCCGGCCTTAACCCTCTTATGAAACAATCTATTAAATCTCTATTTAACCCTGTACTAAAATTTTAATCGATTTCTTGATTATTTGCCATTTTATGAGCGTCTAAAATTTTTTCTGAAATTTCTTTAAGTCTAGTCGCGTAAGATAAAACATTTTCTTCTTGCCACATAAAGGTATTTCCTAGCTCACCCTGTAGTTGGTAAACCGATTTTGATACTAAATACGATCTTTTTAAAGCATTTATAAGTTCATCTATATTATTGAATGTCGTACCGAAAACACTTTTTCTAGCTTCGCCAATAAGTTTACATCGTATCATTTTTACTAAATTTCCTTCTGCCGCCAGAGGAAGCATTTGTCTTGCTTCTGTGCAGCCATCAATAAAATTTTCTAGAGACATTGTTTTTCCGTCAAATAATGGAACTACTTCAATTGCATCGCGTAATGATATCGTCTGATTATGGGGATAATAAGCTACTTGTACATTAGGATCTCCTACAGCCTGATCTCGTGAACCACCAGGTTTATTCGTATCATTAGACATTTCTGTTTCTATCTTAGTTTGATTTTCCGTCTTAATTGTTTTTAAAGAAGGACTAGTTAAAAACTTATTTAATAACTCACGAGATTTATTTAGGAACGATTCGAATTCTTGATCAAGGATATTTTTACGATCTAAGGTTTCTTCAAATTTCTCAATTTCTAATTGCTTCTCAATTAATGTTTTATCAAATAATTCAGGATAAGGAGTATTCTTTAATGGATTATTTGTTAAGGTTTTTTCAAGGATCGTGGAACTAGTAAGACTATCACTCAAATTAAAATTTTTGATGATTGAGTCTAATTCAAAAGAATTTTTCATTATGTTCATTTGGTTGCGACATATCATATTAAATTATCAAAATGTTTTACATAATACACATATATAAGAATAATAATACTAACAATAGTTTACCAAAATTCTCTCGCTCTCTAAAAACCTTGATAAAAATTTGAAAAAAGAAAACAAATGCACAAAAAGCTCTCAACCATTTAACCCTTACTGTACACACAGGACGATGCACCAAATTAATGTATGTTATGTCATGGAAAACATAACATACAAAAATAATTTTTTATTCAATCGGTGGTTTGAACAGTGAGGGTTAGGCGTACAGGTAAAATGAATAGAGAGACATTTGTACACCTTTTGAAGTTTATTGTTTATAATAAGGCTTGGCGATACCAATCTTAATACCAATAGGATTGAGAGAGCGGCGAGAGCTAGTGGTTAGGTGCGGATAATCTGAAACAGATTATACGTTTAGAAGAGAAAGGAGATAAAGGAAAGAAGGACTAAGGATGAAAGAATTATCAAGACTTACCTTTATTTGAAATGGAGACTCTTGAGTGGAGATCTCAGGTTAGAAGGTTCACCAGAGTTGGGGAAAACCGGCAACCAGCCAGCTGTATGTAAAGCGCTGTTAAGGCAACGTTGGCAGGAACTGGCAACCAGCCAGCTGTATGTTAGATTGACGTTGGCTGAATACTGGCGAAGTACTGGCAACCAGCTAGTTGACAAGTTGTTTTCGTTGTTGGTTAAGTTGTCAGAGATGGTAATTTACAGAGATTCTGATCTTGAAATGTACTTGTACCAAATGACTGGGAATGAAGAATTGACAAATAGAGGTTGGGGGTTGAATTAGAACTGACTTGTTACTTGTAGAGATTGAAGATATTTACAGGTTCCGGGGTTGAATTAAAACTGATCTGACACAGCTCCTCATAGGACCTTAGATAGTCCTTTTTAATCAATAAAAGTGCCACAAGGGGAGTTTTAATTTTCGTAAATTCGCACCTCTTTCACCACATTAATTTACACTGCCTTTTACGGCAACCCTCTGGGTTATGCTTTTATTTAGTTCAATCAAATAGCGATCGGTATTATCGTTCGGTGTGGTAAATAAGCCTTACTCTTAGTAATAGAGTAAACATTTAGAATATATAAATGGGAAAAACAGTATAAAATCTTATAATAAAATAATTAATTGTTACATATGTAACAAAATCAAAAAGAATTTGTAATTATAAAAAATGAATCTCTAATATTAAACATAATATTAAATTCGGATTCTACCTTTCTGTAAAAATTTACTTAAATTACTCGTTTTTCAAATCTACTTTTTATAGAATAACTATTCACAATAATAAAAATATTGTACACAAAAAAATTAAATTTTGTTTTTGAAAAAAAAACTAATAATGTTTTAAATTTGAAGATGAATTAAAAAATGAAGAACTATTAAATAAATAAAAAAATATCACAATTAAATTACATATATTTTTCTAACCACTAATTTGAATTATTCATTTTAAAAACCCACTCTTTTTACAAATAACTACGCAGAATAAATAAAAATATGGACACAGAAAAGTAACAAAATTTTGAATGTAAAAAATATTAATAAAATTGGGTTTCAAATTTATACGCTACATTCTTTTTAGAAATTCTATTTTTTTAATGATCGATTTATTAAAAATATAAAGAGAACATATTAAAACCTTTTCCAACTTTTATTCTTTAAAATGTTTAAAATTTTAGATACTTTAAATTTAAATATATGAGTATTTGAAGTTACATGATATAAATTATTTACCTAATAATTTAGATATATTTAATTTATTTAATATTTTCTAATTTTAAATTTATCTTTTAAAAGATAAATTAAAAATAAGTAATATATATCATATAACATTATATACTCAAGTATTTTCGAGATTAATAATTTTGAATGTTTAAATTTAAAGAACCTAAATTAAAATAATTATCAGGAATAAAAATGTAAAAGGAATGTAATATATTCTGTTTGTATTTTTAATAACCCAGTTTAAAAGGAGGCGCATAAATATTCCCTAAATCTCATTTAGCCTAAATCCTATTAAGACTAAAATCAAAAAGCCTAAAATGCATTCAGACAAAATTCCATTTAACCTAAATTGCATTTAACCTAAATTTCATTTAACCTAAATCGCGTTTAACCTAAATTCCATTAAACCTAAATTTCATTTTACCTAAATTTCATTTTACCTAAATCCCATTCAATCTAAATTCCATTTAACCTAAATCTCATTTAACCTAAATCTCATTTTACCGAAATTCCATTTAACCTAAATCCCATTTAACCTAAAACGCATTTAGTCTAAATTCCATTTAACCTAAAATGCATTCAGCCTAAATCCCATTTAACCTAAATTCCGTTTAACCTAAATCTCATTTAACCTAAATTCCACTTAACCTAAAGCCTATTTAACCTAAAACGCATTTAGTCTAAATTCCATTTAACCTAAAATGCATTCAGCCTAAATCTCACTTCACCTAAATCCCATTTAACCTAAATATCATTTAACATAAATTCCACTTAACCTAAATCCTATTTAACCTAAATTCCATTTAACCTAAATACCATTTAACCTAAATTCCGTTTAACCTAAATCTCATTTAACCTAAATTCCATTTAACCTAAATCCCATTTAACCTAAAACGCATTTATTCTAAATTCCATTTAACCTAAAATGCATTCAGCCTAAATCCCATTTAACCTAAATACCGTTTAACCTAAATCTCATTTAACCTAAATTCCACTTAACCTAAATCCCATTTAACCTAATACGCATTTAGTCTAAATTCCATTTAACCTAAAATGCATTCAGCCTAAAACTCACTTCACCTAAATCCCATTTAACCTAAATCTCATTTAACCTAAATTCCACTTAACCTAAATCCCATTTAACCTAAAACGCATTTAGTCTAAATTCCATTTAACCTAAATCTCATTTAACATAAATTCCACTTAACCTAAATCCCATTTAACCTAAATTCCATTTAACCTAAATCCCATTTAACCTAAAACGCATTCAGCCTAAATCTCACTTCACCTAAATCCCATTTAACCAAAATTTCATTTAACCTAAATTCCACTTAACCTAAATCCCATTTAACCTAAAACGCATTTAGTCTAAATTCCATTTAACCTAAAATGCATTCAGCCTAAATCTCACTTCACATAAATCCCATTTAACCTAAATCTCATTTACCCTAAATTCCACTTAATCTAAATCCCATTTAACCTAAAACGCATTTAGTCTAAATTCCATTTAACCTAAATTCCATTGAACCTAAAACGCATTGAGCCTAAATCTCACTTCATCTAAATCCCATTTAACCTAAAACTTTATTTGATTCAACTATATTTATCCTTAAATTAAAAAAATTTTTAGGTTCAATGGGATTTTGGTGAAGTGAGATTTAGGCTCAATGCGTTTTAGGTTAAATGGAATTTAGGTTAAATGCGTTTTAGGTTAAATGGGATTTAGGTTAAGTGGAATTTAGGTTAAATGAGATTTAGGTTAAATGGGATTTAGGTGAAGTGAGATTTAGGCTGAATGCATTTTAGATTAAATGGAATTTAGGTTAAATGGGATTTAGGTTAAATGGAATTTAGGTTAAATAGGATTTAGGTTAAGTGGAATTTATGTTAAATGAGAATTTAGGTTAAATGGGATTTAGGTGAAGTGAGATTTAGGCTGAATGCATTTTAGGTTAAATGGAATTTAGACTAAATGCGTTTTAGGTTAAATGGGATTTAGGTTAAGTGGAATTTAGGTTAAATGAGATTTAGGTTAAATGGGATGTAGGTGAAGTGAGATTTAGGCTGAATACATTTTGGGTTAAATGGAATTTATACTAAATGTGTTTTAGGTTGAATGGGATTTAGGTTAAATGAGATTTAGGTTAAACGGAATTTAGGTTAAATGGGATTTAGGTTAAATGGAATTTAGGTTAAATGGAATTTAGGTTAAATGCAATTTCGGTAAAATGAGATTTAGGTTAAATGGAATTTAAATTGAATGGGTTTTAGGTAAGATGAAATTTAGGTTTAATGGAATTTAGGTTAAACGCGATTTAGGTTAAATGAAATTTAGGTTAAATGCAATTTTGGTTAAATGGAATTTTGGCCGAATGCATTTTAGGTTTTTTGATTTTAGGCTTAATGGGATTTAGGCTAAATGAGATTTAGGGAATATTCATGCGCCTCTTTAAAAGCTATATAGAATTTCTAAAAAGCATGTTTTGTATAAATTTAAAACCCTAATTTAATATTATTTGTAACATTCAAGATTTTTATAATAATTAAGTTAATTTAATTTAATTTGTTTAAGTTAATATTTTTTTATTAAATTATCATTTAAAGGATAAATTAAAAATATTAAAGAAATTAAAGAAAACATTAAATTACATTAAAATTATTAGGTAATTAATTTAAATCATATAACATCAAATATTCATGTATTTAAAATTAAAATTAATAATTCTTTCTGTTTAAAGTTAAAGTACCTAAAAAATGATTAATTTTTTTATTCTTTAAAAATTTTTATGATTTTACTCAAAGTTTTAAATTAACATTTTTTTAACTTGTTTATTTTATTGTTTTTAATTTTAAAATGGAACTTTACGTTTTTCTGAATTTTGACTATTTATTTAAATTGTTCATTTCAAAAAATAACTCTATTTACAAACAATTATACGGTATAAATAAAAACATGGACGTAAAAAAACTAAAATTTGTTTTTAAAAATAGAAAATAAAAATTTTAATTTCTTTATATTAAAAAAAAAATTTATTTCAATTATAAAAATTTTGCTATATTAAAAATTATATCAAACTAAAATCATAATTACAACATTGAAAAAAAAATTTATTTGATTCAGAAAACCGATTTCTTGACTATTATTAATTAAATATTTATTCGCATCAAATAATCATTATTTAATTCAAATAAATTGTAGTTAAACCAATATTTTCAGTATTTAAAACTGAATTAATGCAAAAAATAATTATTTGATACAAATAAATATTTATTTGATATGCATCAAGTTCGATATTATTTTTAAAATAAATTTTTTTAAATATTTGGAATTTTTTAAATATAAGCTAAAAGTTTAAAAAATTTATTTGTTATTTTTCTGTGTCCATATTTTTATTTATTCTGCACTGTTATTTGTAAAAAGAGTTGTTTTTTAAAATAAATAACTCAAATAAATGGTTAGAAAAATATATGTAGTTAAATGATGAATTTTTTTTTATTTATTTAATAGTTCTTCATTTTTTTATTCATCTTCAAATTTAAAGAATTTTAAGTTTTTTTTCTTAAAAACTAAATTTAATTTTTTGTGTACAATATTTTTATTATTGTAAATAGTTTTTTATTATTTTTTAAAAAGTAGATTTTTAAAACGAGTAATTTAAGTAAATTTTTATAGAAAGGTAGAATCCGAACTTAATATTATGTTTAATAGTAAAGATTCATTTTTTATAATTTCAAATTCTTTTTGATTTCTTTATAATTTTATTATAATTTCTAGAAAATGAAATCAATTACAATAAATTTAGAACAATAATTGTTAACTTCAGGACACTACATTAAATGCTTTTCACAACCTCAGGCTTCGCACTCCCCAACTATTTACTACTTTTTGCTACTTTTTTCATGAAAGGCTACTTTTTTGATACTTTTTTCGGCCTAAAGCTACTAAAAGCTACTTTTTTAAAAATTATGGGAAAAAAAGTATTCAGTTATTAGATTATTAATTTTATAAGTGCAAAAATTTATTAATTTACAGTCAAACTTCCATATGTCGGAAAAAATGTTATGTTTCCGCGGTAGAAAGGTTCGTTAAAATGCTGTTAGTGAGTGAACGTTCAGGAATGTAACAACCATTTTAAATCATAGGATCTTTAAATATCAAATGGAAATTATAATAATTATTAAGGAATAATTTATCTATTAATTTAGGCTTCAGTGAGAAATAAAAATTTATATAACAGTTTGCACAAGTCAGTCTTCTGTCGTTAAAATCACATGTTTGAAATCACATTATTTTTATTAATAAACTTTTCGAATTTTTCAATAGTGAAAAATTATAATTATTTTACAAATTTACAATAGGCTTAGTTGGGGTAATTCGGGACAAACTATACTTTGCTGACAATTGACAATCAAAACAGTCTTATTTGCTTATAATAATTAATTATTGAATTAATGAAAACAAAATGTTGAGTGAAAAGTACTTATAAAACTTACTTGCAAAATATCACAATTTTCAGAGTTCCAATTAAAGTTTTCTATTAAGAATTCAAATATTTTAGTATTAAATATTATTTCATCTTGAGTCTTTCATAAGACGTACTAACTTTTTAATTTTATAATGGAGAAATATGAAAACTTTTACCTTAATTATTGAAATTTTGAGAAGAAGCAGTGTTTTTGAATTCTAATAACTCATCGCCAGAGGCGTGAAAAAATCCAATTTTGGTTTTAAAATTCAAGTTTGACCCTCCTTTCCACAGTATCAAAATTTGGTGTTGGAGAATCAGCTACTTTTTTACTTTTTACAATTTGAAAAATGTGCTTTCCGAGGTGCTTTGAAATACGAATTTGAAGGTTAAAATGCAAGTAGTTTTGTAAAACTGAATTGAGCTGCTGACAGATTGTGAAATTTAAATTAAAATTTTGTTACTTTGAAAATTTTGACATTTTGCAAGTAAGTTTTAAAATTAATTTTCACCTAATATTTTGTTATTATTAATTCAATAATGTTAATTAATATATGTAAATAAGACTGTTTTTAACAATTACCAATAAGGAAATTTATGTTATCTAAATCATTAATGCGCTTTTTTATTTCATCTTACCAGTTGTCAAAATAACCTCTTTTTCTTGTAGGTCAAGTTACTAAGTCAAATTACAAAGCAATTGTAGAATTTTTTAAAAATAATTCTCAAAAACGTATATTTGCCGACAACAAAAAATTAATTGTTTATAAACAATTTTTTTTTAAATTTTCGAGTAAGTCGAAGTCTTTTTTTTTTTTTTTAATTCTATCCAAGATATACTTAAATCGGAAAACTCATTTAAGAAATATAAGCTTTTATTTAAAAACTATTTAAAATTTTCATTTTGCAATCATTTTTATAATCAAAGTTTTAAAAAATGTTTCGTTTGGTAGAAACATTTTTGGAATCTAACATAATAATTTTTTTAATATTTCGATAAAAAGAAAAATCTTTTTTTTTCTATGAGAGCTGATTTCACTAATTCTGATTCCACTAGAATTTTTCGGCCCTGAATTTGATGGCACGCACACAGTCATAACTCTCAACGATATAATCCCTTCACCACTTGCCTTATGAGTTTTCGCTGTATGGAAGTTTGACTGTATTATAACAATAATTTGTTATTTCAAATACTAAATAAATCTGAAACGTGCTGTGACTAAACGAACATGTAACACATTCATGTAAAATGAAAATAATAATTAATAGTAAAAATAAATCAAACTTATCTTATTTTCTATTTGGCTACTTTTTACTACTTTTTTTAATCATGCAAGCTACTTTTTCCTACTATTTTTGAACTCTCAAAACAGTGCGAAGCCTGCAACCTTTAAGAATTGATTATTTATTTGTGAAAGATATTTATTATAGATATTTGTTAAAAAATAAGCATATTATTTTTTATTAATCATCAGAAAGCGATACTAATTTGAGAATTTGTATATATTTGGTATTAATTGTATTCTTTTTATTGTATTTGAATAAATGCTTAAAAAATTCAAATTAAAATATTACAAGATTCCCGCCGCGCCGCCACGCCGGCGCGCCGAGGATGGTCACAAGTATATAGTTACTTAAGTGGCCGCAGAGCGCGTCGTCAGCCTTCCTCATGAATGAGTTGCTCTGGCTTCGTTATATAAGACCCGATCCTTTACCGTTGAAAATACAGTTTGATTTAGATTCGCATGTGAGAGTTTCCATACCAAAAAGATCAAAAGTGCAAGTCAAATTTTTGATTTTGATCAAAGTTGGTCAATTTGTAGTATTTAGGGGTGTATATAGAAAACTATAAGGTTTTAAATAAATTTGAAGTAGATTTAAAAACTTCAAAGATTCATGTAGAAAAAAAAAATTTAAACCTTTTTTTCTATGTGTGCTACTTTATATTTTTTATTTTCGTCACAATATAATGAAAGCTTTTTATTTTACCTTTATTTAAAAAAAAAAAATGATGTAGGGTCTCTTAGTTCTCGAGATATCGGGAAAAGAGTATTACGCTTCACGTCTTCTATCGTATGAGCATAACGATTTTCGAGTTTTATTTGTTTTTAAAAATATTGTTAATGAATAAACTGCAATGATTTATTCCTGACTACTATCTATGAATATTAAAAGAAAGAAATAAATATTTATGAATAAATAACCAATGGTAGTGTCAAAAAGTTTAAAAGTAGTTTTCATTCAATTAATTTTACCGCAAATAAGACAGAAATTTAAATGCAATTGAAGGTGATAAATTTGACGATCTGAATTAATAGTCTAACAATTGTGAAACAATGAATAATGTATAATACAAATTTTTCTTTGTCGACAGTAACAGGTACGTAGTTAGGGAGGGCCCAGGGGGACCGGGCCCCTCCGACAAAAATTTCTGGCTACGGGTCTGGACAGTAACTCAAACAACTGTAATGCATGAAAAAAGCGTTGCAGATTAATTTAATCTTACTTTACTACTAAACTCCAACCATTGGTTTTTTGTGACTTACACTTTAAGCCTAGTAGTTAATCCTATTAATTTATTTTTAAAAATTAAAAAAAGTAAAAAGAAAAAACTGAAACAATTTTCTGGTTTTGCTATTGTTGAAGCTCATCAATACTACGCAAATTATTGTTAAAAATAGACCAAAACGTATTTACAACTATACATATACATATATTTACATACAAAACTGAAAACTTAAAAGTTTACATATGAAATTAAAAAACTATATTTTTTAAATAAATTTTTATATTTACAAAAATAGAATGAAAATAATAATTTAAATAAAAGTTATTAATGATAAAAAAAACTCATTGGAATTTACAGAATTGTGTAAGCATTTTCTCATAATTTATGCAATACA
Organism: Ganaspis brasiliensis; assembly: GCA_037103525.1. Lineage (NCBI taxonomy): Eukaryota > Metazoa > Arthropoda > Insecta > Hymenoptera > Figitidae > Ganaspis > Ganaspis brasiliensis. The sequence continues at coordinate 19,221 of JAZKLR010000451.1, read as the reverse complement.
TTTTTTATATTATACCAAACTATTTTTGATTTTTCTTTTCCTCTGTACCAATATAGAATAATTTAAATGTAGAACTTTATTGCTTTTAATCATATTAGAAGCGGAATGGAAAAAAATAAAAATGCATGCTGAATTATACGAACTTTATTATTCGTTATATAATAAATAATATTATTTATTATTATTATCTATTAGAAAAATAAACAATTTTTGTCAAATATAAAACAATTCTAATCAGTCTGACATCTTACTAACATTTTATTAATCTATTAAAATCTGAAATTTATAAATATTTTAAAGCCTTAAATCCGTATTTTTTTACTCTTCATATTCTTTTCTTCTTTTTCTTCCGGTAAATCCTCCTTCAATTTCCTTTTTTCTGGTTTACTGTCTGTTTTTTTTTTCTTATTAATTTTCGTGTTCATAGGGGGAGATTTTCTTTTCCTACGTACTTTCTGTTTATATGCAGGATTTGAACTGTCACAAAAATTATGCTGATTTAAATCTGAAGAAGAAAGTTCTTTTAAAGCTTTAACACTTAGTTTTGATGCCTTTCTTTTTTCTTTTGTTTTTTCTCTTGCTTCGTTATGCACGATGTTATATTGTTTTGTAATAAAAAACAGCCTCATTGTTAAGTAGAAAATAACAATACGTCGCGTGAGTAACATTGAGTGTTCCTTACACCCAATAAAAAGAAGAGGACTAAGCTCTTCTAGTGTTTCAGTGATTTGAAGCAAGGTGTCTCACACCCAATAAAAAGAAGAGGACTAAGCTCTTCTAGTGTTTCAGTGATTTGAAGCAAGGTGTCTCACACCCAATAAAAATAAGAGGACTAAGCTCTTCTAGTGTTTCAGTGATTTGAAGCAAGGTGTCTGCATGCACATCATTATTTTTCACTGTATTTAATGTAGCAGTTTCCAAAATTGTTATTAAATCATACAATTGCACTGACGGATGCTTTAAAAATCCTTTTGATTTTAAATCAATTAATTTATGCCTTTCGGGTAAAACATCTTTCTCGGTTAAAGATAAACTGTTTACACAATCACTGCATTGAACAGGTTTTTTGTTTTCAATTAAAAATTTTGTAAACCGAGATGATCTTCTACTACAGTAGCCAGCAATGTAGGTAATAGCATATTCTGATGTCTCTGACATTGAATAATTATGCTCCAAAATTATTGAAGATGCCTCTTCTAGCAGATGAGCTTTGCCACCTTTATCAATAATTGTGTCGATCATTCCTTCCCATTGTTCTTTTCTTTGTCACTCGTCTTCAATATCTTTCAATTGAAGCAGTGAGTCCAATATATCGCTGCCCTCCACATTACTCCCCTTTGGTGGTTTAATCAAGGAATACGTGGAAACTAGTTTATACACTTGTATAAATAAAATTGAGTCAGGATGATCGTTGGCTCCACAACATTCTCTCATCATAGCAAAAAATCTCTGTAAAAAAGAAGTGCACGTTTATCGTATAAAAAAGAAGTTAGATATAAATATTTAAATAAAAAAGTATTTGTATTTCTAAACAATCTTGATTCAGGCGACCAGTCATAAGATATTTAAAATCCCATTTTGTTACAAGAAATTGGCAAATTTCCAATGCCGCTTGGAGAGAAATTTTTAATCCGTAACAACAATTATCAGTTAGGAACTGATAATTGTTTTTTTTTGCGAAAATTTCCCACTCTTCTAAATATTTTATAAAATCCTCCACAGTCTAAAATAAAGAAATAATTACAAATATTAGAATTCCTATTTTTTCTAATATAAAAAAAAAAAAAAAAATTGCATATCACATACTTTCCAAAATTTATTACCGGGAGCCATCCGGTAGCCTCTCCGGGAGTACGACTATTCATGGCCTTACTAAGTGCCGATATTCTTTTACAAAAAGCTTTAGTCCCTTCACAATCTTCCAAGTCTACATGCCGGTTTTCATATATTTCTAAAGCTGGGTACATATTAAAAAACTGAAAAAAATTAAAGATAGAAAGTTTGAATTAAGTACATAATTATGAGTAAAAATTAGACATATAAATATATAAATGTAAATCATATAAATATAAATGTAAATAATTAATTATAATTTTAATAAATTGTTTTTTTTTAAAGCAACAGTAATGAAACTTTATAAACCTATAACATGAGTTCAATTAATATTTTTAACGGATTAAAGTTTTGCACCTGGTGAAATTTTTATTTACTAATACCTAAACATATTTAAATTACTTTAATCGCAAAAATTAAGTTCTATTTAAATTACAATAAAAAATAAAGAGAAATATGAAATACCTGAATTGACAATGCGACATTCATCTTTTGGTAGTACTTGGGATCAATGTGTTCCTTCCGGAGTTTATAATTAATTTTGATAGAATATGGCTCCTTATTCAACAGTTTCACTAATGCATACCAATGCTTTTTTTAAATTGGCCCATCAGGAGTCTATTAATAAACGAAGATAGTATGGTAACTTTAATTGTAAATAATACATTCTACCCTATCTTTAAGAGATATTAAAATTATACACTTACATAAATAATATCATATTTGAGCAGTTCGTGACAAAGTTTCTTAAAATTTTTGCCAAATGGGGATAATCTGATAAAAACCATAATCGACGGTTACTATCGCATGGTCGAGGAACACTTTTCTTTTTCTCAGAAATGCCAAATGCCGTCCACATCCAAGATCTGTAAACCCTTCTACTTTTAAATTAAGTCGATCGAAAGCTAAAGCTTCAGATAACTTCACTTCATCAATTGCGAAAATTCCTAAAACAAATTTTTAGGTCGTCTATAGAGAAAATTTAAAAATTTTGTCATTAATAATTATTATTTATAATCTTCATGTTTTTGTTAACTTATAACAGGGTGGCTACTTGACCGGGACCCGGAAAATTTGTTACTAAATCGGGAACTTATTTCTAGATCAAAAAATTCTAAGACCATTTATCGAAAATAAGTTTCTCTTTATATGTCACAAATGTATAATAATAATCCACAAGTTTTAATTAATATTTATTTATTTTCGTCATTTTGCAATTTTTTTTCAATTATCAATTATTTTATTAAGTTTTCAAATTAATTTTACAATCTTCAGTTTCATATTATTTTATTCAATAATTCTCGCCTTTTTCAATTAAAAACTATTTTTTTAAATTTAAATTCCATTCTTTAGTTTTCAGTTATTTTCTTCTAAAATCAACAATTCTTGGCTTTTTAAAATTAATTTTTAAAATTTTTAATTATAATTCTCTTAATTTTTCAATTTGCAAATATTTGCTTTAAATCAATTTAAATTAATTTACTAAAGTTGAATTTCGTAAAATTAAAAATACTGTTTTTATTGTTTTTAAAATTTTTGATCGGAAAATTTAATAAATTGACCGGTAGAAACCGAGAATTTAATGTTATAAAAAAGTATCCACTCATGGGTCAAACCATTATCTTTCGTCTGAGGGCTGATGCTGACATATTTTTTGAAAAAAAAAGTTTCAGAAAATATGAAACTTCAAACTTTTCTGAATCCAATAACCATAGTGTTATTGTGGAAATTCTATTTTTTTTAAGAGTTATTGTTAATCAAATGTAGGAGGTTTACGATGTGATTTCGTAACCTTAAATTTGTCACTTTTTAAAAACACTTTATATTTAAAAAATTATTAAATATTAGAAATCAAAACTTACCAGAAATATAAATCCCGTTATTTTGATCCTAAAAATGATAGAAATCTTATTAAAATACATTATTTTAAAATAATAATATAATTTAAAAATTTTGTACTTGTGAAAATTTTCAAGATTTTTTAAAGCATCTAACTTTTTTTTGGGAGCTCCAAATAATTTGAGGATTTGAAAATATATTATTATTAATATAACTTACTTGCTATTAAAATTTGGCGAAGGCGTTTTGCTTCCTTTTGGAATAAATTAAAATTGAAAATTGTCTATTTAAAAAGGTTAATTCTGGTACTTGAAGTAAACAAAACAATTTCACATTCCTCTATTTACATTAAATTTTAACCTTTTTGAATAGAAAATTTTTAAATTTAATATTTTCTAAATAAAGCAAAACGCCTTCGCCAAATTTTAATAGCAAGTAAGTTATATTAATAATAATATATATTCAAATCCTCAAATTATTGGGAGCTCCCAAAAAAAAATTAGATGCTTTAAAAACTCTTGAAAATTTTAACAAGTACAAAATTTTTGAATTATATTATTATTTTAAAATATTTAGGTTATAATAATAAAAATTATTTGACCTCTGTTTTGGCCTATACGACTTTTTTATTATTAAATATGCGTTTTACGCGTTTCGACGCAAAATATTACGTCCTCTTCAGAAACTATAAACAAATATAATATTTTAGATTGTGGCAAATACAAATTAAGGTATAAATCTATTACAAAAAATTATAAATAATGTAAATAATGTAAATAATGTATTTATAATTTTTAGTAATAGATTTATACCTTAATTTGTATTTGCTACAATCTAAAATATTATATTTGTTTATAGTTTCTGAAGAGGACGTAATATTTTGCGTCGAAACGCGTAAAACGCATATTTAATAATAAAAAAGTCGTATGGGCTAAAACAGAGGTCAAATAATTTTTATTATTATAACCTAAATATTAATTCACGACTTATATATAAGGTGAAACCTTTTGTTTCTAAATTATTTTAAAATAATGTATTTTAATAAGATTTCTATCATTTTTAGGATCAAAATAACGGGATTTATATTTCTGGTAAGTTTTGATTTCTAATATTTAATAATTTTTTAAATATAAAGTGTTTTTAAAAATTGACAAATTTAAGGTTACGAAATCACATTGTAAACCTCCTACATTTGATTAATAATAACTCTTAAAAAAATAGAATTTCCACAATAACACTATGGTTATTGGATTCAGAAAAGTTTGAAGTTTCATATTTTCTGAAACTTTTTTTTCAAAAAATATATCAGCGACAGCCCTCAGACGAAAGTCAATGGTTTGACCCTCATATATAACTTTAAAAAAAAAACAGATTTATTGTGTAGCTTTTAAATAAAAATGTTTGAGCTATTCCAAAAATAATCATCTCGACCTGATTGCTGACTACTATTAAATAAATCTGGAATTAATATATATTGTTTTAATATGCGCTTAATATTTAAAGGTTTTATTTGGTGAAATATATTTTACTTTTAGAAATGATGAATTTTAAAGATTTTTAAAGGTTTAAAAAGTGGCATTTACACTATGTTATTAAATATAATTAAAAACGTTACTTTGTCTTAAAATTAAAAAAGATATTGATGTGAACATATAATGTTAAATATCCACGTTTATATTATAGCATAAAAAATTTTAATTACAACTTTATTTTAACTATTAAAATTAAGAAAACGTAAGCCATACAATTGTTCAAAATTTTGAACTTTTAAAACATTTTTCCCATATTAAAAATGAAAAAGTACTTACATAATATTATTTTATCCTACAGGAAGTATTGTTTTAACCAAATAAAATAAAGAAATAAATGAAAATAAAATAAATTAAAACAATATATATTAATTGTAAATGTATTTAAAATTAGTCAGTCCAGACAATTTATTACAAAGTACATAATATTTATTTCATCATACAGGAAGTATTGTTTTAACCAAGTAAAATAAAAAATAAATAAATAAAAATGAAATAAATTGAAAGTAAAACAATATTTATATATTAATTATAAATTTATTTAAAATTAGTCAGCAACTGGGTCCAGACTATTTTTGTAATGACCCACAGATACATTTTAAATCTTCTTCCTTTCCTTTTCGTGGAGTTCAATGTAACAAACCTCTTCGACTTATTGGTGACATTAATGGCGTTTTCAGTTTGAGACCCTCAAAAACATATGACTGAAATCCATAGATAGCCTTTATATTCTGCATGTACCTCGAAAGTGTTCTTGGTGAAGGTAAACTAAGAATCTTGTCTCGTCGTAATTGTGTGTAAAGTTTTTTACTTTTTACCCGCATAGGAAAGCATTCATAAATCCATTGAGTGGTATACCTCATGCTTTTCATGTCTTTTAATTTTGAGGGTTCAAAACAAGCTTTCACTGCATGTTGTTGCTTCAGGGGTAAATTAGAAATTGCTTTATCTAAAATTGTTTCCTCAACAGCTGCACACTTTTCTTTAATATTTTTTACCATACTTTCCAATTTCCTAACCTGTTGAAAATAATTTTTGAAAACATGATCAAATTTTTATCAAATTAAGTGCAGTTGTTATAATATGTAGTTATTTTAATAAATAAATTTAATATTAATTATAATAAATTAAATAACAAATTAAAATCTCACCTTCCTTGTAAGCCGAAAAGATTTGCGATTTATGCCTTTATATCTATCACGTCTCTTTGCCTTTAATAATGTTATTCTTTCCGTTTGTTTGTTTTTTAAACGTAAACGTCTTTTATTTTCTTTCGCACTTTCTTACAACAGGAACAAAATATCTGTTGACGACCACGCTTTGATTTTTCTTTTGGTAACAGAAATACTTCACATTCTTTGGGTATGAAAAAATAAATATTACTATTATTATCTCTTATGTCTTATATCTGCAAAAAATCCTTCCTTCCTAAAACTTTAATAGCAAACCTTTCAGAGCCTACTCCGTTACAAGGTACAATTTTGAAAGTGATATCCAAAGCCTTTAGAATGTCATCGACACAGCTAACTTCAAAGTCTTTACATATTTGATTTTTGTCGGAAAATACCTAAATCAAATTTCAAGTTTTACATTAATGACATCTTTTCTGCAATTTAGACTGTTCCCAATTTTAAATAAACTTCGTAATACTTACTTGAATTTTCATTTCCCGTGATAGAATTACTCTTCGACAAGTAGTATTGTCGTTCTCCAACAAATATATCCAAATAATGCGTTCAGCTTCTTTTTTAACTGTCCACAGATCCGAAGGCAGCGGAATACTTTTGTCATTTGCTGAAATCACTTCAAAATCACATTTCACACCAAATTCTATAACCTGTTTTATAATTTCTTTTTGATCTTTGGTAACATCTGTCACAGCTTCCACTTTGGTTTCAGGCAATCGAGGAAAAATTCGCGGTATAGCACCTTCTTTCAACGTATACCTATCTGGTTTTATGCAATTGATACTACCATCTGGTAATTTTGTCAGGAATTCTTTAATAGCATCGCTATCCAAGAAATGCAAATCACAAATTTTATCTTTCTTACTCAAGAACACTTTTCTGTTTTTGTTGCCAATTGCTTACGACCATGATCTTAGCATTTCATCCTATGAAAGTAATTACTTTGATATTAAAAATATACTGCTTAATTCATTCAACAAAATAAACAGTTAATTTTAAGAAATTATAATTTAAAAATAAAAAATTTCATGTATACAAAACATGCTTATATATCTTACTGTTCGCGCTGAGAAAAAACTGCGTTTTTCTAGTTCTTTTTTCTTCAGTGTATATCCACAAGATTCACAATTTTTTATAATACACCTAGACATAATTAATTATATTATATCACTGTAATTATATCACAAAACGTGCACAAAACTTAATTTAAAATTCTTTACATTATAGGTTAGAACCGTCAAAATTTGTAAACCGGCAAGTTTTCCACATGGAGATCACGTGATAAAATAAGTTTCCAACTTTTTCCGCTAGTTGCGCACAATCGCCAGTTTGAAGAAAATCGGTTATATAGGGAACACTGTACTGGGGTCAGTTCTGTTAAAAAAACATATGGGCGTTACGTCTCCTTATTCTACTTCGTGCCAACAAGTTTCCTATAGTCCCCACCAGGCGTCCGAATTGTCGATTTTTGTCGTTAACGGTCATTTCATTAGGCAGGGGGTTAACTGATGATGCTTACTTTCTGAATATCAAGAAATTCGACAAACTTAATAAATTCAACAGGCATTTACTTAGAGAAGAATTAAGATATTTTAAAGTTCCAAATTACATTTTGAAGGTCAAAAGTAGTACTTTCAGAAAGAATTGCAACCTTGTTGAAAAAAATTTCTCTTGATGTTATATGACCTTAAATATTTGGTATATTAATAAACAAAGAGCTGGGTCATATATATATATGTATTTTCAAGTGTAGATTTCAGGAGAATTATAGAGAATATGATTGGAGGAACCCAGTGGGAAACAAACTATTGGCGCATTAATGGGCCAATAATAGTTGCCAATGATGACATTAATGGCTGCCAAATACTATGCCAACATTGGACCATGAATGGTTCAGTCTTGGGATGATCACGCTCTTGCCAATTATTGGTTGCCATTAATGGCCAACTATTGGCCGCCAAGACAAATTTCGGATTCTGAGAACATTGGTTATTCATTGGCTACCAATAATAGACCAATAATGGAAGCCAATAAATAAAATTTTTTGATTTTTAATAAATTTGTTTAAAATATTTTTTATTATATTTTTAAAAAAAAAAAATTTTAAATTAGTTATTAATGCATGACAAAAGCATTGGCATAAAATTGGTTTTTAAATATTGGCCAATTATTGGTAGCCATTGAATAACCAACAAATAAATTGCCAACCAAGATTTGACTACAAAGATGTCACATGGTAGGCACTCTAACACATGAGAGTTTCCATACCAAAAAGATCAAAGTTGCAAGTGAAGTTTTTGATTTTGATCAAAGTTGGTCAATTTGTAGTATTTAGGGGTAGTAATAACTTAGTCAAGAATTTTTGAAAAATTTCCAAAATTTTAGGAATTACGTCACTTTGAATTTTTTACCCCTTATTTTGTCAAATTCTTGTCATTTAAAGAGTTTTTAACCGATTTCAATGAAATTTATAGGGTGTATATAGAAAACTATTAGGTTTTAAATAAATTTGAAGTACATTTAAAAACTTCAAAGATTCATGTAGAAAAACACAAAAAAAATTTTTAACCTTTTTTTCTATGTGTGCTAATGTATATTTTTTATTTTCGTCACAATATAATGAAAGCTTTTTATTTTACCTTTATTTAAAAAAAAAGAAATGATGGAGGGTCTCTTAGTTCTCGAGATATCGGGAAAAGAGTATTACGCTTCACGTCTTCTATCGTATGAGCATAACGATTTTCGAGTTTTATTTGTTTTTAAAAATATTGTAAATGAATAAACTACAATGATTTATTCCTGACTACTATCTATGAATAATAAAAGACATAAATGAATATTTATGAATAAATAACCAATGGTAGTGTCAAAAAGTTTAAAAGCAGTTTTCATTCAATTAATTTTACCGCAAATAAGACAGAAATTTAAATGCAATTGAAGGTGATAAATTTGACGATCTGAATTAACAGTCTAACAAAATTTGAAACAATGAATAATGTATAATACAAATTTTTCTTTGTCGACAGTAACACAAAAAACTGTAAGGCATGAAAATATGGATATTCGTGGATATTTAAATTTAGCATCCACATATTGAAACTTAGCATTTAGATATTTAAACATAATACCCAGATATTAAAATTAGTATAGTTTAATATCGTGGATAGTAAGTTTGAAGATCTCTTTCTGTCAATGAGGTACGAAAAAGCGTTGCAGATTAATTTAGTCTAAATTTACTTCTAAATTCTAAGATTGGTTTCTTTAAAATGAATAATTTTTAATATATTTATAGTTATCTACTGTTGGAATGGCTATCCAACATATGGCAGTTTTCCCTAAATAACTGTTAGCAGTAGAACAGAAAATTTTTACAACTATACATTTATAACTATATACTTATTTACAAAATCATTCGACTTAATGTGGTTACCAGAACCATTTTGCTTTTCAAGTAACCTTCTTTTTTAGAGCAGATTTCTGGATATCTACAGTTTCTGAATCAATGGAAGCAGAAAAGTAATTGCAAAAAATTTTCCAAGATACTCTACAAAAAAAAGTTTACTTGAAAAGCAAAACGATGAAATAGTCCCGGCAACCGCATAAAGTCGAATAATCTTGTAAATATGTATATACATATAACTGAAAAATTGATCAAGCAAAATATATAAACTAACATGAAATATTGTATAATATGTACAAGAAATTGATTTTCACCCTAAAAATAATCACAAATGCATAAATTGATTAAATTAATTGATCAAACACCTGATAATCTGTTTCACATTTTAAAAAATCTACAAAATAACTATTCTAATTCGTCAAAAGATTGTAAAAAAACTGCAGTTCTTCAAAACTTTGGATTTTTATAAATTTTGAAAAAGGATGCATTTTATTATTTATAATAACTTTTACACTAAAATCACTGTACAAAATCAATCTTTTAAATACGTTCGCTGCATCATCATTTTCTACTTTTAGAAAAGCACAAAAGGTTTCATTTTCTTTCAAGTAACACCATTTGTCTGAAGGTAATTGTACGTGTTCCAATTTTTCCTGACACTTTGTAAAACTGAATTTTGTTTCAGTTAAATCCATTTCTTTCTCTTGATTAAATCACTAGTTAAATATAAAATGTAACTGAGCCGCACTTCGTAGTGATAGTGAATACATCCTAAAAAATGAAGACACTATTTTATGCTTTACATATAATCTGTTATAATATATTTTAAGAATAATGATTTTAATAATTACACATTTGAATTAAATATTATAAATTACACAGCCCCACAAAAAAAAAAAGTGTCATGTACTTTTGACCGGAATACCTTAGCCCTATGTATTTTGACGCGCTGAACACGAATCCGAAGTCCATTTTGCTCCATCACGTCAGGATTTTTTCCTAACCTCAAAATCAATAAAATGACACTTTTTGTTCATTAGCATGTGAACCCGACTTAACATTAATACATGCCTTTGGCGAATAGAAAGCTTGGATTGTGACCTTTAAAACGCTTTTTTAAAAATTGTTCTACGATGATTTTTAACGAACTTATGATGTTTTATTTAAAATATAAATTTTTTCCAAATGTAAATAACACTTCAATTATTGATGTGGTATGGTGTAATGGAAAAAATGATTTTAAATAAAACATCATAACTTCGTTAAAAATCATCGTAGAACAATTTTTAAAAAAGCGTTTTAAAGGTCACAATCCAAGCTTTCTATTCGCCAAAGGCATGTATTAATGTTAAGTCGGGTTCACATACTAATGAACAAAAAGTGTCATTTTATTGATTTTGAGGTTAGGAAAAAATCCTGACGTGATGGAGCAAAACTGACTTCGGATTCGTGTTCAGCGCGTCAAAATACATAGGGCTAGGGTATTCCGGTCAAAAGTACATGACACTTTTTTTTTTTGTGGGGCTGTGTTATTATTCACGCAGTAAATGAAACTAAATTAAGTGACCTAACCTAAAATTACATACAGCAATTGTTGATATATATGACAATTTATAAGAAAGAAGTTAAGAAACTGTAAATATTGCCAAAAGTATAAATTTATTTTGAAAAATTGAATAATTACACAGGCACACAAAAAAAAAAAGGTCAAATACCAGAGGGCAGACCAACATATTCCTAGGTTTTTGGGGTCGCTGAAACCGAATATGGCCATGAAAATATTATCTGCTTGCCCATTTTCCCCCTAGCCCCCCCCTTACACCCCTCGGGGGGTGACATTTCAGTTTTTCCAAAAACGTCAAAAAGGCAGTCTATTCCTATGTTTTTTGGGGCGCTGAATCCGAAAAAGACCACCAAAAGCCAATCCCCCCCCTCCTGCACCCCCTAACACCCCCTGGGAGGGGGTTGGAATTTCGAATTTCACGAAAAGTCGAGTTCGGTGGCTATTTCTATGTTTTTTGGGGCGCTGAATCCGAAAAAGACCACGAAAAGAAAATTCCCCCTCTCCTTCACCCCCTATCACCCCCTGGGAGGGGGTTGGAATTTCGAATTTCACGAAAAGTCGAGTTCGGTATCTATTTCTACGTTTTTTGGGGCGCTGAATCCGAAAAAGTCCACCAAAAGCCAATTGGCCCTCCCCTTCACCCCCTATCACCCCCTGGTAGGGGGTTGGAATTTCGAATTTCACGAAAAGTCGAGTTCGGTGTCCATTTCTATGTTTTTGGGGGCGGTGAAATTGGAAAAGGACACCAAAGGTAAATTCGTTCCGTTATTCACCTCTTAGCATCTAGTTACTAACACTGGGAGGGGGGTTGATATGTTCTCTTTTATGTGTAATTAAGAAGAATAAGCAATGTTTTTTTTACGCATTTGAATAAATAATAACTAGGTAGGCACCGATGATTACACAAGTATGTACCAGCACAATTTGATGGATCTTGATTTTACTACACTTAGCGCGACCCAGGAACAACGGCGTGGACGTGGTAGTTTTTGTTCCCTTTGGGGTGCTTTTTTAACGTGAGTCCCCTTGCCTCTCACGATTGGTGGCGCTGCTTTAATGTGTTTTTCCTTAGAACGAATTTCGCTCATTTAGTTTTTTTATAGTGATGCATTTGAGCGAGATCTCTTCTTAAAAAGTCTCGAAAAAATGAGAATCTCGTGAAAATTACATTGGAAACAAATGAATGTACTGTTTTCGTCTCTTTTATCTTTTATGAAAGGACAGATTCTCGAAATGCATCACTAGTTTTTTGGCATTCATTTCTGCCTATGGTACCGTACTCGCTTGGATTCGAATGACCTTCTGAGAGGTTTTCTTTTCTGAGCCCTTTTTGTTTCTGGTGAATCCCTTTTTAGTGTCCAACAGTAATCGGCCAGCATATTCACATCCCACTTCCCTTGGTAACGACGTTCCATTTCTTTTAGATCCTGGTGAAACCTTTCACCTTGCTCTTCGCTATAGTCCCCTAAATTCGACGGAAAATAGTCTACATGGGACTCCAGGAAATGCAGTTTCAGATTCATCAAGCATCCAAGTTTTTTGTAGTTCTGCAGCAGCTTTTTTATTTCCTTTTTGTAATTTGGACTTTTCTTATTGCCAAAAAAATTTTCTGCTACATTTACAAAGCTAACCCAAGCATTTCTTTCCACAACTGTCATTGATTTTTTAAACTCAGCGTCGCGCAACAACTTCCGAATCTCTGGCCCATCAAAAATCCCTTCTTTGAGTTTCTGTTCCGACTTTTTCGGAAATTTGTCCTGGAGGTATAAAAAAGCTTTTCCCTCTTTGTTTAAGGCTTTTACAAATTGCTTCATCAACCCAAGCTTTATATGCAATGGAGGAAGAAGAACCTTTTCCGGTGATACAAGAGGATTTTTGAGGACATTTGCCAAGCCAGGAACAAAAGAGGTTCTAGCAGGCCATTGGAAGTTATTATAATGGTTCTTTCGATCTCGACTATTCCAAAGGCATAAGAAGCACGGATGACTTGTGAACCCACTTTGTTGACCCAAAAGAATTGTTATTATTTTCAGATCCCCGCAAATTTGCCAGTTATGTTCCGTGTACTTTATTTTTTCGAGTACCAGCTTCAAAGAATTATAGTCTTCTGACATATTAACGGAATGCGCTATTGGGATCGAGGCTAATTCATTGGTGTTGTGCAAGAGTACTGCTTTTAGACTGCGGGTGGAAGAGTCGATGAAAAGCCTCCATTCTTCACTCTTGTAAATGTTTGGTTTCAAAGAATTTATAAGCTCCCGAATATTTGTGCAGTAGACAAGACTTTCTTCTTTTTTGAAAAAGGGAAGAAATTCTTTTTCCTGATTTCGGAAAGAAGAAACCTTAGTACCTTTAGCCAAATGACCGTCCTCCTTGAGACTCGACGCAAGGTACTCAGCTGCATCTTTGGCTAAACCCAAATTTCTTACCACATCATTGAGCTTTTTTTGATCCCATAGTTTTATAGGTCGATCTCGTTTGAAGCGAACATCTCCTTCATCACTGTCAGAATTCGAGTCAACTTCACTTCCGGAATAAGTACTGTTGGAATCCACAGTTGGCTCATTAAGGTCCATTTGACTTTCAACTTCCATTGTATCAGCAGTGACATCCATCTTGACATCATCATCTGAAACATCATCATCGTCATTATAAATTGGAGGGGTGAAAGATGGAATACTTGGATATATAGCGTGATTAGGAGACATCATACCTTTAAATTTGATGGAGCAAATGTAACATTCCACTTGAGTTTTGGGCTCTTTCCACATAGCAGGAAACTTCAAAAAATTCTTGCCGCTTGAATTGGATGACCTGCGCTGTAATGTACCCCTGCATTTGTTACAGATACTGCTCGGTACCCATGAATTTCCCCGACCATTTTCAATCTGCAATGAAAAAAGAGAATTGTATTTATCCTCATATTTAGAAAAGTCTCTCCGATATTTTTCTATTTCAAACTTACCACATACGTAACAAAACATGGATCTGTCTTTGTTACAGGTGTGAATGGTATTATCTTGAATATCCATACCATTGTCCGTAGGACCATCAGAAGCGCCTTGAAGATTTTCACGATTTGAACGCAAAGCTCTATTTCCATTAATTTTTCTTCTTGAAGCATTTAACTCAAAAGTAGCCAAGTTGCCCACCACCCTAGAGCTGCGGTTGCATGATGACGACGCCTGCGGGCCCGCTTGCTCACCCTGACCAGCCGCCGATACTGGGGTCTCCCTCCCCTGCATCGTAATCTTCTTCCCTACTTTTGCCATGAAGGCATCTTTTTTACCTAGGAACTTAGCCGGTTAACCGTTATCCGCCTTCACCGCGTGGAGGTGTCCTAGTTGCAAAAGTAGATGTGGAAGTAATTCATGAAAATTGAAATTGTAAACCCATCCCATGGGAGGGGGTAAGAGGGTGCTAGGGGGTGAATGAGGGGACGAATTTATTTTTGATCCCTTTTTTCAGTTTCATGGCCCTAAAAAATATTGGAATAGACTCTAAACTCGATTTTTCATAAAATTCGAAATTCCAACCCACTCAAGGGGATATTAGGGGCTTAAGCGGGCGGGAATTAGCTTTTGGTGGTCTTTTTCGGATTCAGCGCCCCAAAAAACGTAGAAATAGACACCGAACTCGATTTTTTGTGAAATTCGAAATTCCAACCCCCCTCCTAGGGGGTGATAGGGGGTGAAGGAGAGGGGGAATTGGCTTTTGGTGGTCTTTTTCGGATTCAGCGCCCCAAAAAACATAGAAATAGACACCGAACTCGACTTTTCGTGAAATTCGAAATTCCAACCCCCTCCCAGGGGGTGATAGGGGGTGAAGGAGAGGGGGAATTTTCTTTTCGTGGTCTTTTTCGGATTCAGCGCCCCAAAAAACATAGAAATAGCCACCGAACTCGACTTTTCGTGAAATTCGAAATTCCAACCCCCTCCCAGGGGGTGTTAGGGGGTGCAGGAGGGGGGGGATTGGCTTTTGGTGGTCTTTTTCGGATTCAGCGCCCCAAAAAACATAGGAATAGACTGCCTTTTCGACGTTTTTGGAAAAACTGAAATGTTACCCCCCGAGAGGTGTAAGGGGGGGGGCTAGGGGGAAAATGGGCAAGCAGATAATATTTTCATGGTCATATTCGGATTCAGCGACCCCAAAAACCTAGGAATATGTTGGTCTGCCCTCTGGTATTTGACCTTTTTTTTTTTTTGTGTGCCTGTGTTATTATTAAGGATGATGATTAATCAAACTAAACCTAGACTGTGAAATACAGACAATTTAAGAATTCTAATACGTTTTACAAGTCTGTATAATTAATACTTACCGTAAACTGATTCCTGTTATTTCTTTCTATTATTTAATAAAAATTGAAGGTTATTATACAATTAAGTTAAAAATGTCAGTTTTGCACTCATGTGGACACAATATATAAAAAAGATTCGCCAGTAAACAACATTGAACATATTTTCCTGTAGATAGTTTAGCAGACGATATTTTGATTGATCATTTTCTCACAAGAGGCGCGACGATCATCAGTTTGAAGAAAACTTGTATATAGGGAACATGAAAACGGGGCATTCTGAATGTATGGCGTTACGTCTCCTATTCTACTTCGTGCTTTTTGGACAGTGCGAGAGTGGAGAAAAGTAACCGCAGGCAGAGGGTTAAACTTGGAAAATAGAGAATAATGTAACTTCATACACTTAAATTTCGAATGGCTTATCAGATTTCATGTGTTGCTAAATAGTACTTGAAGGTAGAATTACAAAATTCAAAATAACAGATCCAATATTGATCGATTAAAGTTTGTTATTTAGGCGTTTTTATGGTCGCTCCTATGTTTGGCCAATCAACGTCTTTAGGACGTCAAAACTTCAGAAGATTTATAAAAATCTCTATGGTTGAAAGATTTTGAGTCCCTTAAGGGGGCAGTACCACATCTCTGTCACTTTTTCCAATTATTTATTATATATTTTTTTTCATACAAAAATTTATTTTATTTACTTCAAACGTTTTATGAATGAAACTGGAGATATCGGAGTGTCACAAAATCTTTTTATTTATTTTTTTTTTAAATCTTGCTGCTATGTTCGCCGGAAGTGACCTTTGCGAAAATCTGTCTGAGATTGCTCATTATTCAATAATCTGGTCTGGTTTTACTTTTTTAGACGCTTTTAAACTTGAGATATCATGTCAGCCAGTTCTGCGCAGAAGTCACTTCCGGCGTACATAGCATAACAAAAAAAAATATAAAAAAATAAAATGGATTTGTGCAACTTCAATAACTTCTCATTCATAGATAAAACGTTTGAAATAAATAAAAGAAATTTTTGTATCAAAAAAAAAAAAAAAATTATTAGCCCCCTTACCAAAAATCTGACACCAAATTTTCAAAATTTAAAATAGCGTATCAAAGATGGCTTCCGAAACATAGAAAAGATCTTTACGCCTCCTAAGTTGTAAAAGTAATTACAAATAAGTGACACATGTTTATAAGGAATTATCAGGTCGCTGATCACGATGTCAAATTAGGAATTTGACATTTACCAGCTAACAAATCAACTGTCAACTTTTACCAAAAGTTTTTATGTCGATGGAAGTAGAAGGGTTTTCGTGACGCTAATTACTAATGTAATGTCAAATTGAGATTTTAATAGTTGACAGCTGTCAATTAAACTGTAAACTTTGTGAAAAAGCAATTTTTTTTTTTGAAAATAAAAGTAATAAATTTTTTAGGGTCGCTGAGAATGAATATAATGTCAAGTTGACATTTTGACAGTTGACAACTGTCAAATCAACTATCAACTTTTAATATAGTAATTCTATCATTTTTTGTGGAAAAAAATACACTAAACCAGTTTATTTCATAAATCGTTAGTGGCACATGTGTCTAGCTTCAAACCAAAAAGTTGGGTACCCCCGTTTGGGAAGGGGGGAAAACTGAAAATGTTTTTCGATTGCATTTTTCGCGAAAACGGTAAGTCGTACTTAAATTTTTTTCCGACATAAATTGTAGATAAATAAATTCTATTGGGGAAAGGGCCCCAAGTTGGACACCCTTTCGTCTTATTGCTGTAGAATCCAAACCAAATAAAATATATTAAAATATTTTATACCGGATGAAAGTACAATTTATAAGGTAACTTATGGCTACAGAGATAAAATTTTATTTTGAACATAAACATTTTTTGAATCGTTTTTTCTTATTGTTAAAATTTTCGGTCTAAAAAAAAGTGGCCCTAAGATGGACACCTTCTTAAAAGTCTCTGAAAATTGTAGTAAATAAAAAATAAACATCCTGTTACAATTCTTAAACTAATTTTTAATCATTTTACGGAATTTATCAGGAAATAACATTTCCTAAAACTTCAATCTAATAGCTTAACAGTAAAAAGTAATAAAATATCCAAAAATATAGATATATCAAATTCTCTAACGATAACATCACATTTTATGGTGGAAAATAAAAAATTTTAATTAATTGTCTCAAAAAATTATTAAAAAAAGTGTAAAATCGAAAATATGCAAATAAATACATTGAGATTTGAGGCCTGTCCATCTTAGGGTACATGACACCATTTTTTAATCCCCAGTAAAAATATATATACGAACACTGAATTAGAAAAATTATTTTAGGATATTATTATACGATAAATAAAGAATATTATAACGTTAAGTACTCATTCTAAATCATAAATTTAAGTAACTTTACCAACTTAAGAAAAAACTGTTACAAAACTTTTTTAGATCCAAAATTACGTGGCATGTATAGAAGAAAAACCAACTGGTTTTTTTTCTTCAAATGTGCATCAAAATCTTCGTCTAGACAAACAACAAAAATGACAAAAAACATAAGGCGCTGCCACCATAAACAAAAATTGTATACGAAATGTCCATCTTGGGGCCCTGTCCATCTTGGGGCCCACTCCCCTACATTTAATCTCATTGAGCCAGTACCGTACAACTTAATATGCAAAAATTAAAGGGTGCCAAAGTTGCCAAAAATCAGTTTTCCTGTTTTTCATGTAAAAAAATTATTTTTGAACTTTAGTGTAAATTGAAAAGATGTAGAGCTTAAAAAACCTATAAAATCTATGTACGATTTTATATTTTATATATTTTTTATATTTTTTATTTTTTCTCTACGTTGCAGTATTTTGAAGATACAGCCCTGTACATTCATTGTTATGTATAATAAATAATAGGGTGGTTCAAAAAATTAAAGTCAGAATTTTAATACTCTCACCCCCTAGAATTGATTTATGTCGAAAAAATACCCCTTTTTAGGGTTCCGGACACAAAGTGTCAAATTCGGAACCCTTATGTATTCACTCGTTTGTCCGTCGCCCAAAACCATTAACCCTCCCCCCCCCCCTTAGCGACCAAACTATTTAAGATAGAGAGTTGAAATTTGGTACACTTATGTATTTTCACGTGTAGATTACAGGAAAAATATAGCGAACATGATTGAACGTGATGTTCATAGCGTTGTCAAGGAAATAACAAGATTTTGTTCAAAAAATGCATTAAAATGCCTATTTACCCCCCCCCCCCCCCCCCTCTTATCACTCAAACTATTTGACCTAGAGTATTGAAATTTGGTACACATATGTATTTTCGCGAGTAGAGAACAGGAAAAATATAGAGAACTTGATTGGAGATGATAGTTTTAAAGTTGTCAAGGAAAAACTTTTTTTTTAAAAAAAAGGGGCCGCCCCCTTATCTTCCAAGCTATTTGACCTAGAGGTTTGAAATTTGATATACCTAGGTATTTTTACGTGTAGATTACAGGAAAAATATAGCTAACATTGTTGGACTTAGTTTTCAAAAGTTATTAACGAAAAGTTGAAAAATGACAAAATACCCCTATGCTAG